>VDFB02271358.1:85893350-86045993 GCA_007258455.2 Sequoia sempervirens | reverse complement strand
TAATGATTTTCTAATAATGAAACCTAGTACTTAAATAATTAAAAAAAATACCTAAGTTAAACTTATGCTAGTGTAATTAAATAATTAATTACACCAACACCCCCCCATAAGTGAAACTTAGGGAGGAGATGAAAAATGCAATGATTATGCAATGATGATGATGGATGATGGATCTTGGCTATATAATGGCCATTTTATGTACCCATTTACAAATAAGAATTAAAATGCAACTAATCTCCCACAAATGAAGAAAAGGGGAAAACCTAGTGGGAAGAAAACCCCTCTCCAAAAAGGAGATGAAATGTAGATAAGTGAGGAAGAATGGAGGACTCCATGATACCCCCAAGTACATCATCCATTATATACATACAATACAATCAATATCCCCCCATAGGAGGGAAATAGAGACACTTTATAGCCACCATAATATGTGATTACCCACAAAAACGGTAAGTGTTTGTAGACAAAACATGATCCAATGTTGACAAACAACTTGTCTCCCTTTTAGAAGAAACAAAACCAAATAGAAATGCAGGGATGCTTCCCATTCCGGATAGGAATTGAAGGAAGGAAGAATGAATATGGATGATGATGTCTCTAAAAAATACTCATGTGTCTCCTTTTTCACTAAAGATGAAGATGCCACAATCAACTCAGGTACATTCCCAAACAATGAAGGAAGTGGCAAGCTAAGACTATGTGAAAACCAATGTTGAACAAGATCCAAAGAATGTAATACAATGATCCTTCCATTGAAGGAATAGATGGAGACTAGATTTCCCCCCAGAATGAAGTGTCCTCAAAACCACTTAAAGAAGATTGAATCCAATCCAATGGTAGATGTTGAAGAAACTTTGACTCTTGAATGAAATGAGAGGGAAGAAGTCTCATATAGGAAATCTCTGAAGAGGAATCAAGTGCCTCCAAGATAGTCTTTGGCTCCCCAATCAAGGTTGAGTCAAAGGAATGTGGAGAATCAAGAGAATACTCCAAAGTAGGATCTCAGTAGAGGAGAGATCCCCTCAAGAATGTCCTCCAAACATGTAGAAGTAGCCAAGTTTGCAATAGCTGAAACAAAGCCATCCTATGATGTCAAGTTTGGAAAATTGAATGTGTCTTGATGAATAGAAATTATGGAAGCCTCTTTCAATGACTCTAGACAAGGAATCATTGAATGTGAAGGTATATAAATTATCTTTGATGGAGAAGAAGGAATATCTAAAGAAACCTTGTCAACCTCTTCAGAAGATTCAAGGTAATCAACCTCCTGTACATCAATATCATTATGGGGTACCTAATCTGAAGAATGAAGAGGAAAATGAAATTTTGAAACATGATCATCGGGGAATGGTGGAGTATCAGGATCTCCATATAGCTCCCAAATATTAATCCAAAGAATGTGAGGATAGTCACAATGATCAATAGCTTTATTGCTAATAGTTTCCCTTTCCCAACATGATCACTGAAGGATGACTTGAAAACCCCATAATAAGTTATGACAAATCTCCAATAATATAAAGATATTGACCTTCAATAGCAAATAGAAACTTCCAAAGATGATATGCAACTGAAAAGATGCCTCCCAAATCAAAAAATTCTTCTTCAATCTTTAGGATGTCCAAGGAATCAAGAAAATGCACCAAATTGCAAAAATCCAATAAAAGATACCTGGGGCTGAAATTGAAAGAAGTGACTGGACTGAGGAAAAAATATCTGAAATATATTCTGAATGTTACTAGAATCACCGAATTTTGACAATCAGATGAGAAGATATTGGATTTTTAGTCCAAAATTGAGGGTTGAATTTAGTTGACTGTCACTTTCACTAGCAAAAAATTCTACAAAATGGATGGCAGCACTGGAAAGTACACTGAAATACCCTTCCAATGATATCTCATTTGTAAAAATTCGACACCATGGTGAGAAGATATAGCGATTTGAAAAAATTTCCCTATGAGGGCCTACAAGATAAATAGGTAAAAAATATTTAGCACCTGGGGAAAAAAAAAATCAACCCTCGATCGCTAATATGACCACGGGGCTTGTTGGCAGTAGAAAAAATGACATGCCACTAGGGTGGACAGTGGTGGGGCCATGATCAGGTAGCAGCTGAGGGGCACCGCTAGTGGCTCCACCTTAAACTTAGCACATGGTTCCTTGATAGGACCACAAACTGTTACGAAGAGGCTAGCAGAGGACCCGACAATGGTAGTGAGACGATCGGTGAAAGTAGGATGCTAGAGAAATAGTGGGGCCTGACAGCAACAAGACAAAGCCGATGTGATAGGAGGTTCTGACAGTTGTACCATGTACGACAGGGAGCCGACCGGAGGTACTTTCACCCTGTAATGGCACTAAATGCAGCCAACAAGACTATTCACCAAAAAAAAAATTGCAAATAGCCGACAATAAAGTTTTGAATATTACCTTATGGCAATTCAAAATTTTATTTAATTATCTTTTATTCTGTAAAAAAAATATATCAAAAGAGATATATTTAGGTCGATGATAGAATTAAATACTGACAAAATTAAGATTTTAATCTACAAATCAAAAAAAAAATTCCATAAAATACCGACTGAAGGAATATTATGCTAATAAAAGTGTATGTCGCTTGATTAAATAAAATAAGCCCTTTGATGTCGACCATGATTATAATGTGTAGTCACTCCTAAAATTTTATTTTTCTGGAAAAAGTATAAAAAAACCACGATATATTTTTTTAAAATAAAGAAAATGGCCTGCAGCTAAAAAAAATTGCCATGGAGGATGATAGCAAGGATTGAATTTTTTTTATTGCAGATTATATGGATCGTACAATGAATTTGTAAACCCTAGAAATTACCTCTAATGGCACCCAATGATATATCTCCAATTTTGATGAAGAGGAAGGTGATCTATAGGTTTTGAGGCCTTTTGAGCACAATGGTGAGGTCAGAGAGAGACTGATTTACACCAAAAATCAGCTTGGTCCTTAGGTAGAACCAACTAGCCTGCAAAGAAAAACCTTCAAGCCTACAATGAATCTCTCTAACCCAACTTTTTTTATACTGAGATGCGTCTTCAATGGAAAAGCTCTAATACCATGTTGGAATCATGGATGCACAATGTCCCTATGAAGTTGCAGCCTTTAGAAGGACCTTTTTCCAAGAAGAAAATCACCAACATAGAAAGTGTTGCAACTTGGGCATGCAATTTGAGATTATCTGATTGATCTAGAATATGATTACAAATGTACATATTCCTTGATTAAATACGAAAGAGTGAGATACAAGATGCATTAGGATGTTACCATGTGTTTTGATCTAACAACATGTGACAACATGTAAACCCTAACTAACTACCTAGGGAATGATGAATGGATTGAGATAAGTTATAGATGATATTCTAGAAGGAATCTTATTTCCTAAATACATGGAAAGGTTAATGACCCCATTATTAATGATTTTCTAATAATGCAACCTAGGACTTAAATAATTAAATAAAAGACCTAAGTTAAACTTATGCTAGTGTAATTAAATAATTAATTACACCAACAATGACAAATTTTTAAAGGACTAACATAATCTAATGAAATTCCTAAACCTCAAAGAAGGAAAAATAATGGTGATTTGATAAAAAGTTGATTTTTAACTAGACTTCTAAGTTAAAACCCTACTTTGTTGGTGAGATAATTTGGAAAATATGAGGTTTCAAGATGTTCAAGAGATGACTCTAGATTGATCAATAATTTTTTTTTATTCTCTGATTTCAAGTCACTAAGACAAATTTATAATATTTGAGATGATAATTTTATATTAGGGATGCAAGTTTAAAGCTAGGTAAAATTGGAAAGGTGTTTAAAATCCAAGATTAAACAGAGAAAAAAAACTATTGTAATACTAGTTTCTATATAAAATGAGGTCAGAGTTTTTTACGTTCCAAAATAAACTCTAATTTATTTGTGTAATAGATACGATGGAGAATACAACATGTGTGGTAGAGGAACTAACAAATACAGTACAAAAATAAACAAATGCATCATTTAATTGTAACGGATGTGTTTTAGAACTCAACAATTGCGGTAGAAAAATAAATGTGTTGCTAAATTAAATAGTTGTGGTTTTCTGATTTTGCTAAGGTTTTGAACATAGATGTGGTTCATATTTAAGACAATTGTGTTGCAGACAAAGATAATTTTAGTTTATGACAGATACATATGTGTTAGAGTTATCATGCATTAGCTAATAATTAATTAATCTTTAATTGATTATTAGTCTAATTTATTCTCATGCACTTAAGCTAAACTTAGGATTGCTTTATTTAATTAACTAAGTTATTTTCTATTAATTAAAGTGAGAAACATTTATGGTTTTACTCCTATAAAGCACTCAACCCTCATTGTAATCATCTCTCAAGCTTCATATCTTTTTGAGAGTCTCTTGCTTTTGTAGTTTTTTTTTTTTGCAACATATTACATATATTGTTTGCAAATATCTTGTGTGGGAGGTGTATTTGTTTTTTGTTTGATCCTATGGCTCATGGTTTTGTGCTTGTTTCATTATTCTAACATGGTATCAAAGGATGGATACAACAAACCCCTTCTCGATTTATGAGGTTTTTTTTCCTCAACAAGGGCTGTAGGCTTCAGATCTCAATCCTCTTTATTTGTTTTACAAATTTTGGAGGGAAATTTTTAGGTGTATTTTAGCACAAAAAAGACCTCACAATTGGATTCAAAGTTGTTGAGAAAGTCAAATTTGGCTTTTGATTTGTTTGATTTGGGTTCTAGACACCAGATCTATGAGGGTTTGAAGTGGTTCTTTGTTTTCTAGATCCGAAGGGTAGCTTCATTTTTGGTGTGCTTTGATCCAAAATCGACATTGCCATCGTGCTCAGAAGGCCCAAAAACCTTAAGATTTCCTATTAAATTGTCAAAATCCATGTCAGGAGCTTCTGACGTAAAATAATGCCAGGAAAGTTGTATGACCTCCCTAGCACGTGGATCGAGGTAAAAAAAATTACTATTTTTTTTCCCTATGATTTTTTTTAAATCAAATAAAAATTTGATGCAACTACCACCCCTACAGTGACAAGCCCTCAGGCCTCGTCTCCCTACGATGGTGCTACCACAAGGGTACCACCCCTGCCACCCTGGTTGGTGTCGGCCCTCGTGGGCCCTGCCAAGGGCGGCATGGGTGGGCCCCATCCGCCACCTTTTTTCATTTTTTTAATATAATTTTTTTTAAATAATTTTTTTAATTTTTTTTTAATAAATATATATATATAAAGGTTCTTCTTGTCTTTTCAACTTTTGCATTTTTTTTTTGCGAATAAAACCAAAAATCCACATGCATCTGGTTGGAGGAGATTTTTTACCATACTACTAAGATTGGAAAACATCCACTTTTGGGGGTATTTTGACTAAATTTGGTGGAGTTGCTTTTTACCCTACTCAATCCCTCTTGATTGGGCTTTTTAGTTTTGTACCCTATCTTCCAAAGGTCATATCTTGGTCGTACGGTGATAATTTTCAATGCATTTTTTCTAAAACAAGGTAGTATTTCGTTCTCTTCACGTTGGTGCAAGTGGTTTCTAGTTTGGACTTTTGGTTTTTTCCCAAAATTTAGTTTTCTCAATTTTATTGTTATTTAGTTCTCATTTTGGAGACTTCGATGGGCTATATCTTCTACATCCGGACTCCTTTTTGGGTGTCATTTTTTGAAATTGCATGCTTTTCTATGTACTTCATCATGGTGCTATCAGTTTCCTCTTTTTTTGTTAGGGAATTATTTTTTCAGCATGTAGTCCTTTTTTTGGAAATTATGGGCTCCCATTGTATGCACTTCTTATTATCTAAACACATTGAAATAATGTTCCTCTGTAGTTCGCATGATTATTGGGATCTTGTACATTACTTTTAGCCTTATTGTTGTTGGGAAAATGTGTCTCAACCTTGCAATTATATAAAGATTATTGTTGATAGGATATATATATATATATATATATATGTTTCCTAGTTACACGTATAGGTGTAATATATAATGGCAACAAGGGGGGAGAGTGGCATGTGTGTAAACAATTTTTTGTTAAATTTTTTAGGAAACTCTTATAATGGCCAACATATTTTAAGTAAATAATACATTGTAAATCTAGACCATTAATTATTAGGTTTTAGATCTAATGGTGGATATTTTGTTGGCCTGTATTGCCCTAGAATGTAATCCTATTTTATGAGGGTGTTGTATTATGACTGTGGTAGAGAGACATGGTGATGCACTCTAAGAGTCTGATAGTAGTCATATTGTCTCTTGATCTCTACTGGTGATACTTTTGTGAGAATATTGCTCTGCAAGTATACTATAATCTTTGTGATTTACTAAATAATATATTGGGTAGATTTTGGACTATGAGGTTTTTCTCTCAAAAGGGTTTTCCCCACATAAATCATTGTGTCATGGTATGCATGATATTTATGTTCATTTATGTTTAATTTTATGTAACTGTTAAAGATATATAAAAGTATTGCATTATTCTCCTCTCAAGATTAGTGTAGGAAGTTGTTCCACTACCTTAGCTTCCTTACAAGTGGTATCAGAGCTTGATCACCTTTGGTTTCAGTTGTGGATTGTTTGGTTTTTTGGACTAATCCAGGTTTGATTAGGAGCTTATGGAGAAGATACTTTGTGATCTTGTTGCAAGAATTTTCATATGGCAAGTTCATCAGGGCGAATAAAGTTGGATAATTTTTTTGGAAATAATTTTGAAATGTGGAAGCTAAAGATGGAGGATTTTTTTATAGATCGAGATCTATGGGATGTTGTTTATAAGAATGTCTTAAGGCCTGAAGATCCTACTCAAGCTACTCAATATGATGTTATGGACCATAAATCCAAGGGTCTAATCAGATTGTGTTTGGAAGACTCTGTTTTAATTAATGTCCATGAGGAGACCTCTCCATAGAAACTATGGAAGAAGCTTGGTGAGATGTATCAAGAAAAATCTTTAGTGAATAATATTTTCTTGAGGAAGAAGTTGTATTCCTTGAGAATGGAAGAGGGTGGATGAATCACAGACCACCTAGAAGCACTCAATATGTTGGTGGATCAATTTGCATCAATTGGTTTCAAAATGGATGAGGAGGAGAAATGTCAGATCTTGCTTTATTATTTTCTTGATTCATGGGATTCTCTTGTTATGGCTATTGGGAGTACTTCTATTATTCTGAAGACTAAATATGTGATGGGTTCTTTGCTTTTTGAAGAAATGAGGAGGAAGGTATCCATCACTGCCAAGGAGGCCATAAATTTTTGTGGAAGACCTAAGGAAAAAGGAAAGAAGAATGAGAAGCATGATAAATCCAAGTCTAGGGGGAGATCTAAATCTCCTGGAAAGTCTAGAGTTATTTGTTGGAACTATGGTAATCCTGGACATGTTCGTAAGGAATGCAAATAAGAAAAGATGAAGAAAAAGAAGAAATTTGATTCTTATTCTAAGCCAGAGAAGGAAGATGATGACACATTGATTGTATCTTTGGCAACTCATGCAAGTAATGATGTATGGTTAATTGAATCAAGTGCATCTATCCATATGACCTTTAATAGAGATTGTTTTTTCTAAATATGAAGAATTTGATGGAGGTAAGGTGTACTTGGGTGATGATTCTCATTTAGACATTGTTGGTTGAGGTAAAATTAAAATCAAATTTCTTGATGGTAGAATAAAAAGGATTAATGGTGTGTTGCATATCCCTAGATTACCACAAAATTTGTTATATGTAAGCAAACTAATAGATGTGGGTGTGTAGGTAGGATTTTTTTATGCAGGATGCAAGATGGTTAGAGGTACTATGGTGATTGCTAGAGGTGTCAGATATTACACATTGTATAAGCTTGATGCTTGCATTGTTGAGTGCAATAGTACTTATGTGAAAAGTAAGTATGTGGAAGAAGTGGGGGTTTCACCTTCAGTAGATGGTCATGGATTTTGGGTACCTGTTATCAACTAGATTTGCACCTTGTTGAACTTGAAGTTCAACAATCTATTGAAAACATGGGAATGATCCCAAGGTGTGGGTAGATTGTTGAACCTTAAGTTTAGTAGGGTGAAAATATAATTGATAACAATTTTGGCACAACCAGTGGGACTGTCGATTCAAGATAGTTCAAGAAATTACATGTTTTTCTAGTTTTGATATGTAGCCAATGAATTTCAGGCCTTTCATAGGTTAAAAATAGCATATCTAGCGACTATGAGTGTGGGAAGTAGCAAAAAAACCAATCCATCATTTAGAAAACCATAGTATTGAGAAGCCTGGTATTTTTCTTAGTGTTATCATCCTTTGAAGGCAGTACAAACAACATTATGGTGACTCTAATCATACATCAGCTGGTTTTAGCATCCCAGGTACCTAAGTTTGTTGTCTAGGCTTGCCCAAGTTCCATGTTTTACCTTTGCAATGTCTAGTTATCAGCACTACAATGGTTTTTCTCCTCCATTCCATGAAAATCATGCATGTATGCTCTCTTACCAACCATATCATACAAAATATCTTGTTGGTTTTATTCCAAATGATCCTATAACAGCAGATTACCAATAGTCCTATCATGTTTTCCACCTTCCCATCCCTGCTCAATCTCAATATCAGCCAATATAGGATCAAAATCAGCCCAAAGAAGAGGTTTTTGATTCCAACCAGCATGATTACTCACATAATCAACCTCAAGAACACCCTTACCAGAATGTATTGGATCTTATCCAAAAGCTTGACTATGTGTTGTGGGTTTTGAGCCAAGAGCTTGAACATATGGAGATTAGGGATGTTAGTAAGGTGTTCTCACACATATATTGGATGTTGGTTGACATCAAGAAGCAGAAAAAGATTATCTCATAGCAACAAGAGTTGGTTGATCAATCCTTTGTTTATGATCAAGAGTGGGTGACAAAAAGAATATAGTTTGAGGAAAGTCTTGAAAGAGAGATAGTTGCTATAGAGGGGGAAATGAAGTTTTTGTTTGCTCAGGTGAAAAGTAATCAAGCTTACTTAGATTATCAATTCCAACAAAGGTATGAAACCCAAATAGCCCCTTCCATTCCTAGTTTCAGCTCAACTCTTCTTGTAATGTTGAATCATCCTATGAATGAAGAGTTTTCCAAGTACAAGTTCCCCAGTTTTAAACAAGATAAACCTTTTAAGCTGTTTAGTGAGCCTACCAATGATCCTTCTACCCTTAACATTCCAAGTTGGAAAGGGCCATCTTTTTCACCCTGTGAGGTTCCTTCACCTATCATGCAAACGGAACCATGCTCTAACATACAAAAAGCAAAAGAAGAGCAGACTCTTGACTAGCACAACTCACTCAACATGGAGGAGATTAGAAATATAAACTTGCTACATTTAGCTATGGAGGAATATAGATTAGAATAGAAGAAGATTGGATAGGAAAAGACCTTTCAAGAAGTGTCTTTGAATGCTCTAACTTATCAGCTTCCTTTTTTGGTAAAAGATGGTGAAATTTTTCCAATAGGAAAATAATGTGAAATGGTGAAAGAGGCTAACCAAGAAGAGTAGTTTACAGTTTGGAATGAAGAAGGTGTGAGTTTTTTCACCCTAACAATAGTTTCAGAATAGCAAGAAAGGATCAAACAGTATGGTGAGTTGTTGATTGATGATCAACAGCAAGGAAATGGAGCCTTAGACCATGAAAAAGAGCATAAAACTGAACCTAACACCATTGTCCAGGATATGAGCTTTGATATCTTTGAACATGTTATGGATGAAAAGGATAATATTGAGATTTATGAAGAGGTGTGCATAGATATAATTGGACAATTTTGTTCAATGTTGGTTGACAAGGAATCGGACTTGTAATTCAATATCCACCTCAAGCTGTTAAGCTTTAGAAGAGGAACTTGCTCTGATACCAATTTTGGACACTAGGAACACTGAGAGGGGGGGTGAATCAATGTTCTACAATATTTGAATTTCAAATTAAATCTTAAACTATCAAAATCAATATAAACTTTAATATCATCCACAACATATATATAGAAGGAAACATGCAACCACATTAAAGAGACAATGTGAACACCATAACACCAAAAATTTTACGTGGAAACCCTATTAGGGGAAAAACCATGGTGGAGATTAATCCACAGAGTATACTCTGTTAAAAGTATGATCAAAAGGGAATGCACTTGCATTCAAGCACACTGCCAAGAGTTCACTACTCAAAATAAGAAAGGCTCACTACCTTACAAAATATTTGAGAATAAAAAAACTTGAACTGAGAATATAACATCTACAAATTCTTGGATTCAATTCTAATGAGACTCAGTTAAAATGATCTTCAGTCCTTCTGACTGACTTTGTTTATGTTCTTCTCTTCTCTTCTCTGCTCTGCTTTCTACCCTTCTAAAACCCTTCTAATACTCACCCACACATTCACATATTTTTTCACTACTTCACCCATTCTCACTCTTAAAAAATGAATTACCAGTCTCATTTTTATATCTGGTAACAAGGATTTCATTTCTATATGTCGGCTTTTAAACAAAATATAATATTCTTCCACATGTTGGCTCAAATCACCAATTAGAGGTAATGCGTACCCAAAAAAGTCAGCTAGACTATAGTAGGGACCCAAATTAAAATTCCCAACACAATGAATAGTTGAAACAACTACTCCTTATACATTCGTGACATGCTATATATGCCAAGTCGGACATAATGAGAAAATAAACAAGTCATTCTACCGAATCTCCAAACTCATACACCAATCAATGTAACATAGCAAAACTTACCAATCAGGTAACATACATGCTTGATAAGCTTCCATGGGGATGAACACAACAAAATAATGATTTGGTGAAGTATACTGATTGACTGACTGATCATATATCTTGTTCTTCATGCTTTCTATCGATAGAATACTATCTTCTACTTTTCCTGCCGGTATGAGCTACTTCTGAATTATGGACCATACTAGAGAATCCAGTTGCCATCAATGACAACACTAGCAACCAAAAAAAATATCCCAAAGCCATATTCCAACAATCTCCCCCTTTCGCATTGATGGAAACACTTAGTGAAAAGTGACTAAGTGTCATAACCAAAATTCAAAACTTCAAAACACAACAAGATATTGCTCCCCCTTTGGATGTCAAGGAATTTTTTACTACATTCTCTCCCCCTTTGACATCAATGACAAAAAATTTGACTACTTTTCTCTCCCCCTTATTATTTTTGTTGCACTCTCTCTCACTGCATTCTCTTCCCCAATTGATCAAAAAAATTGCAATTGCTGCTAAATTCAGAAAATTATTTTATACCTATCTTTCATCTCCAAAAGAAATTTCTTCCAAGAGTCTACTGCAATCCCAATAGCTATTATCAGACTATTGTTTTTTGATTTCCTAATGATGACCTAGACAAGGGATTCAAGAATGGTAATGGCTTCTTCCATCTTTTCTCCTTTCTTCAAAACTTCAATCATTTTCTCTAATTTGCATTTAGTTTGATCCTTCACTTTCTAGAAAGTATCCATAAGAGTGTTTCTAGCAAAGTGAACCTTTGCATGCTCAACCTACAACTCATGAACCTTCTTCTTAACTTCTCCATCCTTTTCCTGAAACATACTATAATCCTAACCGATTCTCATCAACTCATTCTCAATTTTCTCCAACTTGTCCTTGTATTTACCAACCACATGAGGCCACCTAAGACAATAATTGTAGATCTTGTTTGCTGAGTCAATGCATTGTCTTAGTACATTCATTTTCTTCTTCATTTTGGTGAGAGATAGCCTAAACTGCATCTTCATATGTGAGATTATTTCCTCCTCTTTTTTGTCCTAAGGCACAGAGGTCATAGCTTCCCTGATGCATTCAATCAATTCTTTTGGAAGTGCATTCTGCAAACTTTCCAATTCAATGTTATTTTCCACAAAGTATCTTCATAGAGTGTCCTCAATGAAGTCTTGTTCATATGATGGTCCATTTATCCATATGTCAATTATCTTTTGCATTTCATCTTCTTCCTGAACAATCTGCAATATCTTTTCTTTGAATAAAGCACCTCCTTCATCACTTTCTTCTGCTATAATCACATCTAGTTCAACTAGTTTTGGTTCACCTCTTGGTGTGTATTCATTAGAATCTTCATCCACTATATCCATAACTATCTGCTCTTTACATGTTTCCTCAACTTTTGTTGACTTAGGTACCGAAGTAGTGTCACCAGCCAACTTTCTTTCTCTCTTTTGCTTTTTCACTACCTTACCAGAGGATGGTCCACCTTCAACTAATTTTACTGGGAGAGGAATATCACTTACACCAAACTTTCCTAACAACTTTCTAAAGAATTTTTCATAAACTTGTTCACCATTTTCAAAAGTGTTGAAATGCTCAAAAATTTGCTTACAGACCAATATATTTTCCTTCCATACCACATTATCATTCTGAGGTACAAGCAATTCAGGAAATACATCATAATGCATATAATTAGGGTACCAAACCTAAAACAATAATCTATATCCTTTATTAAATTCACATTCTCCATCAATTGATCCTTCAGCAATCCACATAGATCAAATTCATCTTCCATTATCATTTTGTGCGTAACGTAGACTACGCATGCAGAGATTGCACCTTCCCTATTTCTAAATAAAATCTTGTAAAAAATTCCATATGCAATGTACCTTGTTAATGGATCTTTGATCTTTGAAATCATTAGAGCCCTCAAATCTCCTTTTACACCGATTAGGGCTTTGACCTCAACATTCTGAATCGATTTTTTTTTCAGGACATCTCCAACTTTGCAAAATCCTGTTAGATTTTTTATTATGTCCTTAGAAATTTGATAGGGTTTATCCAGAGTAAGGATATCACCATCCAATTTGTTCAAGATAAACCAGACTACCTCCATGTTGATGAAGGGAAGTCATTCTAGATGTCCAAATTCTTATGTTTTGCACCTCCAAGCTTCTTTAATTCATCAACAAACAAAAAATTTCTTATATCCTTGACCTTTTGACTGCTATATTCATCTAGAGTTACTGTTCCTTTGATTTGCTTCATTTTCCGTAATGAACAGGGTTCTACCAATCACCGAATAAGTATGAAATTGACAAGAAATTGAAATACCTAGAGAATTCTCTGTTGAATTGACTTTCACACCTTGAAAATTTTGCTGAAAAATTTCTCCAACTGTTCTCCTTCAACGCACGGTGAGAAATGAGGGTTCAAAATTCCCTTTTATAACTTTCTACACCTTATTTCCTTGTTGCATTAAATGCTTTTCCCTAGGAGTTTTGGTTACTCTACACTCTCAGACAACAAGAGTAGAATCCATATGTAGACCTTCAAGATTTCATTTTTTCTAAACAAGTGATCAGTTATACATCTAAGAATGAATAATACATCTATTGAAAAATTCCTACGATTTGGTACCAACTACACATAGGGGGACAAAATATTTTCATGAAAAATCCCCCAAGCCCAATGGCCTAAAATTAACTGTCGGATGAATTACTGGAGGGTGCTTCTAGTATAGCCTTATTACATTCATCATATCCACTCTTCTTTACCCACGTTTTCTTCATCTGATTTCTTATCTCTTCCATGGATGTGTTTCCTTTTCCTTTGTCACCTTTCTATGAATTTCTACCTTGATACACCGGACCTCTCCTATCCATGCTTCTGTTCTTGCAAAATCTTGCATTGTGACCATATTTTTTACAATTGTAGCACACCAGATTTTTCTATCTATACCATCCATTCCACTGATTTCCTCCTTATCTGCATTGATTAACAACATGTCCAAATCTTCCACAGGTGTAGAATTTAGCATTCCTTATGATGATAGACATACTTTTTCATTCTAATGACTTATGAAAAAACTTTTTGCAATTAAAACACTGACCAGAAAATGATGGACTGCCAAAATTTGTCTTACTTCTACACTGAGAAGCCATATGTCCAAATTTATTACAAACAAAGAAATATCCATTAAATTTTTGAGCATTGGGTTGCCTTAATGAATATCTTCTACCTTTATTCTTTTGAGTTTTCTTTTCAAGGTCCTTTTGTTTAGATTTGTAGCTCTCATCCTTCACATAGCCAAGACCTCACTTATCATTTGCATCCTTTTGTCCTTTAGTAATCTCATCAAGCTTAGCATAACTGATCCTAAACTTCTCCTTAAACTCATTTGTAGTGGCAAGCTCATCTCTGAGAATAACTATATGTCTCTCAAGCTCTTGTTCATTGTTTCTGGATTGTTGCAGTCCAATCTCTAGCTGAATGAATCCACTATTAACTCTGATGCATTCCTTAGACTTTTCTTTCAAGGACTAGGCCATATTATCCTCCTTCCTTTTTCTCTCTTCAATCTCTTTGGTTAACTTCATCGCCATAGATTCCATTTCAAGCTTTAGAGAATAATTGTCCTTATCAAGCTTTTCACATTCTTTTGTCATTTCTTTTAGGGTTTGATTCAGATGAACATCTTTTGAGCCTCTGCTTTCTTTTTTATTCAACTATCCACATAATTCCTTCCTCTTTTCCCTTGACTCATTTATTTTATCTTTCAGTGATTGAATGAATTTTTCGGCAGCCACAAGATTTTCTTTTAATTCCATGACCTCAACTTTAGACTGATCAAGGTCATCAAGTGCCACCATAAGTTGTTGTTGAAGACCACCAACATCCATTGTAATTCAAGATCCACCTCAAGCTGTTAAACTTTAGAAGAGGAACTTGCTCTAATACTTATTGTTGGACACTAGGAACACTAAGAGGGGGGGTGAATCAGTGTTCTACAATATTTGAATTTCAAATTAAATCTTAAACTATCAACAACAATATAAACTTTAATATCATCCACAACATACATACAGAAGGAAACATGCAACCACATTAAAGAGACAATGTGAACACCATAACACCAATATTTTTACGTGGAAACCTTATTAGGGGAAAAAATATGGTGGAGATTAATCCACAAAGTGTACTCTATTAAAAGTATGATCAAAAGGGAATGCAATTGCATTCAAGAACACTAACTAGAGCTCACTGCTCAAAATAAAAAAGGCTCATTGCTTTACAAAATATTTGAGAATACAACAAAATTTGAACTAAGAATATAACATCTACAAATGACTGGATTCATTTCTAATGAGGCTCAGTTAAAATGATCTTCAGTCCTTCTGACTGACTCTGTTTCTACTATGCTATGCTCTGCTTTGCTCTACTTTCTGCCCTTTTGAAACCCTTCTAATACTCACTCACACATTCTCATATTTTCAAACTACTTCACCCATTCTCACTCTTACAAAATGAATTATTGATCTCATTTTTATATCCACTAACAAGGATTTCATTTCTCTATGTTGACTTTTAAACAAAATATAATATTCTTCCACATGTCAGCTCAAATCACCAATTAGAGTTAATGCGTACCCACACAAGTCAGCTAGACTATAGTAGGGACCCAAATCAAAATTCCCAACACAAGAAATAGTTGAAACAACTATTCATTATACATCTGCAACACACTATATACACCAGGTCAGCCATAATGAGAAAATAAACAAGTCATTCTACCGAATCTCCAAACTCGTACACCGATCAATGTAACATAGTAAAACTTACCAATAAGGTAACATACATGCTTGACAAGCTTGAAAAGCTTCCCTGGGGATCCACAAAAAAAAAAAATGATTTAGTGAAGTATACTGACTAACTGACTGACCGGATATCTTGTTATTCATACTTTCTGCTGGTTGAATACTATCTTCTACTTTTCCTCTCGATATGAGCTACTTCCAAACTGTGAACCATACTAGAGAATCTAGTTGCCATCAATGACAACACTAGAAACCAAAAAAAATCTCCCAAAGCCATATGCCAATACTTCTTTTTTTTACTGCAGGAATCAGGTAGCACAACCACCTATAAACTACAGTGCGCCTAGTAAACTTTTTAACGTGATCGGCGGAGCTGGCGCGACATGCCCTCTGGTACCACGGGGGTGGGGGAGACTAGACCTTGTGACCAACCTCCCGCAACAAGAAAGATCTAGCCAACTGAGCTAGGGCCCCAACCCCCGAAACACTAGCAACCAAAAACAATCTCCCAAAGCCATATGCCAACACTTACCTCAAGCTTTTTTCATGATTTTTTGACTGGAAATGAGTTAGAAATTCCATTGCTTACAATAGAATCCACCATGAAGAGTCTATAGAAACCTCCAGGTGAAATCCATGGTAGCACCCAACACAAAGATAAAATACATAGTGAAATATTGCCTCATTTTTCTTTTAGGGTTTCAACCCTAGCTTTTGTCGATTGGTGAAGGACATTTTTTTCCTTTCATTTTAAATATTTGCAATGAACTAATACCCATGCCATGTGCCTAATGAGTTCAAAAACCCTCCCATACATGCAAAGTGAATAAGTTTTAGCATTGACTCATATGGTTGAGTCATATAATTGTCTTTTGCACTTAATCATATTGTTGAATCATAATATTGAATTGTAAAATATAGTTAAAATGGTGTTGTATAAATCATTTTAACTATGTTATTTATTTTGCAAAAGGTGGTGTATGTTCTCGAGAATGGGTAAAGGGGGAAGTTAGTTATGGCTTTTATGCCTTGCAAGCATATAGGAGAGGTTAGAGAAGTTTGCAAACATATGGAGGGAATATAGGGTTTTGTTTTGACTAATTTTAAAGATATGGAGAGTATTTAGGCATCATTTTCATATGCCTTAATGTTTGACATGGTCAAACTTGACATTTTTCACACTTTGGAGCTCTTTTGGAGAGATTTTAGTTGCTATTTTTGGGGCTTTTTGGAGGCATCCGACCCAAGGAAGCTTCTAATTCATAGTTTGGTGAAACTGCTTGAGAGTTTTGGGATATAGTCACTAAGTTGACACTTATGTACTTAGTTCTGATTATGCATTTTTTGTACTTAGTGACTTTTAGTCCTTTGGCAGATTTTGGAATACTTTGTAGCTCTTTTGGACCTTGGATATCAATGATTTGGAGTTTTTTTCCTTCTTGTTCTTTGCTTTATTGTGTGCACTTAATTGATTTGATCAAGTTACTTGTGAAGTATTATTCATTTCCTTATAGCTTTGTCTCATGTTTAGCACCTTTATGCAAAAAGGTATGTTAATGTAGGTTATAATTTGTGTAAGAAATGAAAATGACTATTAGCTATGAAGTTACCTTCCTCCTAGGAGTTTGAGCATTAGGACCTCTTTGTAAAATACTTATGCAAATACATACGGTAATGAGTTGTACAAGTTTTGATTTATGCCATTGAAGGAAAGTGTTGTAATCTAAGTTTTATGTCCTAGTTTAGATTGGTGTATCACCCCCTTAGATTCATTTTTTAGTTTTCTAGTTTATGTATTCTCTCTTTCATTTTCTTTGTCAAAAAATAGAGTAATCTGGGTGATAATCATTTAGGAAGTCGGCCTTCTTTAGAGGTTTTATCTCATATAAGGTACCCACACCTTGGGATTATTCCCATGTTTTCAATAGATTGTTGAAATTCAGGTTCAACAAGATGCAAATCTAGTTGATAACAGTACCCAAGGGTACTCTTTCTTCTAAAAAAAAGTTACCTGTAGAGAAAACTATGTTATGGAACTAGATACTTGGCCACATTGGAGAAAAGGGTATAAGGACCATGAAAAATAAAAACCTTATTCAAGGTTTGTCTGATTGTAATCTTGATTTCAATTTCTATGAGCATTGAATTTATGGAAAACAAAACCATGTTAGGCTTTACTCGAGTTCTCATAAATCTTGTGGTGTATTGGACCTTATTCATTCTGATGTGTTTGGTCCTATAGATGTTCATTCATTTGGTAAATCCACATATTATGTTTCATTTATTGACGATTATAGTAGGACACGGGTATATTTTCTAAAGAGTAAATCTGAAATTTTTAGTTGATTTAAAGAATTTTAAGCAATGGTCAAGTTACAGAGTCGAAAGAAAATAAAATATTTGAGGACTGATAATGACAGTGAATTTTGCTTTAATAATTTTGATAGATTTTGTAAAGATTTTGGTATTCATAGACAAAAGACAAGTCTATATTCTCCACAACATAATGGAGTTGCATAAAGAATGAACAGGACACTTATGGAGAAGGCTAGGAGTATGTTGAGTTGTGTTGGCCTAGAACAAAGGTTTTGGGATGAAGTTGTTGCCACTGCCTATTACCTGATTAACAAGTCTCCTACATAAGCTCGTGTTGATAAGATGCCTATAGAGGCATGGTCAGGTTGCAAGCCTTCATTAAGACATCTTAAAGTTTTTAGTTGTGAGGCATATGCACATGTGCCAAAGGAGAAGCTAAAAAAGCTGGAGAACAAGGCTATGAAATGTATCTTCATTAGATATAGTTATGATGTGAAAGAATACAAACTTAGGGATCATGTTGCACAAAAGGTAATATACAGTAGAAGTGTTATTTTTAGAGAAACCAAGCCTTCTTTTGTTACATTGTAGCCATAACAAAATAAACGGGAAGATGTGATTCAATTTCCTTCTACACCTGAGAAAGTTGAATCAAGGCCCAAGGATAGACAAGAAGTTGAGGAGATCTCATCTAGCTCTAGATCTTCAGAAGAGGAGGAAGAACCTCCAACTCAACTTGTTCGTGGGTCTACAAGGAACAAAAAACCACCTAAAAGGTATACACCTGATGATTGGATATGTATTTTTTCTTTGAATACTAACATGGATGAACCCAAATCTATAGAAGAGGCATTAGGTATGAATGATACAGAATGATACATGGGATCTTGTACCATTTCGTGAAGGATGAAAAACTATTGGTTGCAAATGGGTGTTCAAGAAAAATATTGGTTCAGATGGAGGCATTGAGAAGTACAAAGAAAGGTTGGTTGCGAAAGGTTACTCTCAAGTTGAGGGTGTTGATTATGGTGAGATATTCTCTACTATTGTAAAAATGACATCCATTAGACTTTTGCTTGTTATTGATGTTTCCCATGATTAAGAGCTTGAGAAAATGGATATGAAAACTATTTTCCTTCATGGTGATTTGGAGGATATTTATATGACATGTCAGCCAGAGCACTACGTGGTGAAAGGTAAAAGTAAGTTGGTTTGCAAATTGAAAAAAAAACCGTATGACTTAAAACAAAGTCCTAGGATGTGGTAACAAAAATTTGATGCATATGTGTTGAGTTTGGGATTTGAGCATTCTAAATCTGATCATTATGTTTATTATAAAACTAATGGTGATCAATTCTTGTTTATCGCATTATATGTTGATGATATGTTATTTATTGGCAAAGGGAAATGTATGATTTCAAAACTAAAATCCCAACTTGCTGCTAAATTTGAAATGAAAGATCTTGGCATAGCTAAGAACATTCTTGGGATGGAAATTAAAAGAGATAGAGTGAACATAAAGTTATGGATTGGCCAAAGTAAGTATGTCAATTCAATTTTATAGAGATTTAACATGCAAGATTGTAGACCATTGTGTGTTCCTATTTCAATTGGAAAAAAGTTCAATAGTAGAATTTGGAAAATAAATGACTACGTGACTAAAAAATTTAGTCACAACAACTAAAAATGACTAAATTCTACTATTTTTTTGCAACTCGGCTATAAATGAGTAAATAAATAACTAACTTGGTCGTCAACTAAAAAATTATTTAGTCATACAAATAAAAATGACTAAAAAGTTAGTCACACAAATAAAAGTGGGTAATTAAAAAAATATTTTGAATTAAAAAATTATTGATGGGATGCTAATCATTTCCTCTCTATTGCTACAATTGAGAAATTATTGGTAGAATGAAAATATTTCCTCTGCTATCATTTCATTAGTTTGAGAGTCAAGAGCCTCAAAAAGGAATGTAGAATGAGTTTGCCATGTATGAAGAGGATTAGGGTTTGAAGCTCTAGCCTTTTTGCTGACGTTTGATGGAGAATAGAGGACTTCTTCAAAAAGTATAACTTTAGACTTCTTCCCATTTTTTATTTTTTTTTAGCTTATTTTGAGAAGCCCTATAAAGCTTCCAAATGTAAGGGTTTTTGTTTAAAATGTCATGTAAAGGTTTTTATTCTAGACATTTTTCTTTTCATGCTCCCATATTTTTGCATCCTCCAATACATTCAAATATAAAATGATTCGGTTTGAAACAACCTTTATCTACTTCTGATTTTATTCATGTAGTACAATTAAAGTTTACCCTCAATTAGTTTTTCTTGGTGCTCTATATTTGATCTACTAAATATATTAGATAATATTTATGTTTTTTTCATTTAAATAATATTATTCACTGATAATATTATTAGATAACATCTATGAAAGCTTCCTTATCTCACATGACAATTGGCTTTCCGCTTCTATTGCATACTTACACAATGGTATGATATTTCTAGATGTGACTTTACACACCTGGGAATTCTCCAAATGTAGGAAAAATTGGGTCAGTCCACCACACGAGTTCCCTTTCTATCTACAAATGGTAAATGCTCATTTGCAGTGCTTAGTACATATAATTATACAGGTCATAGATTTAAGCCTAATGTATTTGTATAATGCTCATGCATGTAATAGCAGACAAGGTTATAGATTTAAGTTTGATCCATTTTGTACTTTTTATTCATTAAATTTACTCTGTAGATGTTTGACGCATCATAATATAATTGAAGATGTCTTCTTTTTGAGAAAAAATGAATTTTGATCATGGATTAACTTAGAAACCTTTCAGAGGAAAAATATAATTGAAAAGAAAATAGATCCATATTTCCTTTCTTGCTGATTTTTATCATGTATTCCAATACTCCTAGCTTCACTGTTAAGTAGAAGTATCTATTAGGTTTTCAATTCTAAGTTAAATATATAACAATAATAATACTATATAGTAGGTGATGCTCAATTTTCATAACTCCTCCATGATATTGATATCTGAGTTAATTTGAATCAAGGAAACATAGGTGTTGAGAATAATAATATTACTAAGATTTACTATCCTGCATTTGGATTCTTGCGGTTGCAAGCCTTGGGATAAATCCATAGTTTATTACATTCACTCATGTTACTATGGAATCAAACAAGTACATTTGTGATCATTGACATGAATAATCATGTGCCTGTGATGATGAGACCTATTATAGTAGATTCAACTCTAATGAATCCCAACAGTAGAATTCTTGCATTGAAAGGTTTTGTTGGATTCTACTCTTCTTTAAGCATCTTTTTTAATTTTACAATTTGTTACATTACCACTGAATTGGATTATGTGGATTCTCCTTTTATTTGTTACAATTTGTTGCATTGAAAGGTTTTTTTGGATTCTCCTTTTATTTAGAATGTTTACACCCTGTTTCATAGTATTTTAATGATGACTCGAACTGACAATATACAATTAATAATTTTTTTTTTCAATGACAGGTTCTCCATAAGTTGTAAGTAATCAATATTTTGTGGAGTGTTATATTCTAATGAAAAAGATATTCTATTGACTTGGTAAACAATAAAATATGTTTATGTTAGATGCCATGCAAATTTTCCTTTCCATTTTCCTTTGATTATGCACTATTGTTTCATGGACTGTCATCAAGCTCTCTGTGAAACTAACTGTCTGCTACCCCTTCCAACATTTTTTATGGTAGTCTTCTTAATCATCTCCAACATGACTATCTTATCTGAATTGTTTGAGACTTCTACAAGTCTTTGTAATCTTTAAATTGTCCAAGGTTTCTTCTCATGATCATCACTATTCTCAAGCACATACCTCTTCCTCATTTTTATAGTGATAGTCATGTGGTATTTTATACACAATATTTTATTGATCAAAGTCACTATCCTTTATTCCTTGCTCATTGAACGTTCATCTTAGCCTTCAATATTCTACAAACATATTTTTCTTGAAAACTTTTGATATTATCATCTACAGGTCTACAATATTCTCCTTTCCATTTGGCATAAAATCTTGATACTTTATACCATTAAGACATGGAGCTTGATTTACCTTTGGCCAACTTAACTCCTTGGTGGAAATCATAACTTAGTCTTACGTTTTTTACTTGCATTTAAGTGACGAAGTTTTATGATATGATTCCCAGTTAGGTCACAACTTTCAAGTGCCTTTTTTTGACACAAGGAACAACATCCTCATTTATGTCTTTAAATCTTAACTTCTCATCATGAATCACTAATCACTTCACCACTTAAATCATCATTCTATGCTAGTAAAATAACTAAATAAGTGTGACTTTCCCTATTGCACTTTTGCATTATCTCCATCATCTACTTCACCATTTTATGCTAGCAATACATCTTTAAAATTGCAATTCACTTAAGCTTGTTTTACTCCATTCACTAATTGTGATTTTAAGACCATTTTACCACTTGAATTATATTTTTCCTAATAGTAATTCCACATGAAAAGTCATTGTTCACCTATCTTGTTAGTGTAATTTCCTCTATGCTTCACCACTTTTAAATGGTGCCAACATCTTACTTTTCTTATTGTCGCAATTTCTTCATGTCATCACCACCTTGATTGAAGTTTTGGGCTAACATTACCATTAATAAAGTGCCACTTTCACTTTATTTGAACATATTTTCTCCTTGTTTCTTCCTTATCTCTTTTTCATCTCTTAGACACCATTTTGGACAAGATTCACCACTAAAAAGAATGATTTTAACTTAGTGCAGCTTTGGACTGAGTTTTCCATCTTAGGTGCATTTATCTTGTGGCATAGCCACTCAAATTATGCACTCTTCTTTGACCCATCCCTTTCTACTTGAACATAGTGTTGGATAAATTTAGTAAACCATTCACCAACCTTGTCTTGAACTTCCATCTCTATCACTATATCATCTTCAGTTTGACTCTAGACTTTGGAGCTATCATCCCTCAAAAGATTGATTCCTCTTTGTTTATCATTCACTACCCATAAAGAGTTGCCACAGGGTAGTCATCATGCTTACTATTTTTTCTTTGACTTGTCCCTATAATCTCTATAATCTCTTATGACCACATGGCTCATGAGCATTTATGGTGAATCCATTCAGTTGATTATTTGCTTTCTATGAGAGGCTTTTGGCATTCCATTCTTTGCAGCCATGTAGTATGTAATTCTCTTGAACTCTTTTTATGCACAAGTGTATTATTACTATGAACTAGTTGATATAACTTATTAAGACATCATTTTGGAGAAATAGGACAAATTTTGTTGTTTTGAAGATTTTTTCTTTTTGTTATCATTGTTGGGCTAGTTGTCATTTTATTGAGTAGCCATGGAAGGACTGTGCAGTGATTTTGTATAGAGGGAATAGTGGTACCAGGCTTGGTTTGTAACAACTTACAAAGATTTAGGCCTCATATAAGCTCCTAGTAACATTATTCTTAAGTTATATGTTAAATATATTATGGGTAGGTGTGTGGTTTGAAATATAACTTTATATGCATATTGAATTGTCTATGAATATTTTTTGTTTTGCCCAGTATGGTCTATGGGGTTGCTATCATTTATAGCTATTCTCATGATAAGGGTTATTTTGATGATCATCCTAGCTTGGTTGATTCATTTGGAGTGCATTGTTTTAGCAGCAATATCAAGATAAAATTTAGGGTTTGATATTTGGTAGCTCAAAGCTTGTTAGTCCCTACTATTAAATGATATTATTAGAACCCTAAAATATAACTACAATCCTATTCTTAAGGGTTGGTTGTTTGCTGACCTAGTATTATATTATTTCTTAGGTGATTGTATACTTTAGCTTTTGCATGCCATAAAGGCTATGTGAATAGAAATTTTGAACTTCAAGATGAGTTATTTTTGTATGAGATAACATGGTTGGTTGGGTTATAGGTTTGGATGTTGTTGAAAATTTATTATTTAGTGTAATATTATGAATTATCATTAAAAGTTGTTTAATTAGTAATTAGAGATTCTTTTGGGTATAATTTTGTGAGAGTTTTTAACATTAATAGTGTAGATCATATTCCACAATCTATCATAGGATTTAAAAACAAATAGTATATTATAAATAAACTTTTCTTAATAGATAAAAGGGGTGAGTAGAAAGTGCGGGGGATACAAAGGAAGAAAGATTATAAAATTGAATGAAAAAAAAATTGAGTGCTTAATTTTCATACAAGTTAAAATATTAAACATCATATTTTCTATCATTTAATTTTATGGTCCCCCCCTTTTATCTCTTATTTTTTCTCCACCAATCCCTTCCCCTTTTTATTTAGTGAACAAAATTAGTTTGTAACCTGTTGATGTGGATGTTAGTCACACATAACACAAATAAAATTCACAAATAACTTTGCCTCTCTTGAAAGAAAATAAAATTCTAAGATAGAATTTGATAATCCCAATGCTTCGTTAGTCAGATCTTGATTATGCAAGTTTTACTCAGTGTTCGTTATGAAGCTATTTTTACAAAGGGACTTACGCACTAGATCTAAAACAAAGGTTAGATTTGGAAGATAATTGTTAATTTCACAAAATCAACCTTTAATTTGTGTTCAAATATCTTTAGTCTGAATATATTTACTTATTTCAGATCACTTTCATCATCAGATTTATTATTTCAGGAAATCAAAATATTTGCAACAATATTTCATGAATTTCAAACAACTTTGCTATCACTTAAGTAGATTTAGCTTTAAGCATTCAACAATTTCATAGAAAACAAAAGATTTTCAATAAATTTTCATTCATTCATCTATTTTTTGGAACATTTTCAAAGAATTTAAACATCTATTCTAAAATAAAGCATAAAAAAATACTAAAAAATTAAAAGTTAGCAGCTTCTGCAAAGTTGGCTTTTTCCACACAATTTGTTTTCTATGTCATAGAGGATTGTGTTTTTCTTGTTGTGTTTTAGGGTTTTGTGACTGTTATTCAAGGTCTATAGACATGGATTGCCTTCATGCTAATTTTCCCATGGCCTTTCTTCTTCTGCCATGATTTCTTGGTTTTGCACTTTCATTCCTCCATATTATAGGGATATCACTTGGTTGGGTGTCACATAGATTAGGATAGAGGGAGTGTTCATGCAAAAGTTTCAACAATTGTTGTGCTTTTTCTTCCACTGTGTACAAATATTTGCAAGCCTTACAATCCTTGTTGCAATGTATAATCCTTTGAAAATTCTTTTGCTCCTTCTGAAATGGCTTCATAGCTTCACAAGGCAAGAGCTAGAAATTTTTGCTTTGATACCAAATTGGATTTGAGTCAGGCAATGAGCAATTGTGTCATTGTATAAAATGTTATATACAAAATATGGAAGTGGTTTCAAGAGAGACAATCGATCAACCATTGGAAATTGATTCTTTATTAGTTAATAATAATCATGATGATGCCTCGGGCCTTCTTTATTGTCCTCCCAACCTTCCCCGCTCTCCTGCAGTGACTTCCATCCATGCCCGTGGTGATGCAGGGTTTTCCAGCATCACCGCGAGCATGGCTAGAAGTCTTTGCAAGAGAGTGGGGAAGGCCTCGGGAAGGCTATTTTTCAAATTGTTTCATTTAGCATCACCAATATTCTCCATAAAAACATTGTCCTTATTTAAAATGATGGAAATGGTTCACATCTCTTAGAACAATTTCTCTTACGACAATCTTCAAGATGAATTTAGATGCAATGTGAAAATCATAACATATTCAAAGGTTCTTAACAACTCTAATAGTTGTACCAGGGGCCATGTTTAACAAACCAAATGCAATTGATAACTTTTCACTATGATGATAGATAAATGATTCTTTTTTCTTCTATTCCATAACATTAAGTAAAAGTCTTGAAACTAGAAATACCATGCTTCCTTCATTAACCAAGCCAATTTCTCCAATATTGCATAGATCTCCCATGTTTGTTGATGTGATCTGTCTCCTACACAAAAAATCATGTACCATTTTACGCCCTTCAATCCAACTACATGTAGGTATCTTTTTAATTCATTTATCTTTCATCAATCTCCTTACTATTTGAACCTCACCACACCTACCCACTTCTGCATAGATGTTTTAGAGAAGAACATAAGTTGCAACATTTTTAAGATCCAATTGAAAAAGTAGTGTTGTTGGAATACTCAGCCTATATTAATATATGATCCACTTCTATGATGTTGAAGTGGCTCTCTAAATTCTTTGGATCTCTTAAAAAGAAGTGGATATGTAGTCAGGTTTTGGTGATCCCATTTTTAGTCCTCTTTTTGCTTTTATGAAATCTACATTTACAAAATTCTAACATTTGTAGTTGTATATCAAGGTTTATGTTCATGAATTTCAATTTTCTCAAGTCAAAGACATATTTAGAGATATTAATTACTAAAATACTCATGCCATAGGAAACAATTTTGGACATGAACTGGGCATGTTTATGATTTTGTTGTCTTTTTCACTTTTGTTTTATGATTATTTTGAATGTTTAGAGTGGATTTTGATAAACTAAGTCTTTTAGAGCTTCTACCTTCTCATTACAATCATCAATTTTTATACCCGCTCTCCCACAAGAACTTCAAGGCATGCCTATGGTGATGTGGGAAAGCCCCACATCATTGCAGGCATGACTTGAAGTGCTTGTGGGAGAGCAGGATCACATTTCTTTGAGGCATTTTTTGAAATAGTTTGATTTCCTTGTGTATGCTTCCACATTTTCATGTATGTCTAGCAGGGCACTCCATAATCCAATTTGTAGAGTAGGCAATACTCTATTATTTTATGCTTTTTATCTTCATAAATCACAATTCTCTATTTATTTTTTTTGCAATTAGTAATTTTTTAGGCTTGGCATACTAATGATCTATGCTACTTTGGAAAAAAATTCTCTTATGGGTTTTATAAATATTTAGGTTTCTTTCCCTATTACATATTAATATGCATAAATTTTCTCTAAAAGGAAAACAAGATGGGACATGTTTCTTTCCCTATTACATATTAATTTGCATAAATTTTCTCTAAATTTACTATAAATATTCAAGTTTCTCTTATAGGTTTTATAAATATTCAGGTTTTTTTCTCTTATAGGTTTCAGAATCCTTTGAGGTTAGGAAAAATTCTAGGTAAGGGTTGATCCAAATAGTTCCCTCTCTACAAACAGGTGTGCAAATCTCTTGCCTGGATATTACTGATCATTTATAATACTGATGTAGCTTCTAGTTATAGTAGTTGCCTTATTCGTTAAGATGTGATTAATGCTCCATTTATCCCACAAAAAGGCTCTATTGTGCTCTACTAATGTTCTACCTACATATGTGGATTTTGGGAAATTAAACTAGTGTGCACCATACCTGCCATCATAGATGATAGGATGAAGAAGAATTGAAGAAAAGAGATGAGATACTATTTCATTGAGTACAAGGAAATTCAAATTTATGATCTTCATACTTTTAAACACCATTATGGTCACTTTCTTTTATGTGCAATACTTTTGTTGTTACATTGTAGTGTAAGGACACTACATATTTTCTCCAAGAGGTAAATATATATATCCATCTGTATGCTATTTTTATGATTTTGACATCATACCAATTATCTAAATCTATTTGTATGAAACTATATGTTGCCTCTCAAAAGGATCAAGAACAATATTGGTACAATAGGGAAAACCCATATGTATACTTTACAGTAGAGTAGTTTTATCAAATATTCAAGCAATTTCATGTTGGGCATGGGATCTCAAAAGAACTATTGAAACCTTATGATAAGTCCAAAAGCCACAAGGATGCTCTGTCTTTCAGCAAATACTCATAGAGAAAATGAAATTTTTTCAAGACATGTTTTGACCAAGAATGGTTACTTATGAAGCAAAACTCATTTGATTTTGTCCATTGTAACTCAAATTTTCAGTCTTGTGACTGAAAATAAAAATTGTAATACTCTATTTCTAAGCTGTAATTAGAACACCTTTCTTTTATTAATAAAGTTCACTAATTTTTCCTTCTCAATGGTTGTCTTATTGTGTGCAATTGATGATTGATATGTATTTCTATGTTTTATGTTTAAATCCTCAAATATCAGTCAATTAAAATGACTAAATATACTACTAATTGACGTCAATTAATAATTAAATTGACTAAATATACTATAAATTGACAAAAAATAGTGAACAGTGAATAAATATGACTAAATATATGACCTATGAAATAAAAATGACTAAATATACTACCAATTGATAGAAATCAGTGAATAGTGAATAAATATGACTAAATATATGGCATGTGAAAGAAAAATGACTAAATATACTACCAAATTGATCAAAATGGTGATTGAAATTAATGACTAAATACACTACTAATGGACAGAATTCAATGAATAAAAATGACTAAATAAGTGACCAGATTACCACAATCAATGACTAAATATATCAGTGAATAAAAAATGACTAAATAAGTGACCAAATTACAACAATCAATGACTAAATATACTACCAAATCAATCTATCAAAACACCCAATAATTGACTAAAAATGGTTTAATCACCAATCTGGTTGCGTTATAAATGACTAGCAATAAACTACTAATGGTCATGTGACCAAGTTTAGTCATTTATAAGTAGTTTTTAGTGTAAGATGGGGTTGAATCAGTTCTAGCTTAGATAAAGTGGCAGCCAACACCTCTAAACTAGAAACCACACCTAAAACAGAGAATACAAACAATGCAAGAAATAAAAAAAATGCATTCAAATTAAACACTCCCCATCGAATTTGATTCCTTCCCTTGTCTCTCCTATTTCTCCTTTTGCAAACTTTTCTCTAAGATTTGTTGTTTTACTTGTGCAAATACTGCAAATTGTAAGTAGAAATTTGGAGTTAAAATGTTGTTAAGGAAAAAATGGGAGAAGGTTGCTTTTATAGAAAACCATTTGAATGGATGGATGAGATTAATCCTCTAGAAAGATTCCAAGAACAATAGATGAGAATCCATGAGAGGGAGGTTACGAAACAGACAATCAAGACCAAGTTTCTAGAAAGATGCCAAGATCAACAGTGGAGGATTGATGCACCCAGAATATGTTATTCATGGGAGGATATGACACCGACAGCTATGGTAGAGATGGCTATGATAGGAATTAATGAGCAAATGGAGGAAAATAATGAATTAAAAATTGAAAAATAATTAATTCATGAGAAGAGAATATTTGACCAAGATGGAGAATAAATAATTCATTCGAATTATTTATTTGGGGAAAATAGAAAATGGGCATTTAAATAAATCAATTTACTTAAATGGGGAGAAATGGAAATTAGACACCAAATAATTAATTTAAATTAATTATTTAATGGGGAGAGGAATGACACATAATTAAATAATCTTGACAATTATTTAATTATAGAAGAATGAAAGGTCAATTGCATAGGCAAATAATAATTATTATTATCTAACTATAGGCGAATGATAAAAGATAAAAAATTAAATAAATGATGATTTATTTAATTATTGAAGAAAGGAAATGTTAGTGATGCAATTAATTTATTTTAACTGATCAGGATAGAATAGAGAATAAAAAGTGAATTAATTAAATAACTAAAAATTATTTAATTAATAGAGGAATACGATCAAGAATAATTAAATAATTAAAATTATTTAATTATCGAAAGATGAAGACCAAGAAAAATGGCACTCGCAGACTTAGGACATTTTTCAGTGTCTACATTTAGTAGTTTTTTCAGTAGTTTATTGTTGTTTCTATACTAGTGTATCTATTTTAGATTGTCCAACATCTCTATCAAATATGGAAGACATAAGCAAAGTGCCTTATCATAGTGCAGTTGGAAGTTTGATGTATGATATGGTTTGTACTAGACCAGACATTTCCCAAGTAGTGGGAGTTCTTTCCAGATATATGTATAATCCTGGTAGAGTTCATTGGGATGTAGTTAAAAGAGTCTTCAGATATTTGTGCAATACCTTTGATTATTCCTTATGTTATCATAGTAATGTGACTGAAGATGAAATTTCCCTCGATATTCATGGTTATGTGGATTTAGATTGGGTAGGTCATATTGATAGAAGACAATCCACCAATGCCTATATGTTTACTTTATTTGGTGGTGCAATCAATTGGATGAGTAAGCGACATGCTATAGTTTCTTTTTCCACTACTGAAGAAGAGTATACAGTAGCTACTCATGCTTCTAAAGAAGCCATTTTTCTAAAGAGATTGTGTTTAGATATTGGAATAAAACAAGGTGCAATGACAATTTATTGCGACAGTCAGAGCGTGATATGTCTAGCCAAGAACCTAACATTTCATGCTAGGACCAAGCACATTGATGTATAGTATCATTTTGTTCAAGATATGGTCAAAGATGGAAGGGTGAAGCTGGTTAAGGTAGAGACTTTGATGAATGTTGTTGATTCTTTAACTAAGCCTGTGAGCATAGAGAAGTTCAGATGGTGTTTAGAGATTATGGGCCCTTTTTCCCCTAGCAATTAACAGACAATGTTTACTCCCTCTCGTTGCTCTTGCAAGGTGTTTGACAAGTGTGATATTTGCTAGGAAAATGTATCTCAACCTTGCAATTATATAAAGGTTATTGTTGATAGGATATATATATATATCTATATATATAAATTCTAGTTACATCGATAGGTGTAATATACAAGGGCAGCAAGGGGGGAGAGAGGGATACATGTAAAAAAGTTTTTGTTAGATTTTTCAAGAAATTCCTAAAATGGCTGACATACATTAAGTAAATGATACATTGTAAATCTAGACCATCAATTATTAGGTTTTAGATCTAATGGTGGATATGTTTTTGGACTGTCTTGCCCTAGAAAGTAATCCTATTTTATGAGGGCATTGTATTATGACTTTGGTAGAGAGATACAGTGATGTATTCTCAGATTCTGATAGTAGTCGTGTTATCTCTTGATCTTTGGTGGTGATACTTCTATGAGAAGCTTGCTCTGCAAGTATACTATAATCTTTGTGATTTACTAAATAATATATAGGGTGACTTTTGGGGTGTGGTGTTTTTTTCCCGGAAGGGTTTTCCCCACGTAAATCATTGTGTCGTGGTATGCATGATATTTATGTTCATTTTTGTTAATGTAATTGTTAAAGATTTGTAAAAGTATTGCATTATTCTCCTCTCAAGATTAGTGTAGGAAGTTGTTACGCTACCTTAGGTTCCTTACAATTGTACTCACACTATGTTATAAAGTGCCATGGGGGGGTTTGATGGTTTTTCCTTTGTTTAACATCACACCTTTGTCAAGTGAGTGTCCCTTCCATGACAAAAGCCTCATACGTGTGTACCTTTTGTTTGCACATCTTTTATATGTGTTGCTACTTTCATGTTTGCATGTTCATATGTTCTTGATTCTTCTTCATGCACCTCTCCCTTGTCAGCATTATGGGGGGTTTCTACTATTGGTGCTAATGCTTCCTTGGGTTCACATTGAAGTGAGTTATGTATACAATATTTGTTCCTATGTACTTTCAAATGCTACATACATCAATGGTTGGTTACTTACATTTTAGTGAGACAAATCACTTACCATATGGACACTCTTGAATTCCTATTTTTTTGGAGGTGACCTTCCATTTTCACTTGATAAGTTCTTCAGACTTTTGGTACTTGTGCCATCTATTTCTTTGAGTTTCAGGTGTTTTCCTTTTTTTCCATCTAATTCGAGTAGTGTCATTTGGGTCACTCATACAGATTATTGTCTTCTTGATCCTAATCATCATCTATTTTAGTGGAGGTTCTTGTTTCGACATTATAGCAATTTGATGCAAGAGCATCCAAAAGCATTCAAAATAATTGAGATAGTTGACAGTAAGTTGTAGAGTGCCAAGAAAGCCCATTGGAGATTAGGTCACATTTTACTATATTTAATTGTTAGAGTTTGTGAACCTAGAATTAGTTACTAGACACCATGAGCTATGACATATTGTAAATTTAGATCATTTGGGTTTGTTCCTGAAGAGATATCATTATCAAAATATTACCTGTGTTCACAGCGAGGAGCCAATAGTGTTTGGTGAAGTTTATGTGGTTTGTGGAGCAATTTCATGACTTGTGGAGCCAAAATGAGTATTTTTCAAGGAATTTAAGGACCTAACCGACCTTCAAAGAGAATCACATGAAGTTATATTCACTTGCGTAGAAATGCCTTATGTTTGGGGCCAACCTATTGGAGTCTACACGTTACCTTACTAGTCGTTGCAATAAGTCTGACTTGATAATGTTATGAAGACTTGTGAAGGATATAAATTAGAGGAGAAGGATTGTTTCTAATGATCAGCGAGAGGCACAGGATCAATAGTAGGAATTTATGAAGCATGGTGACGAATTATTTTGATTTAGAAAGATCATAGATAAGAGAATTCAAGAAGTAAAAGAAAGAGTCGATGGAAGAATATTATTGTATGAATTATTTGTGAACATTGGGTTTTGGCCTAGCAACTATAAAGATCTAGAAGCATTTCTAATTATTTTTGAGATTCTGATATAAATATGAATGCATTTTGAAGGCTATATTTTTCCCCTTGTGGGTTTTCCTAGAATATATCTTGTGTCATGTGTACCAGTTATCTTTTTGATAAATTGCTATAATTTTATGTTGCACTCATGTCATTGTGTTGTTAATTTTTTAAGGCTGAAAGGCTAGACAGTCCCTCATCGAACCCTCCTACCTTGACTGCATCAAGTGGTATCAAAGCCAGGTTGCAAATCTATTATCTGGTTGTGAATCTATTGGGATGATTTTGTACCTACTGAGAGGATAGAAAGTGTTGGGGAAGTGTGAAACCCTAGAAGTAACAAGTGTCATTGTAGAAGAAAGATCAAGGTGAGAAGGATCCAGGTAAGCTTGTTAAATTTAGTTCTTCATCTGATTTGTTTCAATGGGGAAATTTGGAAAGAGGGTGAAGAAAGAAAATGGAACCCTAATATGTGAAAGGGATACTATAGGAGAATAATTGTATGAAATCAAGAAGTGTAATTCAGAATTGATGAAAAGGATGAATGAACTAGGAGAAGATAAATATGATGCTCTTGAAGAAGAATTGAAAAATGTAAAAGGAAGGGATGAAGAATTAGAAGAAAATTTGAAGTTGTTTGAAGATGTTGAAAGGATATTTACAGAATTGGAAGAAGGATTCAAGTTGTTTGTAAAGGTGGAAAAAAGAAACAAAGATTTGGATGAAAGTTTGAAAGAGTTGAACAAGGAGAAAAGTTTGCAGAAAAATGAAATATCTAACTTGAAGGAACATGTTAATCAATTGGAATAGTCACTTGTAGCATGCAAGAAGGAGAATGAGAATCTGAGATCTAAGCCTGATTTTTGTGATGTTTCTTGGGATACTAATGATTTGTGTGATGTTGCAAAAGCTTCTTTAGAAAGTGAAGTTGAAGATGACAGTGTAACTGAACCTATAATTTTTGGTGATGGTATTGGTTTCAAAATCATGCAAAAAAATGGGATATGGAGGAAAATGATTGGGGAAGCAACATCAAGGAATTACAAAGCCTATTGAACCAGTAATGAGACCAAGAGGTGAATGCCTTGGGTATGATAGAGGTAAAGATGTGGTTACAAGTTCAAATAAATCAAATCTGAGAAGAGAAGGTATGTATTATTCTTATTGTAAGAGACATGGACATGAAAAGGAATTATGTTGGGATATAAGCCCTTGTAAGTTATGTGGATTAAGGAATCATTTTGAAAATATGTTTTGGAATAGGATGAGAAGAAGAATGCCTATGACATATTTTATGTAGATAGATTATGGATGAATTGATGAAGCAAAATGGAGACATGTTATTTGTATGTTCAGAAGGTTGTACAAATGGAAGTATTCATATGTTGGAGGAAAAGAGGGATCAAGATATAGAGAAAGAAGACCTTATGCAAAGCAAAACAAAGACAACAATTCAAACTACATAGGGAGAGATTATAGGAGTCATAATTCTTATCACAATGAAGGATACATAAGAGATTTTGATAGAAGACCATTCAGAAGAACCCATTTTCAAGTTTGGAGGAGGAAAGAATCAAGCACTAAATGTCAACAAAAACCTACTACCAAAGAATCTAATGAAGGAGAAGTAGTAAATGATGTAGAAATAGCTTGTGTAGAAGAAAAGCCTATTGAATTACTAAGTTTGATAGAGGAACCAGAAGAAAATGATGCAAAGATAGTTTGTGTAGAGGAAGAAGAGCCTATTGACACATAAATATTTTATGCAGAGGAAGAGGAACCTTTTGAGTCATCAGATATGAAAAAGAAACTAGAAGAAGATGAAGCATTGATCTTAAGGAGAATTGTGTTGTAAACTAAACATCTGAGAAACTAGAGCAAGTTTTTGTAAAATCACCTAAGAAAGTAGTGCAAGAGAAAGTTTGTGTGAACTAGTGTGAAGCATAATAGAAAAATGAGATTCATATTGCACAGAAAGGAGAAGTGACAAGTATTCCACTAAAAGAGAAATTTCATACACCTGATTGAAGTGAATATGGATAAGGAAAAAAAGAACAATATAGGAATAGTATATGCAGAAAAGAAACTATAAGATCTTGATGAGTGTAGAGGAAATTATATTTGGAATCAAATATTATACAGTTTTGCAAAGATAATTTAGTATTGTATCAAGAAATAATTGATTGTTTTGGAGGATGCATGAATGTATTGATTGACTCTTATTTGATTGAAGTAGACATTGATCTTGAGGAAACTTGAAAAGAAGACTTGATCAGACCATCAATCATTGAGGCAGTGCAAGGCTTCCAAGTAGACCACCAAACCTAGGCCATGACAAGATAAATAATTTTAGGCATCTTGCAGAGAAGACCTACTCATATCATCAATCATTGAGGTAGTTCAAGGCTTGCAAGTAGAATGCCAAACATAGAAGAACTTGAAACAGTTTTACAAGATGGACTTGAACAAAATGCTGATCTTGAGGCAGTTACAAGTACCTGTGGATAGATCACCAAACCAATTCAAAGAGAAAGCATTGAACTTGACACAATACAGACCACGGTGAAGAGGCTCACTTTTCAAATAACCCTGAGACTCTGATGTAGAATCATCTAGAAGCATTTAGAACAATTGAGATAGTTGACAGTAAGTTGCATAATGCCAGGGAAGCACATTGTAAATTAAAGTCGCATTTTATCTCATTCAATTGTTAGAGGTTACAGAGCTAGAATTAGTTACTAGACACCATTAGCTATGACATCAGAAATTCATATCATTTGGGTTTGTTCCTAAAGAGATATTGTTATCAAAAGATTACTTGTGTTCATAGTGAGGAGCTGAAAGTGTGCGGTGAAGTTGAAGTGGTTTGTGGAGAAAATTCATGTATGGAGCCAAAATGAGTATTTTTCAAGGAAGTTAAGGACCTAGCCGACATTCTAGGAGAATCACATGAAGTTCTATGCACTTGTGAAGGAATGCATTATGTTTGGGGCCAACCTATTTGAGTCTACACGTTACCTTACTAGTCGTTGCAATAAGGCCGATTTGATAGTGTTATGAAAACTTGTGAAGGATATAAATGAGAGGAGAAGGATTTTTTCTAATGATAACCGGAGGCATAGGATCAATAGTAGGAAGTTATGAAGCATGATGAAAAAAAATTTTGATTCAGAAAGATTACATATCAGAGAATTTGAGAAGTAAAAGAAAGAGTCGATGGAAGAATATTATTGTATGAATTATTTGTGAAAATTGGGCTACGGCTTACCATCTATAAAGCCCTAGAGGCATATGTAACAGGTTTTGATATTCTAATATAAAGATGAATGCATTTTGAAGGCTATTTTTTTCCCCTTGTGGGTTTTCCCAGGATATATCTTGTGTCATGTGTACCAGTTATCTTTTTGATAAATTGATATAAGTTTATGTTGCACTCATGTGGTTGTGATGTTAATTATTTAAAGTTGCAAGGTTGGAAAGTCCCTCACCGGACCCTCCTACCTTGACTGCATCACAGTCATTCTTTGATAGAGTTTGCAACTTATTCATGCTTCAATGGTGTTCTTTTGTTCATCATTTATTCCTATCTTTTGGGATAGATTTGTGTTGGAGGCTTCTTTGTCCTTCACTCTTGTTTGGAGGCTTTTTCAGTCCTTCACTTGTATTTCTCTCTCTTGGAGAGGAGTTTTCTCCCACATGGTTTTTCTCCATTTTCTCCAGTTTTGAGAGATCTTTTGTTTTTACATGGGTACCTCACCAAGCCTTGTTTTTCGGGATCCATCATGCATTCTCTTTTTATGGTTTTTAGTTGTTAGTGTAATTAAATTAATTATTACACTAGCATAAGTTAACTTAGGTTATACATCATTTAGTCCTAGGTTGCATTTTAATAAATCATTTAATAATGGGGTAATTCCCCCTTCCTTGTTTGTAGGGATAAGATTCCTTCTAGAAGATGAGTTGTCCTTCTAGAACTTATCTCAACATTTAATAATTTTCTGGATAGGATTCACATGTTGTCACATGTTGTTAGATCATGACACATGGCAACATCTCATGCATCTTAGGTTTTCTCTCTTTCCTATATAATCAGACAACTTGTACATTTGTATTAATTATAATCTCATAATGTAGATCAATGGAATCTCCATTGTGCATGCCTAGTTTCAACACTTTCTTTTTGGTTGATTATCTTTCCTAGAAAAGGTCCTCAATTGAAGACTCTGGAGCTTTAGGGACTATGCATCCATAATCTCAACATGGTATTAGAGCTTGTCCAGTGAGACGTCAACCCTCGATCAAGAAAGTTGGTGTGCGAGATTCTTGCAAGCTTGAAGGTTTCCATTGCAGGCTACTTGACTCCACCCAGGGACCAAGATAATTTCTGAAGTAGGCAGAGTTAGATCTGAGCTCGCCATTATCTTCAGAAGGCCTTGAAACCCTAGGATCACCTACCTATTCATCAAAATTGGATACATCAACCCGAGAGCCATCAGAGTCACGGGCACTTTTGCTTTTTAGAAAAAAATCGGGCTTTATCTCATATTATTTTGGAAAAAAAAATATTTTTTAGCAATTACTATAGTTGCAAAAAAATAAATTTGTGCAACTTGCATTTTTCATCCATGGTCGGCATCCACATTTTTTTGGCATACTATGGGGTTTATTTTTTAAATCCGCAGGCTTTATTTTCCTCTGTCGGCATCCTATTAAAAATTTGGGGTTTGATTTTTTTTTATTATTCCATCAGCTTACTTTTATTTGGACAGTGTTATTATTTCTGCATATATTTGAATTAAATATATGGTCAACTTTCATCAGCATATATTTCTGATTTCAATTGCTAACAAGGTAATATTGAAATCTATTGATATATTTCTATGTCGGCTGCATTAAGATATTTGGCAGGGGAGGTACTAGTTATCATCGGCCATTCGATACTTATCCAGTGGTGCTACACTATTGACTGGACCGTCACATCAACCATTTCCATCTTTTGTGTTCCACCGGCCTCTTGTGTCAGTTGTTTACAGCCGACATCCTCCCGGCTGGTAACTATTGATTATTTGTTGGTAGTGCTTTGTTCTTGTCAACAGGGTCTTCCACAATCCACCGAAATTTGTTGTCAGCTGCCCCACCAACTGAGCCCATCCATAGGCCATGCCGTCGTATTATGTTGCTCCACCACCACCACGGGCGGCACCCATTTTTTACCTCAAATAGTGCCAAGTTCACATCAAGGACCGAGAGCTAAGCCTGGAGGTGCTTATGTTTTGCACTTAATTAGCCTACAGAGTGCCTATTATAGGCATTTTTTTCGTTTTATCATAACTTTCATGCACAGTATCAAAATTCAACAAACAAGATATCGTCGAAAAGAGAATTCCAAGTAATTTCCAGTGGTGCAATAAATTCTATGAAATTTTGCTCATAGAATATTTTACAATCAACTGAATTCCAAACCCTAATTTGGACATAAAGGCTCATATCTTCACAACCGTTCATTAGATTTTAGTGATTCCAATGACATCAGGAAGTATTTTTAGAGCTTTTTTCATCAGTCCAGACCCCTTGATCAGTTTCAGCTCCAAGTACTCTTCAATTGATTTTTTAAATTTGGTACATTTGTTCAGTAACTTGGATATCCTAAAGCTTGGGAAAAGAATTTTTTGATCTGGGTAGCATCACTTCAGTTGCACATCATCTTTGGAAGCTTCTATTTTCTGTTGAAGGTCAGTGTCTTTATTTTTTGTGGAGAAATTTCATTATTGGGCTTGCATATACTCCTTCTCTGACTATGTTGCATAAGGGAAACTATTCACAATGTTGAGATGGGATCATCCACCATCTCCAATCACTTGATTTATTGCCTCATCTATATGGTATAGTTCCCCATCTATGTGGAGGTATTCATGAACTTGCTTGGAGTTGAAGCAGATACACAGTCTTGGAGATCATTGCCATGCAAGTTGATTGTGATGTTTGAGATCTATTGATCATTGTGATTGTCCTCACATCCTTTGGACTAAGCTTTGGGAGATATATGGAGATTCAAACACTTCACTATTCCATGATGGTCATGATTTAGAATGTCATTCTTCAAATCGGGTTCCCCATGATGATATTGTTGTGCAGGAGGTTGATTGCCTTGAATCTTTTGAAGAGGTTGGCAAGGTTGCTTCAGATGCTTCTTCTCCATCATAGACAGTTGGAATCCCTTCACATTCAGTGATTCCTTGTCCAGATTCATTGGTTGAGGCTTCCACTGTCATCATTCATCAGGACACATTCAGTTTTCCAAACTTGACATCACAGCATGGATTCGTTTCATGTATCACTGACTTGGCTACTTCTACAGGTTTGGAGGATAGTCTTGAGGGGATATCACTCCTTTATTCAAATCTACCTTTGAAGATCTTTCTTGATTCTCCTCATTCCTTTGTCTCAAATTTTATTGGGTATCCAGAGACTATCTTGGAGGCACTTGGTTTCTCTTTAGAGATTTCATATCTGAGACTTCTTCCCTATCATTCCATTCTATATTTGAGGTTTCTTCAGCATCTACCATTGGATTGGCTTCAAAATTCTTTCAATGGTTTTGAAGTCACTTTATTCAAGGGGAGCTATCAAGTCTCCATTGCATCCATCATATCCACATCACTGTCTTTGGATATTCTTCAACATTAGTTTCTGCATCATCCTAATTTTTCACCTTCTTCATTGATTGTGGCATCTTCATCATTAGGCAAGTAAACATTTGAGCAGAGTTCAAAGACACCATCATCATCAACATACATCCTTCCTTCCTTCAATTCCTATCCAGAATGGGAAGCATCTCTACACTTGCACTTGGTTTTGTTTCTTCCAAAAGGGAGACAAGTTGTTTGTCGACATTGGATCATGTTCTGTCTTAAGACACCATTTCTGCAGGTGATATCATCTTCTGGGGGGGCTATATATTCTCTATATTTCCTCCCTATGGGGGGGCTATTGTATTGTATCCATGTGACGAATGGTGTCCTTGGGGGGTATTTGGGAGTCCTCCATCCTTCCCATCCTATCTCACATTTTTTCTTTTTCATCTCCTTTTTGGAGAGAGGTTTTGTTCCCACTGGGTTTTCCCCTTTTCTCTGATTGTGGGATATTTTCTGCATTTTCATGTACATGGGTACCTAACATGGCCTCGTAGTCCGGACCCATAATCATCATCATCATCATCTCTGCATAATCATTGCATTTTCCTCCCTAAGTTGAACTTATGGGGGGGTGTTAGTGTAATTAAATTAATTATTACACGAGCATAAGTTAACTTAGGTCATACATCATTTAGTCCTAGGTTGCATTTTAATGAATCATTTAATAATGGGGTAATTCCCCCTTGTTTGTAGAGATAATATTCCTTCTAGAAGATGATTTGTCCTTCTAGAACTTATCTCAACATTTAATCATTTTTTGGATAGGGTTCACATGTTGTCACATGTTGTTAGATCATGACACATGGCAACATCTCATGCATCTTAGGTTTTCTCTCTTCCCTATATAATCAGGAAACTTGTACATTTGTATTCAATCTAATCTCATAATGTAGATCAATAGAATCTCCATTGTCCATGCCTAGTTGCAACATTTTCTTTTTGGTTGATTATCTTTCATGGAAAAGGTCCTCCATTAAAGACTCTAGAGCTTCAAGGACTGTGCATCCATAATATCAACATTAGCTACTCCCTAAGTTCATCTTAAGGGGGGTTGTTAGAGTTATCATGCATTAGATAATAATTAATTAATATTTACTTGATTATTAGTCTAATTTATTCTCATGCACTTAAGCTAAACTTTGTATTTCTTTATTTAGTTAACTAAGTTTTTTTTTGTTAACTGAAGTGAGAACCATTTATGTTTTTTCTCCTATAAAGAACTCAACCCTCATTGTAATTATTTCTCAAGCTTTCATATCTTTTGAGAGTCTCTTGCTTTTATAGCTTTTTCTTGTTGAGGAATATTGCATATATTGTTTACAAATATCTTGCATGGAAGGTGTATGTGTTTGTTGTTTGATCTTGTGGCTTGTGGTTTTGTGCTTGTTTCACAATTCTAACAATATGTGTCACAAAAATCACTAGTAATAACAGACTCAAGATAGTAAAAAGCAAGCACAACTTATCTATTCAATCAAGGTGTGTAAACTTGTAGTAGTCCCACCTCACAGTAAAGTGATAAATATTCTGAAGGATTGGATAGTTAAACAATTAAAAATAATTATTCAATACCTTTCCATATGAGAGAGGATAGCTAATGTTGGTATGTGGCAACTGATCATGCAAATATTGTACCCTGTTTACATATCCTTATCAAGGTTCAACATCAAGATAGGCCTCGAGTGGGGGTTCAATGGTGGCAGTCCCCAATTTTTATTTTTTTTCCATTAACACATCAAGGGGTCGGTAGTTAAATTTTTTATGATATTGCTATCAGGATTCAACTATGTAGTTTTTCAAGTCAAACTCATTGACCCATGTTTCATGAGTAGTGGTTCACAAAAACCCATCTCTCATGATAATGAATGGTCCACTTAGCACTCATTGCATCTAGGTGAGGCTCACAAAGGTGAAGCATTGGGTCATCCCGAGAGGTCACCCATCCAAGTATTGCTCCAACTCAAGCACACTTAACCAAAGAGTTTTCCCCAAGGTTAAGCCCACTTAGCCTGCAACCCCATTTGACAAACCCTAGTTAATTTTTTTGTTATCCAACAAATGAAAAATGACTTTGTAAAACCCTAATTCTAGAAGCTTCCAAAAAGCTTGTTATAAGCAGTTGGGATGTTTGTTGTGGTATGGTATTTATCAGATTGTAATCTTTTTTGCACTGGATAATAAAATAATTGAATGGATGAGTTTTTGTGGATGTAGCCCATATTGGGTGAACGATGTTAAAATTTTGTGTTGATCTTTTTTGTGTTATTCTTCATTGCTATTTTTGGGTTATTTAATTTGCATATAATTGTTAATGTTTATTTCTCCAATCTTCCTGAATCCTAATAGCTCAATGCCTAGTGGCACAAGCCCAATATGACACAAGCTCACCTTCTTGCTCTCATTGAGAGGATATTGTTAGCAATTGTAGACACGTAAAATATACTGATTGACATTATGCATCTGATCCTAACTACTAACATCATTTCATCCTGAATCATCCCTCGGTCTAACCATTTAATCAAATCTCCTTATCTAATTAAATTCATCAATTTCCTTCCCTTAATTAAATAAATCATTTTATCTAATTAAGTCTCTCTCTTTTATTAATTAAATCAATCAATCTGATATAATTATCCCTATTTAATTAAATAATTAATTTTATTTGATTAAATCTCTAAAGTCTATCTAATAAATTAAATAAATTAAAGCCTTATTTGATTTAATCTAACACCATATCTTTTAATTAAATAAATCAAAATCCTTATTTAATTATTCTCTTATCATATTCCTCTCTTATTTGATTTGAATAAATCCATAAATTTGAGTCAAATAGGTCATATCATCTAATCTCTCATTAAATTAATTAACCCTTCATTAATTTAATTCTAAATCATATCCCATCCTCTAGATTTTGCAAATGGCACATGAAAATAGATTTAATTCATTTATTAAATATTTATTTTCCTCACAAGGCATCTTTTGGAATATTCTCCAAGTTTGAATTCAAAAATTCCAAGTGGACATGTACATCCAACAAGGAAATAACTCCATCTTACATGTCCTTTGCTTTGAGCCAAGTGGCATTTATTGCATTTTCCCTTCCCTCTTGCAAATCATTTCAACAAATTTGAAATTCAAAAATATGCATTTATTGGCACATCCACTCATAGATTGACAAGTGGTATCTTGCCATTGGATGAATGTTAGTCCTACATTGCTCAAATTTGGACATTCATCCATCTTGGAATTCTATAAATAAAGATCTCATATCCTCATTTTATGATCCACAAATTATGCAAAGTTATTATGCTAAAATATTTAGCCATTTCCATCAAATATCATTGAATCATAGCTAGGTTATGCGGGTTTTTAGCTTGGAAGAATTCATCCTTCATCAAAAAAGTGGATCAATCATCAACATGTCTTCAACATATCAATCTTGCATCATAGGAATTGGGAAAGGGCCAATTTTCACATCAAATTGACACCAATTCCCCCATGGGATCACAAGTTTGCAAATTTAAATTAGGATTCAATCTATTTTCTTGCTTTCATTGTGTTCTTCATTGTTTATTTTCCTACTTTGAGTTTTGTAAATGGATTTAATGGGGAATCCTTGTTCATGCTTGCAATCTCTAACTTAATGTGTTTGTTCTCATTGTTTGCAGGTATCTGGATTGGGGTTCACACATTTGGTGCTAGAAGGAGGATGACATCTCATTCTTTATCACTTTTCTCACTAAATTCTGCATTTTTTCTTATACATAGAAAAATTCCCACATTGAGAGCTCAGTGTCGCCATATAGCACCACTAGAAACTCAAACTGCGATGCTAGAGTCTTCCCGCCCAAAATTTTGAAATCCAAACTGTGCTGCTTGACCATTCTAACCCACAGATTTTTCAAAAGAATCAAACTGTGACGTTGTGCAAAAGTGCGACACAGTTGAGCTCACTGCCTCTGACACAGAGCGACGCTGACTGGTAAGTGGCGTTGTAGAGCACTGCTGAGAAATCAAACTCTGACGTAGTCATGGGTTGTGCTGTTGGCAGGGAGTAAAAAGTGGAAATTTAATTTTAGCACGTGCTTTTGGTCATTAATGAGTTTATCTTCTGTTTTCTGCTTTTTAATCTCTGTATTTTGCATAATTTGACTAGTTTTTCTCTCTTGTAGGTTGGAATTCAAAATGAAAGGACAAGCATGAGGATGATATTTCGCAAGATCAAAGTGTTTTTAAACACTTTAGTGTTTGCTTAACACTTTTAAGAAATTGTTATCACTTCTTTCTTAGGACACTAGTTTTGTTTGGGTTTTAAAAAGAACCTTTTCAAATTTTTCTTGCAAGGGCTAAAATGAACATTAGGACTATAACTTACTAGATTTTGTTTCTTTGGTTAAACAATTGAACAATTTGTCCTTTGGTGCTTTAAAAAGAATTCATAATTACTTTGAGGATCTAAAATGAACATGTGCTATCTTGTTTTGTAAAGGCTTACTTGAACTAACCTCATTGAAAAAGGACGTATGCACTTCTCTCACGCTTTATAGTGATCTTGAGAATAAAAAGGCCTTTTTCATGATTTTAGGTTGAGATAAAGCAATCACATCCACACTTCATTTTGGGTTTAAGAATTGAAAAAAATCTTGTGCGAGTGTGAGTGGGGAATTATTGCATACATTCTCTCTCTTTGTTGCCAACAAAGATTGATTGAGTTACGAATATTGTCTTTAATCACTTTTGTATATCCTAGAGGGTATGCCTTGGGAAAAAAGTAATCACCCAAGGGAACGACTCAACCGGTAACACTCTAAAGCCAAGAGTATTTCCAACTGGGATATAAATGTGGGTATTGGAGTAAACGCCAATATCACGTGGTTGATTTCGACAAGATGGATCTGAAAGGGGACTCTTGTCGTATGGGTCAATCTCCATGAATGGAAAGTCCTTATTAAAACCCGTGTTCTAGAATTTTCCAAAATCTTTAATCTATTTGTTGGTGCAACAACACTCATTCTGAAGCCACCCCACACTTTTACGGTCTTTTAGTAGAAATGGAAAGCATGCCATGGGAGTTTCATGGGTTTTGATGCTTGGCTGCACCGATTGACATTAATTAGCCATGGAGGGAAGCCAGTGGGGTCAAGCATCTAACCATTCGCTAAAGATAAGCATAGCTGGACTTGTCCAAGTGGGAATCCAACAAATATTATCTTACACATCCATAGGGTTGTACTTATTCATGGTTTCAAAATGCTTTGCTTGTACAAAAACATCTTGAAAACAAACACTCAAACATCATCATCCAAATTTCAAACCCTTTTGGAGACAAATATAATTGACTCAATCCATATGTTATTTCTTTCCCTTGGGATTCACATCCTTAGAGGTTTCTAAACATTGGATTACATCTCGATTTGTCTATTAAAGTAAACAATAGGTAAACCCTTGCCTTGAGTTCATCAAATTTTCACATAACATACTTTTTGGGATGCGAAGAAGTCAAGACATTGGACATCTAGTTTGGAAAACTTAATCAAAGAAAGTGTTTGTGGTAAAATAAAGCCATTAAGCACAACTAAGCAAAATAAACTTTCATGTGTGTTGAAGCCTCATGATTCTCAAAAATTCCAAATCCCAAAGCAAAAGTCATTGGTTCAAAATCCGAAAATGAATGTTCAAGTGAAATCACTTCTTGGTTACAAAGGTCTATAGAAGCATTGTATGCTCTTCAATACCTAGGTTTAGGCAAACAAAGTGTCTTTTTGAGGTTCAACTTAGGATAAAAAAGAAATCAAAATATTTTTCACCCATCCTTCAAACATCAAAACAAAAATCATCTCACTATCACCTTTTGAGAAATCTTGAAATCATCCTTAATGCTAGGCTTTTTTGGCAAAAAATCAAAAATCATCAAAATACTTGAGACTAAATCCTTGAAAATTTTATCAAAATCATCTTTGGCTAGGTATGTGTAGATGCATCCTTTTGCATATTCTTAGTCAAAGTTATCAAAATCATCTTGTTTAGCTTGGTATATGTAGATGCATCCTTCTTCATATGCTTAGTTAAACTATCATCTTGTTTGCATAGGTGTGGGTATATGCATCCTTCTCCCTACACACATTCAAATTTATCATCCTTTGAGAAAATATACCCTTTAGATAATCATCCAACATCTTAGGGTCTATTTGTTCAAAATCAAAAGCAATCAAAATCAAGGGCAATCCCAGAAGGAAAATCAAAATCAAATATCTGAAACATATCCGAAAGTCCCAAAAGTCTAGCATTCTCCTTCAAGATTTATCAAAACACCTAAGCATCCACATCATCCATCCCTTGCATCATCATCATATCACCTTTCGATCCTCAAGATATCCTAAAATTTTCTACTTTGGGCATAAAGTAAAGATCAATCCAAAGAACCAAGAGATTCATCTCTCCTATTCTTGAAAATTGATCCTTGTTTTATGGTTCAAACTAGATCTCAATACAAGAAGAGTATGGAAGCCAACAAAGAAACACCCGCTTCAAGTGATCTAATCCAAACAAACGTTGAAATGAATCTCATTGAATCAAGCAATCCTTTGACCATCTCATCATCATAAAATCCACAAGAGGAAAACCAAGGAGAGGATCTTACCTTTAGGATGTCACATGATGAAATAACTGAAATGCTCCAAAATCCAGAAAACCATAAAATCATCAACATCATGATGAGGCTTAACCCTTCATTATACATGCTTGAACTAGCAAAACAAGGGGCCAAATTATCTTTGGATTTCGATGTGAGTACCACAGTGGAGACATATTTTCCTCCAATATCATCCACCATTCCCATCTCATCTACACCCCCATCCCAAAATATCACTTCAAAAATTCTATAGATCATGACATATTTTGCTCCAACCAGACCCAATGTTAATAAGGGAAATGCATTTCTCAATGCTATTCAAGCACACCCCCTTGTTAATAATCAAAACTTGGATGCAAACACCATATTGGAACAAAACATACCCGAAAACCCATTACATAAGAATGTTCCTCCCACTTTCTATCATGATCCATCGTCATCATTTTTTCACGCAACACCTCAAACTTCTCTCCTCACAAATTCGCAAGAGGAGGGAGATATGTTCGGACCAGGGGGAATTTTTGACACCACAAAATTTTTGCAAGAACTCGTACCCCTCACATTTCCACCTCTTCCATCATTGCCATCATCATCCATATCACTCCTTGGCTTAGGACTTCCCCCTTTACCAAGTATCAATCAAACCAACATCCTGAATATCAATCAAAACATCACACAAGACTTGTCGTCGACATTGCAACAATAGACGACAAATGCACAAGCAATTACAACATCATCAAACACCCCCTAACATTGCAAAGCATGGTCTCCCAAGGACCAACCACATCAATAGCACCATCCATCACTCAAAACACCAACACAACATCATTGCTCACCACAAACACCATTCCAAATCTACCACCACCCCCACCACCACCATCTTCCAACACATCAACCCAATACAACGTGGCATTGCAAGATGCTTTTCAAAGGGCATTCCAACAGGTGCAAAAAAAAAAAGCCACACAACTAGATACTTAGCAAGCCGCTCAAGCTGCACAAGTTGCTTAAGTAGCCCAAGCCACATTACAAGTGCAATAGGTTGCACAAGCCCAAGCTTTATTGCAACAACAACAACAAGCTGCTCAAGCCACTCAAGTAGCCCAAGATGCATTGCAAGCAAAAAAGGTTGTTCAAGCACAAATTATATTACAACAACAAGCAGCACAAGCTCAAGCTCATGCAAATGCCCAATATCAAGCACATGAACAACTTCTTGCATGAAAACAAGTAGCACAAATGCAAGCATATCAACAAGCAATAAAGCAATATCAAGAGCAGCAAGAAGCAGCCCAATTGGCAACACAACAACAAGCATTGTTGGAATAGAAACAAGCACAACAACAAGCACAAATCTTAGCGCAGCAACATCAAGATCAACAACAAGCATTGTTCATACAATAGCAGGTGGAAGCCTACCTATCTCGGCAGAACATACAGATACCATTGAACAACAGATAAAACAAACCACCCATCCAACCCACAATCGAAACAAACCAAAACACCTTCATCCCACCCCCTGATCCCCAAAATGACATAACAACACAAATTAGGTTGCTCTCGCAACAAGTGCTCGATCTTCAATCAGGGAGAACAACAAAAACACCAAGCAACTTGTGTCCCTATCCATTTGATATGAACCTAGTGATGAAACCATTCCCTAAGGGATTTGAGATCCCCAAGTTTGACATATATCGAGGGACAGGAAACCCTGAAGATCACATCAAGGAATTCCAGGTTCATTGCATGGAAGTTGCATATGATGATACTTATCTGATGCGGCTATTTCCTAGGAGTTTGGCAGGCCACGCTATGGAATGGTTCTCTTGCCTACCTTTAGGCATTAGGATATTCCAAGAAATTATAGACGCATTCATAAAAAATTATGCATGCATTGCAATGGATGTTAGTCTAGAAGAACTCTTAGCTCTGAAACAAGGTAAGGGTGAATCATTCACTTCATTCCTACAATGATGGTGATCCAAGGCCAATCGAAGCAAGTGGACCATGCTCGAAGAACAACAAGTTTGCACCATCATAGCCAACCTTGATAGCCTCTTGACATTTCATCTCAAGGTTCAAGGAATCACCACATATGACCAATTGATCCCCAAGGTGCCTAGAATCGAACGAGCCCTTATGACTCAACCCGCGGGATCAACTTCATACACCAAACAACAAAGCAATTACCCACCCTCCAATTACAATGATAAACCTCGCACATGGGTAAGGAATAAAAACATTACTAATGATGGTGTCGTCGACACTAAGGTGGTCATTAGTGCCCCTCACCAAAAAACACCCGCACCACAAATCCAAATCCAACACCAAAACAATCATCACGCAATACAACAACCAAAAAACAATCCAACAATCAACAATCTCAATGATCAAAGGGGACCACCCCAATGCAACAAGAGTTATCCCAAGTGAAAGTACACCACTTTGGGGGAACCACTTGAGGACATAATGAAGAAGTTGATAGATGAAAAACTCATCAAGGCTCCTACCTTTGAGAATTACCAAGAACCAGATGCGAAACCTCCTTAGTATAATGAGAATCAACTCTGTGAGTTCCATAAAATCAAAGACCACACCACAAACAGTTGCATGAGATTAAAAAACATAATTCAAGATCTCATCGATAAAATAATTATAAATGTGGAACAACTAATAGGGAACCAAGATATTAAGATATACATGAATCTAATGTCTAATCATGGCAATAAAGGGAATAACAATAACAAAGATAATGGGAAAGGCACCCATGCAAACGTAAATCATGTGTACAAAAAATTTGTTGCCTCCCTAGATGAAAACTGCATGGTCATCACCATCAAAGGTGCCCATGCCGATTGTGGAGTCACCAAAAGAGGTGGAAAAGTTACCATCGCAGGATCATCCCAGCCAAACAAATTCCCTACATCTAGATTCATTCCTAATGGCTACAATGTCCTAGATCAACTCAAAAGAACACTAGCACAAATCTCCATCATGGAGTTGCTAAAAATCTCATCTACCCATAGGAAAATCCTTGAAGAAGCACTGGCTTCATCCACTGTCCTCGCAGACCTTGATATGGAACAATTCCAAGCTATGGTCAGAAATATCATTACGCCAAATCTCCTCACATTCTCCGACCAGGATTTCCCCGCTCAACCATATCACAACCGTGCACTTCACTTGGAATCCATAGTACATAAGAGAAAAGTCAAAAGGGTCTTGGTAGATGGAGGTGTGGGCTTGAATATATGTTCTCTAAGCCTCATCAAACAATTGAAAATATCAGAAGATTCTATTGACAAAGGAAAGGGTATCACAATAAGAGCATATGATGATCAAGAAAGAGTGTCTCAAGGCACCATCAAACTCCCTATTCAAGTAGGGCCTACCATCATGGAAACCACTTGTCAGGTCTTGGACATCAACTTGCCGTATAACATCCTCCTAGGACACCCATGGATTCATGCAATGAAGGCAGTAGCATCAACTTTCCACCAATGTGTGAAATTTAAACATGAGGGACAACAAGTTACCATCCATGGAGATCCTAAACCCTTCTGCTATTGCAAAAGCCTTGAAGAAAAGTACTATAAAATCCCCCAAGTACCAAAAAATGATGAGGGTCCATCCACACCATACATCGATCCCGCCACTCTCACATCCACTTCTGTGACAGAGACACCCACCACTCCCACCATTCCCACCATCTCTGACATTAAGGTCATCATCCAAGATAACGGTTGTGGAAACTACAAGCTCCCTAATAATGCTTTTGTGGTAGGAGAGTTACCACAATCTCCTAGATCATGGGGACATTTGCAAATAAATGAAGCCTCCACATCCCAAATGTCTCCTATGGACTATCCCACCTTTACAAGATGGGGGGATCTTGGCCGAGAAGTTATTGAGGCAGATCCATCTCATATGCTATATCAAGATGAAAGACCAGTAGCTGACTTACCAATGGATGACAGAAGCAAGGGTCTTCAAATGATGCTCGTAATGGGCTATGACAGAAATCAAAAACTTGGAGAAAATGAAAATGGGATTATAATACCTATCATTCTAGAGACACAACCGATAAAAAATCTTGGCCTTGGATGTACCCCTTCGATTATAACCATACGTGGCCAAAGTCCTCTAGATAGAATGGTTAATAATCCTCCTCAGCCAACCCTAACAAACTACGCTTACCAGTGTCTACAGGTAGAGTCATAGATAACTTTACATTTGATATAACTGATGTTTGTAGTAGTAGTGATGACGAGGATACCACGACCAACTTACCTAGGCTATTTGAGGATACCACTCTTTGCATGATTAGCACCCTATCTTTTGAAACAGACCACCAAAATCATGAGATCTGCCTAGTATATCCCCAACTCATCGACTATGACCAACGAGGACCACCAGTTCTTGATACATTCGAAAATGATGAGGCACTCTCAGAATTCATGGGACTATGGGATAACATTCCAGATGGGGATCACAAAGCAGGGTTCATAATAGAGCTAGATACACATGCCTATTATGGGGAAACGCTTGAATCCCTCAGTCGCAAAAGTGAAAAATTAAGAATAATATCCAAGTCCTTGAGTGAAAACCACACAGTGGCACTCTCTGACCAGAAAAAGGTAAAAAGAAAGGACGTATCCAATGGTGAAAACCTCTCTAAGGTGCCTGAGGATGGGGGATTCAATCTTTCTTTAAGAGCTCTTCATCAAGAAAAATCAATAGTTTTGGTAGAAAAATGCAATTCGGTCAACCTAGCAATAGAGGCAACCTCGCACATCACATTCTATGTGGAGTCACTACTATCAAAAGAGAAAGAACTCGTAGTATCCTTCCTAAGAGAGACAGATAAACTTCACATGGAGTTATGCTAACATGTCAGGGCTTGATCCAGAGACTGTGGTTCACCATTTAGCAGTATATCCAGAAGCAAAGCCCGTTAAACAAAAGCTTCAAAAAATGCACCCTCAGATCGCCTTATTAGTCAAAATGGAGCTCAAAAAGCTATTAGATGCAGGATTCATCTAACTGATTGATTATCTAGAATGGGTGTCAAACTTGGTACCTATTTCAAAACTTGATGGGAACATCAGAATTTGTACAGACTTTAGACTTGAATAAGGCATGTCCAAAAGATGACTTCCCACTTCCAAACATTGATATGATAGTAGACATGACAGCCAGACATGAAATGTTGTCACTAATGGACAAATTCTCAAGATACAATCAGATCATGATAGCTAAAGAGGACCAACATAAAATAGCTTTCACTTGTCCATGGGGGACTTACTATTGGAACATGATGCCACTAGCCTTAAAGAATGCAGGAGAAACATATAAAAGGGCCATGACATTGATATTCCACGACATGATTCATAAGATGGTTGAAGACTATGTTGATGACATTTTAGCTAAGTCCAGAAAGAGAAAAGATCACATAGCAACCCTAAGTGCCATCTTTGACAGACTAGAAGAGTACAAGGTCAGATTAAACCCAAAGAAGTGTGTCTTCAGCATACAATTAGGAAAATTGCTAGGATATATAGTGTCAATGAGAGGTATCAAGGTAGATCCAACAAAGGTAAAATAAATCCTCGAGATGGAGGCAACAAAAACATTAAATAAATTGAGAGGTCTCCAAGGCAGGCTCCAATCCATTCGAAGATTCATAGCACAGTTGGCAAACAAAAAGAACCCATATTCTCACCTTCTCCACAAGGGAGTAGTGTACAAATGGGATACCAAGTGTGAAGAGGCATTCAAAAAAATCAAAGAATATCTACTGACACCACCAATCTTAATGCCACCAATCCCAAGAAATCCATTGATTCTATACGTGTCAGCAATAGCAGCAGCCCTCGGAGCTCTCTTAGCTCAGCATGACGAAAAATGGAACAGAAAGGGCTATCTATTACATCAGTAGAACAATGATAGAACATGAGCTAAACTATTCATTCATCAAGAAAGCATGCCTCGCAATAGTGTTTGCATCACAGAAATTTAGACATTACATGTTGGCACACAAAATAAAACTCATCACCAAAATCGATCCTCTCAAGTACTTATTATCAAAGGAAATGCTCACAAGAAGAATGGAAAAATGGGTGATGATATATTTAGAATATGACATCGAATATGTGGAGTGGAAAGCAATCAAAGGACAAGTCATCGTAGATCAACTGGCAGAAGCACCAATCTATTCAGAGAACCCTCTCATCTCAGAGTTTCCAAATGAATCTATTTTCAATCTCAACATAGCTGACCACTGGAAACTGTACTTTGATGGCTCATACACGCAGCATGGATCAGGAGCTGGTGTCTTCTTCATCACCCCACAAGGGGATTACATACCAAGGTCCTACAAACTGGCATTTCCTTGCACCAATAACATTGCGGAATATGAGGCTTTAACCATAGGTCTCAGAATAGCAGTGCAGTGGAATATTATAACTCTCAAAGTATACAGAGACTCCCAATTGATAATAAATCAAGTGAACGATGAATATCAAACCAAGGATGACAAGCTCACTCCATACAAGAAATTGGTGGAGACTCTTAAAGAATCCTTCATTGAAATAACATTTGAGCAGATTCATAGAACCAACAACAGAGCAGCAGACACCATGGAAATAATTGAATCCTTGCTCAACATTCCCCACAATTTTGCAAAATATGAATTCCTAATTGAGCAACTTCTCGTACCTACATTCAAGCTACCAGAATCATAATATGCGTGTGAAATCGTTGGTCCTGGAGATCCTTGGTATCACGACATTTACACATACCTTCGTATAGGATTCATACCCGCTAACTTACCCTCAAACCTAAAATGAACCTTTGTTAAAAAGGCATCCAGATTTGTCATCCTAGGAGATACCCTACATCATAGGAGCATAGAAAGAACCCTACTACACTACTTAAATGTTGAGGAGGCATTAACTTCTCTAACTGAAGTACATAATGATATATGTGGTTCACACTCGAGTGGAATGACCATAGCTAAGAAACTGTTGAGGATGGGGTATTATTGGCCCTCAATAGAAAGAGAAGCACATGATTATGACAGAAAGTGTCTACAATGTCAACAGCATGGAGACCTCATCCATGCTCCAGCTCAAGAGCTTCTTCCTATCATCACACCATGGCCCTTTTCGCAGTGGGGACTAGATCTCGTTGGAAAAATAACACCCACTCCATCCAATGGCCACAAATTCATCATAACCACAATGAAGTACTTTACTAAGTGGGTGGAGGCCATACCCATGATGTATATAACTAGGAAGCAGATTTTGAAGTTCATCCTAAACTTTCTCATTTGCCGATATGGTGTTCCGCAATCCATTATCTCAGATAATGGGACACCATTTAAGAATCAAAAGGTCTGTGACTTATGCAAAAAATTTAAAATCCAACATCGCTTCTCCACTCCATACTATCCCCAAGGCAATGGCCAAGCTGAAGCTACAAACAAAACCATTTTGAAAATCCTCAAGAAAAAAATCAATGGCGTAGGTCATGTCTAGCATTTGCAGCTTAATCCTACCCTCTGGGCCTACTGAACCAGCATCCGCACACCCATTGGCACGACCCCTTTCTCCTTGGTCTACGGACCAGAAGTAGTACTTCCCATTGAGATCAAGATCCCATCACTTAGGATATCACTACAAAACCTCATCACAGATGAAGAGTACCAAGTGTCAAGATTGAATGAGCTAGAGCTACTAAATGAGTGACGTATAGATGCTTTGAATTATTTACAAGTCTATCATAATAGACTCAAGGAGCTACAATAAGAAAATCAAAAGCAGGACGTTCCAAGTCAAAGAACTGGTATTAAAGGAGAATCAGAAGAATGTCCCAAACCCAAGCAGTAAAGGAAAGTTTGAACCTAATTGGTTGGGACCATTCATTATCATAGTAAGTTACAATTCAAGGGCATATCAGTTATCAACACCTGAAGGGGAACCTCTGCAGGAACCCATGAATACCTCCCATCTCAAAAAAATTTATGCCTAAATCTTTTAGGGTATAGAACCAAAAAATCCAAAAAAAATAGAAAATGTCCTGAAAAAATGGTTACTTTGTCGAAAACCTAGCAAATAGGCATCTTGGTAACAACAACAAAAATTAAAAAAAGCAAAATCCAAAAGATTGAAAATAGTAAAGAGAAAAAATCATCCTCTAGCAAAAACCACTTTGGTGGCACTTTGGGAAAGTACCTATGTAAAAACCTAGCAAACAGGCGCCTTGTGTAAATAAGCACTTTCCATCCACCAGGATCTTCACGACTTTTTCTGCATCATCCATCCATTACACTTCCATCGTTCGTCGCATTCAGATTTGCATCCATCACTCATCCACCTACATCTGCACCATAGCTTGGTCTTGTTTTCATGTCATGATCCCTCATAGTACTACTCGGCCCATCCTCAATGTCAGTTTGTCCTTCCTTTATCAGATTATTCTATTGCATCACACTGGGGGTATGTTCTCATCAGATTAGATTTGTGTATATCCTTAAAATCCTCAAATCAGAAAATTCAAAAACATCAAAAAATTAGAAAATCCAAAAAAAATTCAAAAAATCATCAAAATCCCAAAACAAGGTCATCTTCTCGAACTACGTCATCTCTAAGCTTGAACGTAGGAAAGGTTGATCTTTGATCATCCCCCGAGACAATTAGGTCAGTCCTATAGGAGTCCGTCATAATAAACTGACATCTCATCATGTATATCATCATTTGTAAATCGGTCAACTCGTCAATCAAACTACGTGGTCTCTACATGTATAACATAGGCAAGGCTAATATGTTGATCAGCCCCTAAGGCCCCTAGGATAGGTATTTAGGTTAGTCTCTTCGTCAAAATCTTGAAAAACTCCAAAACATTCAGAAAATCAAAAAATCAAAACATTTGCAAAATCTCAAAAATACCAAAAATAACCTCAAAACATCTCAAAAGGATCAAAAACATCCAAATATTTGAAAAAATCCATCCATCTCATCTCGCTTACACCCACAATAATGCCATTCATAATAAACAATCGTCATCCTCAATCTTTGGTAAGACAATCAGAAACAAGTCTAGCAGGTCAACAGTGAAAACTCAAATCGTCAAGTCTTAGGTCTAAGTTAGTGCATAAACAAGTTGGTCAACTCTTTGTATCAGTAACTCATCATCCAATTGGTCCCATATCAATCATCATTTAGAACACTTTGGATAAACGAAATGACGTGCTGCCATCCACTAACATGTCCTAGGATGAATCCTTCCTACAATGGGCATTATCTTTTGGTAATGGTTTCAGTTCTTATCCTTAGAAAACACATCCTCTTTTGGTTAGCGGTATTGAAGAACATCAACTTGTTTGTTTTCTTTTTCTTTTTCTTTTGACTTATCTTATTGCGCTCATTCCAAGGACTTCTTGATGATATCCCAACATAGGATTTAGAGAAATAGGAATGGGGCAACAATCATTATCTTTTGTCTACAATGCTTGTTGGATGTTCTTGTAATATAACCTTGGTGAATACTTGCTTTGTTAGGTATGTATGGAGGAGGTTTTGGGCAACTTGTTGACTATTCCATTGATAGGTTTACCTTTCTGTGTTTTGGTCTGAGGTGTTTGAAACTTCTAAAGTGCATCCTAGCAAGGTTTCCATATGTCAGGTGTGAACAAGGATACTCCTATCTGCTTGTCAAGTCAAACTCCATCACACTAGGTACAATGTCATCCTGGTTGTCTATACCTTGATGCATCGTACCACGTGTGTTATCAAACAGAAGGAAATCGGCCCTTTGAAAATCTCAATTCCTTGGCAAGTAATCATCATCATCATCATTTGCATTTTCATCATCTTGTGTCTTGTTGAAATGACTTCTTCTCTTCTTGCTCATCGCACTAACAAGGTACTATGACATTTGTCCATCACTATCATCATCATCATCAATCCTGCATCCACAAAACATTAGCATATTGCATCAACATAATATATAGGGAACATATGCATTGTATTTCCACCATATTTTAACAGTGCATCCATTTTATTACATTGCATCCATTTCTTGCATCACATTACATCTTATCACATAAATCATCGCATAACATTCATTCGCATTTCATAACCATTTCACATTACCACCTACTACATAATAGGTACATAAGCATTATCAGATAATCCATTGGACACATTACGTTCATATTACATTACACATCATCATACCACTTAGCATTAACATATCATCGTATCACATAAAATGAATCACATACATTACATTATCATTTAATATGTTTAGGATAATAATATTTGTTAATCTAAGCATCTTAAAAAACCATCTCATTTGCATCATATCACGACAATCGCATTCACATTACATCATCCATTTCATCTCATAGATAGCATCATAAATCATTCATTACATAAACCATTACACACATTATAAGCATAAATAGGAACATACAAAATTCATTACATGCAAAGTGTACATCCATCCATAATCATTTCATATATAAATAGGATTCACATATCATTTCGCGCATACACCATAGATCATTTCCATATCATTTTGCATATTACATTTCATATCACATATCACATCATCATTTGCATCAACATAAATAGATCATATAGATAGCGTCATTGCACATCACATAAATACATCTGCATAACATAGGTTAACATAATATATATCTATTAGTCATAATCATTGCATAAAGCATATATCATTAGGAAATAAATGCATCCATAAAAGCATCATATAAACATCATTGCACAACATATAAAAATAAATCATCCATCCATGCATAAATAAATAGTACACATCGCATCACATCAAAATAATTATCGGCTCATATATATATCATCAATAGTGTAACTGTCATAGTACAATAAATTAGATCACTGTACATGTATTTCAATCAGTAAAAAAGGCCCATCGGGCTATCAAAAAGGAGCCCATAAGGCAAAAAAGTGTCATCTCAATCAGGGTTTGTCCCCATCTATGTTGTCCTCACCTCTATCACCGTAAACCTCTGCTGGTCTATGGTTGGTCCTCTCCAAGTACTCTGGGACCCATCCTGCTCTAGGTATGGCCTCATGATAGTGCCTCTGATAGTACTCGGCCTCTCGAATGACATCCCTATAAGACCGAATAGACACTATACCCTGGGAAGAGGAGGCTGCCATAATCTCTACTTGTTGCCTCCGTCCTAGCGAGCAATTGTTCTTTGCCTACTAGGACCAATTCATGTAGGGGCAAGAGCACATGATGATTAAGAGGTACTTGCTCACCAGTGTGTGTGAAGGATACACTACCTCTATAATGCCACATGAGGGGATCATCTGGCAACATCAGAACTGAAACAACATGTGGACGTAGCACAGTAATGTGCTCCCATGCCCAAATGTGAAGAAGTGTAACACCTGCTCCAAGCGCTCTGCCATCCATGTACACGTACTCATGCAAATCCTTGTATAAAGAGGCAAGAAGAGTCAGCCCCCAACAAAAATGAACCAGCCTGTCTCAAACCATCCACTCCCAACAATATCCCTAGCCGAGACTAAAGTACTAGCCTCATCTGTCAGGGGTAATGAGACCCGAAATGACCGCTGCAACAACTAGGCGGAAGGGGGGTGCCAGGACCCTATGTCACTTGAGCTCGATCTGCCCCTCGCAAAAAATGATGTCCTTTGTGGCAAGCATCATGCCCCTCGTCCATGTCAAAAATCACTCACCGACCGTGAATCAGAAATCTCAAAATACACCAAATGTCCTCTAAGGTGACAGTGGCCTCGCCAGTGAGAAGATGAAATGAAGAGGTCTCGTTGTGCCATCTCTCGGCCAACGCTGACAACATCCCTAAGTGAGTGTGAATGGGCACTACATAAGCAATATACAATAACCCTGCAATCCAGAGTCGATCCTGATCCCTGTCACTCAGGTCCCACAAATAGCTGAACAAGTCCCGCAACTTGTGCTCTCGAGAGTAGAGCTCCCTTGCCACGTCCTGCATCAAGGAAGGTCACCATGTTAAAAAATTTGAAAAATTCTTCGCCGGACATTCAAAAAACCTCTCCAATGGTGCAATTTGTGAAGGCATCGCAATTTGATTTCTAATCAAACTCTAATGTTGGGGCATAAAAGTCCAAAAATGTACCGCCGCGGTGCACTTTTCCTTCCAGCAGCGCACTTTGAGCAAATCCAGCACCGCCGCATCACAGTTTCCAAACCACCCTACCAGCCCTGAGCTTAGCATCGCAGTTTGGAGTCTATTTTCAAACTCCAAACTGCACCGTCATGATGCTATTTAACACCGAGCTACGCAATTTGATTTCTAAGCAGCGCTATATAGTGCCCCTGCAAAAAGACCGACTTTGAAAGCATTAAATGAAGGCTAGAAATGAAAAATGAAGCTCAAGTAAGGGTCACTTACCAGTGCCTCGATGCTAGGTGGCCACTGGTACATCTGAACTCGATCATAAATGTGTAGGGGAAGTTGTCGTTGCACCATATCGTCAGGAGCTCAGAGCTCAAATCTCAAGGTTGCTAATGGAAGCGTGTGAAAATGACTTGAAAGTGACCCCTTGAGCCCCTTTTAAGCTTTAAAATTAGGGTTTTTTCACCCTAATTGGCTGTCCTACTAGGGTTTTGGACCTTCGAACCTATTTATGTCTAGTTGAGGCCTATTTTATATCATTTTATTGCGTTCAAACACATTTTTGGCCTCCTGGAACCTTTTTGGACCTGTCAGGCACTTTGTCCTCTTTTTTCGCGAGATCACCCAAAAATTGAAATTTTAGTCCAATCTCTAGAGGGGGAAATATAATGGCATGTTTTCTCTCGCCAGGAAACAGTGGGGCAAGATTTTAAATAATGAAAATTTTTGGCTTCAATCAAGATCGTTTATTCTTTGAACCAACGCAACAAGTGCATTGCTTCAAAGAGGGGCAAAATGTAGACATGTAAAATATACCGATTGACATTGTGCATCTGATCCTGACTACTAACATTGTTTCATCCTGAATCATCCCTTAGTCTAACCATTTAATCAAATCTCCTTATCTAATTAAATTCATCAATTTCCTTCCCTTAATTAAATAAATCATTTTATCTAATTAAGTCTCTCTCTTTTGTTAATTAAATCAATCAATCTAATCTAATTATCCCTATTTAATTAAATAATTAATATTATTTGATTAAATCTCTAAAGTCTATCTATTCAATTAAATAAATTAAAGCCTTATTTGATTTATTCTAACACCATCTCTTTTAATTAAATAAATCAAAATCCTTATTTAAGTATTCTCTTATCATATTCCTCTCTTATTTGATTTGAATAAATCCATAAATTTGAGTCAAATAGGTCACATCATCTAATCTCTCATTAAATTAATTAACCCTTCATTAATTTAATTCTAAATCATATCCCATCCTCTATATTTTGCAAGTGGCACATGAAAATAGATTTAATTCATTTATTAAATCTTTATTTTCCTCACAAGGCATCTTTTGGAATATTCTCCAAGTTTGAATTCAAAAATTCCAAGTGGACATGTACATCCAACAAGGAAATAAATCCATCTTACATGTCCTTTGCCTTGAGCCAAGTGGCATTTATTGCATTTTCCCTTCCCTCTTGCAAGTCATTTCAACAAATTTGAAATTCAAAAATATTCATTTATTGGCACAATCCTCAAAACTTGCACATCCTCCATCCACTCATAGATTGACAAGTGGCATTTTTCCATTGGATGAATGTTAGTCCCACATTGCTCAAATTTCGACATTCATCCATCTTGGAATTCTATAAATAAAGAGCTCTCATCCTCATTTTATGATCCACAAATTATGCAAAGTTATTATGCTAAAATATTTAGCCATTTCCATCAAATCTCATTGAACCATAGCTAGGTTATGCAGGTTTTAGCTTGGAAGCATTCATCCTTCATCAACACATCTTCAACATATCAATCTTCCATCATAGGAATTGGGAAAGGGCCAATTTTCACATCAAACTGGCACCAATTCCCCCATGGGATCATGAGTTTGCAAATTTAAATTAGGATTCAATCTATTTTTTTGCTTTCATTGTGTTCTTCATTGTTTATTTTCCTAATTTGAGTTTTGTAAATGGATTTCATGGGGAATCCTTGTTCATGCTTGTAATCTCTAACTTAATGTGTTTGTTCTCATTGTTTTGCAGGTATTTGGATTGGGGTTCACACAGCAACCCAAAAATATTCTATCTCGGCTCAAGGGAGGACATGATGAGTAACTTCACGCATTAGTCCTTATACACTACACTACTACAAGTTATGACTAAAAGGTTCTTAGGTTACTAAAAATAAGGTTTGTAGTAGGGGACTACTATGAATAGAGAGCTCATCTAATGTGCCTAAGTCGAGAGGGGTCATTGTTGAACACCTAGAATACTAAGAGGGGGGTGAATCAATATTCTTTGAAACCACCTAAATGTGTATTCAAAACATTTCATATAATTTGAAGAAATGAAAAGAAGCAGTTAAAACATGCATCACATCACACAACACAAGAACACCAGATTTACATGGAAAACCCAAGAAGAGAAAAACCATGGTGAGGATTAGCTCACAATATATTATAACCAATTACAAGATATTATAAAAAGGCTCACTACTAGGTGGACTCACTATTCGAAGAACTCACTATATAGAGAATAAGAGAAAAAGAATAAAGGGTGGCTCACTTCCAAGATTTTAACTATTATAATGCATCTACAATATGTTGGAGACAGTTCCTGTGAAGCTCAATATACCGACTTAAAACACTTCATGTTTTTCAACACTTACAACCACTTTTCTCTTCTTCACATCACATTCACATACTCAGGAATTTACATCACACTTTCTCTAAAACACACTCATCATCTCTACAATACTAAAATGAACTTACATTTACACACATTGCATTCACAAACACCTACAATATCAATTAGGTTGACCTAATTAGATGAAACATGCAATACATCAACCTATCATCTCAAGAACCAACCACATACACCTCAAAACTTGTAACGCATCAATATAGGTTGGAAGGGACCTATAATTACACCCTTAAGTTCACTTAATTCATACTTTAACTTCGCACAACCACAAACATTTTAGGTTGGCACCATATAGAAAATACCAATGACATGAACTATTTGTTCATTCACAACACGTGTGAACCACCAAAATACTTCCCACTTGGACCACTCATTCTTTTAAGACCTATAAGCACTCCCATAAAACCACATAACCAAATATTCTTCCATGGTGGAATGCGGAGCATTCCAATCATGCACTCTCTACATCATTAGCACTATTATTGTCAAGTCTTATACTCTATCATTTCATTATCTTTGACACCAAAGGACATCAAGACATGAAACTTTTGATCTAGGTTCCTCCAAAATACACCAAAATTTCCTTAGAACTACATAACCTAATTCTTCATGATGAGCAATGCAAACCTCAAAACTAATTTATTGTTCACAACAAACTGTACCTTAAGACTTACACAAATATCCAACACATTTGTTCTACTCTGGATCAAAACTCTTGTACTTGTATAATGGATTGCCACCACCACAATCACTCATGGTCATCAAACAGTTGTACATCAATGACAACACCATATATTCTCATGCTCATGTTACCAATAGTCTCATCAATGACAAACAAGCTGCCAACAATCTCCCCCTTTGTCATTGATGTAAACATGCCCAAAACTCTTCTCCAAATATCCTACAAATAATCTCCAACCAACTATTTTCTCAACTACTCTCCCCATTTGACATCAATGGAAAAGGGCGCATTGTATAAACATACACACTCACATACTCCCCCTAAATTATATATATATATGACTAACTCCCCTAAGAATGCTATCCATTGAAAAAATGACCAAAGCTTGCATTGCTATTCTTCTACATAAATACAATGAAATCTAAAATTGCATAAATAGAATAGAATTTTACACTGTAATCAACTAGAAGAAGGAAAAACAATTTTTATGACTCCTTCAATTTTGCATGGAGTTCCTCCCAATCCTTTTTCCATCTTCCCAATCCTTCTTGAGAAAGTCAAGCATACAACACTGAGTTTCAAACTATATGAGGAGTTATTCACCTTTATCCAAAGTATTGGGTAGAGGATTTAATATTACTATGTATTCTCCAAATTATCCAGAGCACCAATTAGGGGTGTAAATCTAGCATTTACTAGGTCTTTGAGTTGACCAAACTACACTACAATCTTTTCCTTTTATTCTTGTAGTTCAAAGAATTGTTCATGTAGATTCTTTATTGCTAATCTTGTATTTCCATCTGCATCATTATCTAGATCATATGCTTTGAAGGCCTTATCAATTTGAATGGAGTCCATTTCATCCTTTATGTTCTTTGTGGAGCTGAGCCATTTCAAACAAAAATAAAAAGGAATCTTTACTTCCTCAACATAACTTTGAATATCTTTAAGGTTGTTCACAACTTACCATATGAAGTATCACACTTGTCTAAAACATCTGCCAACCTTCTCTCATTTACCTTCCTATTTACCTCCTTTTCCAATTGCTCCTAAACCAACATAATATTCTTTGGATGATCCAAGGAGTAACCTCAATTTTTGTACACCGAATAAATAATTGTCAACATTTTCACTAGAGAAACTTTCTTGTAGCACTTTTATCTCCTCATCAATCATCTCAACACTCTTTTGGTGAGTCTACAGAATCTCCTTTCTCGTCGAGGCATGAAATGCATCACCAAGATGCATTTTTTGCAAGAAGAATATCTTATTCATGTCAACTTGGCCTTGTTGCATTGGGATCTATAGCAACTAGGCTGATACTACCGGTTGGAATTGGATTTTCATATCTAATAAGCTTTTCAAGGAGTCTCTAGAGGTTTTGGAGGACTCACCAACCATCTTCACACTTTCTTCATCCTTTTTTGCATCACCCTTTTCCTTTCCACCAATGCATTCTTCAGCTTTCCCATCATCCTTCTCCTTGTTTTCACTTCCAAACTCATCTTCAATCTTCTTCTCTTCTTCAACTGATTTTGCATTATCTTTTTCCTTGTCACCAATGTTGGAGTCTTCCTTAGCATTCTTCTCTTGTTTATCAGACTCTTTTTCTTCTAGGAGAGGCAAGTCTTCAGTGTTTTTTGCCTCTGTATTCTCTAGGTTGTCTTGTATGAATTCTTCTTCTTGCTTTATAGATTTTTCTATTGCTGAAGGAGGTGTGTTATGCTTTGTTTGTGCTTCATCCCTATGTATTTCACCATCCTTTTCTTCTCCAACAATATTTTCTTCTACTAAAGGTGTATCATTAGTAACATCTTCTACATTTTCTTCTTTAGCTAAGTGCTCATGTTGTGCATCTTCTAGTTCATTCACTTCAAGGATAGACACATCATCATGTACTTATTCTTTGTTGTCCAGAGACATTCCTATTTTTTTACTAGATTGGAAACATTTTCCATTGTCTCATTTTTAATCTTTCTATGTCTACTTTATCCCTGCTCATTAGGGTATTGACCCAATATTTTGTATTGAATTCTTTATTATACAATTGAGCTAATTTAGCTCTATCCTCATTTGAAAGAGAAGAACTGATCTTCTCTAAAGCAAATACCATTATCTTGGCATCTTCATTTATGGCCTCTTGCCTTCTTGCATATAATACATTTTTCAAATCCTCAGGTAATTGAATCTCTATATCCTTCATCCTAACATCAAAAGCAATAATGTACCTGACAATAGCTTCTTCAATGGTTGATTTGTCTATGTCATTTGTAGTAGGGTATAGTGCAACAGTCTCCTCTAGGTTCCAATATTCTAAAATGTAGCCCACTAATGCTTCAAGCTTCATTGGACTTCATTTTTGGACCAGAGAATTCTTCTTATTTCCTTTCCCTTTAGGTGATTTTCCTTCCTTCTCAGACTTCTTCTCCCTCATATGAATCATGAAAGCTTGTTTCTCCTTCTCCACTTTTTCCTCATTGTCAATATCCACAATATCAATTTTTTCTTTCTTTACACTTGTCTCTACTTGAGAGACACTGGTTTTTCTCTTTCAGACTGGAACTATGGTCCTTCTTCTTCCTCCTAATCGTCTATATTTACACTCACATACTACTCTCTTCTTTCCTTCTCTTTTCTTCTCTTCTACGTAGCACTTCGTTGCTTTACAGAGGCACTGGAAAATTATTTTCTTTTCAAATCAACTATAGGTTTAGTCTTGGAAGACTTAACAAAAATCAGAAAAGGGGTAGAGGTCCTATCAAAACTTCTTGTGCTTTGGGTACCAACCAGAGTGTTGGATGTGCTTTTGGCTTCTTCCACAAGGCTTTTTGGCAATCCCTTAATTTCCACAACTTTTTCCTTCATTTACTCAACATTTATTTTGATCTCATTTGCTTTATGCTCCACATGCACAACACTAGATTTCTCCTCATATGTCCCATATCTCTCTTCTTTAGGATCTCTTTTCATGCTCAACATGCAATCTGCAAGACTCGTAAATCACACTCACTTCTACCTCATATCCCATTTTAGGAATCCGTACTATCCTTAGTTCAACAACTTCCATCATACAATAGTCTTTGCTAACATAAAGATAATATCATTCTTATACTTCTCAACCACACTCTTAGGTATCCTTTCTCTTTCCTACATCTAGGATTGGAATGATTTGAAGAATCCCATAGGGCTTCATCTTTAGATGTTGAATCCAAATATCTCAACATATCATCTTTGATTTGTCTAGCCACTGGTACATTGTCTAACCATACTACAATCCTTACACCAATAAAATCTCTAAGAAAGTAAAATAATACGCATATGATCAAGGTACCATATCAGAAAGGGGTATCAAGAATCCTTTTTTTTTAAGATTTTGCAATATTTGTTGCCTTAACAACTCACATAGGTCAAAATATGCACCTTCTTCACCATTTCATATATAGTATTACTTGCAGTAGTAGAAACAAAGTTTTTTCTATTCATGAAGAAAATTTTATATCTAATCATTATGGATGCATATTTCATAGCCAGGTCTTCAATGCTCCTAACTGTTGGGGATATCTTATGAAATTTTGCATTGGTTAATTTCATCACCGCTTCTTTTTTCACTGATTTAAGAGTAGCAACTAGTCCTTTAGAACATAATCCTATCACAACCCTAATAGATTCTTTATTGATCAAGTGTGGTAGGACTAACCAGATGAATTTTTCATGGATTTTTCTCAACATGTATCTAACATATTCATCAACATAGCAGAAAATAGGAAATTAGTTCCACACATCTAATTTCTTCTATGTTAAACTTCCATACTTGGGTTTCAAATCAAAATTATCACCAATGAGCTCATTTACCCACACTTCTCCCAAATTTAAATGATTGTATTCTTCCAATTTTGCATGAATATACATCCTTATATCCTCAGTATGCATAACCCCAAAATGAACATGTAAAAATTCACCTTCTGGATCTATCACTTTTGATTTATTAGGGTGCTTCTTAAATTTGGGACGTAGTCAGTCCATAACCTTTACTGCTTGTGGGGTGTACATCTTGCAATACCATGAAATGCTTCTAAAACTTAGGGAAAAGTGGAAAACTATAAATACTTTTAGATCTCTTTTGGTTAGAGATTCGTGCATAAATTTTGAATCGCTTCAACTTGCCTCTTCTCCACTTTTCACTCTTCAAATGATTGATCACAAATGAACTTTTCATAAGTGAAATCACTTATAAACACCTTTTGGATGACCTAAAATGCATTAATTGCATTGATTTAAAGTTAGGTAAAAACTTGATGAACCCTAACTCTAATGACACATTCACCTTCAAACTCTCCATAAATATTTGTAACAAAATATTTTCCATTGGTGTTTTCACCAATAGGTCAAGCATGTCAACCTACACCTTGTATCAACATGAAAAAGGCATCAACACCATATCTTTGGAAAAGGATTAATGGTTTTCTATTAAAACCCCCCTGAGCCAAAGCTCTTCATTTAGTTTTCGGAGGAAACGTCTGCAATAGAAGCTGACATAGGGTCATTCTTAACCTCATTCCCCTCTTTATTTTTTTAGATCTTGTTCATCTCTTTCTTCATCTCTATAGGATCAGCCTTATTCACTAAATCATTCTTCTTTACTGGATCAACCTTCACATTCTTTCTTCTACAAAATTTGGCTATATTTCTAGGTTTATTGCATTTGGACATATGGAAACATTTTGAACAATCTTACTTCCACCAATTCTAGACCTACATGCATTAGCCTTATGTCCAAATCTATTGCAGGTATAACAATAGCCATTGAAATATTGAACCTCATATCATTATTGCAATTATTCATCATCTGATTTTTGCATTCACTTGCCTTATGACCAAATCTATTGCATGTATAGCACTAACCAAGAAATGATTGAAAACTTTGATTAATTTTGCTCCTACAATCTTTAGCCTTATGTCCAAACTTATTGCAAAAATAACAAGAACCATTAAAAGATGGATACCTTTGTACATTTATTTATTTGATAGGTGGTCTTTTGAAGTCTTTCCTTTGATTCTGGATTTGCTTTCCATTGCTCTTCTTGTTTCCAATATTCTTTTGTTCACTGTTCTTCTTTTCAATACTTGGTGTCTTATCTGCTTTTGAAATTTTTCCTTTTTCAAACCCTAATCTTCCTTTTTCATTAGAAGCCTTCTAGTTTGCAAGCATATCATCAAGCATTATAGAGCTCTTCTTGAATTTTTCTTCTTGATTCTTTTCTTTCTCTATACTTGATCTCAGGGTCACAACTTCAAGCTTTCAATATTCTATAGATTTTCTTTTCAATTTGTCATTTACAAATTCTTCAACTCTTTTTCTTTCTTCAACTTGCACTTTTAGACTGGTGATTTTCTCATTTTATTGCTTCAAATTCTCATTAACATCCTTGTGTCTTTCTTTGAACTTCTTGATTTTTTCCCTCAACTTTATAATGCATTCATCTACTTCCTTGAAATTTTCTTTTGGATCTTCATTCTCACTTTCAATTCTTCTTAGATCTTCAAGGGATAATCTAAGTTCTCCATTCATATCAACCATACAATCTTCTTCAGTGAATCCTACCATAGGAATTTATTCTAAAGGAGTAGGATATATCCTAGTGGCCATGTGTTCAATCTCCAAGATCTTCCTCAAGCAGTTAAGCTTCTTCCAAGGAACCAATCTCTGATACCAATGATTGAACACCCAAAATACTAAGAGGGGGGTAAATCAGTATTTTCTAAAACCACTTAAACATGTATTTAAAACATTTCATCCAATTTGTAGAAATGAAAAGAAGTATTTAAAACATGCATCGCATCACACAACACAAGAACACTAGATTTATGTGGAAAACCCAAGAAGGGAAAAACCACGGTGAGGAATTACAATGTATTATAGAAAGGCTCACTACCAGGTGGACTCACTATTGAGAGGACTCACCATCCAAAGAACAAGAGAAAAAGAAAAAAGGATGGCTCATTTCCAAGATTTGAACTTATACAATGTATCTACAATATACAAGAGATGGTTCCATTGAATCTCAATATAATGACTTAACACACTTCATGTTTCTCAACACTTACACCCACTTTTCTCTTCTTCACATCAAATTTGTATACTCTACTTAGGAACTCACATCACACTTTCTCTACATCACACTCATAATCTCTATATTCATTACATTCACAAACACCTACAACATCAATTAGGTCAGCCTAATTAGATGAAACATGTAATACATCAACTTGTCAGCTCAAGATCCAACCACACATGCCTCAAAACTTGTAATGCATCAAAATAGGTTGGTAGGGACCTATAATTACTCCCTTAAGTTCACTCAATTCATACTTCAACTTCACACAACCACAAACATTTTAGGTTGACTCTAGATTGTAAAGACTGATGGCATAAACTTTTCATTCATTCACAACACAATGCACAAACCACCAAAAACTTCCCACTTGGACAACTCATTCTTCTGACACCTATAAGCACTCCCACAAAACCACATAACCAAATCTTCTTTTATAGTGGAATGCAAAGCATTCCAATCATGTACTCTGAATCAATAACACTCTCACTATCAAGTCTAATACTCTGTCATCATTATCTTCGACACCAAAGGAAATCAAGACATGAAATTTTGGGTCTAGGTTCCTCCAACATACACCGAAATTTCCTTAGAACTGCATGACCTAATTCTTCATGGTGGAGTTGTTAACAAGTGTAGGACAATTGAGAAGGGGGGTAAATTAGTTGTCACAAAAATTCAAATTCAAAATTTCAACAATTATCAATTCCATAACCACACTATTTTCTTATTAAGCATGAACATGAGATACATAACGCAAGAAGTAAATTAACACACTGAACATCATATTTTATGTGGAAAACCCGAGGGGAAAACCACGGTGAGGATTAACTCACAATATAAAGTAGTCCCAGAAGTAAATATATAAGGCTCACTGCCAAGGGCTTAATGCCCTAAATAGGACTCATTGTCTAGATACAAAATCACACTCCTTACAAGGGAGGCTCACTTCCTACAAAAGATTTACAAAACAAAATTAGGCTTTTCAACCAACGTGAACTAAGTAAAATTCACCTAACAAGTGTTGATACAATTTCGATGACGCTCAATAGACTAACTTGACACACTTCATCATTTTCGCTCTTCTTCACTTTTACATTCACTACTGCTTCATTGATCACACATACACTTTCGCACACTACACACACTCTGATGGAGCTTCTAAAATTTTGAAAAAATTTCTCATACCCCATGGGCTTAATTTTCCCTTCAAAACCCTTGTCCCCATGTGTGAGTAGGGTTTTGTCTTTGAAATCCTTCAAGTCTTTTAATCGCACATTGACTTTCTCGGCCTATTTCCATCTCCTTTAGTTGTTACTTGAGCCATTGTATACATTTAGCTACCGACCCCTTTGGTCTAGAGCGTCAATCACCCAATCAGCCATCGACTTTAGCCTTTTCCTAAAGTTGGGTGTTAATTTTTTCCCTAGAAATGACTTATCCTTAAGTCATCCATCTATGAGGGTCATGTCACTGTCGGACTAATATTGGCCCCTTATTTAATGCTAACTTTGCCATGTATGCAGGTTTAGTGATTCGAGACCATGGGAGGAGATCTTCATCATACCCCACTAGCTCGCAGATGGGAAATGTCAGTCAATTATGCAATGCGAGGATAGCAAGATGATGACATGTGTCCTAATACAGATGTGGGACCCATTCTCCACTATCATCCCATTGTGCATGGTTCTAAAACCCATGGTCGAGATTGAGTGTTGGGAATAATCATCACCATTTCCTGCTAACTCACGAGGAAAAGATGGAGGCTCATTAAATGTCATGAGATCAGTGAGATCCTGACACATGGATCAATCCACCTAGTTTGTGAGATAGAAGAAGCTTGCTGACATATGAATTGACATGTGAGGTGGGTTAATGTCATAGTCTAATGAAAAATCAACAATTCCCTATCGGATTTCAAGCCCAGTCAACCTAAAGTGAGCCGTTTGATCTGCCATCTCATCATGAGATCAACAATTGATATTCAAAGATGATAAAATGGCACGTGATAGCCATTTTCATTCTACAACTATGGGACATTAATGATCTATTCTTTGTAGGTGTGATCAAATTGATCTTCGTGCGTGTGGAAACTTAATTACAGGATATCATGAAGTAGGATATGCAGATTTCCATGCATTTGGGAATTAAACGGTGACAATATGCATCCCAATGAATTGTCCAGCTTGCACATGTGTTCTTTATGGAACATTGATGATTGCTATCATCACTTCCTTCAATAAATAGAAGTTTCTAATTGCTATTTTCACCATAGCAATTAGTTGTCAAATCTTTGAGTTGTTGCAGAGAGTTGAGGTTGTGAGTGTAGATTTTTTGGTTTCAAAATGAGCAAGCTTGGTGCTTCATTAGTTTCAATACAAAGGTCTTCTCGGCTTAATTCACAAAAGTCTCACGATGACCCAGAGCAGAGACAACATGCTCATGAGGATACCCAAGAGAAGGAATTCATACTTGTTGCTACCAGATGTAGCTATCATCTAAAAGTCCAAGTTGAGAGCTCAGAGGCGGCAAGAACACAAGGAGAAGAGATTGTTGGGCCCTCTAGCAGAACCCGATGGACGCTTCGATATGGTCGTGGATCCTTTGGACCACAAAACTTGCCTATTGACATCACAAAGAGCTCATCAGAAACTAAAATGGAGACGGATTCCAACTACCATCAGTATCTTGAGTCCTTGGGTCAAGCACCATCCCTTGGAGTTGAGGTGTTGTCCATTAGGCCTCTGGCTATCAGGACTCCGAGCGGGCGAGATGCTACTGTGATGAAAGAAGATAAAGTCAAGGAAGGAGTTGAGGTTTCATCTCCAACCCTCGCTACTACATGAAGTGGATGTGTGTATCATGGTGTGCATGTTGATGGTGCAAGGTCTTTTGGGTGATGGAAAGGTGGTGGTGAAGTGATATTTTTGTGGCAGTTGTTTTCTCTCTATGTGTGTGGCTACTTTTTGGGGGTGTTGGATGTTGACTATGTGCCCTCGTGGTTGTCTGATTGTCAGGTTTGGTGCTTACATGGCGATTAAAGAAATCTTAATGGTACTTTACTTCTTCCTTGTGGCAGTCGTAGCAATTATGGTTTTCCCTATCTCAATAGAATTATCATGTGGGGAGTTTTGAAACGCAAGGAGAAATTGGGTGTGAAATGAATTTCTTGTAATATTACTACATTTCAAGCCAGAAGCTTGTTGGCTCCCTTATTCTATAAAAGGGAATTTAGGGCTCGTTTGTAGGGGTTCTAATTTTTGGGTTCTAACTTTTGGAGTCTTTAGGTTTGATAGGAAAAGGGTAGAAAATATAAGAATACCAAAAGATAGGGTAGTAGAATTGTATTTCTTTTGAATCCTACATATGAAGGTTCTTAACGAGTTTTGTAGAAATTATTGCTATCGAAAGTAAATTCCATACATAGTTCATTTACTCTTCTCTATAAACCATTTTGTAAGTTTTGAATATAATATCAAGTATATTTGGTTCATCTTTGAATATTTCATTTGAATGCATGCCTTCATTTCTTTGTCAGTTCAATGAATCAGCTAAATGTTTAAGTGAGGTCATGAACTTCTAATGATTTACTAAGAATTTGGTAAGAAGTGATGAATTATGTGCAGAGAGTTTCCATAATGCAATTCCTTATGGAGATAATCCATAATTATCATATTTAAATAATTTATGCATGACAGATTGTAAGATGCATCACTCCATTACCCAATTGATGAAGACACTACTCTATTTGTCATGGTATTCACCATTTAAGTGATCATAAAATATATGACCATAGATTCAGGGTTAGAATACAAACTTCTTAAAATTCAATCACAAGGAAGCATGTATGTGAAGTATTTCCCTCATTCCTGGTAGATTAATGGATATTTGCTTGGAGATTAGCCAAACTTTGAGTGAATTATATTATTTACCATTGATAGGAACTGATCTATGATTTAACTTGTCATTCATTAAGATTGTCAAGTTAAATATTCCTTAGGAACACCCTCCTTGGTCCCATAGAGCCTAAAGTGCAGGAGATTCTATTCTCTGACCGAATCTTGTCAATTGGCCATTCATTTTAAGGGTCTTGAACATGAGAGTTGGCTACTCTTTAGAGATTCCTTAGGTGTACTTAGAAAAAGAACCAATAGAATGGCAACTCCACCGGGGAATGCACTCAGAAATTCGGTTGCAAATTTCCTTATCAAAGAGTCATTCAAATCTTGAATTAGTATTTGTAATTAGACGTTGAAAATTGTTGACTCATATTTTCCCATCTGAGTCACCACCAGAATGGCGACTCTATTGGGGATATTCTCATTCTCCAAACGTAGATACCAAATGCAAAGTCAAAGGGTGAAATGAACTTGAACATCTTGATTGGATAATAACAGATTCTTGAACCTGGAAAATATTTTGAGTACAACAAAGATTGAAAGATCCAAACATGACTCTACTGTGGAAGATAGCCCAGAATATATACTTCTTGTAAAGACACTTCATCTCACTTGAAGTTCAGTCCTCTGGAAGGAGGTGGTGAATCTGACTCAAAGAACCTAATAAAGCATACATCAATTGAGCAAATCTACAACTTAAAAGGAAAAGGATAATCATTTGTTGCAAATTACTAGGTAGTCTTATAGAATTTGAAGAAATTTGAGCATATTACTAATAAATCAAGATAAATTTCCCATACTTGAGATGTAAAAGATTCCCTAATGAGTGAGTTAGCACTAGATGAGGGAATATTTGGAATACTTTAACATGCTTTTATGTATAAGTTAAAATTATGCATTATGATGAAAGAAGCATGTCATATTGTTAGATCTTAGGCAACATTTGTGAGGAATGCATATGCTAGAGGCTTAGGATCATATCTATAAAAGTAATTGAAATAATCTTGTATAATTACATAGCATATTCTAAATTCCTTTTCAAGAATTAGGGGTGAATTGTCAATTTATGCCATTTGGTGTAAATATGGACAAAGGAATACACAGTGAGTAGTCCTTGTCTCATCAAGATAGCTTCAGTACTGATGGGTACAGAGCCATCAACTTTGACAATGTTTTTATTTATCCAAATATTGTACCACCAAAGATTAGGGACAAAATTCCAAGGTTCAATGGTGAAAAGTTAGAATCAACAAGAAAACATGTGCAAGAATTTTTTGATGTAATGAGTGACTACGAGATAGATTCTGAAGATGTGGTTATGAAGTTATTTGTTCAATCACTGAAAGGAGATGCAAGAGACTGGTTCTTTTTCTTGCCAGTGTCCTCTATGCATTGTTGGAATGAAATTAAAGCAGTCTTCATGGAGCAATTTGGTGAAAGGATTAATCCAAGTGTTGCAAGGAGGAATTTCATGAAGATTTCCAGGGATAAGGAAGAGTTGATACCTGCTTTTAACCTTAGATTTGTAAAATTCATAAGAGAAATCCCTGAAAATATAAGTCCAAATGATGTTGAATGTTTGGTTGTATATTTGGGAGCATTTGATAGTAAGATGGGTTTCCTGTTAAGGGACAAAGAGCCTGCTACCTTACAGCAAGCTTACCAAAATGCCATGGACATTGAGAATAATTTGAAATACTCAATTATGAGGGGACCTGTGATTGCCAGTTTGAATATCCCTAATAAATTTCAAGCTATTGAGCCAAGTCAATCAAGAAGTGAAAATGTATTTCAGGAAGAGGAGCTTTTAGATATTGTATCTACATCACTTCAGAGAGATGTAGAATATGAGCAAGCATCAACCTCATACCAACCAAGATCGGGAAGGGTTGATTTAATTCTCTCTGTTAGAAAATTGTAGGAAGTGAAGATACATGCAAATGAGTCACCATATGACTTATTTTCAAGATTCTTGGATGTTATGATGGAGATACCTTGGAGTTTTAGGCCTAGTGATTTATTGTGCATTGGTTTATTTTGTGAAGCTTATAAATCAGGATCAAGCCAATGGCCTGAAAAGTTGAAGCCTTAGAGCACTAATCAAGTAGTGGACTAGATAAACATTGTGGATGAAATTGAGCATGGTCATGTGCCATTAGTTGTTTCCTAGAAGGAGGGGAATAATTGCCACAATGAGGAGAATCAAAGGCTAATATTGACAATTCAAGGAGAAATACCATATTCTAAACAACTAATTGTTGAATGTTGTCATTTCACAAGCAGCATAGAATCAGATTTACCTGGCTGTAATGAGGATGAAGATATAGAGTGTGAAAGATTTGAAATAATACCTAATTATCTTCCTTGGGATGTCATGGGTTGTGACCAAATATAGGAAGTACATGATGAAACCTTGCAATCTCATTTAGGTAGGAATAATGATGCATCAGTTAGAGATGAGATTGAACTTGGTCAATCATCCATCGAATATGATTCCTCTTATGAAGTGGAGATGGAATCCCTTGCTTCTAGTAGGGGATATGTTAATAGCCTTGAGGGGGTGTTTTTTCTAGGCAGTGAAAAATTCTCCTCATGTGAAGAGTTTTCTAAATATGGTATCAATTGTTATGATTGTAAATGATGAGGAGGATGTTGAGAATGTTTCCCTCTATTCTTCAAGTGATTACACTAAATTTTAATGCACTAATGATCAGAGTTGTTGGAATCCTGACACTAAGAATGATGAGATACATCCAATTATCATGAAGTGTGGAAAAATCCTTTGTTTAATGAACTTGCATTTGACAGTAGAGTTGTAAATGATGATTCCTATTGGTGTAGAGGAAATCCTCTTTTTGAAGAAAATTTTGATAAGTACTTAGTAGAGACTACTAGTGCATATGTCATTGATGATATAAACAAGGTTCAAGGTTACCTTACCTTTGAAGATGTCAACCTTGATTTCATCATTTCCCAATTGAATGGGAGATGTTGTGATGCAAACACTGCTAAGATAGTCTACCAACATATGGTTAAACAAGTTGTACATGATAAGCATCTAGAGGTTGACTCAGATTTGTTGACACCCAAGTGTGATAGTGGCTCACATGATGAGGAAGATAGGGATTGTGATGGAAGATTTGAATGTGGCACAACTATCAAAGGAGATGTAGATGCTTATGATGATTTCCCTATAGTAATTGGCCATGGTATTAGAGAAGGCTCGTTCCTTAGTGATCAAAAGGAAAGTTAGGATGAATACATGGATGCTCAAGTAACATCATGTTATGTTGAAGAAGAGCAGTATATTAATATTGTAGGGTTATTTGACCCGTGTGATGAGAAAATTGAAGGTGTGGATAACCAATGGAATGATGCAAGTCAGTATAAAGCTACAGTTTAGTTTTTTGTATATTCTCCTTACCTTATGGATCTAATTATGGAACTTCTTGCATCCCATGAGGACAACACTTTTGGTAGGAGGTTGGAAGGCATGCTTGTTTCTATGTTTCTTTTTCCTAATCTTGTTAATGATTGGCCAAGTACTAGCCAAAGTGATTATGATGTCTTCAAATTTGATGAACAATGGGGATATGATCTTATACCTCATTATGGTGTAGAGTATGAATTTTTTACTTTCTTAGTTCAATTTGATGACCCTGTAGTAGATAAGGGTGATAAATGGGGTAGTATTGAATTAATAAATGGCCTTAATTATGATGAGGTTGATTGTCAAGAATTGCACAAAGCTAATGTTCATTTGTTGCTAACATAATAGGACAAAGTATTTGACAGAGGAAAGAATTTCCCCTAAATTTTGGGCCAAGGGCCTCCAATTTTGAATCAAAGCCAAGAGTTAAAAGTGGCTTCGCATGGAAGTGAATTATACTGTATATGTTGTACATAATGTACATAGGGTGCTCTAGTTTGTTTGCTTTCTATTGTGTCTGCTTGCCTTGTCCAGGCATGCTCCTAGGTTTTGGTCTTCTACCCTAGTCTACTTCAACCTAAGATTTGGATTCTCACTATACCTATTGGGGGTATATGTCCTCGAGCATGAGCCACTAATGGAGCTTCTAAAATTCTAAAGAATTTTCTCATACCCCATGGGCTTAGTCTGCCCTTCACAACCCTTGTCCCCATGTGTGAGTAGGGTTTTGTCTTTGAAAGCCTTCATGTCTTTTAATCCCACATTGACTTGCCTAACGTGTTTCTAGCTCCTTTAGTCATTACTTGAGCCATTGTATATGTTCAGCTACTGGCCCCTTTGGTCTAGAGTGTCAGTCACCCATTCGACCATTGACTTTAGCCTTTTACTAAAGTCAAGTGTTAATTTTTTCCCTAGAAATGACTTATGCTTAAGTCATCCATCTGTGAGGTTCATGTCACCGTCGGCCTAATATCGACCCCTTATTTAATGCTAACCTTGTTGTGTATGCAAGTTTAGTGATTTGAGACTATGGGAAGAGATCTTGATCGTACCCTGCTAGCTCACAGATGGGAAATGTTAGTTAGTTATGCAGTGTGAGGACATCGAGATGATGATGCATGTCCTAATATGGGCATGGGACCCATTCTCCACTATCCAACCCATTCCTTGTGGTTCTAAAATCAATGGTTGAGATTGAGTGTTGGTAATAATCATCACCGTTCCCCACTATCTTGTGAGGAAAACATGGAGGCTCATTAAAGGTCGTGACATCAGTGAGATCCCAACATGTGGATCAATCCACCCAGTCCATGAGATAGAAGAATCTTGTTGATAGATGAATTGACATCTGAGGTGGGTTAACACCATAGGTCGATGAAAAATCAATGATTCCCTGTTAGATTTCAAGCCCAATCAACCTAAAGTGAGTAGTTTGATCTTCCATATCATCATGAGATCAATGGTTGATATTCAAAGATGATAAAATGGCATGTGATAGTTGTTTTCATTCTACAACTATGGGACATTAATGATCTATTCTCTACATGTGTGATCAAATTGATCTCCATGCATGTGGAAACTAAATTATAGGATATCATGAAGTAGGATATGCATATTTCCATGCATTTGGGAATTAAACAGTGATAATATGCATGCCAATGAATTGTTCATCTTGCACGTGTGTTCTTCATCGAACACTGATGATTGCCATCATCACTTCCTTCAATAAATAAAAGTGGCTAGTTTTTATATTCACCATAGCATTTAGTTTTCAACTCTTTGAGTTGTTGCACAGATTTGAGGTTGTGAGTGTAGATTTTTTGGTTTCAAAATGAGCAAGCCAGGTGCTTCATCAGTTTCGGTATGAAGGTCTTCTCTTCTTAATTCACAGAAGTCCCACGATGAATACCTAGAGTAGAGACAATGTGCTCATGAGGATACCCGGGAGAAGGAATTTGTACCTATTGCTACCAGATGCAACTATCATCTAAAAGGTTGGGTTGAGAGCTCTGAGGCAATAGGAACACAAAGAGGAGATCACTGGGCCCTCTAGCACAACCTTGCAGAACCTTTGATATGGTCATGGATCCTTTGGATGAAAAAACTCACCTATTGACATCACGGAGAGCTCGTCAGAAACTAAAACAAAGACAAATTCCAACTACCATTAAATCTTGAGACCTTGGGTCGAGCTTCATCCCCTGGAGCTGAGGTGTTGTTCATTTAGCCTCTGATAATCAAGACTTCAAGCGGGTGAGATGCTGCTATGATGAAAGAAGATAAAGTCAAGGAAGGATTTAAGGTTTCATCTCCAACCCTCGCTAATACATGAAGTGGGTGTCTATATCATGGTGTGTGTGTTGATGGTGCAAGGTCTTCTGGGTGATGGAAAGGTGGTGGTGAAGTGAAATTTTTGTGTTGATTGGTAATTTTTGTGGTGGTTGTTTTCTCTTTGCATGTGTGGATGCTTTTTGGGGGTGTTGGATTCTAACTGTGTGCCCTCATGGTTTTCTTATTGTCGGGTTTGGTTCTTACATGGTGATTAAAGAAATTTTGGCGGTACTTTACTTCTTCCTTGTGGTGGTTGTAGCAATTATGGTTTTCCCCATCTCAACAGAATTATCATGTGGGGAGTTTTGAAATGCAATCAAAATTTTATGTGAAATGAAATTTTTGTAATGTTACTACATTTTGAGCCTAAAGCTTGTTGGCTCCCTTATTCCATAAAAGGGAATTCAGGCTTGTTTGTAGGGGTTCTAATTTTTGGATTCTAACTTTTGGAGTCTTCAGGTCTGATAGGAAAAGGGTAGAAAATATAAGAATACTAGAAGATAGGGTAGTAGAATTGTCTTGGTTTTGAATCCTACATATGAAGGTCTTAATGAGTTTTGTAGAAATTGCTAATATCGAAAATAAATTCCATACATAGTTCATTTACTCTTCTCTGTAAACCATTTTGCAAGTTTTGAATATAATATCAAGTATATTTGGTTCATCTTTGAATATTGCATTTGAATGCATGCCTTCATTTCTTCTTTGGTTCAATGAATCAACTAAATGTTTAAGTAATTTATGCATGACAGATTCTAAGATGCATGACTCCATTACCCAATTGATTAATACACTAGTCTATTTGTCATGGTATTCACCATTTAAGTGATCATAAAATATCTAACTATAGATTCAGGGTTAGAATACAAATTTCTTAAAATTCAATCACAAGGAAGCAAGTATGTGAAGTATTTCCCTCGTTCCTGGTAGATTAATGGATATTTTCTTGGAGATTAGCCAACCTTTGAGTGAATTATGTTATTTACCATTGATAGGAACTAATTGTGATTTAACTTGTCATTCATTAAGATTGTCAAGTTAAATATTCCTTAGGAATAGCCTCCTTGGTCCCACAGAGCCTAAAGTGCAAGAGATTCTAGTCTCTAACTGAATCTTGTTAGTTGGCCATTCATTTTAAGGGTCTTGAACATGAGAGTTTTCTACTCTTTAGAGATTCCTTAGGTGTACTGGGAAAAAGAACCAACACACTCCACACTCCAAAACCTATTCAACACACATATATATATATGTACTCGATCTACGTGCAAGCATCAATTAGGTTGACCTAATTAGATGCATTTCTTTGCTTACCAAAAATACCAATCTTGTCGGCTTCAAAGTATTCACCAAAATCTTCCCAAATAGCAATTCAAATGCATAATACGCTACATCATGTTGGCATAGACCTGAGATAGGTGACACATATATCCACATAACAAAATTAATTCACCATATCACAATAATCCAAGATGTCGGCTAGAAATAGACTTCATTGCATAAAGAAATTAACAAAATAAAGCAAACATGTCATATTGGAACCGGATGCACAAGAAATTATGAACATACATTCCCCTATCAACCATAAAAAATTTCCCAAATCCACAAGCAATGATTACCAACTGTGGAGGATTGCAGACTGGAATGCTAGAGGATGCAGCTTGAAAACTGGTTCAGATACCAGACTAAAATACTAGATCAAGCACTAACTTAGACTTGCAAACACAACATGGTGACATCAATGACAACAAAAAACTCTAGAGATGATCACTCTTCCAACAATCTCCCCCTTTTTCATTGATGGAAATGTTGCCCAATTTTCACCTATGAGCTAGGTTAGTTGGGAAAATTATGTTTTAGAAGTTCTAAAGGGCCAGGTGGGTCATTTGCATCAAGCGTTAAATCATGCATCTAGTGCTAGGTCATTAAGAACACAGTTGGAAGGCCTGCCTAGATCAAGCTCGGCATGAAAACCCTCTAAAAGGAGACTCACCAAAATCACTTAGATGTCTCGCCAACTAAAGGGGCTCTTGCTGAGTGAAGGCATCATCGCCAAGAGATCCGTCTTCGGTCAAGGGTCTTACCAATCAGGTCGAGTCTCATCGAAGAAGGTTGTCTCGACCAAAGGATGCAAGTATCAGTGAGGGGTCTTGTTGAGATGGTGATGTCTCCCCGACCGAAGAAAAAGTAAACTCATCATCGAAAGATGGGAGCTTTGCCACAGGGTCTCGCCGAAAGCAGAGGGTCACCCCGACGGGATCCCAGTTTGCCAAAGGAGGGTCAAGTCACCAAGATGCCTTGGCGACTGGCCAAAGCCTCGTCGAGAGAAAGTGATATCGGCATAGTGCTTCACCGAAGACCTAAAGTCACATCGAAGAGATGTTTGAGCTTCGCCATAGGTCCTACCAAATGCGGGGAGGTCTCCCCGACATTTTACATTGGTGTTGCTCTCTACAGTCACAGTAATCTCTTGCTGATGCGGTGTAGTCTCAGTGATAGGAGGAGATGTCGATATGAAAAATGAGCCTCGCTATGAAGTCTTCCCGACTTGATAATGTCTTGACGAAAAGAATGTGGAGCTCGGTAAAGTGGAGTGCATTCGGGGTGACACTAATTGACTCTTGCCGATAAAGAAAAGCTCGAGGAGGTGTCAAGGAAAACTCAGAGAATAATGAGGAGGTTGGTGAGATGTCTCACCAACCTGGCAAGCTCTGGCCGAAGTTGATTTGGAGCTCTCCAAGCAGTTAGGGTTTTTGACATAGTGTCTCAGCAATAAAAGGGAGTCTCTCTAACTGAAATGAGCTTTCGCCAAAGCATGGATTCCTTTGGCATGTGGTCTCACCAACTACATGTGGTCTCAACAAAAAGAATGTCATCACCAGGAGGGAAGGGCCCTCGTTGTAATGTCTCAGCGACCAAATGAAGTCTCACCGAAATGGGATGCCTTCGGTGTATGTGAGGGTACTTTGGTATAATGTCTTGCTGAAAGGTTGATGTCTCGAAAAAAGGAGATTCTATCGACAAGAGGTCTCGCCGATGGGCCAAGGTCTCACCGAAGTTGTGCCTCGCTATGACTCCTACCGAAGAATGAGAAGTCTTGCCAATATAGGTGACAATGAAATGAACTCGCAAAGAGTTAAAGCCTTCACTAGGAAGTCTCGTCGACCAAACGATGTCTTGCTGAAGGCCAGTGGTTCTACCAAGGAAATTTATATCGGTATGAGGGTTTGGCCGATAGGAGATGATGCTCAGTGAAGGATGAAGGAGTCATTGTGACGTCTCAGCGAATGGATGGGGTCTTGCTAATAATAAGATGGGCTCACCCAAAGTTTTAAAGCTCGGCGAGAGGTCTTGCCAAAAAAGTGGAGCCTTCCCCAATAATGAGATGAGTTCACCGAGAGATATTGCCTTCAACAAAGGATCTTCCTGATAACAATTTTCTTGGCGACCACAAAGGTGATATCGGCATGACTTTTTGGGCTTGCTAAGAACTCTCATCGACAGTTCCATGTTATGCTAATGGTTCCAAGAGGATTTAATCGCATCGGTGAGACACTTCCAGTGTCTCACCGAGATGCAATTCTATAGGAGGAGCTTTTGACCACCCAAAGAATCTGTGTGGATTATACTTGACCAATCAGAGAGATCTGAAAGTGAATCGCTGGCAGCTTGACCAGTGCCAAGAAGATCAATAGGGTGAAGGCGACGTGGATCAGCTCTGAGCTCGAAAGCATTCAAGGCAGCTCAGCTGAAGAGGTTCAAGGCAGACATGATACCAGGAAGTAAATGCGGTGGTTGTAGAAAGATCTGAAGAAGACACTCCTAGAGGTGACTCTTCACACCGACACGGACAGCAGGGGATTCAATCGAACACAACATTAACTACATGAAAAGATCTAAGGAAAGATCTATCCAGAGGACTGATATTTTGTAAACCCTATGGGGCCGACACCTTTTGATATATAAGGCATTTGTGCCTTTTTTGTAAGTAGTTCAGATTATACACTCTAAGAGTTAGTGATTTAATCAATCATTTCTCAACTAAATGTATGTTTTGTAACTCAACTGGAATCTAGAATACAACACAGAGTTTACCTTGGAAGCTAGTGTTCATGTTTGTACTACTCTCATTTTTGTATTTCTCTTTTGATTATGCAAGTATTTAACTGTGTTTTATAAGTCTACATTCATACCTTAAAGCCGTGAAATTTATCTTTCCTTCCTAAGATGTGTATGTAGATCAAGCCTGTTAAGATTGATGCATAAGTCTAAAAGAAGTTGTGTTGAGTATGTGAAATGGTTGAAGTTAAGTTTCCCAGTGTATGTTCATCTTGTTTTCATTTCATAATTCCTCATCAATTCGGTGTATCACCATAGGAGTAGTTTTCAATTTATGTACCCTTCCTCCATTTCCCCTTTACAAGAATTGATAGTTTAGGTGATACCCAAAGGAATTCGGCCTTCTCCGGAGGTTCATTTCAAATTCAAGTGACCCACAGCCTTGAAATGATCCCATGTGTCTCTAGAAAGCTCAGTTTACATCACTGTGCATAGGGTGCAATTTCTAGGTGACAACAATTTCTAGCACGCCCGGTGGGACAAAAATTAGATTGAACTATTGGTTTAGTATGCAACCAGTTAGTCCCAGACTTTATAGAAGTCATTCAACATACTTGGTGACTCCATAGAGAGGAAGAACTCTAGAAATCAATGCCTTCTATAGTTTATGAGAAGAGTTCAGACAAGAAGTAGCTTAGGTCCTTTCGAATATTCGTAGCTGTCACCACCAAGAAGACAAGGCAAAGCAATAGAAAGGCGAGGAACAACAGTTATATATTCTAGAAGAACTCAGTCTACCCCTCCATCCATGGGATCTCATTTTGCTGCACCAGTAAATCCACCTCAGCCACCTCGAATGGCCGCTCCAAGGAATCAACCCTTTGTTGCTTTTAATGGAGGGAGCCCCTTAAATTTGGCACAGCACAATGATATTACAATGGCAGCCTTGAAGAGTCTACCAACTTTCACTGGGGAAGATTAGACTACCCCGGTTGAACACATGCGCGATGTGGCTTCGTTATGCAGAGTCCATCACATAACCCAAGAGGATGTTGCTGTGAGATTATTAGCTGCTTCACTGAAAGGAAGAGTTTTGCAATGGTATAGGAGCCTACCAGTTAGTTCAATTGCAACTTGGGACGAATTTGGAGACAAGCTGCATAAACAATTTCAGGACAGGTCTGATAATTTGTCCTTGTTGGAACAATTGACTACAATAAAGAGGGCCCCTCAGGAGCAGATGAATGACTTCAATTTCAGATTTCAAAGAACCTGGGATAGAATCCCTGCAATGGTGAGGCCTTCACCTGAGTACGCCTTCCTGTATTATCTTAGGGCTATAAATAGCGATATTTCAGTTATGATACAATCAATGGGGGGTGTTTCTCTTCCAAACACATTTGAAGTAGCAATCAAAGCTGAAAATAGCCTAATCCAGGCTGGTAAACTTACTCCTAGGCCACCAATGCCTATATTTCCAGAGATTCATGCAAATATCCCTTTGCAAATACCACCTTTTGCACCTTTACCACCTGTTTTTACTGCTGCAACACAAGAAAATGTTGCTTTAGGTTCTCCAAATGAGTTATAGGAAATCAAAAGTCTAATACAGTCTTTTGGTAACAAGCTTGTAAGCTTAGAGAAGCAGCAATCATATAGTAGGCCCTATCAATAGCAGAATTTAGGACAGCAACAAGCCTATCAAGGTAATAGACAAAATTATCAAGGGAATTATCAGGGTCCAAGATAGAATGTGAACACAAGACCTTTTCAGGCCTATGCTCCAGCACCTGTTAGTGCAGTCAAAGACTTGGTTCCTATTCAAAACAACTTGGCAGTAGATCATGAGTGGTGTTACCCTTGCAACCAGCCCCACAATCAAGCCACTTGCTCAAATGGACTTATTAATCAAGCACTGATGGTACAGAATGCCTCAAGTTCATAGCACAATGAACTCAATGATGCATCTCCACAATGCCAAGATCAGCCTACTAATGACACTACTCTACTTAACTGGCAAGGTGAGGAATTTTGTGGATTGAATGTGGACAATTCTTCAGTTGCGCTAATACAAGTGCAAAGAAAAGAGCTTTGGAGCTTGACCAAATAGCTGATAAAGGAGGAGCAGTAGCTACAGAACCATCTGCATCTAAAGTGACTCCTATTTGGAAAAAAAGTCAATGGCTCCCAGTTAAAGATCAACCACACTTGCAAGTTGATCATGCTGGCGTAAAGGTACATCATAAAGTAAACCCAGTTGTACCCTTCAATATTCTTGATAGTATGAAAAAGACAAACGTAACGATGTCTATGTGGGATTCATTAGTCATCCTTGGTCAAAAGGATATTCTATGCTCAACTTTGTCAAACCTTAAGGTGTCAGATGAGTCTGAATCCCCAATAGGTCAAGTTAGGACTGTGTTGACAAATAATACTCAGGGAAATGATAAGCAGCCCAGCAAGGATGTAGGAAAAGAAGTTAAACCACCCCCATTTTATGTGTCGGTAATCATAGGTGATAAGTTAGTCCATAATTGTATGGTAGACAGCGGAGCTAGTAGCTCTGTGATGCCAAAGTAGATTGCTGACAAGCTTGGACTAAAGTATCAACCTTTAGAGAAAGGGGTGATTCAATTGGATGGTACTTTTTTTAATACATTGGGCATCATTAAATATTTGAGCCTCACCCTTCATGCTTGTCCTAATTTTTTAGTTCCCCAAGACATATGCATCATAGATCTCCCACCCTTCTTTTCCTTGTGCCTCTCAAGAGACTTTACAGCCAAGATAGGTGGTTATATGTCAGCTGATTGGTCACATATGTTGTTTAGAACAAGATATGGAACTAAGGTTACCATTAAATTTGAAAGGTTAGCTAAGGATCACATTGAGCCATATAACCCAAGTCCCATCAATGTTGCTCCTATTGCTGCAGACACAAATTGTGTCATTTTCACTAACAGTGAGCTAGCTATTGCTCAAGAACTTCAAGCAGAAGCTACTCCTAATGTGTCATTGCATGAATGGGCAGTTGAAAATGTGTTGGACAGTCTGGAAGACCTTATTCAAGATGTTGGTATGGGTAACTATGTCATGCTTGAACCTGATGTAGAGATTCCAAACCTAGAGAAAGATGCAAACTAGTTACTGCAACCACTAGGTGGACTTTGGGAGATGTTCTTCGATGGTTCCAAAAGCAAGAATGGAGAAGGTGGAGGTGCAATGCTGATTTCTCCACAAGGTGATAAGTACTTTTCAGCTTTCCATTTTGCTTTTGCATGTTCTAATAATACTGTTGAGTATGAGGGCCTTGTTCAAGGTCTTGAGGGCAAGGAAGAGAGGAATAACTTGTTTGAAAGTTTATGGGGACAGTGAATTGATTGTCAATCAAATAAAAGGCCTGAATGTTGCTAAAAATGACACACTAAAGTCTTATAGAAATAGAGTGTGGAATATGCTTGAGGATTTTGATGCCTTTAACTTAGTGTCTATTCCAAGGAACCAAAACAAACATGCTGATAGGCTTGCAGCCATTGGGGCACAGTTTGATATCCCAGGTGACATTAGAAAAGAGAAATTACAACAGTATGTAAAGGTTGTAGTCAGGCCATCAATTCCTGATAACAACATTCATTGGCAGGTTTTTGACAATGATGAACAAATTCTTTCTTTTTTGCTCGAAGAAGATCAGTTCTCCATGGTTAATCAAGCAAAACTCAAGCAGCTGTATGATAATCAGGTCATACAGCTGAAGAAAAATAAGTTACCCAAGGGTCTTGTTACCTCAGAGTCGATTTTCAACACTGACGATCAACTTAGAAAGGGTAAAGCTGGCTTGCAAATCAAAGAAGAACATTATGAAGAGCTGGAGATTTTCAAAGGTAAACTCCTTAAGATAGGAAAAATTTGTTCACATGAAGATAAACAAGCTTTTGTTGCCTTATGCCAAGAGTTTCATGATTTCTTTGCTTGGGAGTACTCAGATTTGAAAGGGTTTGATCCCCATATTGCTCAGCACACAATTGAGTTAGAACCTAATGCTAAGCCAGTAAGGTAGAAACAAAGGCCCTTGAATCCTAAGCTTGAGCCCTTAATGATTAAAGAGCTGACCAAATTGGTTGAGGGGGGTATCATCTTTCCTATTAAACATACTTCATGGGTTTCTAACCTTGTCCCGATTAGGAAGAAAAATGGTGAAATAAGACTTTGTGTAGACTTTTGGGATCTTAACCGATCATCTTTCAAAGACCACTACCCGCTGCCCTCCATGGAACAAATCTTACTAGTTGTTGGTTCTGAAAGATTTTCCTTGTTGGATGGTTTTTCGGGCTATAATCAAGTGTTGATTAAAGAGGAGGATTAGTTTAAAACTACTTTCACAACTAAGTGGGGCACCATGGCATAAAAAAGCATGCCTTTTGGTTTATCCAATGTTGGTGCCACGTTTCAGAGGGCCATGGACATGGCATTTCAAAGTTTGATCAACAAGATTATGTTGATTTATTTAGATGACATAACAGTGTATTCAAAAATTGTAGAACATTTGTCACATCTTAAGCAAGTTTTTGAAAAATGTAGAGAGATTGGAATCTCCCTCAACCCTACAAAAAGTATTTTTGTAGTTCATGAAGGTAAAATTTTAGGCCATATAGTATTAAAAGATGGAGTTTCCATTGATCCTGAAAGAGTTAAGGCTATACTGGAGCTACCATTGCCTAATCATCAGAAGGGATTGCAAATATTTTTGGGGAGGATTAACTTTCTAAGAAGATTTATCCCTGATGTTGCAAATTTTCTACAGCCCTTGACTGCCATGCTCAAAAAGAGCATAGTTTTTAGTTGGACAAAGGAGGCAAGGCATAGTTTTGAAGAAATCAAGTAAGATTTAGTGTCTTCCCCGACATTGGTAAATCTAGATTTCTCTAAAGATTTCTTTTTGTATGCTTTTCATAGCACTGGTTCAATCTCTACTATGTTGGTACAAAAAAATAGTAACAACTTAGAACAGCCAATAGCCTTCTTCAGTAAAATGCTTTTTGATTACGAAGAGAGGTATACATTTGTTGAGAAGCATGTTCTCTCCGTGATCAGAAGCCTAAAGAAATTCAAACCTTTAATTTTGAACAACAAGATTCATATTCTGGTTGCACATTCAAGTGTGAAGGAATTTTTATGGAATAAAGATCTAAATGAAAAAAGAGCAGGATGGATCAATAAGGTCATGGAGTATGATGTAGATATTAAGATCACCAAATTGGTTAGAGGTAAAGGTCTTTGTGAGTAGCTTGTTATAGGGTCAAGCAGTAAAAATGAATTAGAAAAGGATGTTGTGTTTACTAATAGAAATGAGTTTCGGAATGCTTAAGATGATGTGCCTATAGGGATAACTAATTGGGCTCAAGCTATGACCCAATTTCTACAAACTAGTGAATGACCATTAGGATTAAATAGAGCTAAAAGAAGATACTTTAGATTGCAGTCCATACCATATGTGCTGGTAAACAATGTTCTTTTCAAAAATGATCTGAATGGTGTCCTATTAAGATGCATTCACAGTCATCAAATTGAGAAGGTACTTCATGAGTTTCATGATGGAGCTATGGGAGGTCACTTTGCCCTAAGAACTATTGCTTGGAAAATCATGAGAGCTAGTTACTACTGGCCTAGCTTGTTCAAAGATGCATATGCCTGGTCAAGAAAGTGTATCAAATGTGCTCTATTTTTCAGGAAAGGAAAAGTTGTCTACTATGCCCCTGCATCCAATTCAAGTGGAACAGCCCTTCATGAGATGGGGCATTGATTTCATTGGGCCAATAAATCCACCTTCTAGTGCCAGTCACAAGTGGGTGCTCACAGCTATAGACTATTTCACACGGTGGATAGAAGCAATAGCTTTGAAAGAAGCAAAAGATTCTTCAGCTTTAAGCTGCTATGAAGATATAGTCACTAGATTTGGAGTTCCTGACTCTATCATATCTGATAATGCTCTCACATTTGTGGGATTAAGACTAACTAATTGGGCTATTAAACATGGCATTCATTTGAATACATCCTCAAATTATTACCCTCAAGGTAATGGCTTAGCTAAAAGCACAAATAAGAATCTCATCAGGATTATCAAGAGAACAATGGAGGATAATCAAAGAACCTGGCACATCAAATTAAAGTATGCACTATGGGCAGCTAGGGTGACTCCTAGGAGGTCTATTTCTAACTCACCATATATGTCAGTCTATGGTAGAGAGGCAATATTTCCTTTTCTGTGGAGCTCCTAGCTCTTGACATTATACATCAGTTGGAGATGTTTGAGGAACAGGACCCAATGTCCATGAGATATGCAGAGCTCATGGAACTCGAAGAATTAAGGGACAAAGCAATGAAGGATTTGGAGTATCATCAGCTCCAAACAAAGAAAACATTTAACAGTGGGGATACAACAAAATATTTTAAGGCAAGAGACCTCGTGCTCAAATGGGCTGTTCTAAAAAGTAGGCCAGGCCATCACACCAAGCTTGACAACATGTGGACAGGCCCATTCATTATTAGAGACTGTAAGTAGCACAATGCTTATCAACTAGCTACAATAGAAGGGGAAGTGCTCCCTATCCCAGTCAATGGGATACACCTTAAGCCCTGTTTTCAAGTCTGATGGATTTCCTCTATTGTACATATTAGGTTAGGTTATGTTTCCATAAGTGCTTCTATGCTTTGGGTTATTATTTTCTATTTCCTGGGTGTTGTGATGGCACAGTAAATATTTTCTTTTTCCAACCTGTTGTGTCCTGTGGGTCTCAAGCGATTTGCAACCATGTGCAAAACTGATATTATTTTTATTTGTTTTTTGAGCCTCCTAATGACTCCATGCCCAATGGACGAGTTTTGGCTACTAGTTTCTATGTTTAGCAGGCAAACATCCAACTGAGGTCACCAGAAATGTTCCCTAATTTTCACCTACGGGCTAGGTCAGTTGGGAAAATTATGTTTTAGAAGTTCTAAAGGGCTAGGTGGGTCATTTACATCAAGGGTTAAATCATGCATCTGGTGCTAGGTCATGAAGAACACAGTTGGAAGGCCTGCCTAGATCAAGCTCAGCATGAAAACCCTCTAAAAGGAGAGTCACCAAAATCACTCAGATGTCTCACTGACTAAAGGGGCTCTTGTTGATTGAAGGCATCATCGCCAAGAGATCCGTCTTCAGTCAAGGGTCTTACCGAACAGGTCGAGTCTCGTCGAAGAAGGTTGTCTCAGCCAAAGGATGCAAGTATCGGCGAGGGATCTTGCTGAGATGGTGATGTCTCCCCAACCAAAGAAAAAGTAAACTCATTTTTGAATGATGGGAGCTTCACCACAGGGTCTCGCCAAAGTAGAGGGTCACCTCGATGGGATCCCAGTTTTCCAAAGGAGGGTCAAGTCGCCAAGATGTCTTAGTGATTGGCCAAAGCCTCGCCGAGAGAAAGTGATATCGGCACAGTGTTTCACCGAAGACCTAAAGTCTCATCAAAGAGATGTTTGAGCTTCGCCATAGGTCCTACTGAATGTGGGGAGGTCTCCCCAACATTTTCCATTGGTGTTGCTCTCTTCCATCATAGTAATCTCTTATTGACGCAGTGTAGTCTTAGCAATAGGAGGAGATGTCGATATGACAAATGAGCCTCGCTAGGAAGTCTTCCTCACTTGATAATGTCTCGGTGAAAAGAATGCAGAGCTCAGTAAAGTGGAGTGTGTTGTAGGTGACACTAATTGACTCTTTCCAATAAAGAAAAGCTTAAGGAGGTGTTGAGGCAAACTCAGAGAATAATGAGGAGGTCAATGAGATATCTCACCGATCTAGCAAGCTCTAGCCAAAGTTGATTTGGAGCTCTCCAAGTGGTTAGGGTTTTTGATATAGTGTCTCGGTGATAAAAGGGAGTCTCTCTGACTAAAATGAGCTTTCACCAAAGCATGGATGCCTTCGGCATGTGGTCTCACCAAAAAAGAATGTCATCACCGGGAGGTAAGGGCCCTTGCTATAATGTCTCAGTGACCAAACAAAGTCTTGCTGAAATGAGATGCCTTCGATGTATGTGAGGGGGCTTTGATATAGTCTTACCGAAAGATTGACATCTCGACGAAAGGAGATTGCATCGATAAGAGGTCTCACTGAAGTTGTGCCTCGCTCTGACTCCTGTCGAAGGATGAGGAGTCTTGCCGATATGGGTGACAATGAAATGAACTCGCCAAGAGTTAAAGCATTTTCCATGAAGTCTCGGCAACCAAATGATGTCTCACCAAAGGACGAGGGTCCCACCAAGGAAATTCATATTGATATGAGGGTCTAGAAAATAGGAGATGATGGTTGGAAAAGGATTGAGGAGTCACCATGACGTCTCGGTGAATGGATGGAGTCTTGCCGATAATAAGATGGGCTCGCCCAAAGTTTTAAAGCTTGGTGAGAGGTCTTCCCAAAAAAGCGGAGCCTTCCCCAATAATGAGATGAGTTTTCTGAGAGATATTGCCTTCAGCAAAGGGTCTTCCCAATAGCAATTTTCTTGGTGACCACAGAGGCGATATCGGCATGACTTTTTGGGCTAGCTAAGAACTCTCATCAACAGTTCCATGTTATGCCAATGGTTTCAGGAGGATTTAATTGCATCGGTGAGACACTTCCAGTGTCTCATCGAGATGAAATTCTACAAGAGGGTCTTTTGAACACCCAAATAATCTGCATGGAGTATACTTGACTAATCAGAGAGATCTGAAAGTGAATCACTGGCAGCTTGATCGATGCCAAGAAAATCAATAGGGTGAAGGCGACATGGATCGGCTCTGAGCTCGGAAGCATTGAAGGCAGCTTAGCTAAAGAGGTTCAAGGTGAAAATAATACCAGGAAGTAAATGCGGTGGTTGTAGAAAGATCTGAAGAAGACCACTCCTAGAGGCGACTCTTCACACCGACACGGATAGCAGGGGATTCAATCGAACACAGCATTAACTACATGAAAAGATCTAAGGAAAGATCTATCCTGAGGATTGATATTTTGTAAACCATAGGGGGCCGACACCTTTTGATATATAAGGTATTTGTGCCTTTTTTTTAAACAGTTCAGATTATACACTCTAAAGAGTTAGTGATTTTATCAATCCTTTCTTGACTAAATGTATGTTTTGTAGCTCAACTGGAATCTGGAATCCAACACAGAGTTTACCTTGGAAGCTAGTGTTCATGTTTTTACTACTCTCATTTCTGTATTTCTCTTTTGATTATGCAAGTCTTTAACTGTGTTTTATAAGTCTACATTCATACCTTAAAGCCGTGAAATTTATCTTTCCTTTCTAAGATGTGTATGTATATTGAGCCTATTAAGATTGATGCATAATTCTAAAAGAGGTTGTGTTGAGTATGTGAAATGGTTGAAGTTAATTTTCCCAGTGTATGTTCATCTTGTTTTCATATCATAATTCCTCATCAATTCAGTGTATCACCACAGTAGTTTTCAATTTATGTACCCTTCCTCCCTTTTCCCTTTACAAGAATTGATAGTTTAGGTGATACCCAAAGGAATTTGGCCTTCTCTAGAGGTTCATTTCAAATTCAGGTGACCCACAGCCTTGAAATGATCCCATGTGTCTCTAGAAAGCTTAGTTTATATCACTATGCATAGGGTGCAATTTCTAGGTGACAACAGGAAACATGTGCAAAAAATTTCAAAAACTTTCCTCCAATTTCTCCCAACCTTCCAAATCTCTCTCCCCTTGACATAAATGGCAAAGGGAGGCCAAAAATATGTAAACATGGTGACATCAAAATTGAAAAAGGAATCCAATTCTTCCAAAAACTTGCATCCATCCAAAACATTCAACAACAATTCAATTTTTCTTCATTTTATTTAGATTCCTTTTTCTCTCTTTTTTCTTCTTTCCAAAACAAACGGAATGATAGAAGTTGAACATTCAGTATTAAGTAAAAATTACACTCTTCACCTCAAACACCTTCTTGTATGTTTCTTGGATAAATGGATGTAAATTCTTCCAGTTGAATGTAGTTGAATCCATTCTTGTGCAAATGCTTTCCAATAAGGCCAACAATATAAAATAAGATGACCAATATGAGTATTGTCTTTCAGAGAAAGTCTTTAACACATCATCTCTTTTTTTCTACAAAAAAATCAGCCCAACTTGCAATTCTTCAACTCTCAACCTTTTTTTCCCTTCTTTGTCTTCAAATATATCAAAGTTCTTTCCGATAATGTTCACCTCAAATTCAGTTGCTTCAATCCTACTTCTGAAATTATCTACCATAGCAAGCCACCGGAGACAATATTTGTAAATATCTAATATTTCTTTGATGCATTTATTGTTAACAGGTGTAGGACAACTGAGAGGGGGGTAAATCAGTTGTCACACAAATTCAAATTCAAACTTTACACACTTATCTAGATTCCACAACCACACTATTTTGTTATTAAGCATGAACATGAGATACAGAAAATAGAAAGTAAATTAACACACTAAACATCAGATTTTATGTGGAAAACCCAAGGAGAGAAAAACCACGATGAGGATTAACTCACAATATAAAGTAGTTCCAGAACTAAATATAAAAGGCTCACTGTCCTGAATAGGACTTACTATCTAGATACAAAAGCTCGTTGCTTACAAGGGAGGCTCACTACCTACAAAAGATTTACAAAACAAAATTGGGCTTTTCATCCAAGGTGAACTGAGTAAAATGCACCTAACAAGTGTTGATGTAGTTTCGGTGATGCTCAATAGACTGACTTGACACACTTCATCATTTTTTCTCTTCTTCACTTTCACATTCACTACTACTTCATTGATCACACATACATTGTCGCACACCACACACACTCCACACTCCAAAACCTGTACAACACATAAATATGTACTTGATATAGCCACAAGCATCAATTAGGTCGGCCTAATTAGATGCATTTCTTTGCTTACCAAAAATACCAATCCTGTCGGCTTCAAGTATTCACCAAAATCTTCCCAAATAGAAATTCAAATGCATAATATGCTACATCATGTTGGCATAGACCTGAGATAGGTTGCACATATATCTGCATAACAAAATTAATTCAATATATCACAACTAATCCAAGAAGTTGGCCAGAAATAGACTTCATTTCAAAAGCAATTAAAAAAATAAAGCCAAAATGTCATACGGGCACCAGATGCACAAGAAATTATAAAAATACATGCCTTCAACAACCATAAATAGTTTCCAAAAACCACAACCAATGACTACCAACTACGAAGGATTGTAGACTAGAATATCGGAGGATGCAGCTTGAAAACTGGTTCAAATACTAGACCAAAATACTAAATCAAGCACTGACTTAGACTTGCAAGTTCACAACATGGTGGCATCAATGAGAACACAAAACTATAGAGATGATCATTCTTCTTCATTCTTCCAATAGGAACAATATGGACCTCAAAACCGGTTCACTATACACAAAAAACTGTACTCTAAGACTTAGAAAAATATCCAACACATATGTTTTGTTTCAAATCAAAACTCTTGCACTTGTATAATGGATTGTCATCACCACAATCACTCACACTCGTCAATCAACTATACATCAATTTTTGACATCAATGAAAACACCATATATGCTCATGCTCATGTTGCCAATAGTCTCATCAATGACAAGCAAGATTCCAACAGTTACCTCTCTTCTCATACAAATTTTAATAAAAATAATAATTTTAAAAAGTTAATAATAAATAATAAACTTATTAAGTTAATAAAAAATTAAAACTAATTTTAAATTTACTAGAACTAAAATATTAATAAAATATTATTTTTTAATTTTATTTCAATGTTATCAAATTATTTATATATATATATATAAATTGCTCACAAAAAAGGGACCTAACCCCAAATACATCACTTAACCAATCATAAAGACGTGATAAAATACAAAAAGGAAAAAAGCATTTGATGCTTTCCACCTGCTCTAGTCACCCAAATAGTTTGCTACCTCCATTGTCACCACGTCCCCACCATCTCTCTCCTCCCCCAACTGGCCTTGGTCCTCTACAACCATTGGTAGAGCCAAAACCATGAACTTGTCTTCCAACTTGTGCACCCTATTAGCTCCTTTAGAAGGTTTATATTTCCTAAGACCTCCTCCATGTGATATATTGGATCTCAGTTGTGATCATAGTTTGTCCTTGATGACAAATCCACTTGATTTGAGTCTCATGGTTTGAATGCTTCAAATTTGGTCTCTCAAGATCTTGATGCTACTTCATTCATGTTTAACTACTCATTTCAGATATCTCCTTTGCAAATGTTTATGTTTTTTAAGTGGACTAACAGTGTTGATCACAATCATGCTACAAGTTTTTCATCATCTAGAAGAATATCTAATGATATCATTTTTTCAATCTATGATGATCTGTTGTGTTTCAGGTTTTTCATATTTTTTGGACGATGTTTAGCTTAAACATTCTTGGTTACAAGCTCAAGTATACTCAGTTGGTTGTTATTAGGAATGATATTTTAGTGCATTATTTTGGCTTATTGACATCATTGACATCATTGTAGATCAGTTTGGTTTCTTGTACATCTTGACACTATTTTGTATCCTCTTATAGTATCTTAGATTGATCAGTATACTCATGTCTTTCTAAAGAATCTAAAGCCTTCTTGTTACATTCTATGGACTCACATTTTCCTAGAAGCATTAGATTCATACTAGGCTCTGGCAATGTCATTTTTTTGATGGTACTAATGATATACATTTTCCCTACTATATGATTTGTTTATTAACAATCATCTTGTAATGTGATTAGGCATCAAAGAAGGAATTTAAAATAACCCTATCGGGTCTCCCTAAGCTTTCATTAGATGTTATATAATTCCTATCAATCACTTGATGATTTGACATAGTGTAAAGTCTGTTACATATAATTCTTGGTTGATTAATGTGTAATCGACAGCCATCATTGGTCACTAACCTTGTCAACATTTTTGAAAAACGTTGAACATGGCATAAAGTTTATTCAATGATTATAGTGTATCAATAGTTTGTATGAAATATTTGGAGGTAATGATGGTGTCAGCATCCATGGTAAAAGGTTTTGATAGTGGAATTAAAATCATTATGTTGTTTTATTGAAACATGTGTATTGTCATTTCGAACTTCAAAGTTTTATTTTTCTTGGCAAAGTCATCGAATACCTTGTGAAAGTATTGATTAGGGAAGAATTCATTTCATTGGCTCTTCTTGCAAAAATGGGGTTGGTAACCCTAACCATCGCATTGAGAGTGGTCTCTTCTCTAGTGCAAATATACTCTTAGCTCTCTCTATCATCACTCTTTGTTACAGAAATTAGCTCATTATGAGAGCTCGACCAGCATATGGGATTTCTTTGTGCATGAAAAGTTGTCGGTTGTGATCTTTCAAGGGAATTTGATGGAAGTTGCAAACTTGGGCAGCTATGGTGGATGACATCGAATCTCTCTGCTATTTATTTGACTTTCTTATTGCATGAATAGGTATTATTCTCTTTATTTGAAGGATGTATTAAAGAGAAGTTACTTCTCTTTGCTCAAATTTGAAAGGGTGCAAATGGATTGTTAGAATCTTGTGTTAGAATAGCATGCTTTGAAGTCGGTTACATTTTGTCTTATAAAAACCTTTGGTGAAGGTTCTAAAAAAAAGTGTGTGCATTCTGTAAAAAGACAAAGACATGGTGATTGTTCACTGGTTTTTGGGTTGTATACATTCTTTGAAGCATAAGTGAATATTTTTGTAATAGTTAATCTAAAAAATATAATGCAAAGAGATAGCTTTCTTTTTAATATGTCTGGTATTTGAAGGTTTAATTGTGAACCTGTAGGATATTAGGGGTATTGGAATGTAAGGCATTTTGGTTGTTAAATAATTGAAACAAAGAAATCCTCTGATATTATTATTGTTTTGAAATTCAATAAGGGGTTGGTGCTCCTTGAAATGGGTATTTCTAAATGAGGGGTTGGTGCTCCTTGAGTGGGTGCTCTGAAATTAGCCTGTAAGGCATTGTAAGCAGTGATTTGAAAATATAAGCCAGTATGGCAGTAGTTTAGGAGTGGTTTTTCTACCCCGGGAGGGTTTTCCACTTGGCAAATCATTTGTCTATTGGTCTCTTTTATGGTCTCTTTGCTTCATTATGATAATGTTGTACATAATGTTTATTGTTTTGTTGTGATACTTCTCATTTTAGTTTCTAATGGTTGCATTCAACTAATGAATCTATTTATCATTGAAATATTGAGAGTATAATCTTTCTATGCTTTATTTTATGCCAAATGCTAAAATTGGTTTAAGACATTGATTCACCCCCCCTCTTAGTGTCATTTTCACTCCAAAAGTTAGCATCCATATCTTCACATATGCTCCATATATTGAAAGGAATCCATGGACCATTTATTGTCAATGATAGTTGTGGCCAAACATCGCCTATCGATCTCAACCCCAATCCCCCCATGACCATGATCAAGTTTAATTCCATGGCTTCATGCTATCACAATTCAACTAAGTGTTGCATTAGGAACCACACCATGTCTTTCTCCTCCCTCACATGCAACGGCCATACCAAGCATGGAGGATAAATCCCAATTGACTCTAAAAAGATAGGTAGAAAAGAGAAATCTTGTACCCAATATCTATTTTATCACCTCAAATGTTTCCTCATCAACTACATTGAAGATACTTTTAAGCCTGGTGTTGGAGACCACACGATAGAATGCCATATTCCTCTCCTTTGCAGCCAAGATAATAGTAGTTTCTATAATCAATTATACCAATTGCATCCTTTTGTTGCTCGTTTTAAGAGCTATCCACCACCACCTATGTCCTTATGCATTTAAGACCTCTTCCAAACCCTACCTCAATCTTGGTAGTCCATATCCTTCTAGTCTAGTTCATACATATGGGACAGCCAATATTAAATGTTGGTGTCTCATCAAATTCACCAACAATTTCAAGTGAATCTTTAGATAATTGGTTGGCTTCAGTATTCTCTTCCCTACAAATATGATATATTTTAAACTCTTTAGAACTTGCTAACTCCCCCACAATTCATATTAACCATTTTTCTAATTTCCAGCTTGCAGTTGCATTCTTATGAATAGCATTGATAGCTATCATAGATTTGCATTTGAGATGGATTTTTGAGAACCCAGCCTTTTGGATAGATTTAAGCCCAACCAAGTAGCTTGGAACTCTACTTCATTATTAGTACCATCCATCAATATTTTCACCCACCTCTAGAGCTATCCACTCTCCATTATGATCCCTTATAATGCACCTCACTCCTGATCAGCCTGGATTGCCTTGAGCTACCCCATCAAAGTTCACCTTTACCCACCCCTCGTCCAGTGGATACCACTTCACATACACTTTAGGATTTCTACTAAGATCATCCTTACGAGCCCCATAAACAAAGGGAATTTTAAGAGTAGACCATCATCTTCTTACTTACTCATCCCATAATGTGAAAACTGTCTTCTTGATACTCTGACCTACTGCTGCAATATTCACAACTTTCGCAGTGGTCAAATCAATCTTACTGATGAGGCCATCAATCGATCACTCTTTTTCTTGAATGATTTTAACATGAAGTTATGAACTAGTGAGGTCACAAATGAGGGACCTCATCCCCAATATCAACACTCAAAAATAACACTCTAGTGGAGTTTGTACCTTGATGGAAAGAACAATAATATCACAACTTAACCATCACATTATGCCACTATAACTAGCTAATCTTATCAACTTAGTTTTTCTTTCTTTATTTTTTTGAAAGCCTACTTTCAAATTGTTATATCATTTTAAAATTAAAAATAGAGAAATTTATTAGAATTGAAATATTAATAAAATATAATTCTATTTTTTATTTCAATCTTATCAACTTATTTTATTTTCTTTGTTTTTAAAACAAAAAGCCTACTTTTAAATTGTTAAATCATTTTAAAAATAAAAATAGAGAATGACAAGAAAATGTGTACAATTTATATTAATTGCATTGTCTTATATCATACTCCTTAATTCTTAACCATTGATTTAAAAAAGTAGACCATCCATTTCATATAAAATATATACGATTGAGATTAATTGCATCATCTTGTATCCTTCTCCTCAATTCGCAACTGTTGATTTCAAAATTTTGTTTGTCTATTTAATAGTTGCATGTACTTGCATGTCATTACATGTAAATAATTAAAAATTAATTAAACATTTATTTAAGATTTAATAAAGGTTTGATAAATTATTAAAAATAAATAAATTTAGAAGAAAACAACATGTAACTACTAAAAAATATTGATTTACTTTTTTTTATTTCAAAGAAATCAAAATATTTTTTTATCTATAATAAGTTTTTCTTTTACTTTAATTACTTTTAGAAAAGCTTTAATTTTTATTTTAAAAGGTTTTAAATTTCGATACAAATTTAGAATAATATTTTAATCACTTTTATCATTTTAGTTTGATTTTCATGTAAGCATTAGATTAATATTTTGTTTTAAATTACTTTTATAGTTTAGTTTTATTAAATTAATTACTTTTTAGTTTTAAATATTTTAAGGAGGAATTATGGATTAGGATTAGTATCAATCAAATTAAATCAAAATAAAGGATAAAACCCAACCTATTCATGAAATGTATTTTTCATAGCTATGAATTCAACAAACAAGGTTAGCACAATTGAATGGAAACACAAATGAATTCAAACTATATAATCTTACCATCCCATGTCGAAGTGTATTTGTGTTGATCTTGATATGTTGGATTGCTCTTCAACACAAAGCCTTCATGGTTTACAAAAGCTTGATAATGATGACGATGATGACCTAGAATGCAAGAATGTTTGCTCAATTTGTTCAAGAATCACACTGACATGACCTTTCCATAAATTCTCTAAATTAATTAGGAGAGGGATGAGGGTTGTTTTATAGATTTTTTATTTTAGATTAACCATATGGATGTAAAGATGAAAGATCAGGATCAACGGTCGAGGTTCGTTGAGAGAAAATAGATTGAGGATTTAACTAACCTGATTAATCCAATTAAGGGAATTGATTGGATAATCAGTGGGATTAGATTGAATAATTAGTGGGATTGGAGTAATTGGTGGAATTACAAAATTAGATTGAGTAATCAATAGATGTGATTTGATCAATCAAAATGTGTGAGGATGATTAATTAATTAGATACTTAATTAATCTTGAGAGGAACGTGCAAAATGAAATTGATTTAATAAATAAGAGTTTATTTATTAATAGACCATGTTGAGTGAATTTTGGGAAATTGAATAATTGATTTAATTAGTTGATTTGGAAGAGGGAAAGTAGATTAATTAAATAATTAATTATAACTATTTAATTAAATTGGAAGAATAAGTAATGTTAGAGACATAATTAAATAATTAATGTTTCTTTAATTAATCAAGAGGAATAAGTAATGTTAGAGACATAGTCAAATGATTAATGTTTATTTAATTAATCAAGAGGAATAAGGTTAAATTAGTGATGACATAGTGAAATTAATTAAATAATTCAAGACTATTTAATTAATGGAGGAAAATAGGGTTAATGATGCAAACAATCTTAAATGCAATAATGATAATGAAAGTAATGTTGATAATGGAAAAATGTAATTCAAGATGTGCGATATGCATTAAGCCATTTTTAGATTTCTAAATTTTTCCTCTTTGACATAATGTATTTGTTGCATTGTTTCAAATAATTTGAGATTAGATCAAGAAATTTTTTTGTAATGATGTCCCACTATGCCCCACTAGTTAGCGGAAGGATGATATGGTATTGGGTTACCCCCTTGAGAGGACATCCAGAAAATTATGTTTACAAGTCGGGCTTGCGACAAGGTTCATGAGTAGTTCAAATGTGTAGAGAATGAGAAATTAGACCCTAGGGATCACATTTAAGGTTTAGGATGATCTAGGGTGCTCAAAATTTAACCTAGGAGGGTTCCAAGGGTAAAAATTAGGGTTTTTGGGGTTAAATAGTGAATTAAGGTTTATTTACCCCTCATTTGCACTTTTAGCCTTACAAAATTCTAACTCTCTAGTGATTTGTTGCTACGATTATCAATTCATGGTGGCTCGCATTATAGGTGACCCACACACAGCAGATGTATTCTATTATTTCCAATGCCCATTTGACGTAGGGATTATGATATGTATACTTTCCATTTTCACTTTCATCTTTTTTATACTTATGTACTTAATGCTCAAACATTTTTAGAATGATAGCAACCACGTAATCTTAGGAAAATACCGCTATTGACATGATATGCATGCTATCATACTTTGTAGGATGGTTGCTTTGGTGAAAACTACATGCTATCATAGAAATAGGTCGCTATAGTGAAAAGTAGTTGCTATTGTTGATCGTAGTCGCCAAAAACAATTGTGCGGTAAAAAACTTAGAAACATGACCACTATCAAGTTAAAACTTATTGTTGTTGTAGTAGTAGCAAGCTCACTATCATTGTAGAGAGACACTATCATCCTAATATAGGGTTTCTATCATAGTAAAAGAAGCTCGATTTTGTTTAAAATGAATGTTTAGGCTAGTTTAATTATCAATTTTGTTTCCCAATTTTATTTTCTAGCAAAACTTTGATGTCGTGGGTTATGTTTGTAGGCAATTCTTAAACCATTGTACTCATGAGAGCAATGACCTCCACACTTGTTAGAATTAATAGCTAGATTATACGAGCTTGAGAGGGATTTCTTGGATGTTTTTGTCTTACAATACATTTGTTACATGTAATGTCCCCATTTTTTATGTCCTCTTTCAGTTTGGTATGATTTTGATACACTTACTATTTTTACTACGTGTTATTTTTAGTACGGGGTATGGTATTGTGCTTTAGTCCTTGGTGAGCCCTTTTGAGCGCCTCAATTTCTCTCCAACTCGAGTTTCTTGGTGCTACTTACTATTTTTAGTACTTTCTAAAAATAGTAAGTCAACTTGGGTAAGTGGGACCAAGTCTAGCTTGTCTCAGCAACACATCCAATTGGTATAAAGTTACTAACATTAACTCAATAAATTGTTTGATTTATGCTTCAAAAAGTGAACTTTATTAAAGTAACTTTATATTTTATTATTGAGGGGTCATAAGGGGACAAATTTGTACCTTGGCACCTAATGCATTCACTTTAAGTTGTTTTAAAAGTATCTAAAATGCTTTTGAAGGTTGGATAAGGTTGGATGCCCAAGCAAGGAGATGAGTTATAAAATTAAAATAAAATGCTAATGTTTGGTTGAGACTTATTTTAAATCAAAATTATAATGTCTCAAAAGTGGTGTTGGGTTTTAGGGTGAGCTTGGTTGCCCTAATTTGAGAGATGCATCTTTTAAAATTTTATTCTAAAGTTCATTTCTTTATGGATGTTTTGATGACTTATAGAGATGTTGTTGGTTACCAGGGACTAAGAAATGGATTCAAGGACGAAAACCCTTGTTGTCTAAGACTGGTTTTGATAGTGAAAGACCTGCTCAAGCTAGTGAATGGTGGTTTCAATCAGTAATCACATTTAGGTGAAAAAGAATGAATTTTTTCAATTCTTTTAAAGGATTTCATTTTTTTTTGGGCGTAGATTTTCTTATTTTCAGTTTGGTGTGGTTTTGTGGTGATTTTGGCAAGTTTCTAATCATTTTGTAGGTTCTTGTTTTCAGGGCCTAAACTCACCTTTTGGCTCATGGCTCAGAAATGAAAGGGATTTTCAAGATGGGTATTGTTTAGAAAGATCCCTCTACTCATGGCGATTCAAACAAGTATTGGATTGCAATTTTTGGTGAAGAAATAGATTTTTCTAGAGAAAGTCATACTTTTCAAGGGGGGCACCCTTTTTGGTGCTCATTTTTAGTTTGCAAGTTGCATAAGCTTGGCGCCTGGTTGCTGGTTTTTTTGGTCTGATTGTTTGGAAACATTTAGGGTTGTTGGAAAGTAGGGAGAATAGTGCCTAATCATTGTTTCATTCGATGCTCTTGGAAGTTTATATACTAATGTCGAGCTTCTTGTTACAAGTCTAAAAGTGATCTTTTTTTCTGATATTAATGAATGTTAAATTTTCCCTATCTTGTTATTGAAAATATGAATATTGGAGGAAACAATTGTTATTTACCTAGCAAGATACTTGTATGTTCATTTGCAAAACTATTATACATCTTTTGGAATTATTATATTATGACTAGCATGTGAGAACTTTAAAAAAATAAATCAGAAAACAAACACAAAACCTTCATATAGTAGTTGGAGAGAATCAGAAAATTAAAAAAAATATTTGGGAGTTGTTTATTACATTACATGCCAAAGATATGGGCTTACAGGGCCATGATGACTGCACTGGATGAGAGATGGAGGTCTAAGACCTCTTCCTTCAACTTGCCCACTGGAGATTATACCATCACTCTCGAGGATGTATGGAGGATCCTATGGATCTGGATTCATGGGGAGTTGGTTACCTACAATGTCTGATGAGGGACTCAGGCCATGCAGAGACCCCTAGGTGTAGAGAAGCTTTAGGTAGTAGATTCAGAGATTGATTTAACAATGTTTGTAGATGGTGTTGATTTGATGGCGATGGCATTGTTTGGATTAATTATCGGGCCTCTAATGCTTGATAGGAGAGCACTATGATTTCATATTGGCTAGGGGATCTACATTAACCAGATGATGGAGCATGATACTATACATGCTTGATGACCTTGTGTACTCACACGTGCCTATACAGAGATATACATGAGGCAGCATATCATGGAAATAATTCTATTTCAGTTGGGATGAGTCTCCTCCATGTGTGGGTGTGGGAGTAGTTTATGGTGACTAGACCAGATGACTTGGTTTGATGGGATCTTGAGGATCCTTACTCATATCTAGATATTCTAATTACTTTCACTACACGCAACCAAGTAGGTTGTCTTACTAGTAAGTGATTTTTGATGACATTCAATAGAGTTCATCTGGCAATCCTATATAGCATGTGAGGCATGGGCCAGCAATGAGCATGATCATTTGACATAATATAGGTAGAATCGATGGCTAATAGGCCTAGTTGATATTATATTAGAGAGATGCCTTTTAGAGAGGGTTTTGAGACCATTTGGCAAGAGACAAACTTTCCTAACAGATGGTTACCATGCCCATTTTGGACACACGACTTGATATTCCAATGCGTAGGGGCCCAAAGCAGTTTCAAGGGTAGCTTTTGTAGAGTTTTGAGCATTGGATTTTTTGGCTATGGTTGGGAAGTTGGTCTCCTAGATCCGGGGACTACCAAAGATTACATGTAGTGGTGGGCTCGCCATCAACCATTGATATTTATAGCTCCTACTAGTGCTTGTCTGATTATCAGCCAAGTTAGGAGGATGGTAGGTATTGTAGGGAGGAGAGGAGACAGACAAAGGATCCTCATTACACATGAACAATTACAAAGAGCTCAGGATGAGCAAGATGATGGGGACTAGGCACACCATGATGGCTAGGTACCACAAGACCACTAGCAGCAGTAGCAGCACAAACCACATGCACCTCCCCCATAGGGATATATGCCTACACATATTGCTCAGGTTAAGCATGAAAAAGATGTGAGATCTATTAAGAGATGTTTCAATATTGCTCGACAAGAGGCTACATATGCACAAGTAGTTGCATTGATGACAAAGTCTGACACTATTAGGGTCGAGAGACTCACTGAGATAGGAGTTGGCTCCAAATCTAGATAGTAGAGATTGATAGTGAATATTACATTTGGCTTCAATTCTATTTTGTGGACTCAGTATCATGTTGAGTGGGACCAATATTTTTTCAAGGCTATATATTATAGGATGCTCTATGAGTCACAGGTTCCTAGAGCGACAAGACATTTGCACTTTGTGGAGCCTAGCAATGTCATGGGTGTAGAGTTGTTAGGTGGTTAGTCAGTGGACAAACCTTTAAGAAAACATTTGGGTCCTCCACTACAACCACATCAATCTCCTACTCATAGCCACAGAGACTAGCATGATGGGGAGCTTAGCATAGATCCCCACCTCAAAATGAATAGTAGGGTTGACATTGATTTTTCATGATCTATATGTTACTATATCACAGACTATCTATATAAACATATATTATTTATATGTACATTCATCGGACCATCTGAGGCCTCATATATATTTGTATATTTTTTATGTACTTCATGTTGTTGCACACATGATACTGACAGTGCACATGACATTCTTCATTTTTTATGATATATGAGATACCATTTCTTGATGTGGCTTATGATGTGTATGGATGCTTATGACATGCTTATATGTGTTTATGTTGATGCAGATGGACGTAAGATGATTTATGCTCATGTTTTTGGTATTTTCTGATACTTTATATGATATGCATGTATGGATGATATGGATGATGTAATGATGTTTGATGTAAATAATTAAAAATTAACTAAACATTTTTTTAAATTTAATAAAGGTTTGATAAATTATTATAAATAAATAAATTTAGAAGAAATCAATATGTAACTAATAAAAATATTGATTTATTTTTTTGTTTAAAAGAAATCAAAATATTTTTTTTATCTATAATAAGTTTTTCTTTTACTTTAGTTACTTTTAGAAAAGCTTTAATATTTTTTTAAAAGGTTTTAAATTTCAATACAAATTTAGAATAATATTTTCATCACTTTTCTAATTTTAGTTTGATTTTCATGTAAGTATTAGATTAATATTTTGTTTTAAATTACTTTAATAGTTTACTTTTATTATATTAATTACTTTTTAGTTTTAAATATTTTAAGGGGGAATTATGGATCAGGATTAGTATCGATGAAATCAATCAAATGAAATCAAAACAAAGGATAAAACCCAATGTACTCATGAAATGTAATTGCCATAGCTATGAATTCAACAAACAAGGTTAGCACAATCAAATGAAAACACAAATGAATTCAATCTATATAATCTTACCATCCCATGTCAGAGTGTATTTGTGTTGATCTTGATATGTTGGATTGCTCTTCAACACCAAGCCTCCATGGTTTACAAAAGCTTGATAATGATGGCAATGATGACCTAGAATGCAAGAATGTTTCTTCAATTTATTCAAGAATCACACTGACATGACCTTTCCAAAAATTCTCTAGATTAATTATGAGAGGGATGAGGGTTGTTTTATAGATTTTTTTTATTTCAGATGAATGATCTAGATGCAAAGATGAAAGATCAGGATCAATGGTTTAGGTTCGTTGAGAGGAAATAGATTGAGGAGTTAACTAACCCGATTAATCCAATTAACGAAATTGATTGGATAATTAGTGGGATTGGATTGAATAATTACTGGGATTAGAGTTATCGGTGGAATTATAAAATTAAATTGAGTAATCAGTGGATGTGATTTGATCAATCAAAATGTGTGAGGATGATTAATTAATTAAATGTACTTAATTAATCTTAAGAGGAACATGCAATTAAGAATTTTTTTTAATAAATAAGATTTTATTTATTAATAGACCATGTTGAGAAAATTTCAAGAAATTGAATAGTAGATTTAATTATTTAATTTGAAAGAGGGAAAGTAGATTAATTAAATAATTAATGATAATGATTTAATTAAATTAGAAGAATAAGTAATGTTAGAGACATAATTAAATAATTAATGTTTATTTAATTAATCAAGAGGAATAAGTAATGTTAGAGATATAGTTAAATAGTTAATGTTTATTTAATTAATCAGGAGGAAGAAAGTTAAATTAGTGATGACATAGTGAAATTAATTAAACAAATAAAGACTATTTAATTAATGGAGGAAAATACGATTAATGATGCAAATGATGTTAAATGTAATAATGATAATGAAAGTGATGTTGATAATGGAAAAATGCAATTCAAGATGTGTGATATGCATTAAGCCATTTTTAGATTTCTACATTTTTCCCCTCTTTCACACAATGTATTTGTTGCATTGTTTCAATGAATTTGAGATCAAATCAAGAAAGAAAAAAATTCAATGATGCCCCACTGTGCCCTAGTGGTCTGTGGAAGGATTATATGACATTGGGTTGCCCCTTTGAGACATCATCCAGAAAAATTACGTTTACACCTATCAAGCTTGTGACAAGGTTCATGTGTAGTTCAAATGCGTAGGGGTCACATTTAAGGTTTAGGATGATCTAGGGTGCTCAAAATTTTAACCTAGGAGGGTTCCAAGGGTAAAAATTAGGGTTTGAGGGGTTAAATAGTGAATTAAGGTTGATTTACCCCTCATTTGCACATTTAGCCTTATAGAATTCTAACTCTCTAGTGATCTATTGCTACAATTATCGATTCGTGATGGCTCATAGTGTAGTTTCCCCACACAGAGCAATGTAGTTCGTTAGTTCCAACAGCCATCTGTTGTAGGGATTATGGTACATATACTTTTCATTTTCTCTTTCATTTTTTTGTGCTTGTGTAATTAATGCTCAAACTTTTCTAGGATGATAGCGGTAATCTTAGGAAAATGTCACTATTGATGTGATATGCATGCTATCATAGTTTGTAGGATGCTTGATTTCATGAAAAATACATGCTATCATAGAAATAGGTTGCTATACTGAAAAGTAGTCGCTATTGTTGATTGTAGTCGCCAAAAATAATTGTGCAGTAAAAAACTTAGAACCATGACTACTATCGTTAAAACTTGTCACTATTGTAGCAATAAAAAGCTTGCTATCATTGTAGAGAGTCACTATCATCCTAAAATAGGTCCTATATTGTAAAATAGGGCCATTATCATAGTAAAAGAAGCTCACTTTTGTTTAAAATAAATGTTTAAGCTAGTTTAATTACCAATTTTGTTTCCCGATTTTATTTTCTATTAAAACTTTGATGTTGTGGGTTGAATGTTTTCAAGCGGTTCTTAAACCATTGTACTCGTGAGAGTGATGACCTCGACACTTCATAGACTTCATTTCTAGATTATAGGAGCTCAAGATGGATTTCTTGGATGTTGTTGGCTTATGATACATTTGTTACATGCCAGAGATCTGAGCTCACAAAGCTATGATTACCTCACTGGTCGAGAGATGGAGGTCTGAGACCTCTTCCTTCCACTTGCCTACTTGAGAGTATACCATCACTCTTGAGGATGTATGGAGAATCCTATGGATCCTAATTCATGGGGAGTTGGTTACCTACGATGTCTAATAAGGGACTCAGGCCATGCAGAGTCTCCAAGGTGTAGAGCAGCTTTAGGTAGTAGATTCAGAGATTGATTTGACACCATTTGTAGATGGTGTTGATCTAATGGTGATGGTATTGGTTAGACTAATTATTGGGGGGTGAAGCCACAATAGTGGTTTACAATTGAAGTGAGGAAGGAAAACTCACAAAAAATGAATGCATGGGAAAAAACTTGATTTTAGGGGTTCATACGAACCTATTGGTTTGACCGAACCAATTAGGTGTTCGATAGAACCTAGGTTCGGTTGAACCCTCTTAATACTTTCCTACCAAAAAAGCCATCAAAACCCCTTATAGAAGGGGGGTTCAAATGAACCCTAGTTCGAACGAACCCCTAGGGGTTCGCTCGCTCGAACCCATAGGGGTTCGTTCGAACCCCCTTTATTCCTCATCCCCCCTGAGACAGGAAAAAAACTTGAATTTTGGCATTTTAAAGCTCGGTTTGAGGACGAAAATGGAGGAATACTCACAAACCCAACTGGAATCAGGTAGTCCTCAAAATGAGCTATCCAACTAATATAATTTTAATATGTTTTGGTTTTATTATGTATTTGTTTTTTTAGTTTCATTAAACATAGGTTTTTCATCATAAATGAAGGTCTATGTTCCGCACGTGGAAAAATAGCAGATTATCAAAAAAAAAATTGAAAAATATGAGTGCACCAGATATTGAAGTCCTTGATCCAATAGAAAAAAAAATTGACTTTCGATTTATACAAAAAAAGTTATGCGTTATACGGTCACATTATGTCTGAATTGTAATTGGTTTCACTTTGAAACTTGATTAAAGAAAAAATATTCAATAAAAAACCATCTAACCAAGCGGAAACACTAGATATCGTAGTTACAAATCTAAATTCGAAAGAATTAGTATTTTATCCTTCATGGAAAAAAATTTATGCATTATACAGTGTGCGTCACTTTTTAAAAATGTTGTTTTTTGAAAAAAACCATTTTTCGTGGAAGATGGAAAAAGAAGTGGAATCTGATTCTAAAAATTTTGAAAAAAAATATTTTTAGAATCTACAGACAAAATGTAACAAGACTCTAGTTTGCATCATCTTCAAATTCTTCATGGTTTAGCCGCTATAGGTGCCCGAATGTGAAGATTTAGTTTTAAAAAATAATTTCAGTGTCCAGTCTGGCCAAAAATTGTAAACCACTATTGTGGGATCACCCAGGGCCTCTAATGCTTGATATGAGAGCACTAGGATTTCCTATTAGCTGGGGGATCTACATTGAGCAGATAATGGAGCACGATATTGTATATGCTTAGTGACCTTGTGTGCTCGCACACCTATATAGAGATATGCATGAGGTAGTATATCATGGTGGTAGTTCTATTTCAGTTGGGATGAGTCTCCAACATGTGTGGGTGTGGGAGTAGATTATGGTGACTCGACCAGATGGCTTGGTTTGATGGGATCTTGAGGATCCTTACTCATATAGATATTCTAAGTATTTGCACTACACCCAGCCAAGCAGGTTGTCTTACTAGCAGGTGATTTTTGATGACATGATAGAGTTCATTTGGTGACCCTATATCGCATGCAAGGCATGGGTCAATGACCTTGATCAGCTGACATATTACAAGAAGACTTGGTGATTGATAGGTTGAGTTAATATTATATTAGAGAGATAACTTCTAGAGAGGGTTTTGAGATAATTTGGTAAGATACAGACTTGCCCGATAGATGGTTGCCATGCCCATTTTGGATGCATGACCTGATAGGTCAATGCATGGGGGCTAAGAGTAGATTCAGGGGTAGTTGTATATTTTTTAACACTGAATTTTGTTGGCTAAGGTTGGGTAGTTGGTCTCCTAGATCTAAGGGCTACCAAAGATTAAGTGTAGTGGCGGGCTCACCATCGACCATTGAGATTTACAGCTCCCACTAGTGCTAGTCTAATTATTGGCCAAGTTAGGAGGATGGTAGGTATTGCAGGGAGGAGAGGAGACAAACAAAGGATCCTCATTGAACATGAGCAATTGTAGAGAGCTCAAGATGAGAAAGATGATGGGGACCAAGCACACCATGATGGCTAGGTTCTACAAGACCAACAAAAGCAGTAGCATGAACCACAAGAACCTCCCCCACAAGGAGATACAACTGCACATATTTCTCAGCTTACGCATGAAAAAGATGTGAGAGCTATAAAGAGAAATGTCAAGATTTCTTGGCAATAGGCTACATATGCACATGTAGTTGCATTGATGGCAAAGTGTGACACCATTAGGGTCAAGAGACTCACTGAGACAAGAGTTGGCTACAAAGAGGTAGTAGAGATTGACAGTAGAGATTACATTGGATTCTTCTATTTTATGCGCTCAATATCAAGCTGAGTGGGACTAGTATTTTGTCGAGGCTATTTACTATAGGATGCTCTACGAGACACAGGTTCCTAGAGCGACGAGACATCCTCACTTTGGGGAGCCTAGCAATGCCAGAGATGTAGATCTGTTAGGTGGTTAGTCAATGGACAAACCTTTAAGACAGCCTCCAGGTCCTCTGCTATAGCCACATCAGTCTCTTGCTCATAGCCATAGAGATGAGCATGATGGGGAGCTCAACATAGATCCCCACCTCAGAACAAATAGTAGGGTTGACATTGTTTTTTTATGATCTATATGTTACTATATCACATACTTGATATAAACATATATTTTTTATATATACATTCATTGGACCATCTAGGCCTCGCATATATTTGTATATTTTTTATGTACTTGATGTTGTTGCACACATCATACTAACGATGTACATGGCACTCTTCATTTTTTATGATATATGAGGTACCATTTTTTGATGTTGCATATGATGTGTATGGATTCTTATGAGATGCTTATATGTGATTATGCTCATGCACATGGATATAGGATGATTTATGCTCATGTTTTCAGTATTTTTTGATGCTTTTATATGATATGCATGTATGGATGATCTGGATGATTTTATGATGTTTAATTTATTATGATAAGATATGATAAAAATGATATGCTAATGAGTTTGTGGATGGAGGATGCATGCAGTACTAATGACTTTGTGATGCAGGATGTAGATGTTAGTTAGAAGACATGTTAGTATGATTAGTGATAGATAGAACTGTTAGATGATTAATCTAATTTATGAAAATCCATGGGTTATGATTATGATTATATGCATTGATAAGATGATTGATGATGTACATTGATGATATGTGATAATATGCATTGATGAATTTTATTTTTCTTTCATGGAGAACTAAGTATTTTTTAGCAATACTTATTAATGTAGCAAATAAATACGATGCACCAGGGTATTAATGATTGAGGTGGGTTTATATTTATTGCATGGACTTTGACTCCATAAACAAGGAGTATTTTTTCTCATACCAAAAATATGGAAACCCTGTTAGAGTGCATGGGTGAGAAGTTTCAAAATGTTATGTGAATTTTTTCGCAAAAGAAGAGAAATCTATGAAATAACCCTTTAGAATTAAAAGGGAGGTGGAAAATAAAGGATATTATGATCCTTTGGTTAAAAGAGAGATTAATAAAGAATATATATAAACACTCTTTAAAAGGGGAAGAATAATTACTTATTTAAATAATTATTAAAAGGAAACTTTTGGGAAAACATGTGATGGTTTGGAAACCACCTCTTAAGGCTTATATAAAGCATTTGTGTGAGACTTATAAAAGGATGGAGAACATTCAAGGTAGAAGAAAGTGGTTGGTGACCTATGGATAGGACAAAGAAGGGGGCACATCATATGTGTGTGTCCAACCTAGGGTACAAAGGTGCACTCAAGACAGTCCTGGCCAAGGAATGGGTATTGCACGATGTTGAGCATTGTTCCAGTGGAACCAACACTCGTGTAGAGTGGCGAAATCCACTTATTTCTCTTAGACTGCTCCATGGTAAGAGCCAGTACCACTAACATCTTCCTAGGGTGAGAGTGGCTTTTCCAAGTGCTATTATTTAAATAAGTATTAAAACCATTGCCCCTAGAATATATTGAGAATATTAATTATATTCTTTGGTGTTCATGTATATGAATTATATGGATGTGTATTCAATTTATCATGTTAACTATTTATTCTAGAGTTTCTTACTAAATTATCACATATTGTCTTTTACATTAGTTATTCACATCCATTTTAATAATATTGTAGCTTGTAAATTATCTACGCTCTAATATTTATTCTATCAAATCCGTTGCTAACACTTAAACCACTTTGGGAGGAAAAATGACATTACATTTGGTATTAGAGCCTAATGATCAGTTCTTCCTATCTTTGAAATTTTCTTTATGCTTTTAAATTCTAGATTAACTCTAGTACTTTGAATGTTCATAAGTGTGTATTGAGCATTATACATTTGCATTAACCTTTAAATCATTAGATTCGATATTCTAAGATGTAACCTATAACCTTTGTCCATATACTTATTTTTTTCCTACATTTGTTTATTAGCATAATTCTTAGTATTATTGAAAATCCTAGACCATATATAAGTGTTTATATCCATAATTTAAAAAAAATCCAAAGATCCATTGCATTGAGCAACTTCCTATTTGCACCTAGGTTCATCTTAAGTTGCCATGTTTGTAGCCAATCAACATGTTTTAAGATATTGATCTACAAAGTTATTATTGTGCCCTACTTGAGGGTTAGATACATTATCAAAATTCTAGGAAAGTTTCATTCTATATCATAGGTCTTTATAAAAGATGTGTTAAACTTGATAAAAAACTTCTTTAGATTCAATCAACATATATATTACAATTTTTACGATAACTATATTGTGTCTTTTTAATTATTTTATAATCAATTCAATGTATATGTATAAAAGTTTAAAAATTGACTATAATTTTTATTTCAATTTTGAATTTTTTATTAAAATTAAAATAATTTTATTAAGCCGAGAAGCTTCCTACAGTCACAAATAGTATGAGCTAAAAGATTTCGTGTACATAAAAACACTAGATTAAATCTAGGGTTTATAACACATCCTCACCCTCTGCATAAATTTTGGAAAACGGTTGGAGGAAAATAAAGGTCTTTCCGATAAAAACATCGCCATATATTCAACATATTCCTCTCTTCCGATAAATGAGAATGAGGGGGGAAATTAAACTTAAAATCTTCAGAGTGTGATTAATGTTTCCACCGCAGACGAAGGCATATAAAGAATATGGCCATTTATTTTCCGTCGCTGGCAATTGTCCCACCACACAACATAATATTTAATATTATAACATTTATATAATACTAATAAAACTAAAAAATAATAATAATAATATAATAAAAATGTAATAATGTATTAATAATAAAAAATAAAAATATAGTTGTCATAAATAGATTGCAGTAACAGATGCACAGAGACTGGTTTTGGTTCATCTAATTTTAAGAAATTTTCTTTTTGGTGGGGTTCTATTAAAAAATTTATGCTAACCCTACCCATTCTTTCTCATTAGCATTGTTGACAGCACGACACAAATTGTGCAGAACCTGGAGGTAAGTCATTCCAAGTGGATTTATTTGTTAATTTTTTTGTGTTACGTTTTAATTCAAAAAATTAAATAAAATAAAAGATAAGATATTGTTTTCTCATGAACTGACCTATCAATATGTTATTTAGTCATAGGCATTTACTTTAAAATTTAATTGTTCATTTGGCTTATCAGATATATCAAGAGGGAGAAGACACAAAAAGAGTACGGTTTGGACAAGGGTTTGAAAGGATAGAAGATCATAATAATGTTGATTTGGACATATTTGATTATGAAAAATTTGTCGTAAGTTCCCCCTTTACAAGAGAAAAGTGCAAAAAAGATATCTTATGACATTACTTATATATAATTAAATTGCTTCTGGCTTTGATTGTGTGTAAGTTTTTTCATCAACGTTTCGGATCTGATCCTTTTTTCTCCTCAGCTCTCTATCCTAATGATGGATCACGGAGTGTGATCCGAAACGTTGATGAAAAAACTTACACACAATCAAAGCCAGAAGCAATTTAATTACATTAAAAAATAGATTGTAGAAATCTCATATCACTTATTACTTACTTATATAGATTTTCTATAAAAATAGATAAACTAGTTTGTTTCTATTTACTATCCTAAATACTTATTGTTTCCAATAAGTATATTTCTCCTCTATTGCCTAAAATATTTCCTTCTTCTCACCCATGCTTCACTCGGTAATCCCTTGAACTTCGTTATTTCCTTACCTTCATCATATACGCACAGTTATTCACCACCTTCTTACGAAGTGCTATTTTAAAAAGCTCGTGCCCTTTCTACTTTTTTTATAATGAAAGGACGTATCATTTAATATTGACTTCCTCAGGGATTTAGGTGTGAAGATCGAAGTCTTGTTTGATGAAATTGATCATTGCAATGGTGGTAGCCATGATTTTGGCTTGAAGTCCACCAATTATAATTTTACGATGTGCTCGTGATCATATCCTCTTGTTGCAAAGCCTTTGGTAAATCCCTGCTTGTGGTACAAAAAATCGTTATGCTTAACATTACTCGCTTTCTCGTTGCCATGCCTCACACACCACACGAAGTTCTGCCCATCAAAACCCTTGCGGCCACCAGCATAAGACCACGAGGAGGCATGCCTTGTCTATAATTTCACAAATTGTATACATTTTTACCATATTTATCTGAGTAATTCCATTAAATACTTCGCGTGTCCTCGATGCCTCCACCAAAAACAAACGTCCCAAGTATAATATCTGACAAAAATCGGACTCCTTTATGCTTTGATGGGCATCTAAACTCTGGTTCATGGCTCCATATTGTCACAGGCATAAAGAATGCTGGCAGAAGTTATGGAAATGGATTTACACCCGTTGTTTGATTTTATTTGCAAGCTCTTAAAGTCTTTATAAGTAGGAGGTATTTACCACGTGTCAAATTATGATATTGTTATCAGGATTCAATCGTGTAGTTTTCCGAGCCAAACTCATTGATCCATGTTTCATGAGTAGTGGTTCACAAAAACCCATCATTACTATCAGGATTCAACCATGTAGTTTTACGAACCAAACTTATTGACCCATGTTTCATGAGTAGTGGTTCACAAAAACCCATCTCTCATTATAGTGAATGGTCCACTCAGCACTCATTGCATCTAGATAATACTCGCAGAAATGAATCACTGAAATTCCATAAGATCACATTTCTTTGAAGCGCTCTGTAAAAAAAATCTGTGCGCCTAGGCTCCCAATTGTATCTGCATAAATGTTTCTAAACCTTTTCAATACATCCATTTTGTGCGAATATCTTACCACCCAGTGATAGTAAAGATGTCGTAAGCCCTTGACCAGATGTACAATGGTGGAATACTTAAAGGGATATGGTGATAGAGCGTTTTTACCTTATTCCTTTTCATTTGCTCCTCATTCAAGTTCGATTTGTATTCATTTTTATTTTTGTTTCTGATCTGGATAAATAGTTTTGCAATAATTCTTGTCATGACACATACACAGGTCTTAGTTGGTAGTGAATCTGGCAATAACTATAGACAATAAAAAGGAGCGTACATATCTATATTATGCACAATCATCTGTGGCACGCTTGCTACGTTATAATTTGAATAGTTAAATAACAACATTCATGCCACAAGATTCGTTGATCAAAAAGCATGATTTAAAAATTGAACAATGGTATGGTTAGTAATAGAGAAAGTACTATAGAAATGACGGGTTCCAAATATCTCTGGCTGACTGAATTATTGCAATAAACTGAAGCTACACAAATGGGTCACCTAGAATTGTGGTGAAGGGATTACTAAACTAGTTGAACTGTATATATAATTCAAAATATTTTATTAACTAGCACTTGCACCCATAAGGGGTTCAAGGAAACGCCGATAGGAATGTAAAGATAAAACAATAATGAATTTTAGCATTACATAATTTATTATATTTACATACAAATATGTATAATTACATTATATAATTGTTGTGGATGACTTACAGAAAATGAAAAGCACAAATAATATATTTTCTATGTAGAAATTGAAATAATGTTGTTAGATATGAGTGTGTTGTTAGCTAGATTGAACATTACATAATTCAGTATATTTAAATTCAAATCTATATATGATATATTGCATTATATAAATGTGGTGGATGTTTTCATCGTTTTAAAACAACTAGTTTTTTTTTTAACAAGTAGTAGTGATTTGCATATACCAAAGTGAAATAAGAATTTTTGTTTGTTTTTTAGTAGTTCTTTAGAATAAAATTTCTATATAAATTTTATTCATGAATAACGATATATATTTATATCAATAAAACAACAATTATAATAAAGAAACTTATTTATATAGAAATAAATTTGCAAAATAGATGCAAAAGTAAATTTTATATCTCAATAATTTCTTTGCAAAAGTAATAAATATTATTACAAAGCTCAAAATATTTAACATACAAAACAAATAACAAATCAAGGTTTCTAGACAGAATAATAATTTGTTTGCAATTAGCTGTTAAATCTCAACACATATGCTACACAGTCACTCATATCTTTATTCACAATTTTCTCAACTATAGAGCCAAAAAAATTTGGCCCTCCCAACAACATACAACTCATGACTTGTAGACATGTCAGTCCTAATCACTCAAAAAATAAGTGATCTACCAATCAACAAATAGTAATTAACTATAACTCTAAAGATGTGACGTTTTATAAAAGAATAAATTCATATTAAACAATACATAAATCGATATGTTTTCTTTTGTAACATATTTTATTGGATAAATGACATAAATTACTTCATTCAATTTAACAGTTAAAAGTTAATTATTATTGATTGTTCACTATTGAATTAGATGATGTTTAAATAAAATGTCTTATAGTACTGTAGTGAGTGACATAGAAGAAAACATATCGTAATAATAAAAGATGCTTCAAACACAAATAAATATTGAAAATTTGAATTGAAGAAAATTTTAATAGTCGGAATAATAACTTTCAATAGAAATGAAAAATACTACAAATTTACTAAATTCCACATGACCATTCCAAAAAGCTTATGATTATTAGAATGACAATAAGAATTATGATAATGAAGGATGTATATTCTATAATAGAAATTATATATTCATCTTAAAAAAATAGGATTGTACACCTTATTTAACAATATTTAAAATAAATAGATAAACTTATTGTATGGAAGTTGCAAACAAGACCTACACACCAAATTAGTGTCTTACAATTACGGAATGCTCAAAACTACTTTTAACCTTCACAGCCAAATATTAAAACTAGCTCCATCAAGAAAACCTAAGTTAACCCACTCAAATAAAAAATGGCATGATTCTCTTGCATGAAACAAAGGTGAGGAACATGTTTTTTATTGATAAAGTGGAGTGCAATGTAACCCTTCTTGCACGTGAAAGATTGAACTTTTTATGTTAATTAAATATAAATTTAAAAAATAAAAAAACAAAATTTAAAATTTAAAATAAATATAAATATTAATTAAAAAAGTTTTCTACATAAGATTTTTTTAACTGAGTATGTTTTTCCTCTTTCTAATAATAAATCATTGTGTAAAAAAATGCACATTTAAATTCAAAAATAATCTTACATAAATACAAATATACTAAATCCAAACATTCTATTTCATTTCCCAGTCTTCAACTTCGACGATCAATGCAAATGATAATTAGAAAAAACCGTTGAAGCATGCCCTGCCTCACTTCCTGTGCTTCCTACTGCTTCGTGCTTCTCTGTTCATTCGTCAAACGGCGCACAATGCAAACGCTTCTTCACTATTCTACTCTCTCACTCTGGCTTCTACAGATTTGCAGCAGTTCCACATTACAAATCGAACGAAGACTGCTACGAAAGAAACGACTGCAAATGTTTTTTAAACATTTTACCGGGGTTTTGAAAATCAATTTAATGTTTTCATTCATTATCCTAAAATACAATTAAAATGTTAGAAAATTTGTATTATATGAAAGCGGTGATTTTAGCCAGACTGTCAAAAAAAAAAAACATTAAAATTTTATTTTTTAACATATTTACTCAGGGCAATCCGTGTCTACCCCGGGGACGCAGTAGCCAAAGTCATTTTCAAATAAAGACGCCTTAAGCGAAGAAAAGTGCATGTTTTTTAGAGCTACAAATTATTAAAAATATTTTTACGGAACATAACTGGGCCCAGATCTGGTGGTGGCAGATTGTCAGGAAAAAGATGCGAGCTACAATAAGACTAAATCGTATGACTCATGGCCTGCACATTTTTTTAAGTTTATAAAATTATAATTCTTTTTGGCACACTGTCATTGGTTCTCTTTCAGCGCATTGCAGAATGTTAGAAGAGGTTATGCCTTCTATGTGGTACAGTAAAATTATAATGGTTGACACCTATCCTTTCAAAGAGTTGGGATTTTGCAGGAATGTCATACATGCAAGTGTAATGTGTCAATAAAAATGTGTTCGGAAAGCCCAACGTCTCCTTACAGCATCTTCCTATCTTTTCATATTTGTAAGTATGTTTCAACAAAAAAAATCTAGCTATGTGGGGTGTTGGGGACATGGCAGGGGCCACAACACTTTGTAATGGATATGGCTATAGAGAGGGGAGCGCACTGGAATTATCTAGGGTTTTTTAACTTTTTCCTTCAGCAGTATCCATTGTCTAACCGTGTGAAATGGGAGCTTTGATATAGGTTATGTGCGTCCACAATAGTACAGGCTAGGACAAACTATTTGTGGAGAAGCTATAAATATAATCTGGATCATCTGGATTCCTAAAAATTTTGTTGTGCTAATTCGATTGCAAGAATTTTGAAAGGGGACTAAAATAGGAGATATAGGATGAGCATAATAGAATTTATAACCTTTTTTTGTTTGGTCTCAAAGGCACACTTATTTTTTTTCTTTCATTCTCGATCATTATCAGTACCAATACAGGTGCCAGAGAGGGCGGTGTCTAGTTGGAAGGAGGGTGGGAGAGTGATTTAAGTCATGCCTCCACAAAACTATGATACTTGTTTCTCAGATATGTTTCCCTGCACACCTGAGGCTGATAATTCCCTGCAATAAATTTGTTCTTTCCTCCTCATATTGGAAAGATTGAGGCATGCAAGTTTTCTTCCTCTCTCAAATTTTATAGTATGGATTGAAGTTTCTCCTTAACCTGGAATTCTTTTTATTTTATTGGGCCTCCTTGCTGGTATAGCTATTCTCATTTTGTTTGCAAGTTCCTTTTATTGTTATTTCCCAATATTTGATTAAATCTCTATGCAGCTCTATCCTTTTAGATATTTAATTTTTCTATAGCCCTCCTCTTGCTTTATAATGTTGTTATTTATTTGCAAGTTTTTATAACAATATCGTGCCCTCTTTCATTTTGTATATGGTTTGTACATTTCTAGACATGAATGCTTAATAAATCAAAACTAAAATGAAGTTAGCTGGTAGAATGTGAAGGAAATTGAAACCTTAAATCTAAATATCCTTTGAGTTATTGCCCAAAAGTTGCAGACATGGCTACAATACTTAGATATTAATTTGCCTACTTAATTACACTTTTGTCTACTATGTTTTACAATCAAAAAATGGAAAGCAAACCAAAAGGGAGACAAAGCATGACTTTTTCTAGATCAACATAAAAGAGAAAACAGAAACAATATACAGATGTCATGGAAAAAAATGCAGAGCACCGTTTGAAGCTGTCTATGTCTCTGTAGGTCCTTGTATGCTCAACTCCAAAGCTAGCCTGTAGGGAAAAACAAAACAGTTTCACCAGTTATTCTACGACTCACTCCAACTGCATTTTCCAAGCTTACATAGCAACCTCTGCACTAAGTTTAGTAACGCCTTTCACACTGTTATTTTCCTATACTCCTCAGCAAGCTTACACAGTTTAACAACTTCAATACAATCTTATTTATAAGAACAACTGGGCGGTTAGTCTCTTGTAGTCGGTGGATGGGATATTTTACAATTGGAAGATTTGATTTTAGAAGATACCCAAATCCGATTTGATTGGGAGATCTAGCGTGAATATTAAATGCAAGATAGTCCGATTTGATGGTCACTAAAAACCAGAGTTGTTTAAGGACAACTGACCAGTTTTGAGAGAGTGAGGTATCCCGATTAATTGTGACAGGTTCATTGAAAACCACTGTAGTTTAACGACAACTAAGCAGCAGTTTTGAGAGCGTGAGACAGGTTTTCCGTGTATCCTTTGCACTTGCAAGTCCAAAGTAAAGCCTATCGGCTAATTATCATATAAAAAATTTGGGGTTGTGTTGTGTCTGGGTATCAACCATGACATTTGGTCTAAGTTAAAGAGTTTAATTGTAGGGAATGTATATTCAAGTATTAAATATTGAGTTGGCATTATGTTCATTTTTATCAAAAGTATCTTTCTAGACAATTATGTTGCAAGGTTTGTAATTTTACGATCATTTATTCAATAAGTATCTAGATGAATATGTTGTATAACTTGCATTAATATTTGAAAATTAAAATATTTTACCTATCAAATATGAATTTATTTGTTCAACACGTAGGATAGTCAAACTTGTGATCCTTTTGGTGGCACCAACCACATGTCATTTTGTTAAGCTATCACCAACCACAGTAGTTAATAAAGGTTTTGATAAACCATATGGACTATAATATAGATAACGAGGTCTCTAGAAAAAACAAGGTTCAAACTTATTATCTTGCTTATGTACAAATTTACCCCATCTTGGTGATAATGAAAATGATTTATTTATTTTTTTCGATTGATATTAAATGGATTTTCTTTGGAACTTGCATTATGACAATCAAATCATATTCCCCTTGAGAGTAATTTTGATAGATATGTTGTCAAAAGCTTAAATGATTGTGATTCTCAAAGTAGGTTATGTTATAGCAATTCAAAGTATGATACAGAGAGTGTCATAATTTGAACTTATCTTTTACTTCCTTATAAGGGTAACCTTGATGATTCACTCATGTAAGTCTAATAGTTTACTAATTCACGAACCTCTAGACCAATTAATACATCACAACATCTCAAAAATCTTTAGAAGTATTGAATTCAAATTTGTTCATATTTCTAGTCTTTGAAGTTGTCTTTGAAATAGTATTTGTAATGGTGAGGTTCATCTAAACATACTAATTTTCATTTGGTTAAGAATGTATTTGAGAAAGTGATTTTACTATGCCTATTATTTCTATCTAAAAATAGACACCTATATTTGTTACTTAAGTCTAATATAGCTTACATTTTGGGCCCATAACCCGCAGGTCTTTGGATTCACATTTTAAACTTGGAAATTTGAAATTGTGCTTGGAATGAGTTGGTGAGAATAACACTATGTTATTATAAGATATGAAACCAAATAGGCTCTAAGGCTTCAACATGGGGACACGTCAAATCTTTTAGGCGGAGAGACTATCTATTCCAACCTTTTTATGATATGCAAGTAGCTAATGTGATGTTTTTCACATATGAATAGATTTATTAAAATTTCCTATGTTGTCAAACTTATAAGACAACAATAGGGTTATTGAAGATTCATATCAATAAAAAAAAAATGAACTTTGGAGTTGAAATGATGAAAAAATGGGTCTCTGGGTTAATGAACCAATTGGGACCTATTCTTCCTCAATTCATTAGGAAATGAAATCACACAATGAAAGGACTGTCAACCTTTAGGTGAGTCAAGTCAAAGCACGTGAATCTACTGATTTCCTTTTTTTGCAAGGATGTGGGTCCTAATTAAACAACACTTTGGGGAGAAAGATGAAAAATAGAAAACTAACTCCAAAATGCAATCTAAAACTTGGATCTAATAGATTAAGCTCAATACTCATGGAACCAGAAATTGAAATCTAGATCAGAGAGAGGTAAGATGATGTGTACCACTCACCAAAACTACTCTGTTGAAGATAATTTGGGATTCATTCACCCAAGGGAAAATGGGTCCTGAGTTAGGGTTTTCCTACAACTTTTGGGAGCCTTTGCTACAAATATGAATCTCTCAATTTTCCCAGATTTCAGGTTCAGAGAGCTAAATATAAATTATGTAATTGAGTTTCCATGAGATAAATTTTATGAAAAATTTTGCAACATTGACAAGTTCTTCATTTTTTCTCTTCAAGAGATCTTCAAGCTTTCTTCCACCCAAATTTGCAAACCCAAATCAAGAGGGGAAATGTTTTGTTTTTAGTGAATGGGATTTTTCCTTGCTCAAACCTCATTTTGGTAATTAAATATTGAAATGAAATGAAATAGCATGAAAGGAATGATGAATGAACAACTCTATGTCACAACTCACCAAACCCTTGAATAAACCTTGGAATGTAAATCTGCAACTTGCATGAAATGGCTTCAATGGATGTGGATCTTGATCTTGAAACTTAATTTGAAACAATGTATTGAATGCTTGAATGGATCATGAAATCTAGATCATCATATTAGCTCCAATAACATGCATGATGCAAGAAGACTCTGACATGACAATAAGACATTGATTTCTACAATAAATCTGCTCTTGAATTCCTTGAATTTCTCTTGAAATACACTTAAGATAACTTGAATTTGCTAGCTTTATTAGATGAAACTTAGTGAAATGACCTTATATATATATGTAACATTAATTTCATTCATTAAATGACACAATTCGATACCTGAATATGGATTTGAAATTGTTAAAATACCATCTAAAACATAATTTAAATTTAGGTCCTATGTCTAAGTGATTACACATTTGCCCATGGGAAAATGGGTCCTAGGTCACTCACCTAGGACACATTGCTCAATGAGAAGTGTTATATTAAGGCGTTAATGAATGTCGGGTTTCCTCTTCAAAAAATATAATTAATTAGGCTTGGATTTGAATTAAAGGGGCCAATTAAAGAAAAATAAGCTCAATTAATTAAAGGATCCCTAAATAAATGTGAAAGTGTAAAGAGGAACAATTTACAACACCAAAAATAAGGCACAATTAAGTCCATTTTAATTAATAGTTCCCTAAACTTAATGTGAACTGTAAAATACATATTACAACACTAAATTAAGGAAAAATTAAGTTCATTTCAATATTAATTCTAAATTAGGTGTGAAAATGTAAAGGGATACATTTTTCTACACTACATTTAGCCCCCACTTTAGTGAGAGGATGAGCACTAGTGAAAATTCACATTAAAGTAGACATTCAAAATATATGTATACAACAATGAAAAAGATACTCAATCATACAACATCAAAGATTGGTGAGAACAAAGAGGGCGGATCAAGCCTCGACTATCCAATACGATATGGAACACGTCTCAGCTGTTTAGCCAAGGACATTCACAAGCAGAACTCGATCTCCACTATGCAAACAATGTGCGCACTCACTATGGGCTAATGGAACCTCAAGTTGTCCACTAGGTAAGCCCCCAACGGGTGGAAAATGAGAGAATCTCATTAGGATCCCATACCATATCAAAGCTATCCCTCTGACAACTTCAATAAGGCATCACAAAAACTTTGGGCTTCATAAGGCCTAACATGTTGTGTTATGCTAAGCACTTATGAACAAAGGAAAGGCTCCATTGGCAAGTACAGTGTGCTATACTTGTTGTACTTGAAAGGGATTCGAGCTTCACAAGGTTAACAAGTTGTATTATGCTAAACACTTATGAACAAAAATACAAATAAAGGTTTGTTCAAAGGGATCTTGCTTAGTTTGTGTAAGGCCTCTTCTTAGGGAACATCGTGCCTAATGTCTCCAAGAGAGGACAAGTCAAGGGAAAAAGATTTGCAATCTTAGGGAATGCAATGTGTAGCATCACCACTAAGAGGAAAGTCATACACTAAAAAATATCATGCCCTCGGAGGACATCAAACCCAATGACAACACCAAGAAAAGGATGCATCACAAGAAGAAATAAAATCACATAATGAAACATGAGGAATTTCAAAAATAATGCCAATGTATGCCCCCACTTTAATAAAGAAATTACTAGCACCATTATTGGGAGAAATTTGCTTTAAAGTAGCCAATATTCAAAGCCAAATAAAGAAGACACGAGAGCTTATTCGGAAAGTCCTATGCCAAGTCATGTGTTCCTGAATGAATTTGCATCATTAAAGAGGGATTGCCCCCAAAATGAAATCCCAAAACACATAAGGGATCCACAAATTCGAGGTCAATATATCTTTGCTACAATGTTGTTATAAAGCTCATAAATGTCATCATTCCCCAAATACTCGCAAAATGGGAAGAATGGCACATAAAGAGTGAAAACAAAGAAAAATATTTTGGGTCAACATGGAAGAGACCTAAATATCTCGACACCTTATGTCATCCCCAAAAGGAAAGCACAAGACAAATGAAAAGATAAAGGTTTACGACATATATAAGAATGTAGACACAAATAGAGGAATGCACATGAAGGGAGATACATCAAACATAACAGTATGATGGATCACATTATGCACATGCAATCACACAAAGAACATCAAAAGAAAGCAAAGAAAAATACTAGTAAGGCACATGTGATTCAACCTATAGTAGGTTGTCTGCATCTCGATCTTATTTAGTATATATGTGAAAGGCGGACAACTAGCCAAAGGAACATCAAGTGCCAAACTAGTACAAGGCTATCTAACCCCTTGCCCCCTAAGGGTAAAAGATGAACCAAAAATGGATGATGATATGTTTCTCCTTACAAAAATAAAAACATGATTGCATAAAACCAAATTTATGCCCTCATGCATGGTAGTGAATATACTATGATACTACAACTACCGTGCATAAAAAGGAGTAGCAACTAATGTTATTGATTATAATGACCTAACAAAGTATCAAATTGATGCCTATCTAATGAGATATCCCCACATTTAGTATCTATCATTTCAAGATGCACCAAAGTTAAAAAAAAATTGAAAGTCTTTTGTAAAAGTGTTGATATTGAGTGAAGGATGTTTTTATGCTTTTGTTTCCTTTAAAGGACAATAACCAAAACAACTAGTTTTTTCTTGTGTATTAGGCTCTATAGGGATGCGGATATCTTGTTTTCTGGCACCACATCCTTTTCCACTATAACCAAGTTGTTTCAAAACTTCATAACCTCTTCCATAAAGCTTTTTCATTTCTTTTGGCTTTGGTGGTTGTTCGTAATCAACTTCACCAAAGTTTTTTGTGTAATTTTTTTCTTCTCTTAAAGTGGTTGAAGTGGATGCTTTCAATGGTTCTTCCAAATTTTGTGTTGGCATTACCACTTTTTTCTTTCCCTTTTCAAACTCTTTTGTTGTGATCTTGTATTTTCCCATGAATGTAGGTGTGAAATCCAAGAACCCCAATCATCTTCCAATAGCTTTGTGACTTTCTCAATATTCTTTTCTTTGTCTTTCTCTTGCACGCGTTCCAATTTTGTAGTTGGTGTCAATGTTTTCAAAGGATTTTCCTTATCTTTTTCAAGTTGTAAAACACTGTAAGCCTCGGGATTATCTTTGATTGTATATTCTTTGTTGTTGTAGACATACTTCATTATACGATAAAGAGTTGAAGGCACCACTTGCATTTCATGAATCCATGGTCTACCTAAAAGAAGGTTATATGAAAGTTATTAAGGCGTGACATGGATAGGAGTTTGTAATATGACCTTTCCAACTATAATAGATAATTTGATCACACGAAGCAGTTGTTTCCCTACATTATTAAATTCACATATAGATAAAGAGTCTAATTGTATTTGGCTTTTGTCTACTCCAATATTATCCAAAAGGTTTGCACTACACACATTAAGGGCGAAGCCATTTCAAATAGACCTTCAAGATTGTTGTCTTTTAGCACTTTGGACTCTTAAGGGAAACTAGTGGGCAACATAGTTAACTTCTTCACAAACTTGGTTTGAAGTAATTTCATTTTTTTTTGTGCATTTAAAATGGATTTTTAAGCCTCCCACCCTAAAAGTGACCTCTAAATAACTTCAAACACCTTAACTACCTCATTCTTATTCATTTGTTTTGCAAACAAGCATTTTCATTCCAAGAGGCAATATAACTTTTGAGACTGCAAGAAGACATCTGTTAACTCTTGAGTGTACTAAAAGAATTCTTATGATTTTTGAAGAATGTTGATAACTCTACTGCAGGAAGGTGATGAGAGATTGCTTAGCGATGAAAAGCTTGAGGAATCTTATGAGGAAGTCATGCCAACCAAAGAAATGATCAAGCGTGAAGTCACAACTTGCAAGCTGGCTGAACCTGAAGAAGATGGTTGTGTTGCGACTGAAGAGCACCGATGGTTGTGGTGACCGAAGAGTACTTAAAGATCAAAGGGAGCCTGTTGAACCTAAACAAGATGGTTGTGTTGCTGACCGGAAGAGGACCCTAGATGTTGTTTCAGTTGAGGTCTGCAATGAAGACTTGTACACACCATAGTATGGTTGTAGCCATTATGGTTGATATTGTGTTGAGGCGATATCTAATATCATGATGAGATGATATTCTTCTTTTCACTTATGGTTGTAGCCATAGTACTAGGCATCACAATGAGGTGATTTTCCTTGTGCAGCTGGAAGTATCCTCCCTAGCTGAGAGGGAGTGTTGATGATTATTGCAGTGTAGTCATATCCTTCCAGTGATCTCCTCTACATAAGAATAAATTAAATATAGCCAAAGCTATTTAATTTATATATATATATATATATTGATTTAGATTAATGCTAATTCATCAAGAGATACAAGCAGAAGAGGTGCATTTATGAAGAGGCCGACATGCTTGAGGCATGATTTATGTCAAATAATATTTATTATTTTATGAAGGCCGACTTCTATCTTGGAGGTGCAATCTTTGAGGAGGCACATTCTTTTTGGAGGCCGACCTATATTGTGAAGAGTCGATCTCTCTAGCTTGTATATATATTAGATACATTTCATTGTTTTGAGACATACATTTTTCATACATTCCATTTCATATAAAGTGTGAGTTAGTGAGAAACTCTTCAAGTGAGATCGAGTTATTGTGAGAAGGTTGAGGATTATCATTTGAGAATTACATCATTGTATTGTTGTGTTGGCATCAGTCTGTGGTGCATATTATTAGGCCTCATTATCACCTTCATTGTAAAGGAGTTTCTATTGTGATTCAATAATATAAGTGATATATTGGATGGTTTTTTCTGCCTCAAGAGGAGGGTTTTCCTGGGTATCTGCTATGTTATTGTGTTTAGAATTAATTTTTTGTGCAAAATTTGATCATAAACTAACACAAGTAAATAATCAACATGAGACAAATAGTGCTTTCTTTTCATTTTTTGTGAGTTTTGTGCCAAGTTTCCTCAAAAATGTGGTCTCATAAATTCCATGACTAATGCAATTGATAGTTGCTCCTAAGAATGTGAAGTAATTGCATAGATCTTTTTAAAAACTATATTGCTTCTATCGACTTTGAGTCAATGCAATGTAATCAACAATATGAATATAAACTACATAATATTTAACCATTCTTTTTATGTATTGTACATTGACATACCATTGCTCCTTGATTAAATTTTCACATGCACATGATTAAATTTTGATTGTCAACTTCTATATATATCAAATTATCCAATAGTGTATGTCCATATACAGAATCACAACTCAAACAAAGTTTTACAATATGTGGCATATTTGATCGTATCTATTCACATGCCAAAATGTCTATCTCATCCTAAAACTGGTGGATCATCAAAATGCCTCTTTGAAGCACTCAAAGGTAGCTGCATAAGAAAAAGTCAAGGATTGAGATTAGTTATACTATATAGTTTAAAATCAAATAATTAACATAAAAATCAATACACATTGAATTATAATTGAACTCTAAAATTGAAATCTTGATTACCTAAATATACGTCTCTTTGAAGGGTCAGGAGTCCTAGAATATGCCCCTCTCAAAGAACTAACCAAACCAAATTTTGTAACATCAATCTATATATGTGAACAAAAACATGGAAATTGATCCAAGTTAGCATAGAATTGCTTAATAAGAACATATTTACCAAGCACAAAATAAAATAAACACATACCCTTTAGGCTGATCTTTTTGTATCTCCTTTAGGTGTTTCAACACCTTTTAGGTAATACAAGTGTTGTGGAACTTATCACAATGATGTATATTTGACATAAAATGAAAGTACATATGAAACTAAATCTATGTCAATGTATGCATAATCAATAAAATATCTTATAAATCTTAATTCAATCAAATTTGAGTTCAATTACCTTTCCTTTATCTAACATTGTGCATCCATAGTCTGGAGAGCATCGCACCTCACTCGCACTAGGTGTTTCCTACAAGCAGAGAATAAGATAAACATATAAGTTAATATATAATTTCATTAATGACAAGAAAGTATACAGTAAAAAAATGTAAATGAGTGAGTGTGAAAATACATACTGTGTACGTCTCGAGGCCAAATGAAATGGCCCTAAGGGTGTTATCAGTCACCCGTGTGAGCTCCTCCTCATACATTAACTGTTAAATAGACCATGTCAATAAATATTAGTACTTGATACTATCTCTTATTAATATTCATTTTTAAAAAAATGCAAATTATGAATTTACACCTTAAATGTTACCTGTGTAACTTCTCCAATGTCCACCTCTCTAGCAGGAGAGGACTTTGTAGGGTGTGCTCCACTCCCCTTCATGTGATCTGCTATAATCTCCACATCCTAGATGTCATAATCAGAAGTATCTAATGGCTGCTCAGGGGGTTGTGCAATAGGACCCAAACATATTTGTTGGCATGTATTACAAATATGTGGACCCGAGGAGGATGATGTAGCAGCATTGGATCCATCGCCAAGATCACCAGACTATGGCTGAGCTACTGAAGAAGCATCAGAAACCAAAAGACCACTCAAAGAGTGAATGGTCTGGATCATTTGTGTGGCTGCATCCTCTGTAATATTTGGATGTTGTACTAGAGGTGGCAGAGGAAGGGGAGGATGGGGAACATGTGGGCGCCTAACTACTCTAGCTACCCCTGGCCTATCCTGGAGAATACCTCCACCAATGCCCTGGAAGGGTTTAATGTCAAAGTAATTGACATGATGCCCTAACAAAAACTCAGCATATAATTTTTTAATAAAGTAAAAAGGTACATCAAGATTATTGTTGGGTGTTTTATCAAAAACCATACACCAACAATCCCAAAAGTTATCTACTATGCCCCTATGCGTGCACCATTTTATAGAAATTTTTGGTTTGTTAACATTAACTGGAAAACCAGTGTTGGGGTTAATAAATAAACAGGCTATTTGGGATTTTGTTATTTGGAGATATTTCACATCATCATAAGACAATCCACATGCATAATATTGCCTCATGGTTTCTCACCATGAATGAAATGCATTATATTGGGTGGAGAGGGTTTCTACATTTGTAATTATTCCTGTCAATGTGGTTGACATACGGGATAATTGAGGGATTTTCTTAGAAACATCACAAATGCCCCTCAATTGCTCCAATTTTTCATGAATCAAGTCTTCAATTGATGGTTGCGGAGGTGGTGGAGAATTTTGCATTTCTACATTTTGATTCTCAGTTGGTAGATTTTCATTCTCAACTGGTGGAATTTGTGCATTCTCATTCTCGGCAGCCATAATGCCTGATTAAAGTTAAAAAATAATTAATCTAAAATTAGACAATATAAATGAAACACTATTTTTAAATCAAAATCCATTAAAAACATTCATTTTTTTAATCAAAATCCATTCTAAACTCAATTGTTTCATAAAAATTCAATCAAAAACCCTATTTTGAAACCAAAAACATTTATTTTTATCAAAATCCATTCTAAATTCAATTTTTCATAAAATTCAATCAAAAACCTATTGAAAAAATGTTCCATTTTTTGAAAATCTATTCTCAATTTTTTCCAAAAAATTCAATCAAAAACCCTAATTAAAAAATCCACAAAAAACCATATGAAATTATTCAAATCTAAATCATTGAATCAAATCAAATAAAAATAAAAAAACTTACCTTTCCAAATCGGATATCCGTTACGTGAAGAAAGCAATGCATTGTGCACCCACGGGTTCTTCACTGTCAAATGACACAAAACAGCGCTTGACTTTCTTTATTTATGCTTTTTGCAAATCGGATATCCGATTTGTAAAAGTAGGTTTGGTGTTTGGTATGGTGACACCTGAGCCTAAAAAAATTCAACACATTCTTTTCGCATTTTTTAGTCAGTGAAAGACGTGTTTTTTTCCTCATTGCCACTTTTTGGCCCACCATGACCCTGCACATACCCTTCGGTTGGTTTAAAACAACTTAAGTCTTCAAGTTCATTCAGTTGACTAGCCCCTTGTGGTTAGTGTTCCTCATTTACTCGTTGCCTAATATATCCCTTATTACTTTGGTCCAGGGACTTAATATTTTATAAAGTTGAAAATCCAAAATATTTGGCCTTTACATCCTTTGCATAAAATGTTCTTAAGTCCTTTTATGGCCTTTTCTTATGTTGCTCCTAGTCAGTCCCCTCTTTAAAACAACATATGAGCATGTGTTGGATACCCTCACTTAATTTCTTGCTTACCACTTAGTGCATTGCTCATCGTGGATTGTTTTGTGAATGCTTGACTTGAATTGGCAATCAGCGATGAGCTTTTTCCCTTTGTATTGCTCATCGCGGACAGGTGTTGGACCTTGAATTCCCTATTTGCAATGCACAATGGGAAGGGATTCCTTTATATTGTTGGCTAGTTTCCTATCATTGATTGATCAAGTGCCTTATGTTTTAAATCAATGATGCATGATGATCTTATATGCTCTTTGTATTTCCTTCCATCGCTCATTGCAGATAGCTCCTCGCTTATATTTTTCAAAGTAGCGATAAGCGATGAGGTCTTTCATTCTAATGATATCTCATCACTAGTTTGAGATATAACTAAGGGTGATGATTCCAGTGCCTTTGATCTTGCAACATGTACACATGGCCAAATCTTGTTCCATCACCACTTCTGCCCCCTCGCTAATATGACCTGACTGTTCAAACATGAATTAGCGATGACTGATGGGTGATGAATATAGTCAAAGAAGGACCTTGATCTAACGACTGAGATCCTATTGTGTATGTTGTTTACATCACTAATAGGACACATGAAAGAAAGAGAACATCTACGATTAGAGATGGACTGTTAAGTCTATTTCCCATTGCGCTACCTTAAACCATCATAGATATAAGTAAGTTCTAAATAACATATCAACGATGAGTGATGGCATATTTGATGGAATATTCCTCTCATAGTTGGGTCCTAAGGCATTGTGAATTCATCCAACGGAGCATGGATCAAAGTAGCAATGCATAATGGCTTCCAAAAAAGGTGACTAAGGTAAATAAAGGGTGGTGTGGCAACATCTAGCAGGCATCGCTAAAAGAAAAATGGAGAAAGTGTGAGAATGAAGGAGATCCACTGATATAGTTTTAAAATAAATTGATCAATAGCCAAAATTTGAACTCAAACAACTAAGTGTCATCTCGATCACATGATATTTCTATCAGACATTAGTGGTGATACACTCCATCCTCTATCCATAAAGAAGGTAGTTGGCTCATTAGTCCTCACGATTGCAAATGTTCAACAACAGAGAAATTGATCAAGTTTGAGGAAACGATGTGAAGAGCTCCGACGAATAGTTGCAAAAGGCATTAACAAAAAATTTCCATCTGGGTAAGAAAATAATCACACTTCTTTGTGTCAATTCCATTGAATTAAGCTGGTTTGGGGAATTACTAGAAATTTTGAAAGTTTTAGGCTTGTAGGGTTTGCTAGGGTTTTTTTATCATGCATTTTCAATTGGGTTGGTGATTGTTTGAGGTCTGGGAGGGTTTTTATTCTGTAATTTGTTTCTTAAGAATTTAAACTAGTATGTCCTTTCCTTCAATTGAAAATTTGAAACCCTAGCTTCGTCATACTATAAAAATGAGTCAGCCTAGTGAGTCATCCACCAAACCAGAAATAAAACACAAGTAGAAGAGGGTTAAAAAACCTAAAACCCAGGATGACACACCCAAACCTAAGCTAGATGTACCTAAAGTTTCTGCAAATTATAAAGGAGAGAAAATAACTCATGATAGATTCATGGAAGGTGTATCCAATGATATCAATGAGGGAGGTCACAAATTGGAAAAAGACCCACAAGACAAGCTGTTGTGACCAGTAAGTTGATCAATCTTGCTAGTGGAATTAGAGAAACTACTCAACCACAGAGTGGATGGGAGTTGATTTTATATGATCTTTTAATAGAAGGTATGTCAGACGGCTAGCAGACACTTATGGGGTTTTAACCTTGGGAGGTTTGTAGTGTTGAATGTATTTGTGGACGTAGCTGTGATGTTAGAACTGGAAAAACACTATGATCCCAAGGATACGAAAATCAAAAGTGAGGATGAAACTTCAATCCTTGAGGTGACAAGAGAAAAAATTATGGAGGTGTTCAAATTGAACCCCAATTATACAGTCAACATCAATCGTGTAGATTTATACAATGAATATGAGCAAAACATATATGGGTACAAGAAGAATCTACTTACTAGGCACAAAAAAGATGATAAGGGAGGATTTGGTCCTAAGGACTTGGATCCCTTTGAGTGTGAGGAATTTGTAAACTATTTCAAGAATACATATTATTACTTGAATAAGGTCTTAGCTCACAGTTCTAATGCAAGAATAGCAATTGATCTGTTGGTGATGGTAATTGGCATATAGAATTGGAATTCCAATAGGGGATTTGATTATGTTGCATACATTGCAGAGAAAATGCATAAGGGATTGATTAGTTTGAAGGAGGGAGATGTTTCATTATCTTTCCCACATTATTATTTGCTAATGCACATGCTTTTATATGTTGGATAGGAAAAATGGAAGAAAATTTGAATTTAATGCAAATAGATGATGAAGGAAATCCTTTTCCCGTCCAAACATGGACACACATCTAGGACCAAAATTTTCCCCATTCAAATTATTTATTTTTTTTGAAATGTTATAAGATATGGTATTGTGGAGAGTTTGGGTGTGGCACCCATTTACAGGCTTTCAAGAGTTATCAGGGATATCATACACCCCACAGATGTAGAAGGGTCGCCTGAGAATCATAATTGGGTTGATTGGTTTTTACATTTAGAGTACACTCTAATCAGGGCCTATGGACCCAAGGCGGTGCCCCATTGTCTACCACTGTATGTATCTGATAGATTGCCATTCATGGAGTTGATGTGGCAACTTGATTTTATGGATAAGGAGAAATTTAGAACTCCTAGGAAGGGCTCGTTAGTAGTTCCACAATGTGCTTTTGCTTATTTCAAAGCCACTTCCAAGGAAGCATATGAGAAGTTTGGAATAATACTAAAAAACCTTAGGATGTTGATTGATGAGGTTAGGAGTTTTAATCCATAAGGTTTTGTAAATGATATGGGGAGAAAGAAAGGATCATTTGGATTTTCTCATAGATTCCTATATATTGATGATGTGCTAAGAAAATTGACAAGTGATGGACCAATCGCATCAAGGAAGAAGGAATGGACTACTATCTATGATATTGAAGAGGATATCATGAAAAGAAATGCATTTTATGTGATTCCATATGATGAAATTGAAAAACCTTTGGAGAGGGCTATGAAAAAGTTGAATGATTATCAAAGTGTTGAGTTTAAGGTAAAGATCAAAGAAGTTGTTGAAAGAGCACAAGCCCTCTTAGAGAAACAACCTCAAGGCATGGATGTTCTAGAGAAAACTTCAGAGATTACAGGAGGAGATAATAAGCTAATTGGGGAGGAATAGTTTCCAAAGCATGTGTCGAATGATGAGGAGGTGCAGATGAGATTCTCCTCACCTAAAGTTAATGATGGTCTTGACACAAAGATTCCCTAGGACAAAATTATTAAATGGCAGTATTATGAGAAGGTCGATGATGATCCAAGAATCAAGGCATGTGATAAATTTCTAGAAGATGATGCTTTTGTGTAGAGAAAAGAGTTTAAATAGTTTGTTATCCAATAGAGGAGTAAGGATATAAAATATATAATTGAAAAGGTTAAATTTGTTGTGGATCCTTTGTTGCAAGAGGAAGCAGAGAAGGCGGAAGAAGAGAAGATCATGGCTGAAATAGCAGCCATTACCCCTATTGAAGCTAGGAAACTTGTCACAAAGAGTGGAATAATGTTGCTTCCAGGGTGCACACTTACATCAGCTATTGCATTGGAGGAAATAAGGAAGGACCCTCAAAATTCTACATCAGAGGAACATTTTGACAACGTAGTATTTGGATCAAGTTTTAGTCCAAAATTGCATGCTCTTGCAATTTGGTCTATGGTTCCCAACACCAGAAAACTTGAGGTTTTTAGGTCATTTGAGAAGGTTCTTAGCTTAGTGGTAGTGAATAGGGCCATAGATATAGCCCATGTTCAAGCTGCAAAATTGACTGTGTGCACTGCCATGCTTAGTGTCGACACTGCACAGATTTCTGAAAAGAAATATGACGTTTGATTAAAAGATTATAATATTCTTTTAGATGAATGTAATAAAATGAGAGCCACATCACAAGAAGCTCAGTCAATAAGGGAATTTCCCTCACCCTCCTCATCTTCTTCAGAGTTTTCATCTCAAGACAAAGAAACCCTTGCATTGAGGATTTAGAGCTTGAAGGAGCTGCAAACAAAGAAGGAAAATGTCAAGAAAGCTAAAGAAGAGATTGCAAAGGTTGCAGATAATATTTTTGATGATATTTTAAAACATAGACTTTCAAAATTGGTAAATAAGGTTGATATTGTATGGGATGTATATAAGAGAATTCATAAAGCAAATGCACAATATGTGCAGGTTCAGTATGCATTCCAAAATGAATGGAATAAGTGGAGTACTAGGGTGGTTGCACTTAAGGAGATGATGCCACATATGTAGGAATACCCTAAGGCTCCCACAAAAATTCCTAATTTGATAAAGTTCATTCGTTTATTAAGTGAAATCACAACTTTCCATGGCAGGTTAGGCATGTAGCTACAGAATAAGTTAAAAATGTTTAGGGAAATGGAGAAGACTGGTATTCCAAAGATTCTGGATGAAAAAGGGTTGAAAGAGTTTGCTACCTGGAAGGATTAGTTGGGAGGTCTCCTCCCACATTTTAAGGGAGCTATCAGCCTTATTGATTTTACCATGTTAAATACATCTATTGATGATATGATAGGGATAGAGGTTAGAATGGATACATTTTTCAAGGAGTCCCAGATATTAATTGATGCAAGATATAACTAGTATAACACAAAGGTGAGAAAATTTTTGGGTATCCAGTGGCCAACTAAAGAGGAGTTTAATACATGGCTTGAAAATTTTCTAGATTAAGCCTATGTTGAAGTATTGTAAAATTCTATATCCTCCTAGTGATGAAGATTGATGACAAATATGGTGATGTGGATGGGTCTACTTCTCTTTTTACTTGCTTTCTTGTTTTCAAGCTTTTCTTGACTAGGCATGCACATGGAAAACATTTTTGGCTCATGGAGAAGATGGTTTGGTGATGATGCAATGATGAAAGATTCCTTTTGGAAAGCAGGCAAATCTTCTTGAGTGAATGGAAGCAAATTTTCTCTTATATGTTTTCCCCCTCATTGAAGGTGTAAATATAACTACTTGGGGAGGTTTTGAAATTCAAATGAAAGTGAATGTCAAATGTAAAATGTGACTACAAGTGTAATTTGGCCTGAAGCTTGGTTCTCCCATGTTTCTATAAATGGGAATTCAATGCCAATTGCATGGGTCTTTGGTTAGAGAAAGTTTTTTTGAACTCATGTAGTAGCAATTTTGTAAATCAAGCACAAAGGAATAGAATAGTTTTGAGTCTTAGGTATGAATTCTAGTTTGTAATAGGCATAATAGTTTTACAGCAATAATGGCATATGAATGAGAATTGTAAATTCTAGAATAATTTCTCATGCGTACTTTGTTTCTCAAATTGTGAAGTGTAGAGAAAAGGGATTTGCTATTCATGAGTTATCTTCATTTAGAGAGCCTCACGAGGCGAACTACCCTAAACTACCTCAAGGAACAATGCAAAAGTTCTAGAACCAGAAAGAGTAGGCCACGAAGATTTTCTAGACAAACTAACAAGCTCTGGGTCAAAAGATAGTAGTGCAAGTCTAGGACGACAACGCGGCACGTTGTTTTCTCTCCAGTATGTTGGCATCTATATGGACCATAAAGCAAGCTTATCACAAAAAATGACAAAGTGGCCACTTCTACTCTAATTGCTAAGAAATCTTGGAACGTGGGAAAGTAATAGAATATAATAGAACTATAATAGAGTGAAGTAGAAATGACAAAGATAAGGAGAAGAAAGAAAGTGCTTACAACCACCCAAGTAATGAATCCTCCAGCTAGTAGATATCTTCAATACCTACATGTGTAAGATCTAGAGATAATGTTTGGGCTGTATAGGGTTTTTCCTTAGTCAAATCCATGTTTTGGTGTTCCCACCTCCACGAACAACCAAAAAGATAGAGAGAGAGAGAAGTAAGAAAATGTGATGTGATAAAAGAAAACCCCGCTCAAGGAAGAGAACCCATATCACAAAATAAGAGTGATAAAGGAAATCTCCACTCAAGGATGAGAACTCATATCACAAAGTAAGGATGCAATAGATAGGGGATATGGAATCCCAAGATGCTCACAAGAATGAGATAAGGGAGATGAAGCTGGAAGATCCTAGAGTGTTGCAAGGAGAGAAACCAAGAGAGCTTAAAGTATTGTAGAAGGCTGCATGAAGAAAAATAACAAGAGCAAAAGTGTCAGAGCCAAGGCTGGAAAGAAGCTAGAGTGAAGCTAGAAGTTGGAATGAAGCTAGAAGTACAAGTGAATTGAAAAGACAACTTTTAAAGGGAGAAGAGAAGCAAAAAGAAGCTTCATGGGTGGTTACAAGGCAACCTAATCCATTACAATCAACAAAAGCAAGTGCCAAGTGGCAAACATGCTCGAAAATAGTTCTTTGAGCGTTGAAACATCATAGGACGCTAGTGTGGTGCAAAGACGTCTACGCAGCGTGCTAGTGTCCAGACACATCATGCTACAAAACAATGAGAATAGGAAAATCACAAGGTCTAACACAAAGCAGACGCGTGAGGCTAGCTACTAAAAAGGGGTTTTTGAGCATCCTAAGAGGCGAAAAATGCTAATGCAGGGGCTAAAATGAGCCTACACAAGATGCTAAGGGAGTGGATACAAGAATGTATGTGAAATTACAATCGATGCAATTTTACAACATTACATTTTTCCCCCACTTTAGCGGGCATATGAATCTACACTAGTATGCACGCTAAAGAAAATATACTAAACATAAATAACATCATTATTCCAAAAGGATATTGTAGATGAATAAAATAACTCTTTGAATCAAAGAAGTATTCCCCTAGACTGAAGACTTGCAAAAAAAACACATTAGACAAGGAAAACCTGCACCAGACAATAATGTTAGCGCACAAAAAACTAAAGGATTTGAGTCAGCAAAGGTAAAGAGACCTTGATGCAAAAGGGTTTTCTCAGTACTATGCGTCATCCCCAAATTAATAAACAATACATAGAAGAACTCTAATATGTTGAGGAGAGAAAGAGCATATACTCAGGAGGAAGAATATGCAGATCTTTGATCTGGTATATACAAAAGAGAAGAGAAAGAGAGGGAAGATAATTTAAGAGAGAGAAGCTAGAAAGGAATGAAAATTCCAGGAGATATGGATCTATAGGTATTCTCTTGAGAAGGTTCAAACAAAAAGGACTCCATAGCTCCATGGAACTATGAAGTTGCAAAAAGTGGACCAAAGGCCCTCAAACCAAAGATGGACAAATGTCGCAGGATGAAAACGTCTCATAGGCCCATAGACCTACAAGGAGGAAACCCCCAAGATATCTCACATGAAGGAAGCCCCATGAAGTATGTACCTTATAGGCCCGCAAACCTGCAAGAGGGCATCCCCCAAGATCTCTCACATGAAGGAAACCCATACTAAAGCACCTTACAAGCCCTCAGACCTACAAGGAGACGTCCCCCAAGATCTCTTTCATGGAGAAAACCTAAAGGAGGAGACTCCATATAGTCAAATTGGAAAGAAGCTTTGCAGGAGAACCTACAAAGTGACATGTTTACCTACAGATAAAGCATGTCCAAAAATAAAGCAGCCATGCAGGCGATCAAGCAAACAATCATGCAGACCATCAACAAATTGGAAGGCTTTCAAAGGGGTCCCTCAGGAACTCTTCAAAAGAAAAGGGGGTCTACTCGAGGGACGCTCTATTTGAAAGTGTATAAAGAAGAGAGGGGGCCCTTTGAGAGGGACAAACATCTCTAGAACAAGTTATCACTACCCCCTAGTAGACAGGGGAGGAAAACCATGCAAGATACTTAGAATATACAGGATAGAGGTAAACCTCGATATCATTTGTCATTCAAAGAAGAGGAAAGTGCATCAACAAACAAATGAGTTATCACCTAAATCATGAAGTTGTTGTATTTTATCCTTCAAGGCCTTACATTCACTAGTGGAATGGCTAGGCACTTGATGGTATACACAAAAAGAACATTTTTCTTTATCATCTTCATGAGATTTCTTGCATGTAGGAGGAGGAAGAGTAATTAAGTGGGATTTTAGAAGCTGCAAAAAAATACACTCTTGCTAAGATAAAGAATAAGGAGTAGGAAGCAACCCTTTCTCTTATGAAGAATAGTTTGACTTCCCAGAAGAGGAAGGCACAAATATAGAAGACAAGGGTGGATGAATCTTTTCAACGGAATGAGGTTGTGAAGAATTCGTGTTACTCAACCATGGCTTCCATTTAGATTGTTCATTCAAGCAACCAAGCCTTGAATTATGCTTACAGGGTGTGAATTCTATAGGGACCTGAATGCCTTGTTCATTACACCCACAACCTTTACGCCCATAACCATATTTATAGGAAAGCCTAAATCTAGGGCCATAACATGTTTACAAATCTTGAGAAGGATGGGGATCTTCATAGAGAGCATTGTTCCAGAAATGGGGATCACACTCCTGTATGGGATCACCATCATCCTTTTTAATAGGATTTCCAACATTATCCTCTTTAGCAAAAGTGTAATCATCCTCCTCAGAAGGAGGATCAACACTCAAATCTTTACAATTTATGTCACATTATACCGCGATACAGAAGAAAAATAATCTTTGATAGCGGGTGGGGATGATGTTATTGGAAGGATCAAGTGGATTGGGTAGACTTTACATTCCCCAACAGGGTTCTATAAATTCTAAAGAACCCCAATCATCACCAAAACATGCATTATTTTGAGAAGAGGTAGAAGGAGCAAACTTAGTATTCCTTGCTTCAAAAGGATCTTCTTTAGGCACATATACTGCAAGAGTATCATGTGTAATAGGTACTAATGGAGTAAACATCAATACAATGGAAGACACTGAAGGAATAAGAGTATGCACAATCAAAACTTGACCAACAACTGCCTTTTCACATAAGTGCATAGCATCAGGGTCAGCCTTGACTGTGACTACTTGATTATTTCAAATGAACTTAATAGATTTATGTAAGGTAGATAGGATTGGACCCATAGTATGAATCCACGGTCTACCAAGAAGAAGGTTATAATGTAACTTTTATGACATATCATATACAAGGGTAGGTATAGTAATGGATCCCAACCTCAAAGGAAATACTATTGTGCCTAAAGGTTTTCGACCGAAATTATCAAACCCACAAACGTCAGTAGAAGAAGCATTAAGAGAAGATGAATCAATTTTAATTTTAGAAATAGATCAATTCTACAAACGTTGATCATCGAACCAGCATTAATGAGAGTACGTCTAATGTCATTATTGTCAATGTTGACTATAATCATTAAAGGATCTGCTTGCTTATGTACTTTTGAAGGTGGGAGTTCCTATGGATATAATGTAATAATAGGTGAATATGCGTGAATATGAGCTATCAACACATCAGCTTCTATTAGCCTAATAGAAGAAGGCAAGAGAATCTTTTGCAAGGCTTCCTTAAGCATACCCTGGTAAATTAGAGTAGACTAAAGCAAGTCCCACAGTGAGATCTTAGCCGAAGTAACATGAAGTTGCATGACAAGATCATAATCACCAGGTGCTTTAGTTGTAGGTTTAGGTGCTTGAGGAAGGCTTGGTTGTTTATTCATTCTATTCTCATAAGTATGGGCTACCACTCTATAAGAGGGAGCCTTAGAAAGGTTGGGAGAGTCACTATCAAATGGAATGCCATTAATAGAACATTCCCTTTTAGGAGAAGGACTAGCTGGAGTCAGATAAATAATAGGTCTCTTAGGCCTTTGAGGGGAAACAAAGACATAGATTATATTTACAAACTCATCACAACTAGTGGAATAGTTATTCAAAGAAATATTCTCAACATCGATCCGGGAAGGATCAGATGTGGAAGGAGATTCATCATTCACCAAGGCAACGTCTCTAGAAGAGAGTGCATTGGAATGGAGAGGAGATTCATCATTCATGAATGCATCATCTCTAGAAGAGAGTGCAATGGAATGAAGAGAAAGTAGAGTAACATTAAGAAAGGTATAAATAATTTCATCTTCTTGCAACAAAATATCCTCCAAAGAAAGAGGACTTTCATGAGAAGGATCAAATATATCAAGTGACATAAACAAATCCAAGTCACCATCACATGCATGAAATGGAATATCGTTAACATTTTGAACAAAATTATATATTGAACTAATAAGAGAAGATATTAAATTCATTTTGGGTTGATAGAACTGTGAAAACCCAAAAATCTAAATTTTCATATTTTTTGGGTATTTTCTAGGTTCTAGCAATTTACATTATTGGAGGTCTTTGGAGCCAAATTTGGGTTTTGAACTTGCGTCAGTCCCTAAAATTCAACTACCAAAGGCATAGTATTTTAGGGACTAAACTAGTCCTCATGGAAACCTTTCCAATGGTGCAAACGGTTCTGAATTCCAAGCACCGAGTCAAAAGTTATGACCCCACCAAGTTGGGGTAAATAAATTCCTAGTTTTTTGAAAAATATTGTGTTCACACTGGGTTCACCAAAATGTAGAGAAGGGGAATTCGCTACTCATGAATTATCTTCATTCAAAGAGCCTCATGAGGCGAACTTCCCTAAACTACCTCAAGGAACAACGTGAAAGTTCTAGAATCAAAAAGAGCAGATCACGAACATTTTCTGGAAAAACTGAGAAGCTCTCGGCCAAAGGACGGTAGTGCGGGTCTAGGACGACAACGCGGCACGATGGCATCTCTCTGGCACGTTGGCATCCGTATGGACTAAAAAGAAATTTTATCACAAAAAATGACAAAGTGGCCACTTCTACTCTAATTGCTAAGAAATCTTGGAACGTGAGAGGGTATGTGTAGGATCATCATGGAAAAAATAGGCCCTTAAGTGGCAAAAAATTTAAAAAAATCAAAGTTAGGAAACTTGATGTAAAAATTTGAATAAGTTATCTATATTATTTGAAAAAATGTAAGAATAGAATCTGTAGCAAATTGAATGTAGTTTCTAAACTACTAGGTTTTAAAAAAAAAATCTATTTGGTGAAAATTTGAGATTTCAATGTGTATACACCTAAAATCGGTCAAGACATTTAATTAGTTAAATACTAGTTATTTAATTAATATTTCATCTACGTATAAATAAATTCTCAATTTATTTATATAGTTCATATCCTTTAATTCTCCAAATCTAAAATCATATTCTTCTAATTTAATTAAATAAAAAAATTTCATAAGCTTGTTTTATTTAATTAATTTTCACTAACCTCGGATTAGGAATTCAAGCACGTCTACAAAATTTTTCATGCCACCTCATCAAGGTCACATGAAATTAAATAATTATATTTTTTAATTAGAATTATCTTCAAACACATGGCTTATTCCTCACACACTTCTTCAACAAACTTTCAACACTATCTTTTTCTCACACACTTGATTCTTCCATCCATTTGGCATGTTGTCTTTGGTCAAGATATTCCTCCATCCATTTGGCATGTTATCTTTGGTCAAGATATTCCTCCATCCATTTGGCATGTTGTCTTTGGTCAAGGGAACACCTTCTTGATTCTCTTCATCTCCACCGTTCATCCCTCTTGTTTGAATCTAGATTGTCGATCGTTGCCACCTCACAAGATGCTTGGAAAATCCTATAAATACAACCCTTTTCCATTGTATTTTGCATCCCACATTCGAGTAGAGTTATCATGCAGAAATAGCATTTGGAGTCTTATAGTTAGAATCATGTTTTGCTTTGTAGTTGCATATAGAATCATGTTTAACTTCATATTTAGCATTGTAGAATCATATGTTGCTTTATAGTTGCATTTTATACCATACTTTGCTTTATAGTTGCATTTTAGATTAATATATTCATAGTTAACATTTGAGCATATGCAGAATCATCCTAGCTTCATATCATAGCATTTACATTGTATAATCTAACACCATTATCCATTTATCATAATATCCATTATCATTTTCATCATATAGTTTCATGTAGGAACTTAATTGGCTTGCATGTTGAATATTATCTTGTTTCTCAAATTCTCATTTTAACAACCATAGTGCACATAAAAATCTTAGATCCAAATGGTTTAATAAATCCTTGATAATAGAGGAAAATGAAACATTTTTAAAAGATTTTTTTGACTGAAAAACAAAGTAGTTTAATTGATTTAAATCTTTGATATAATCTGTTTCATTGGTGTTTGTGTTGATTTACTAACTCTCCCAAATTTCACACACACATAAAATGGCACCCACCGTGGGGCAATACCCCATTTCTAAAAAATTTCTAGAAAAGTTCTTGTAAACAAACTGAATGTGACATTTTAGCAAAATCGTTAGTTCTTTCAGGGCATCCGAAAAATCTTTCGATGCATACGACTTTTGTTTCGACAGATCCGACCAATCTTTCAGCACATTCGGGGTCTATTCTAGTGCATACAATCAATCTTTCGGCTCATGCATCAACTATTCTAGTGCATAGAGGGAGTATTTTAGCGCATTTGGTCTTTTCTTTAGATCATTCATCACGTCTTTTAGCGCATTTAGTATTTCTTGTAGCACATACATGAGTTATTTTAGCACATAGAGTATCTGTTTTAGCGCATTGAAATAATATTTTAGCTCATTAAATGACTGTTTTAGCGCATCTAGTTAAATTTACCAAATTTTAAAATCTGAGAACTAATTGGTGTTTTTGGCTTGCAGGTATTTTTATACATTGGTCAAAGACAAATTTATCAAACTACTGATGATTTATGCAAGGGTTGGAGTTATTTAAATTCTTTATTTTGCTTCACATAGGCATCTAGCTTAATTAGAAAGGATAAAGAATGCCATGTCTTTTGTGCTTGATGAATGGTAGGCATATGCTCTCCCCTTAACTGGGTGACCAAAAAGTCAGACGCATTTGCTTTTGTTTTATCCTTAGAGGGTCTGCCTTGTGGGAAAAAGTAATCACCCAATGGAACGACCCAATTGGTAACATGCTAATGCCAAGCGACTTCCAACCAAGATATAAATGTGGGTACTTGGGGAAAGGTCAAGTATCATGAGGATTGTTCCAACAAGAAGGGCAGCAAGGGTCTCTTTCCGCATGGATAATCCCCCATGAATAGAATGCCTATACTAGAACCCTTTGTTGTAGCAAGACCAAAATCCTTAATCTATTTGTTGGTACAAGAACAGTCGTTCTAAGGTCATCCCACATTCTTGCGGCTTTTAGTAGAGATGAGAAATATGCCATGGGAGATTCATGGATATTGATGCTTGGTTGCCTCGTATAAGTGAGTGTCATGGAGGGGAGCCAGTGGGGTCAAGCATCTAATCATCCACTATAAGTAAGCGCAGCTCGAGTAAAATCCAAGTGGGAATCCAATAAATATTATCCTACATAGCCTTAAGTTGTACATGCTTGATGTGTTTTTACCAATATGTTTTTTTAAAAAAATTCAAACAAAACACCATACATTGGAAGTGAAAACCTTGATTCAGAAAAACATCCTTTGGAACAACCTGGAAAATCAGAAAATCAAACATAAACTTGCAATAAACTGCGTCACTTTCCCAGTTCAGCGCATCCACTGCATTTTCTAGCGCATTTGTACAATCCTATAACGCATCCAACTATTGTTATTGTGCATCTGTGCATTTTTCCAGCCCATTCATCCTCTATTATGGTGCATCTAGTCAATCTTATAGTGCATCTGTGCATTTTTCCAATGCATTTACCCTCTATTATAGCACATCTATGTATTTTTCCAATGCATTTTTCCTCTATTATAGTGCATCTATGCATTTTTCCAACGCATTTACTCTATGTTCTAGTGCATTCAGGAAATCTTATAGCACATCTGTACACTTTTTTGGTGCATCTGTCCTCTGTTTTAGTGCATCTGGGCTTTGTTTTAGCGCATCCATTAAATGCAAAACCTGAGAGTTAAACTTGTCCCCTGTTTCACAATTTGAACCAAAATTCAGAATCTTCTTCAAGTCCAGAATCATTCCTTAGGTACCATAGAGTCTAAACTTGTTAAAATTGACCTCTACAAGTGGAATTCTCCAACCTAAGCCAAGATCTAACATCTCAAAGTGCGAAAATCATCAAACTTATCACACCTTTGATTATTAAGCCTAGTTTCATCATCAAGATTTACCATCCTTTCATCACGAAAAAAAGCTATATAGTCAAATCAAACTTAGTCTCATTATAATTTTTCATTATATTTGACTTAGTTATAATCCTTGGTACTCTTTCAAACTTAGATCAAAGTTTAGTCAAAACTATAACACTTGTATGCCCGTTCAAACAAGGTTACAAAAACAAAAACTCAAGGGAAAAGGACTTGAAAATCAAAACATTGAAGAGCCAAACCTTGGAACTCCAACCATTGAAACTCTAATTATTGAGACTCAAAACACCGAAACTCAAAACAGTGAAATGCAAAACACCATGGTGGAGGCTAGAGAGAATCCTTTCCATGGACTCAACAACACTAAAGGGGAAGAAATAACCAAGGTGGATATACAACATGCTAAATAAGATCCAAACTTCCACAAATGCTTAGAAAATATTTTTGAAAGAAATGGAGAAACATACCTCCTTATGCTAGCTAAACAAGGTGTCAAATTACCTGAGGACTTTGATGTGAATCAATTGAAAGCACCTCCCAAACAACCTGAAAAAGAAATAGAACAAGTGATTTCCCTAACTCATCAAATGAAGAACCTTCAACAACAAATTCTTGACATGAAAAGGGGACCATCAAAACGATATTTGATCCTAGACATTTGTCCATATCCTTTTGATCAAGATATCCATATAATTCCTTTTCCCAAACATTGAAAATTCCCAAAATATGACAAATACAATGGGAAAACAGATCCAATTGATAATGTGAGGGAATTTAGAACCATGAGTATTGAATTTTCTCATGAAGAAACTTATTTGATGAGGTTATTCCCAAGAAGTCTAGGTGGACAATGCCTTGAATGGTTTTCAAAACTTGCACCACCCATCAAACCTTTGAAGAATTGGTCAACAAATTCATCACCCAATATTCTTATAACATTCAACATGACATAACAATGAAGGACCTTTGCAACTTGAAACAGAAAAAGGGTGAATCGTTCCTGGTGTTTTTTGCAAAAATGGAGAAGGTTTTTCGCAAGATATTCTCATCCCATACCTGAAAAAGATAAGATGGAAATATTTATCGATAACCTAAATGACGAGATGAGCTACAGGTTGGAATTGCAATGTCCACCCACATTCAAAAAAATGATTGAAAATGGGATTAAAATCAAAGAAGCTTTGGTCAAAAGAGGAGTCATAAAAATTTACAATGACAACAACACATCAAACTCCTCTAACAATTACAACAACAACAAACTAGAGTTTTGGAAACAAAACAAGAACGTGGGTAACAACGATGGTACAACTAAAAATCAAAATGCAAAACCTGTATTCAATTTGACAACAGCCACCAAAACTAATCAAAACAACAATCCACCCAACAGCCAAAACAACAACCAAAATGTCAACCAAAGCAACAATCAAAGTAATACTGGATCAAAAACACCATCATATTGAACGTCCTTAAATCAAAGAAGGTTCACCCATTTAGGACAATCATCAAAATCAACATAGAAGGAAATTCTTAAAGCTAAGGTCATAACAGTACCAAAGGAAAGAAATTGGGAACCACAAGTTAAGCCTCCATTGTGGAATGATGCTCATTTTTGTGAATTTCATCACAACAAAGGGCATAAAACCAATCATTGCATGCAATTGAAGCACTTGATATAGGATTTAATTGACAATAAGATGATATTTGTAGGACCCCAAACGAACAATGATCATGGGGCGTTCAACAACCCTCTATCCAACTACGAAAAAGGGGAATCTTTTTCTTTAAATACCAAAGGAAAAAACATAAAATATGTCTATGACATCACCATTCTACATATTGAGGTGGTTGATGATCAAACCCATGAAAAATTAGATCTTATTGCAATTGATAACCCAAAAAATGACAACACCCTTGAACATGAACAAAACATCATTGCAATTGAAAATCAGCATCATGATATCGACACTACCTCACATCAAATCAATGACCTTGTGCCCATAAATTTGTTCAACAACATCATTGTAGATGAAAATCAAATCAATGTTATCAAAATCAGAGAAGGACAAAACAATTCACCAATCAATGCAATCACACGAGGACAAGTCATCGTAACATTGAAAGGAGCTACCCCTTCCATGTCCAAAGCAACTACTACTATCCCTGCAACCCAATATAACATAGTTGATCAGTTGCAGAAAATAACCGCCCAAATATCCATATTATAACTTCTCAAGATTTCACCCGCTCACAAGGAAATCTTGGAACAAGCTCTAGTCACCACCACGGTACCAAACAATCTAGATGTTTTCCAATTCCAGACTATGGTGGGACATTTGACTGCACGAATCTTCTTATCATTTTCTGAACACGATGATGTATCTATCAACCATCCACACAACATTTCCCTCCACATTGAGGTCTTAATCCACAAACACCATGTTAAACATGTTCCAATAGATGGAGGAGTTGGCCTGAATATGTTTACTTTGAAACTTGTCTATGCACTAGGCTATTCAGAAAATGCTATTGATCCTAGAAGGAAAATCATATGGTGAAAAGGAGAGATCTTCACAAGGGTTGATAGTGCTACACATTAAAGTGGTACCAGTTTTCAAAGATATAGTACGCCAAGTGTTAGCCAAAGAGTTAATATACAACATACTCTTGGGAAGACCTTGGATTCATGACATGCAAGAAGTGCTATCCACATATCACCAATGTTTGAAGTTCCCTTTCAATGGGCAGGAAATCACTATTGCAGCTAACTCAAACAACCCCCAATATTGTAACACCCTCAAGACTACCCAAGATGCTTATGTACCACACAAAAGGGAAGCTCCAACTCCTGGTTCATCAAATGATGGGAAACAACTAAATGCCCTATCAAAGTGGGTTGAGAAAAAGTACCAATCAAAGGATAAGGATATCGGTGATTCCACTCCCTCAAGTAAAGAAAGTACATCAAATTCTTCATCAAAATAGCCTGAGATAAAGGATCAATCAAAAGAAAAAGGTATCAGTAATTCTACTCCACAAGATCAAGAAAGTCAACTTGAGTCCTTATCAAAACAAGTGACCAAGATCCAATTGAAAGAAAAACGCATGGGGGAATACTCATTTGAGCAATCCTTATGTTTATCACAACTTTCCTCTTCTCCTAAATCACATGGGCAGCCATCAACATCAAGACAGCAATCATCACAACCCACCACACTATTTGATGGCACCTTTGTAAGAGTAGGCACATTAGTGGATGACTCAGATGACAAAGAGGTTTTAAACTAGTTATACAAAGACTAAGAATCATCACAAACATCCACCTTGTTGGCCTCCTACAATGATTTAATAACTAAGCCCTTACAACCATGATTCAGAGATTGGACATCTAACCTCAATAGCCATTTCAATCATCATGAAGGTGCATTTAACTTCTCAACCCAGGGATGTGAACTTGAAATGGGCCAACACAGTATGTGCACTAGGAACCCGAAGTAGCCATTTTCATTCTACAACTAAGGAACTCACAATACTAAAAGTAATTTTCTTAGAAGGGAATACCATAACTTCCAATCATCAATCAACAACTACATCAAACTAAAATGCATAACAGAAATGAAAATTTGAGCAACAAACAGGGCACTACTATGTCTGCTTTGGTTGTAGGAACAGTCACAGAATATAATTCTAGTGGCTATAGGAACAGTCGATGCCAGATTTCTAACTAATTACTAAATAGCAAGTAATACTAAACTAATAGTAAACTAGGACAACGGATTACTCACCAAGTGGGCCCCCTTGGATAAGTATCCTCTAAAACTAATGAGAACTTAGATGCTCAAACTCAAAACATTATTTTATTCACTGTAAATCATGAGTACAAAATAGTAATGTATCTGTATTACTGAAAACTTGAGAGTGCAAGTACAATATTAAATTGTGCAACCCCTAAGAAGGAGCATCAGATCTTTATTTATACTATCAACTAAACAAGGTAGTCAACTCCACGACTAGGTGGATGCCATTTAGGGAAAATAGAGAAAGTGGAGTGGTGGCGGTTATGCGTGCATGGAATCTGGTCAGACATGCAGATCCAAACACAGATTTAGCACAGCAGTAACGCCCGCATCTGATCAACTAGCATTAAAGTCCACTACAAGGCGGTTACATTTAATTTGCATGAGGAATCTTCTACCGTAAACCTCCTTTGACCTTTGAGCGATTCCTTTGTTGGATGTTATAGTGCATGCCCAGCTGGTGGTGTCTTCCTCAACTTAGCATCCTCAAATTAAATTTGCATGACAATTTCAATACGCACAATAACTGCATATATCTATAACCACCTTAAGGAGCATTCATTAACCACATGCAAAGTCAATATAGATAATCCACATAATATGCTAATGTCATTAAAACTTGTAGAAATAGGATTAAGCCCAATGTATATGGTTTGAGGGAAACAATATGAAAATATCAACATTTAGCATCAAATTCCATTAAAACTGCCAGAAAATAAACTATAGATTCTACCCAAAATTGGACCAAAAACTAGGCTCATCACTCCCCCCAACCTAACGTTATGTTGGTCTTCTAGTAGGGGAAGGGTTGTTCTTCTGCTTGGTCAAAGCTCTAAATTTTGTGACTGATAGTTGTCCAATATCAGTGTCTACTAAGCATGGATCAGGGTCCCAATAGAATCCTCCTAATCTGTCAAATCTTCTCCATCTCTATTTTTCTACAGTAATGTCGTACTGGTAGAACCTAAAGTTTGGCATGGGCCACATGCGAATGGGTGGCTAGAAAGTCAAGGGAAGCCAAAATCGCCCCTTAATTCTCCCAATCTAAAATACCTATCAATCATTTTTAGTGTTGTAGCAAAATTGTGGATGGAATGAGGTTCAGCTTTTTTCATCTGATCAGTTAGGCTATTCCATCATTGTGATAGGTATTCTCTCATAATTTCCTCCTTTGTTGCTGCCTTTACCTCATACTCACTGTAAAATGTCTCAATCCAAGGCATAATCTTGTTGCCATAACTAGGTTTGAAAAGAATTTTGTGCCATTCTCTGTAAATATCCCTTGGGTTGCTTGATTCAACCCTAATGGGCAGAGGGATGTTAGACTCCAATTTCTTATAAGCCCCATGTTGTTATCCCCAACTAATCTCATTTTGCACCCAAGACATAAATGCCCTTAATTGGACATCCCCAACATACAACAATGGATTCCAATCATGGTCTTTAGTTACAACATAATTATGCAAGTAAAACTCACATAGAAAATTCTTCATTTTAGGGGAGCCAATCCTATAAGCATTGAAAAATTCAATAGGAGTGCCAATAGAAGGATTCAAACCTGAGACAATCCTTGACAGCTTAAAAGAGAGATATTTCTCTTTCAAGTGGAGAGCATAGACCCTTAGAGGGGTCCTATATTCCAAAATTTGTGGTACCAAGGCTGCCATATCATCCACCCTCTTCTTCAAGGTGGAAATTTCTACATCTTTATCTTAAATTTCCTTATCTCTCTTTTGAATTTCCTTCTTCAATTTTTGTTTTTCTTTTTTCCATTCTTCTTCCCTCCTTTGTATTTATTTCCATAAATTCAAAATTTTCGTATGTATTGTAAAATCGGGAGGATTATGAATTCCTACCAGTATTTTTGTCGATGGTTGCTCCCCATATAGTACTATCTACATGGACTCAGGCTATCCAGTTCTATCTGGGTGCGAGGGTAATATTTCTTCTCCCACTTCTTGCTACAGGGTCTCTTATTCTTGTTCTTGTTTGTGTTCTTGTTGTGGCTGTAGGAACTCCTGCTCTGGTTCTAACTATTGTTGCAGGACCTCTTGTTGTAGGACTTCTTGCTCATGTTGCAGGAAATCATGATTTTCCTCAAACTCTTGATTTTCAACTTGTTCTGCAATATTGGCAAGGTCATCCAATTTTATGTTTGTTGTTGCCCTAAATATATCTTCCTCCTCGACATTCTCCTACCCCATTAGAGCTTCTATGTCCTTCTGTGGTATTTCTCTAGACTTAGGGATTTCCTGTGGAGGCGTACCAAATGTTGGCCTAGCTGGTCTTGATTTCCTAGGAGGGCTCTCACATTTTTCTTCAGTTGTAGGATGAACAGTGTCAGTCTTCCTATTTTTAGAACATGACACCTCTTTTTCTACTGGCTACCTTTTGGCCTTTCCTTTTCTCATTTTTACTTCTCTCTTTTGTGCCCTAGTTTTCATCAAGGTTCTAAGTGGAATGTCGTCAACAAAATCTGAGGAGCTTTCTTTTTTCAAGTGTTATGTTCCAGAAGAACTAATTTATATGGTTTCTTCTGTTGCATGAGGGTTTACACTAGGGCCTACACCAGAGGTTGAAGCACTAAGAGTGGCTTCAGCCATGCTCAATCTCTTGCTAGACCTACGAGGTTGAGGCAAAACCCTAGGTTGCAAGTGCTCAAGTCTAATTTGATCAACATTTATAAATTCTTCCCAGGTCATTCCAGACACATCATGGAGAGACTTTTCAACTAGCAATTTAATCAAACAAAGGTGGGAAATAGAATTGTCCCTACCTTTTTGGGTCTCGTCTGCCATGATTGAGAGAAGATTGTATAGCACGTTAGGCACATTCATCCTCCTCCTATGCCTCATGTGACTCAAGAGTTTGAAATGTACTTAATGCAGGTTCGACAAATGACCTTCATAGGTGAGATACCTTATAATGTAGACATTTGGTTGCTTCCATGGTTTGGGCAGAGAGGTTCTTTTTTTACCTTGTTTATCCATGCTAATTAGATGGGTCACCATGTACTGTAAATTCAGCCCTAGCTGACCTGGCATCTCTAGAGGCAAGGTAATGTTTTCCATCAGCAGGTAACTCTATAACCTCTGCAATTCTTTCCTCGGTTACCACAACCTCCAACCCTTTTACTATGGATTTTCCTTTAGAAAATGTCTGGGTGAATTCTAGTGCAATGCATTCATCAAATCCATCCAGCTTCAAGAAGTAATCTAACCATCCACAGTTTATAAATTTGGCCAGGCATTGTGCATCTTGCAATAAAACATCATGAACTGGAGGCTGATTTTGAATTAGCCCTCCTCCCATTTTCTACAATCAACTCACTCTGCAAAATTTCCTTCCTGTAATTCATGTCTGAAAGCCAAACACCTTCCTACAATACCTACTAAGTTTCTAGTGCCAATATCAACTGAATTTTCCCTTTCTTTTGTTTTCCCTTTTTGTTTGCAACTCAAGATTATGACAGGGTTAATAATGGCAAGAAAAGGAATGATAAAGGAGAATTATGATGGGAAGAAATGGCAGCTGCAGTTAGTGTCACTTCACACATGCAAGTCGTCCGCTCACTCAGATTGCAAATCGGCTCATTTTAAATTTTCTAACATATCCTAGCATGAATTGACACATGGGAAATATATTCACATCTTTTTCTTCCCCCCCAACCTAAGTTTGGACATGTGTTCACACATGCGAGATGGGAGTGGTGATTTGACAGGGAATAATGACATGTTATGTGAACATCTATACTAATGTACAATGATTAAATGAATGCACTTAAAAGATGATTAAAAGATAGCAATTAATGTGCACATACCTAAATGTGTGGGGGATTTGTTACAAATATCATGGAGAAAGTATCGTTCACCTTTTTTAGGGAATAAATTAAGCAATTAATGAAAATGAAGTGGAATGAGGTGAGGTGGAATGAAGTGATGGAAGAGAGAGAAAGGTGGTGATGGATGGGTGAATTGGTGGATGGGTGAAGAAATGGACTTCCACAAGAGGGGGAGTCTTTATTATGACAAGTACATACCTTAATTAGCCAAAAGGAGGGACACTAGGTCCACTTCCTTCGGGTGCAAGAAGCTCAGGTGTTGAATGTTGGGTGAATTGTTGCAGGAACTCTTCTTTGGAAGTTGGCTTGTGATATAATCTAAGGTGATGACCATTGACAAGTAACTTGAATCTAATAGGGTCAATGATAGTAAGTTGAACAGCTCCATTACAAAAGACTTCAGTGACTTCATATGGTCCTAGCCACCTTGTCTGCAATTTTTCTACATTGTCCTAATATCTTGAGTCATAAAGCAGGGCCCAATAACCTGGTTGGAATTTCTTGTCCTTGATTAATTTTTCATGCCACTTAATTCTTTGATTATGCACTATCTCTGTATGATGCAGGGCTACTCTTCTTATCTCATCCAAATCATTTAGTTGCATGATTCTTTCTCTTTGTGCCTTAGAAATATCCATCCCCAAATCTACTACAATCCTAAGAGTCTTATATTCAAATTAAATGGGAATCATGGTTGTCTTTCCATATAGCAGCTCAAATGGAGTGAAGCTTGTAGTTGTTTTCCAGGTTGAAATATAGGCCCAAAAAGCTTTTGGTAATCTATTTTCCCAATCATTTCTATGAATATCTATCATTTTGGTCAAAATGGCTTCAATTTCTCTATTGGTCACCTCAACTTGGCCATTAGCCTGAGGGTGATAAGGAGTAGACTTCATGTGCCTTATGTTGTATTCATTGACTAGTTTTTCCACAAGGGTTGATGTGAATTGAGCCCCTTGATCAATCACTATTTCTCTTAGAACTCCATATCTTGTGAAAATCTCCTCATAAAGAAATTTTGCAACCTTGTTATCTCTTGCATGCTTCATGGTCTTAACTTCTACCCACTTTGTCACATAATCAGTGCATACCAAGATATAAGACTTACCATTTGATGGAGGGTCAATGGGTCCTACAAAATCCAATCCCCACTTGTCAAAGGGGGTGATTACTACCAAAGGGAAAAGTGGCATCTCATTAGATCTGGTTGGTCTGCCCATTCTTTGACATCTATCACATTTACTAATATACCTTCTTGCATCCTTGTACAGTGTTGGCCAATAATATCTTGTGTTCAAAATCTTCATTACTGTCCTCTTGGCTGTAAAATGTCCTCCACATGGTTCATTGTGGAATTCATGCAAAATGTCATGTGTTTCATCTTCTCTCACACATTTCCTCATGGCATGGTTTGGTCCATTATAAAACAAACATCCAGTAATCTAGCAAAAATGAAAATATTTTTCAATGAGTGCCCTTTTCTCTTTTGGAGATAAGTGAGAAGGAACTCTACCTGTGACCAAATAATTGGCTATGTTAGCATACCAGAGTGTTTGTATACTGAGGGAGAATAGATGCTCATCAGGAAAATATTTATTTATGGGTTGATTGTCTTTTGATGTAGTCAACCTTGAAAGAAAATTTGCAACAACATTGGCCTTCCCTGGCTTATCCACAATGGTTATATCAAACTCTTGCATTAACAATAACCATCTTGCTAGCCTACCTATGATCAAAGGTTTATTCATGAGATATCTAATGGATGCATGATCAGTGTGCACAAAGATTTGGTAACCTATTATGTAATGTCTAAATTTGTTTAGTGCATAGATCACTGCCAGCATTTCTTTCTCTGTCACTATATAATTGAAATCAGCTCCTTGTAAATTTTTTCTTTCAAAGTAAATGGAATTTTCAACAACTCCTTTCTATCCTAAGACTACTCCTATGG
>VDFB02271358.1:85759164-85893250 GCA_007258455.2 Sequoia sempervirens | reverse complement strand
TGGCATCCATCTAAGCCCTATCATTTCCGTCCATTTTCCCACCTACCTTGGTCTTGACATAAAACTGGCACACATAAATCATGCTTTGGGAAAACTCTTGACATGTCTATCCTTCGATCATACACGATTCATGAAACATCATGTCATTGACTATCATAGTCTAATTGTCCTTATATGACATAATCCTTGAAAACCATATGACATTCCCTTAGTCTCATGTCTCTCATCCTTTACCAAGGCCACCTTTTTTCCTTTTATGCTTGTCACCTATATTGGCTTTCCCTTGTCAAATGGTCTAAGAATAATCATCATCCCATCTAGTCCTAACCAAGTCATTCCAAATGCAACAAGTCTAATCCATACAAGCATTATCCAAAATTTTACTTGACTGCATTCCTGGCCCGACTGTAGACCGCCATACTTTCATCACATTATCGTCATCGTCCTCATGTTGTTTCAGATGCGTCCTTCCCATGTCAAACAACGTTGTCATCACCTGTCAATTGGTATTCAGCTTGACTAGGGGCACAATCATGTTTGTCCTTAGATTCTCATGTGTAGGAATCAGTCATATGCATTTGTCACGATCCTCTTAAACGTCAAAAGACAAAAACATCACAAAATGTCTTGAAAAAAGACAAAAACATCATAAAATGTCCTGAAGAAAGACCAAAAAAATCATAAAATGTCTTGAAAAAAGACAAAAAAAACATCGCAAATGTCCTAAAAACCTAAAAATCATAAAACGTCCTGAAGAAAAACACAAAAATATCCAAATCAATGTCAAAATCCTAAAAATGGAGTCAAAGTCAGTCATGTCAATCAGTCCATGTCATTGTCAAACTACGTTGTCTCTACGCATTTGCTACGTAGGCAAGGCCATCAGTCGATGAGTCCCCGAGACATTAGGTCAGTCCTTTTAGGTTGGTCCAAATAAAATCATGGTATTTTCCACAATCGTCAAATCGGTCAAATAAGTCAGACATAGTCAAACTTAGACACAAGACAGTCATTTGAAACGTCAACGTCAAAATTGTTCAAAATCAGACAGCACAGTCCAATCAACCATACAATCAACATTAGTCAACTTGCCAAAACATATTACTCAAAACAATGTCAATCTCGTCACTCTTTGATTCTCTTCAAGATGTGTCCTTCTTGGAGTTAGACCTCGTCAAAATGTCCTTTGCCTTTTCAAGATGTGTCCTTCCTGACAATAGGCTCCGTCAAATTGTCAACACCCTCAAATTGGCAAAACCCTTAAACTACCCAAACTGTCAAACCGACAAGAATTCAATCTTTGGCAAACAAACATTGGCAAACAAAATAAAATGGTTGTTAATATTTTTGGTCTATCTTGTCTTATCTTTTGACTATCTTGGCTATTTTGTCTTATATTTTTATTGTCTTGTCTTTTGACACTCATGTTACTAGTTTCTCAGGGAGATCCCGACAAAAGGATTTAGAAAAGCAGCGATGTATCATGATAATGGCTTTATCTTATTTCTTTTTGACAGTCATGTTGCTAGTTCCTCAAGGATGTCCTGGCAACAGGATTTAGAGGAGCAACGATGTTTCATGACTTGTCATTTTTGTCTTTTTCTGCTTGTGGTTGATTCTGAAAAAGACTGGGGCAATAACGCTCTTGGTATGAGTCATGATCTTCCTTGTCTATGATTGCTTGTCTTATGTGATGGTACGGCCTTGCACACCTTGATCTATGTCATATCATGGTGTTTGTTGGCCATCACAACAATCTGCCCAATGATGATTAAGAGCAATAAATATTAAAAGTCCTATGGTAAGGTTTGAAGGATTTGGTCTAGGAACTAACATGCATCTTCTTTAGTCTTTCCATCTTCTCTGTCTCATCTCATATAGGCATTGCATCCATATCATAATCCATATCTTTTTCATTAACATTTCTTTGTCTCTTCATATTCTAGTCTTCTCATCCATTTTGAGAGCACACCCATGTTCTTGGAACCTGTCTGTCCTCTCGAGGGGGCATACCATAACCCTCCTCATCATTCTTCCTCATCTTATTTTGCACTGGGGCATATTTTTTTTGACTTATTTTCTTTGTCACAATGCGACATGCTACATTATGACAAAGAGGGGCAAAATGTAGACACCTAAAAATAACCTAAGCCTGCAAGCTTCATTTTACCACTTTCGTCCCAGCATAATTATGACATTTAATTATGTCCTTGGTCCACATTCAACTATTGATTAAATAATTCATAATTATTTAATGAATTCATGTCATTTATTCTTCATGATTATCAAATAAATAAATTCTATTTATTTATTAAATATGTCATTAATTGTCTAAGTCTTCCTTAATTAAATAAATTTCTAATTTATTTAATTCTAAATATATTTTCTTCTCGATTATTAAATAAATAAGTTTTATTTATTTATTTAATGTGTCACTAATTCTCTTAATTAAATAAATTGATTAATTTATTTAATTAATTAATCTTTCTCCTAAATTAAATAATTAAATTTAATTATTTAATTGCCAATTAATATTCTTCTCATTTTAAATAAATTAAATTATTTAAAATGTCATGTCAATCTTAACTGTCAGTCCTTTTTGATAAATAATCTGAAAAAGATTATTTATTATCTCTCAAAATCCATAATTTGAATTATTTTAATTCAAATTAGTAATTAATCTTCTAAAAATCAAGCAATCGGGCAGATTCTTGATTTTTCAAATCTTATCTTTAGTCCACATCTTATCTCTTTGATTTTTCGAATCTTGCAAATAAGGCAATCTTATCTTTTTGATTTTTCAAAAATCATTATTTCTTTAATTAATTGTCTCATTTATTCTCCACCGTCGATCCGATTTTATTCTGACCGTTCGATTAAATATTTTTCCCTAACCCTAATTAAGGATTCTCAAGTTTAATCCGGATTGTTCATTTCATCAATTTATCTCGTCCGTCCATTTGAAATGGCCTTTTCTATAAAATGTCATCTTCTTCTCATTTTTCAAGGACACACATGCTGACATTTTGCATAGTTATTATAGGAATTTGCTTTCACACTTAAATCTCCATAGGCAATTTTAATTCATTATTATAGTCATTTTAATCAAGTCATGGCATTGTTTTAGGCATAGACATTGGCAATAGGAATAAGCATTTAGACTTTATGCAAATCCTTCAAGGCTTGTTGTAGGACTTAGGCATTTTCAGTTTGCTTGAATGAAGAATCTGAGGGCAACATCATCCAGCAAGTAAGAAGGTGCTACGAAAATGAATCATGGAGACTTCGGCGATCAGGTATAATCGTTCTTTCATGTATTTCCATTGTGTTTTGTAGCTACTTTGGGTTTTTGTCTTTTTCTTTCAATTTAATTGATCTCATCTAATCCTTAGAAATAACCCTTAGTTACAGTTGGTACAAGAACAGTCGTTCTAAGGTCATCCCACATTCTTGCGGCTTTTAGTAGAGATGAGAAATATGCCATGGGAGATTCATGGATATTGATGCTTGGTTGCCTCGTATAAGTGAGTGTCATGGAGGGGAGCCAGTGGGGTCAAGCATCTAATCATCCACTATAAGTAAGCGCAGCTCGAGTAAAATCCAAGTGGGAATCCAATAAATATTATCCTACATAGCCTTAAGTTGTACATGCTTGATGTGTTTTTACCAATATGTTTTTTTAAAAAAATTCAAACAAAACACCATACATTGGAAGTGAAAACCTTGATTCAGAAAAACATCCTTTGGAACAACCTGGAAAATCAGAAAATCAAACATAAACTTGCAATAAACTGCGTCACTTTCCCAGTTCAGCGCATCCACTGCATTTTCTAGCGCATTTGTACAATCCTATAACGCATCCAACTATTGTTATTGTGCATCTGTGCATTTTTCCAGCCCATTCATCCTCTATTATGGTGCATCTAGTCAATCTTATAGTGCATCTGTGCATTTTTCCAATGCATTTACCCTCTATTATAGCACATCTATGTATTTTTCCAATGCATTTTTCCTCTATTATAGTGCATCTATGCATTTTTCCAACGCATTTACTCTATGTTCTAGTGCATTCAGGAAATCTTATAGCACATCTGTACACTTTTTTGGTGCATCTGTCCTCTGTTTTAGTGCATCTGGGCTTTGTTTTAGCGCATCCATTAAATGCAAAACCTGAGAGTTAAACTTGTCCCCTGTTTCACAATTTGAACCAAAATTCAGAATCTTCTTCAAGTCCAGAATCATTCCTTAGGTACCATAGAGTCTAAACTTGTTAAAATTGACCTCTACAAGTGGAATTCTCCAACCTAAGCCAAGATCTAACATCTCAAAGTGCGAAAATCATCAAACTTATCACACCTTTGATTATTAAGCCTAGTTTCATCATCAAGATTTACCATCCTTTCATCACGAAAAAAAGCTATATAGTCAAATCAAACTTAGTCTCATTATAATTTTTCATTATATTTGACTTAGTTATAATCCTTGGTACTCTTTCAAACTTAGATCAAAGTTTAGTCAAAACTATAACACTTGTATGCCCGTTCAAACAAGGTTACAAAAACAAAAACTCAAGGGAAAAGGACTTGAAAATCAAAACATTGAAGAGCCAAACCTTGGAACTCCAACCATTGAAACTCTAATTATTGAGACTCAAAACACCGAAACTCAAAACAGTGAAATGCAAAACACCATGGTGGAGGCTAGAGAGAATCCTTTCCATGGACTCAACAACACTAAAGGGGAAGAAATAACCAAGGTGGATATACAACATGCTAAATAAGATCCAAACTTCCACAAATGCTTAGAAAATATTTTTGAAAGAAATGGAGAAACATACCTCCTTATGCTAGCTAAACAAGGTGTCAAATTACCTGAGGACTTTGATGTGAATCAATTGAAAGCACCTCCCAAACAACCTGAAAAAGAAATAGAACAAGTGATTTCCCTAACTCATCAAATGAAGAACCTTCAACAACAAATTCTTGACATGAAAAGGGGACCATCAAAACGATATTTGATCCTAGACATTTGTCCATATCCTTTTGATCAAGATATCCATATAATTCCTTTTCCCAAACATTGAAAATTCCCAAAATATGACAAATACAATGGGAAAACAGATCCAATTGATAATGTGAGGGAATTTAGAACCATGAGTATTGAATTTTCTCATGAAGAAACTTATTTGATGAGGTTATTCCCAAGAAGTCTAGGTGGACAATGCCTTGAATGGTTTTCAAAACTTGCACCACCCATCAAACCTTTGAAGAATTGGTCAACAAATTCATCACCCAATATTCTTATAACATTCAACATGACATAACAATGAAGGACCTTTGCAACTTGAAACAGAAAAAGGGTGAATCGTTCCTGGTGTTTTTTGCAAAAATGGAGAAGGTTTTTCGCAAGATATTCTCATCCCATACCTGAAAAAGATAAGATGGAAATATTTATCGATAACCTAAATGACGAGATGAGCTACAGGTTGGAATTGCAATGTCCACCCACATTCAAAAAAATGATTGAAAATGGGATTAAAATCAAAGAAGCTTTGGTCAAAAGAGGAGTCATAAAAATTTACAATGACAACAACACATCAAACTCCTCTAACAATTACAACAACAACAAACTAGAGTTTTGGAAACAAAACAAGAACGTGGGTAACAACGATGGTACAACTAAAAATCAAAATGCAAAACCTGTATTCAATTTGACAACAGCCACCAAAACTAATCAAAACAACAATCCACCCAACAGCCAAAACAACAACCAAAATGTCAACCAAAGCAACAATCAAAGTAATACTGGATCAAAAACACCATCATATTGAACGTCCTTAAATCAAAGAAGGTTCACCCATTTAGGACAATCATCAAAATCAACATAGAAGGAAATTCTTAAAGCTAAGGTCATAACAGTACCAAAGGAAAGAAATTGGGAACCACAAGTTAAGCCTCCATTGTGGAATGATGCTCATTTTTGTGAATTTCATCACAACAAAGGGCATAAAACCAATCATTGCATGCAATTGAAGCACTTGATATAGGATTTAATTGACAATAAGATGATATTTGTAGGACCCCAAACGAACAATGATCATGGGGCGTTCAACAACCCTCTATCCAACTACGAAAAAGGGGAATCTTTTTCTTTAAATACCAAAGGAAAAAACATAAAATATGTCTATGACATCACCATTCTACATATTGAGGTGGTTGATGATCAAACCCATGAAAAATTAGATCTTATTGCAATTGATAACCCAAAAAATGACAACACCCTTGAACATGAACAAAACATCATTGCAATTGAAAATCAGCATCATGATATCGACACTACCTCACATCAAATCAATGACCTTGTGCCCATAAATTTGTTCAACAACATCATTGTAGATGAAAATCAAATCAATGTTATCAAAATCAGAGAAGGACAAAACAATTCACCAATCAATGCAATCACACGAGGACAAGTCATCGTAACATTGAAAGGAGCTACCCCTTCCATGTCCAAAGCAACTACTACTATCCCTGCAACCCAATATAACATAGTTGATCAGTTGCAGAAAATAACCGCCCAAATATCCATATTATAACTTCTCAAGATTTCACCCGCTCACAAGGAAATCTTGGAACAAGCTCTAGTCACCACCACGGTACCAAACAATCTAGATGTTTTCCAATTCCAGACTATGGTGGGACATTTGACTGCACGAATCTTCTTATCATTTTCTGAACACGATGATGTATCTATCAACCATCCACACAACATTTCCCTCCACATTGAGGTCTTAATCCACAAACACCATGTTAAACATGTTCCAATAGATGGAGGAGTTGGCCTGAATATGTTTACTTTGAAACTTGTCTATGCACTAGGCTATTCAGAAAATGCTATTGATCCTAGAAGGAAAATCATATGGTGAAAAGGAGAGATCTTCACAAGGGTTGATAGTGCTACACATTAAAGTGGTACCAGTTTTCAAAGATATAGTACGCCAAGTGTTAGCCAAAGAGTTAATATACAACATACTCTTGGGAAGACCTTGGATTCATGACATGCAAGAAGTGCTATCCACATATCACCAATGTTTGAAGTTCCCTTTCAATGGGCAGGAAATCACTATTGCAGCTAACTCAAACAACCCCCAATATTGTAACACCCTCAAGACTACCCAAGATGCTTATGTACCACACAAAAGGGAAGCTCCAACTCCTGGTTCATCAAATGATGGGAAACAACTAAATGCCCTATCAAAGTGGGTTGAGAAAAAGTACCAATCAAAGGATAAGGATATCGGTGATTCCACTCCCTCAAGTAAAGAAAGTACATCAAATTCTTCATCAAAATAGCCTGAGATAAAGGATCAATCAAAAGAAAAAGGTATCAGTAATTCTACTCCACAAGATCAAGAAAGTCAACTTGAGTCCTTATCAAAACAAGTGACCAAGATCCAATTGAAAGAAAAACGCATGGGGGAATACTCATTTGAGCAATCCTTATGTTTATCACAACTTTCCTCTTCTCCTAAATCACATGGGCAGCCATCAACATCAAGACAGCAATCATCACAACCCACCACACTATTTGATGGCACCTTTGTAAGAGTAGGCACATTAGTGGATGACTCAGATGACAAAGAGGTTTTAAACTAGTTATACAAAGACTAAGAATCATCACAAACATCCACCTTGTTGGCCTCCTACAATGATTTAATAACTAAGCCCTTACAACCATGATTCAGAGATTGGACATCTAACCTCAATAGCCATTTCAATCATCATGAAGGTGCATTTAACTTCTCAACCCAGGGATGTGAACTTGAAATGGGCCAACACAGTATGTGCACTAGGAACCCGAAGTAGCCATTTTCATTCTACAACTAAGGAACTCACAATACTAAAAGTAATTTTCTTAGAAGGGAATACCATAACTTCCAATCATCAATCAACAACTACATCAAACTAAAATGCATAACAGAAATGAAAATTTGAGCAACAAACAGGGCACTACTATGTCTGCTTTGGTTGTAGGAACAGTCACAGAATATAATTCTAGTGGCTATAGGAACAGTCGATGCCAGATTTCTAACTAATTACTAAATAGCAAGTAATACTAAACTAATAGTAAACTAGGACAACGGATTACTCACCAAGTGGGCCCCCTTGGATAAGTATCCTCTAAAACTAATGAGAACTTAGATGCTCAAACTCAAAACATTATTTTATTCACTGTAAATCATGAGTACAAAATAGTAATGTATCTGTATTACTGAAAACTTGAGAGTGCAAGTACAATATTAAATTGTGCAACCCCTAAGAAGGAGCATCAGATCTTTATTTATACTATCAACTAAACAAGGTAGTCAACTCCACGACTAGGTGGATGCCATTTAGGGAAAATAGAGAAAGTGGAGTGGTGGCGGTTATGCGTGCATGGAATCTGGTCAGACATGCAGATCCAAACACAGATTTAGCACAGCAGTAACGCCCGCATCTGATCAACTAGCATTAAAGTCCACTACAAGGCGGTTACATTTAATTTGCATGAGGAATCTTCTACCGTAAACCTCCTTTGACCTTTGAGCGATTCCTTTGTTGGATGTTATAGTGCATGCCCAGCTGGTGGTGTCTTCCTCAACTTAGCATCCTCAAATTAAATTTGCATGACAATTTCAATACGCACAATAACTGCATATATCTATAACCACCTTAAGGAGCATTCATTAACCACATGCAAAGTCAATATAGATAATCCACATAATATGCTAATGTCATTAAAACTTGTAGAAATAGGATTAAGCCCAATGTATATGGTTTGAGGGAAACAATATGAAAATATCAACATTTAGCATCAAATTCCATTAAAACTGCCAGAAAATAAACTATAGATTCTACCCAAAATTGGACCAAAAACTAGGCTCATCACTCCCCCCAACCTAACGTTATGTTGGTCTTCTAGTAGGGGAAGGGTTGTTCTTCTGCTTGGTCAAAGCTCTAAATTTTGTGACTGATAGTTGTCCAATATCAGTGTCTACTAAGCATGGATCAGGGTCCCAATAGAATCCTCCTAATCTGTCAAATCTTCTCCATCTCTATTTTTCTACAGTAATGTCGTACTGGTAGAACCTAAAGTTTGGCATGGGCCACATGCGAATGGGTGGCTAGAAAGTCAAGGGAAGCCAAAATCGCCCCTTAATTCTCCCAATCTAAAATACCTATCAATCATTTTTAGTGTTGTAGCAAAATTGTGGATGGAATGAGGTTCAGCTTTTTTCATCTGATCAGTTAGGCTATTCCATCATTGTGATAGGTATTCTCTCATAATTTCCTCCTTTGTTGCTGCCTTTACCTCATACTCACTGTAAAATGTCTCAATCCAAGGCATAATCTTGTTGCCATAACTAGGTTTGAAAAGAATTTTGTGCCATTCTCTGTAAATATCCCTTGGGTTGCTTGATTCAACCCTAATGGGCAGAGGGATGTTAGACTCCAATTTCTTATAAGCCCCATGTTGTTATCCCCAACTAATCTCATTTTGCACCCAAGACATAAATGCCCTTAATTGGACATCCCCAACATACAACAATGGATTCCAATCATGGTCTTTAGTTACAACATAATTATGCAAGTAAAACTCACATAGAAAATTCTTCATTTTAGGGGAGCCAATCCTATAAGCATTGAAAAATTCAATAGGAGTGCCAATAGAAGGATTCAAACCTGAGACAATCCTTGACAGCTTAAAAGAGAGATATTTCTCTTTCAAGTGGAGAGCATAGACCCTTAGAGGGGTCCTATATTCCAAAATTTGTGGTACCAAGGCTGCCATATCATCCACCCTCTTCTTCAAGGTGGAAATTTCTACATCTTTATCTTAAATTTCCTTATCTCTCTTTTGAATTTCCTTCTTCAATTTTTGTTTTTCTTTTTTCCATTCTTCTTCCCTCCTTTGTATTTATTTCCATAAATTCAAAATTTTCGTATGTATTGTAAAATCGGGAGGATTATGAATTCCTACCAGTATTTTTGTCGATGGTTGCTCCCCATATAGTACTATCTACATGGACTCAGGCTATCCAGTTCTATCTGGGTGCGAGGGTAATATTTCTTCTCCCACTTCTTGCTACAGGGTCTCTTATTCTTGTTCTTGTTTGTGTTCTTGTTGTGGCTGTAGGAACTCCTGCTCTGGTTCTAACTATTGTTGCAGGACCTCTTGTTGTAGGACTTCTTGCTCATGTTGCAGGAAATCATGATTTTCCTCAAACTCTTGATTTTCAACTTGTTCTGCAATATTGGCAAGGTCATCCAATTTTATGTTTGTTGTTGCCCTAAATATATCTTCCTCCTCGACATTCTCCTACCCCATTAGAGCTTCTATGTCCTTCTGTGGTATTTCTCTAGACTTAGGGATTTCCTGTGGAGGCGTACCAAATGTTGGCCTAGCTGGTCTTGATTTCCTAGGAGGGCTCTCACATTTTTCTTCAGTTGTAGGATGAACAGTGTCAGTCTTCCTATTTTTAGAACATGACACCTCTTTTTCTACTGGCTACCTTTTGGCCTTTCCTTTTCTCATTTTTACTTCTCTCTTTTGTGCCCTAGTTTTCATCAAGGTTCTAAGTGGAATGTCGTCAACAAAATCTGAGGAGCTTTCTTTTTTCAAGTGTTATGTTCCAGAAGAACTAATTTATATGGTTTCTTCTGTTGCATGAGGGTTTACACTAGGGCCTACACCAGAGGTTGAAGCACTAAGAGTGGCTTCAGCCATGCTCAATCTCTTGCTAGACCTACGAGGTTGAGGCAAAACCCTAGGTTGCAAGTGCTCAAGTCTAATTTGATCAACATTTATAAATTCTTCCCAGGTCATTCCAGACACATCATGGAGAGACTTTTCAACTAGCAATTTAATCAAACAAAGGTGGGAAATAGAATTGTCCCTACCTTTTTGGGTCTCGTCTGCCATGATTGAGAGAAGATTGTATAGCACGTTAGGCACATTCATCCTCCTCCTATGCCTCATGTGACTCAAGAGTTTGAAATGTACTTAATGCAGGTTCGACAAATGACCTTCATAGGTGAGATACCTTATAATGTAGACATTTGGTTGCTTCCATGGTTTGGGCAGAGAGGTTCTTTTTTTACCTTGTTTATCCATGCTAATTAGATGGGTCACCATGTACTGTAAATTCAGCCCTAGCTGACCTGGCATCTCTAGAGGCAAGGTAATGTTTTCCATCAGCAGGTAACTCTATAACCTCTGCAATTCTTTCCTCGGTTACCACAACCTCCAACCCTTTTACTATGGATTTTCCTTTAGAAAATGTCTGGGTGAATTCTAGTGCAATGCATTCATCAAATCCATCCAGCTTCAAGAAGTAATCTAACCATCCACAGTTTATAAATTTGGCCAGGCATTGTGCATCTTGCAATAAAACATCATGAACTGGAGGCTGATTTTGAATTAGCCCTCCTCCCATTTTCTACAATCAACTCACTCTGCAAAATTTCCTTCCTGTAATTCATGTCTGAAAGCCAAACACCTTCCTACAATACCTACTAAGTTTCTAGTGCCAATATCAACTGAATTTTCCCTTTCTTTTGTTTTCCCTTTTTGTTTGCAACTCAAGATTATGACAGGGTTAATAATGGCAAGAAAAGGAATGATAAAGGAGAATTATGATGGGAAGAAATGGCAGCTGCAGTTAGTGTCACTTCACACATGCAAGTCGTCCGCTCACTCAGATTGCAAATCGGCTCATTTTAAATTTTCTAACATATCCTAGCATGAATTGACACATGGGAAATATATTCACATCTTTTTCTTCCCCCCCAACCTAAGTTTGGACATGTGTTCACACATGCGAGATGGGAGTGGTGATTTGACAGGGAATAATGACATGTTATGTGAACATCTATACTAATGTACAATGATTAAATGAATGCACTTAAAAGATGATTAAAAGATAGCAATTAATGTGCACATACCTAAATGTGTGGGGGATTTGTTACAAATATCATGGAGAAAGTATCGTTCACCTTTTTTAGGGAATAAATTAAGCAATTAATGAAAATGAAGTGGAATGAGGTGAGGTGGAATGAAGTGATGGAAGAGAGAGAAAGGTGGTGATGGATGGGTGAATTGGTGGATGGGTGAAGAAATGGACTTCCACAAGAGGGGGAGTCTTTATTATGACAAGTACATACCTTAATTAGCCAAAAGGAGGGACACTAGGTCCACTTCCTTCGGGTGCAAGAAGCTCAGGTGTTGAATGTTGGGTGAATTGTTGCAGGAACTCTTCTTTGGAAGTTGGCTTGTGATATAATCTAAGGTGATGACCATTGACAAGTAACTTGAATCTAATAGGGTCAATGATAGTAAGTTGAACAGCTCCATTACAAAAGACTTCAGTGACTTCATATGGTCCTAGCCACCTTGTCTGCAATTTTTCTACATTGTCCTAATATCTTGAGTCATAAAGCAGGGCCCAATAACCTGGTTGGAATTTCTTGTCCTTGATTAATTTTTCATGCCACTTAATTCTTTGATTATGCACTATCTCTGTATGATGCAGGGCTACTCTTCTTATCTCATCCAAATCATTTAGTTGCATGATTCTTTCTCTTTGTGCCTTAGAAATATCCATCCCCAAATCTACTACAATCCTAAGAGTCTTATATTCAAATTAAATGGGAATCATGGTTGTCTTTCCATATAGCAGCTCAAATGGAGTGAAGCTTGTAGTTGTTTTCCAGGTTGAAATATAGGCCCAAAAAGCTTTTGGTAATCTATTTTCCCAATCATTTCTATGAATATCTATCATTTTGGTCAAAATGGCTTCAATTTCTCTATTGGTCACCTCAACTTGGCCATTAGCCTGAGGGTGATAAGGAGTAGACTTCATGTGCCTTATGTTGTATTCATTGACTAGTTTTTCCACAAGGGTTGATGTGAATTGAGCCCCTTGATCAATCACTATTTCTCTTAGAACTCCATATCTTGTGAAAATCTCCTCATAAAGAAATTTTGCAACCTTGTTATCTCTTGCATGCTTCATGGTCTTAACTTCTACCCACTTTGTCACATAATCAGTGCATACCAAGATATAAGACTTACCATTTGATGGAGGGTCAATGGGTCCTACAAAATCCAATCCCCACTTGTCAAAGGGGGTGATTACTACCAAAGGGAAAAGTGGCATCTCATTAGATCTGGTTGGTCTGCCCATTCTTTGACATCTATCACATTTACTAATATACCTTCTTGCATCCTTGTACAGTGTTGGCCAATAATATCTTGTGTTCAAAATCTTCATTACTGTCCTCTTGGCTGTAAAATGTCCTCCACATGGTTCATTGTGGAATTCATGCAAAATGTCATGTGTTTCATCTTCTCTCACACATTTCCTCATGGCATGGTTTGGTCCATTATAAAACAAACATCCAGTAATCTAGCAAAAATGAAAATATTTTTCAATGAGTGCCCTTTTCTCTTTTGGAGATAAGTGAGAAGGAACTCTACCTGTGACCAAATAATTGGCTATGTTAGCATACCAGAGTGTTTGTATACTGAGGGAGAATAGATGCTCATCAGGAAAATATTTATTTATGGGTTGATTGTCTTTTGATGTAGTCAACCTTGAAAGAAAATTTGCAACAACATTGGCCTTCCCTGGCTTATCCACAATGGTTATATCAAACTCTTGCATTAACAATAACCATCTTGCTAGCCTACCTATGATCAAAGGTTTATTCATGAGATATCTAATGGATGCATGATCAGTGTGCACAAAGATTTGGTAACCTATTATGTAATGTCTAAATTTGTTTAGTGCATAGATCACTGCCAGCATTTCTTTCTCTGTCACTATATAATTGAAATCAGCTCCTTGTAAATTTTTTCTTTCAAAGTAAATGGAATTTTCAACAACTCCTTTCTATCCTAAGACTACTCCTATGGCATAATCTGATGCATTAGTATGGATGTGGAAAGGAAGTTCCCAATTAGGCCCTTTGAGTATAGGAGCATGAGTCAAAGTTTCCTTCAAGTCAGAAAATGTCTTATCACAAGCTTCAATCCACTGGAATTCAACATCTTTAGTGAGAAGAGTATACAATGCTGTTGCTACCTTGCTAAAATACTTGATGAAACACCTATAATATCCTGCATGACCCAAGAAACTCCTAACATCCTTTTGTTTTGCAGGTGTGGGTAGATTTGTGATTACCTAAATCTTTGTAGGATCTACTTGAATTCCCTTGTGGGAAATGTAGTGGCCAAGAACTACACCTTCCTACATCATCATGAAACACTTTTCACTATTTAAGGACAATTTTTAGTCTTCACATCTCTGTAGGACTCTCTTGATATTTTCCAACGATTGATTAAAATCAGCACCATAAGTGGTAAAGTCATCCATATAAATTTCCATGCAATCATGAGAAATGTCTGATAATATGCTAATGACTGCCCTCTGAAAGGTTGCAGGTGCATTGCATAAGCCAAATGGGAGTACCGAGTAGGCATAGGTCCCCCATGGATAGGTAAATTTGGTCTTCTCTTGGTCCTCTGGTGCAATTTGGATCTAGTTGTAGCCATTGCATCCATCTAGAAAAGAAAAGTATCACTTTCCTTCAAGTGTGTTCAAAACTTGATCAATAAAGGGTAAGGGAAAGTACTCCTTGGTGGAAGCATTGAGTTCCCTGTAATCAACACAAACTCCCCATTTCCCTCCTTTCTTGGTCACAATCACTAATGGAGACACCCACTGACTATCTAAAATGGGGCAAATAAATCTTGCATCTAGTAATTTCTGCAATTCTCCTTTTACAATTTCTCTTAGTGTAGGGTTAATTCTTCTTTGTGGTTGTCTTACTGGGGTGCAATCATATCTGATGTAAATTTTCTGTGTACAAAGTTTAGGGTCCAATCCCTTCATATCATGATAATCCCATGAAAATTCATGTTGATGGGTCCTTAATAAGTTTTCCAACGACAATTTTTGTTCTTCACTTATTTTACTGTTAACATTCAAATATTTTCCTTTTGACACATGTACTTGTGTAGTTAACTCTATCATGGTTGCTTCATTAACACATGGTACATTTAGTTTATATGGAAGCAATGTATGGGACATACCTGTTGTTGTAGGAAGAGTGGCTACAGGAAGAACGTTTGTAAGAATAGTGGTTGCAGGAAGAGCAGACAAAAGTGTCTTGACTGGATTATCAGAATGAGAAGATGATGCTTCCTCCACTTCACAACGATTCTGAATGATGTTAGCCAATACTTCATCCTCATCTTGGAGCTGCATGAAAGAGCTTCTTCCTAGCATCATAAGTTGTCCCACGGAATTAACTTCCTTGGCCTCTTCACCAACATGTGGCCATGCGAGATTATCTTCATCATGAGATGGTTGAGTAGGAGGATAAATAACAAAAAATTTCATGTTCTTCCCATCTGAAATGGTCATGTCACCTGACCAACATCCAATGTATGCATCTACAACTATTAACCATGGCCTTCCAAGAATAATGGGATACCTGCCTAGTGTAGCTTTAGGAGAAAGAATCATAAAGTTTGTTGGGTACTCCTAGGAGTCTAAAACTACCACAAGATCCTCCACTACACCATCAAGCTTAATAGTAGAGCTATCAGCAAGCTGCAGGATAGTAGGAGTAGATATCATGCGTGCAACGTTTAGTTGTTGTAGGATGTCCTTGGTCATTACATTTATTGCTGCCCCTAAATCAATTAGAGCATTCTTTACTTGGATTTCATTTATAACTGCTACCACAGGACTACCTGGGTCATTATACTTGGGGATAGTTACTTTTCCAAGCATGATGTCAGCTAGTTGTCCCACCACATGAAATGTAGTTGGGTCTTTCTTTTTCCTACTCGGCTTTTTGATGCATGCTTCCTTGATTGTCTTGTCGTAGATTGGAACATCTTTTATGGCCTGAAATAGAGGTATCTGGACATATATATGCTTCAGCTGATCCAAGAAGTCAAAATTTGTATCCTCTTTTTCTTCCTTCTTCTTGACAACTTCCAATCTCTGAGGAAATGGTGGTTCTTGTTCAGTCTGCTTGACTTAGACTGGTTCAATATTTTTAGGTACACTTGGTTGAATGGGATCATTCAAAGGTTCCTCTGCCTCTTCCATAGGAAGCTCAGTGATAATGGGCTTGGAAGGGACTGGTAGAGTAGTTCCTGAATGCAAGTGGATGTCACTTACACTCACAACATATGCAGGGAATTGATTTGAATTAGTCGAGTATGCAAGTTGTTGTTGTGGTTTTTTATTTGGATTGGGTGTGATCTAAGCTAGTAGCTGAGTAGGTTTAGGTGCATTTGAGCTTGTATTAGTAAGTGGACTCATCATAGCAAGCTATTGGGGTTGAGAAGGTGGTTGCATGTAACCGGTTGTCTAGGTAGTCCATTGTTGTCCTCCCCTCCATTTATTTGTTTGTTGCCAATTTCCTAGAGGTGGCTGCCAATGCCCTTAAAATTGTTGTCAATTCCCCTAAGTTTATTGCCACTGGAGTGGAGAGTTTTGATTATTGGGCCAAGCATTTGGAGGGTTACTCCAAGGCTATGGTGGATATCCTCCATAGCTGGATGGATATGAGGGATGCCATTGGTTACCAAATGAATAGGAATTAAAATGTCCCAGCATAAGATAGTGGATCTAGTGGCATACCTTGTCTTGGAGCCCAAGGCTTCCTTTGTGCAACATAGTAGACTTGGTCCTCTTCAATCTAGATTGGTTTGAACTCATGTGGAATCTACTTTCTTTCAAGATTAGCTACCATCTTGCATCTGCAGTCCCTCTTCTTTTGTCTACAGTGGGGGAAATACTATGTTAACATTTCCTCTACTTCCTCTTGCTTCTTCTTGTCTTGAAGTGTATCTAGCTGAGTGGCTAGATTATTTATAATTTCTTTCTTGAAGTCTACCAACAAATGAGTAATCTTCATTCTTGAAACTCCACCAGTAGTTGACTTACCCATGGAAGATTGGTAAGCTCTCCCTTTCTTTGAAGCTTCCCTAGAGTAGTTCTAGCATATTTTCTTAATATCTTCCCAAGGAACTTGTGAGATATCTCCTCCTCCCATGAGGTCCAAGGCATCAGTGCAACTATCATTGATTCCTCTCAAGAAAAGAAACTTTTATGAGTCTTCATTTAGTGTATGGTGTGGAGATTTTTTTAGGAAAAACAAAAACCTTGCAATATAATATTCCAAGCTCTCATCTTCCTTTTGCTACATCCTGAAAATGTCACCTCCTCTCATGTCACTACCCCTACAATATTCCTTGTATTTCTCAAGGAATTTTTTGTTCATATCTTCCCAAGTTTCCACAGTATCTCTTCCTAGGCTCATGAACCATATTAATGCATCCTCTTTTAGAGTGGTAGGAAATAGCTTAAGCCTATGTGCATTAGTGGTATAATCATAACTCCTACAAAGTATGTAAAACTCAAATAAAAAGGTATTAGAATATTTTGTGACAAGTCCATAAAACTTGGGGAGTGCTAAAGAAAGGATGTTCTTGATGTTGTCAACTTCATTCTAATGGGAAATGGGGAAAGGAAAAGCTATTTGGTTAGGTTTGTTCCTATTTGCATCACCCATGCCTGCTTGATGTAGTTCCAAAGCAAAGGGGTTCTCAAGCTGATTTTTGTCTTCAGAGGAGACTTTAGAGCTAGTCTGATCAGGAAATGCATCAACAAAGGGGTGTAGATCTCCTTCTTGTTCTTATCTTGGCAGGTTCTGATATTCAACTAGCTAGAATGGATTAGGATTGTTAGGAAGGAATCTCCCATAAGCATCCCTTCTCCTTTCTCTATGTATGTGGTATCACTCACTATCAGCCAGCTCAAACAAAGAATTGGTAAAGAATAAGGGGGTTCATTACTTCCTAAATGAGGGTATACTAAAAACAACCTCTAGAAACACTATAACAAGAAAAACTACCAATGACTCCAAAGAAATTCCTAGTTTGACACCATCCCCGGCAACGGCGCCAAAAATATTGGCCTCCTACAATGATTTAATAACTAAGCCCTTACAGCGATGATTCAGAGATTGGACATCTAACCTAAATAGCCATTTCAATCATCATGAAGGTGCATTTAACTTCTCAACCCAGGGATGTGAACTTGGAATGGGTTAGCACAGTATGTGCACTAGGAACCCGAAGTAGCCATTTTCATTCTATAGCTAAGGAACTCACAATACTAAAAGTAAATTGCTTAAAAGGGAATACAATAAATGCCAATCATCAATCAACAACTACATTAAACTAAAATTTATAACATAAATGAAAATTTGAGCAACAAACAAGGCACTACTCTGTCTACTTTGGCTACAAGAACAGTCACAGAATGGAATTCTAGTGGCTACAGGAACAGTCGATGCCATATTTCTAACTAATTACTAAAAAATAAGTAATACGAAACTAAGAGGATGGATTACTCACCAAGTGGGTCCCCTTTGGATAAGTATCCTCTAAAACTAATGAGAACTCAGATGCTCGAACTCAAAACTTTATTTTATTCACTGTAAATCATGAGTACAAAAGAGTAATGTATATGTATTACTGAAAACTTAAGAGTGAAAGTACAATATCATATCATGCAACCCCTAAGAAGGAGCATCAGATCTTTATTTATACTATCAACTAAACAAGGCAGTCAACTCCACAACTGGGAGGATGCCATTTAGGGAAAACAGAGAAAGTGGAGTGGTGACAGTTACATGTGCATGGAATCTGGTCAAACATGCAAGTCCAAATGCAAATTTAGCACAGTAGTAACGCATGCATCTGATCAACCAGCATTAAAGTCCACTACAAGGTGGTTACATTCAGTTTGCATGAGGAATCTTCTATCATCAACCTCCTTTGACCTTTGAGTGATTCCTTTGTTGGACGTTACGATGCATGCCCAACTGGTGATGTCTTCCTCAACATAGCATCCTCAAATTAAATCTGCATGGCAATGTTAGTACGCACAATAACTGCATATCTATAACCACCTTAAGTAGCATTCATTAACCACATGCAAAATCAATATAGATAATCCACATAATATGCCAATGTCATTAAAACTTGCAGAAATAGGATTAAGCCCAATGTCTATGGTTTGAGGGAAACATTATGAAAATATCAACATTTAGCATCAAATTTCATGACAACTACCAGCAAATAAACTATAGATTCTACCCAAAATTGGACCAAAAACTAGGCTCATCACACCTCAAGTGTGCAAACAGAGCAATACGACAAAGGAAGGACAATCCTAGAAAAGATGGGATACAAGGGAAAAGGTCCTATCGGTAAAAGGAAAGAAGGAATCATAGAACCAATACAACCTATCACAATGCAAGCCAAGGGTAAAACAGGATTGGGATATAAAGAAGAATCAAGAGAAGAAATGAGATAGCAAGTTGTTGAAAGAATCCTACAACTACAAGCTAGTGATGATCATGAAACTAATTCAAATGAATATGAGTGGGATTCACTATTTGAAGATTCTGATGTGGTACAAAAGTATACACCCAGACATGAGGAGGGTCAAAGTTTAGGTTACAGACCACTTGAAATAGGATCACAACATATTGATGACTCTAGCAAAGATAATCAAACTCGGAGCGAAACAGATAATTTAGAGGAGAGTTACCTTATAGAGATTGACTTCACTATTGGAAAATCTAAAGACATTACTATCAGGACCCTTACTGCATCTGACCTTAACCAATCCAACGATCCCTTACCCCTAGTACATCCTGAACTCATAGATTGGGATCAAACTAAGCCATTTGATATCCCCATCTTTTCAAATGATGAGGCCATTGTCAACTTCCTTTGTTTTTCCAATCTTGAAATAGATTCCACCATTGAACAACATAACGAAGCTTCCAACTAGGAGAGTGTCAAATTTTCCAGCTACAAAATGAATAATGCAGGGAATAGATATGATGGTGAAAACCATTCAATGGCAGTATCAGATCTAGAAAAAGTAAAAATAAAGAGTGTATCCAATTGTGAAAACCTCTCTGAAGTGGTGAAGGATGGAAGTTTTCACACACTCCCCGAACAATTTCAAGAATGATCTAAATTATTGGTTGAACCCACTCAATCTATCAATATCAACAATGAAGAAATAGTAAAGACTGTCCATCTAGCAAGATCCTTGACAGATCAAGAAAAATTGAACTTCATTAAATTCTTCATAGAAAGATAGGTCAATTTTGCTTGGTCATATGTCGGCATGCCAAGGATCGATCTAGAACTCATCATGCATCACTTTTCATTACCAACAGGGGTAAAACTAGTCAAGCAAAAGTTAAGGAAAATGAATTTGCATATTGACATATTGGTAAGGCAGAATTGAAGAAGTTATTGGATGTTGGGTTCATTAGACCAATTGACTATTCCAAATGGATATCAAACATTGTGCCTATTTCAAAACTAGACAAGAGCATCAGGATATGCATAGATTTTAGGGATCCCAACAAGGCTTTCCCAAAAGATGACTTTCCCCTACCCAACATTGACATCATTATGGACCTAATAGCAGGGCATGGCATGTTGTCACTCATGGATGGTTTTTTTGGCTATAATCAAATCAAAATTGCACCTGAGGATCAAGATAAGACAGCCTTCACATGTCCCTGGGGAACCTTTTGTTGGAATTTCATGCCATTCAGGTTGAAGAACGTAGGAGCAACTTATCAGCATGCTATGATGATAATATTTCATGATATGATGCACACCTTCATGGAAGACTATGTGGATGATCTGTTAGCCAAATAATACACCAGAGAAGGACACCTAGAGATCCTAGATAAAATATTTACTAGACTAGAAAAGTTCAATGTATGACTGAACCCAAAGAAATATGTGTTTGGGGTAACTTCAGCCAAATTCTTGGGATATATAGTTTTAGAAAATGGCATTGAGGTAGATCCTGCAAAAATCAAAGTCATCATGGAGATGCCACCACCCAAGAACATCAGTTAGTTATGATCTCTACAAGGGAGATTCCAATCAATCTAGAAATTTAGCTCACAACTAGTAGACAATACCTATCCTTATACTTACTTGCTACATAAGAATGTATCTTTTCAATGGGATGAGAAATGCGTAGAGGCCTTCAACCAATTAAAATAATATCTGATGATTCCACCTATCTTAAAACCACCAACAAAAGGAAAGCCACTTTTATTATACATCAAAAAAATTGAGATATCATTGGGATCCTTGTTAGCACAGGAGGATTCAACTGGAAAAGAAAGGGAAATTTATTATATCAAAAGAACCTTAAATGGATATGAGATCAATTACACCTTCATTAAAAAGGCTTGTCTAGCAGTAGTGTTCGCTACCCAAAAATTATGACACTACATGCTAACTCATACCATCAAATTAATAGCTAAGATAGATCCACTGAAATACCTTCTTAGCAAAGCTAATCTAATTGGAAGACTAGCTAAGTGGGTCTTGATGCTGAGTCAATTTGACATCCAATATGTCAATAGGAAAGAAATCAAAGCACAAGCAATCATAGACTAGTTGATTGAAGCACCATTTCCAGACAATCATCCAATGAACATTGAGTTTCTCGATGTTGATGCCCTAACGGTATCAACACAACAATGGGTCTTGTACTTTGATGGATCTTATACACAACATGGATCAGTTTCTGGAATCTTGTTTATCTCATCATAAGGACATACCATTCCCAAATCCTATAGACTGATGTTTCCTTCTACCAACAACACAGCCAAATACGAAGCATTGATCATTGGAATCAAAGTAGCAGTCGAGTGGAAGATCACAGAGTTACATGTCTATGGGGATTCGCAACTAGTCATTAATCAGGTAAATGATGATTATCAAACAAAGGACGACAAGCTGATTCCTTATAAAAGAATGGTTGATGACTTCAAAAAGTACTTTGTGGAAATAAGATTTGAGAAGATTCCTAGAAGTGACAACAAAGTTGTTGATACCATGGCGACCATTGCTTCTCTCTTACATATTCCTGAGAAATGAGTTTGTTATGAGTTCATGGTGGAACAACTATTAAACCCATCTTATGACAACCTAGAATCCCAATTCATCTACCATCTAGTTGAGGCTAACACTTCCATCTACGGGAAAATTTCTAATTACCTAAAAGACAACACCCTCCCACCCGACCTATTCCAAAATCAAAAATGAAACTTCATTCATCAAGCTGCCCAAAATGTCCTTATAGCAGATATCCTTTATCGACAAGGTCTTAACAGAACTCTCCTTCGATGTCTAGAACATGACGAGTCTAAAACAGTTTTACGGGAAGTTCATGAAGGTGTTTGTGGAACTCATTAGAGTGGTTTAACCTTAGCAAAGAAACTCCTCTGTTTGGGATATTACTAGATGACTATGGAGAGGGATTCTTTTTAGTTCGTCAAGAAATGCCAAAAGTGTCATATTCATGGAAATCTCATCCACGCACCAGCACAAGAACTTCAACCTTTTTTCATTGGGGACTGGATCCCGTAGGGAAGATTCATTCATCTTCATCCAACGGACACAAGTTTATCATCATAGCCATGGAATACTTCACAAAGTGGATTGAAGTGGTTACACTAACCACCATCATAGGAAAACAAATCTCATCATTCATACTGAACTACATCATTTTTTAGTATGGCATCCCTCAATCCATTATCACGGACAACGACAAACCATTCAAAAATTAGGATGTCCAAGAACTCTGTGAGAGGTTCCATATACAACATCAGTTTTCTACACCATACTATCTCTAAGGAAATGCCCAAGTAGAGGCCTCAAACAAGACTATCTTGAAAATCTTGAAGAAAACTATCAATGAGGTTGGATGTGATTGGCATGTTCAACTGAACCCTACTTTATGGGCTTACAGAACCAGTATCTGCACCCCGAAAGGAGCAACACCCTATGCCATAGTCTATGGATCAGAGGCCATTCTAACTATTGAGGTTGAACTACCATCACTCTGAGTGTCACTAAAAGGGATCATTCCAGATGAGGATTACAGAGTGTCTAGGTTACAAGAATTGGAACTATTGGATGAGCGTCATCATCATGAAGTGGATCACCTAAGAGCTTATTAATAGAGGATATCCAAAAGCTAAAATCATAGAGAAGCTTAGAACATTTCAGGTGGGTGATTTGGTCCTAAAAGAGAACCCCTATAACCAACAAGATCGAGAGAAGAAGGGGAAATTTGAACCCAACTCACTAGGTCCCTTTGTTATTGTGTCAATCTTTGGATCAGAAGCATATCAGTTCTCCACACCGGAAGGGGATTGTTTGATGAACCCCTGAATAGCTTGCATCTCAAAAGGTTCCACACCTGAATCATCCAGTGCATTGGAAAGAGTCCTGAGAAAAATACAATAACATCGGAAAAAAGATCAAAAAATAAAAAAAAGATCAAAAATCAAGAAAATCAGAAAAAATAGAAAATACAAAAAAAGTGAAAAATCAAAAAATCTAAAAAATCTAAAAATCTGAAAAAGTGTAATAAAAACAAGTAGTGAAAACCTGGCAATGGGCGCTATTTGTGATAGGTTATCTTTTCCATCTATTTGAGCATGTCGACCATGCACTTTCGCCATTTGCTTTCACCATCCATCTGCCTATCATCAGAAAGCTCCATGTACATATCCTGGCATCGCGGTTGTGTCTCACCCTAGACTGGGGGAAAAATTTTGAACTCACTGGGGCAATAAACTTTGAGCTTGAACCAACAGACAAACAGTAGTAGTACAACACAACCCAAAACAATGATCATAGTGCAACTCAACATTGAACATCAATCACCCAAGCATGAACACATCAACCATCCATATCAAATAGCCAAATCAATCAAACCAAGAGCACACTTCAGATGATGTTCCTTCTGAAACAAGGATTTATCACTATGGCATGAATGTTCAACCATTGAACTTTTATTTTTGTTATCATATCTTTGGAGCACCTCGATGATGTATTGAACTAGAGGTGCTAGGAAGGAGTATGATTTTTCTTTGTCTATTGTCTGTGAGTTGATCATTATTACTGTGCAAATTGTTGTGGGACGTGCTCTACAAAGTATCACTAATGGCATTCTGAATTTGCATAGGAAAATGGTTAACTCTTGTCTGTTTACGCAAGCAATACTCAGGTCATCTCGGTTTAATTATACTTAGATGCTTGTGTTAACTTGCACTATCAAACATCATGGAAGTAGTACTCAGGTCATCATGGTCTAAATATTCCATCGATGCTTGTACTCACTTTCAACATTTTAAAGGCTCAATGATGACAAAAAGCACGACAAATTGGTTTCTTACAAATGACAACTTTTGAATATGATATTTTCATGGTTAGATTAGATTGCATCTATATCTATAGGGTTTCCAAAGCTACAACAATTTCACAACGATGTTATCTATAACACTAATGGATTGAGCACACTTGACATTAACAAAAACACATCATTCTCATATGGAAAACACATCAGTTGCATCATCATTTGCATACATTAAAAAACATTATCATGTCATCCATCCATGCATCGCATCATAATATTTTCATCAGAAAACACAAAAAGACGTGCATCACAACTCATTTACATAATCAAAATCATTTCATATAATTGCATTAGGAAAGTGGTTCACTAAGCTTAAATGAGTGAGTCTCTTCAGATTTCCAAGAAAGTTGGGAAATATGTCAGGTTTTGTGAAGCTTAACTTAACAAATAATCAACTGATGACAACCTTCCCACAGCTCTTGGAAGTTGGATAGATTCACTCATTTAAGCTTAAGACCCTAGAAGTTTTGAAGTATTACAAACTTAGTTAGGCATAATCATTTACATCACATAATCATATCATCATTACAAAACATCATACATCATTTACATAATCATTACATCCCATTATCATTACATCCATACATAATCAATATCAACATCACATATCATCACCCCATTTACTTAATCGAAATCCATCTCACATAGGATAGGCATCACCCATCAAGCATATAGAATCATCATTACATACATCACATAATCATCATTGCATACATAAAATAATCATCATTGCATGCATTATCATATCATCATTACATACATCCCATAATCATCATCACATAGATATCATCATTGCATAATAATAATGATCACCATCATGTAAACATCATAAACAGATAAAATTGGGTACCATCATACAATCACTTCATCTAGCATTCATCCATTCATTTGCATCATCTATTTGCATGAGAAAAAATGCAAAAAAATCAAAGACATCACATTTCATTGGCATAATAGTATCCATCACATACATCATATTGGCATCATTCATAAAACATCATAGAAAACACATCAGTTGCATCCTCATTTGCATCCATCATAATCATCATGATCATTATAACATAGAAATTAAATTCATCCATCATAATCACCATGATCGTCATCATATAACATCATATAGACACATAGATCATAATCATTTCCACATATCATATAACCTCAAAATCATAATGTCAAAGTGTACAAGGATATCCAAAGGTCTAAAGAGATACATGAATATCAAAAATGGCAGTGTATCATAAATTCTAAAAAACAAGAGGAACATCATCAATGTCTCAACTAAATAAAGAGGTGTATAGATGTCCAAGGTACATCAGAGAATCATAAACTAGATCTATGTCGTGCTCCCCCCAAATGGTGTTGGCATCACAGGATCAATACCTCCCCCTGCACCCGACGGACCCGCACCAAGATCTCTCTGATCTCCAGGCAGTGGCTATGTGACACCCATGCTAACGGTATGAGACCGGAACCTGCTAGAGCAAGATTGTGCAAAGCTCTCCCACCACTCTAGAGGAACCGCATAATGATATCGACCTATGTAGAACTCAGCCTCCTATGTGGTATAGAAGACCTCTCTGAAGTAATTTGATGTATTGGTAGTTATCACAGCCTATTGTAGCCTCTCAGTGATGGCCTCGGCCTACTCCACCCTCTGTCTCAGGGAATCCCTCTCAACAATCAATAGGGTAATCTGTCCCTGCACTTATTCCTGTGCTTTTACCTATGCAAGTTGGGCCTATACTTGCTACACCTATTGCCTAGCAACATCCCTCTCGATCATCAAAGTTTGTATCTGCCCCTGTGCCTATGTAAGAAGAGCCTGTACCTGCTCTAACTAACATTACAACATCTGAACCTGCACCTGTAACATAGCAATCTATGTCTATTGTTGTGGTGAGGGCAGTCGAACCTCCACATGTCACCTCTTGCAAGGTACTCTCAGCTCTCCAATGTCCAGCCTTGGTCCTCTACCACCCCCATCGTCTCCACCATCACTCTCCTCATCATCACTGTCATCACTGCTATCCCCTTCCTCATTTCTCTCCTCCTCCTCCTCCCCTGCTCCTCCTCCTCACCTTGCTCCTCCTCCACCTCCTCTCTCCATCGCCTCTGCCCATGACCTCTTGCCTCCTCCTCCACTAAAAATGGTGTTGGCTCATCTGGAATTGTAATCCTTGGGAATGGGTGTGTGAACATATACAGGGCATACTCCTCAAATATCGGTGCATTGGTGATCTCTGGATACACCTCCCAATGACAGCTTGTAACCCCTAAAATTGTTGTACCGCTACATCATAAGACAAAATTGGCCCCCACTTGTAGCATCCTATCATCGCCGGGCATAATGGGCCACTCCCTGGGGCATACCTTGAACTTGGCCATACTGTCTCAGTACTCTCAGCAACATGAATCTCTCAATGATAAAATAGGTCTGCCCAATCAGATAAATCGACTAACATAAGAATGGCATCTCTATGTCATTCTCTGGCCACTACTTGCAATCATATGGCCACCATACCACTGACTCTAATCATCCAGTGTCCTCCTCCAATACTCCAACTTTCCCAACCTAGGCTGAGCAAGTTGATCAACATAATTATGAACATATGGCCTCATGGTCGGGTGCTGCCTCTCTCCAACTAGCTGACTGACTGCTATATGCTCCCAGGCCCAGACCTAGAGCAATGTGACCCCCACTGATAAACTCACTCCTCGCAAATAAAAAACCTTATGTAAATTATGATATAGATGGTCCAACTTATAGCAACCCCATGCATATCGAGTGTCATGAACAATCACGCTCTTTAAGATCCTCCCCCATCCAACTGAGAGTCCTTTTGACCTACAGTCAAGACAAAGGAACCCTCTAATGAAACTAGCTAGAACAAAAGGAAAAGTGGTGTATGCATTGACCATGTCCCTCCACAGAATCTCATTCCCGCATATATGGTCATCTTGAGATACTCTCCGTAATGCATCAGTACCACCCTACTCCCATGAATCATAAAGGACAAGCTCCCCAACAACAGGTATCTGTAAAATCTAGTAGACATCCTCAGAATTCACTGTGATCTCACCAGTGGGAAAATGGAAGGTGTTATGCTCACTGTGCCATCTCTCTGCTAAAGCTATTAGTAAAACCCTGTTCACCCTAATCTGGGGCATATCGATAAGAGATGACAAACCACATCGTGCAATAATAGTTGTCTTAGGCTATGTCAGATGGTGAATCAACTCCCATGTCCTTGGGAACCTCTCTCTAATCTGTAGACTAGTCAATGGCTCCTATCATCACAAAATCGCAAATTAGTCAATCAATCAACCTATCAATCTAATCAGCTCTGGTGAGACTTTGATCAAATCTTTTGAGCATCAATCAATCAATTTAGCCTCACTTATCATGAGATTTATCCAATCAAACAATGCACCTCACCTATCATGAGGTTTATCAATCAATTCAACCTCATCTATAATGAGGTTTATCAAATCAATCAATTCAACCTCACCTATCATGAGGTTTATCAAATCAATCAATGCACCTCACCTATCATGAGGTTCATCAATCAACTCAACCTCACCTATCATGAATTTTATCAGATCAATCAACCTATAATTGATCCTCTCCTATCATGAGGTCAGTTATCATCATCCTATCATTGCATCTCACCTATCATGAGATCAATGGACATCTAACCTATCAAACATCATCAATCATCATCAACAAAAATGCTGATGTGATTAAACATCATCGACATCAAGAAGTATAATCAAGAAAATCATCAATCTAGTCTAAAACTTCACCAATACGCTAGAATATTCTTTCTATGCACTAAAAAAATCCAATGCGTAGGAAAAATTCATCAATGCGCCAGAACAGAGGTTCTATGTGTTGAAACACCAGATGTGCCATTTCATTTGCTCAATGCATTGAAACAAGGCCCTGATGCACCAAAGTATCCTATGTGCTAGTTCATCTCATCAATTCACTAATCTAATTGCCCTATGCGCTATTTTGGTGCTTCTATGTGCTAATTCAAACAACTTATGCGCTACATCATTCAATGTGCTAGTTCATCTAACCTATGTGCTACATTGCTATCCCTATGCACTAAAACAGACCATGTATGTGCTACTTCGGGATGTCTATGAGCTAAAATAATTCAAAATCCAAATTCAAAGAAAAACAAACAGGAAATTAATTGCACAAAATACAAGGCAATTTTTTATGTACTCACCGGAGGTTCATACGCTGCTTGGTAGTTGTGTCGCCTGACCCGCTCAAACCAGTGTGTGCTAGGAGATCACCATTTTTCTCCAAGTTTGTACAAATCACTCACTCACAAGTTTTTAAATTGCAAAATGCTCAAATGAACTTTCTAATCAACTTTTTAACCTTTTAAGGTTAATTAAGTGGCATTTTATGGGGTTGTTTTATTTTTATTTTTCAAAGGGGCCTCAATTAATCACATCATCACCTATAGGCTTATATATCATTTTTTAGGAGATAAATCATTTATGGGCATAAATTTTGAGATCTTCATTAAATCATCATAAAATCATCAAAATTTTCAAAAATTCCAAAAAATCCTAAAAATTCCAAAATTCACTGATTTATCTCCTGAGGGGGCATATATCCGTCGTCACCTGAAAATCAACATCTGGGCCATCGAAAAAAATTCTCGGCATCGGTATCAAATTTTTCTTTGAAGCAACGTGTAAACACATTACTTCAAAGAGGGGCAAAATGTATACACCTAAAATTAGTCAAGACATTTAATTAATTAAATACTAGTTTTTTAATTAATATTCCATCTATGTATAAATAAATTCTCAATTTATTTATATAGTTCATATCCTTTAATTCTCCAAATCTAAAATCATATTCTTCTAATTTAATTAAATAAACAAAATTCATAAGCTTGTTTTATTTAATTAACTTTCACTAACCTCAGATTAGGAATTCAAGCACATGTCTACAACTTTTTTCATGCCACCTCATCAAGGCCACATGAAATTAAATAATTCTAATTTTTAATTAGAATTATCTTCAAACACATGCCTTATTCCTCACACTTCTTCAACAAACTTTCAAACACATGGTCTTTTTCTCACACACTTGATTCTTCCATCCATTTAGCATGTTGTGTTTGGTCAAGGGAACACCTTCTTGATTCTCTTCATCTCCACTGTTCATCCCTCTTGTTTGAATCTAGACTGTCGATCGTTGCCACCTCGCAAGATGCTTGGAAAAGCCTATAAATACAACCCTTTGCCATTGTATTTTGCATCCCACATTCGAGTAGAGTTATCATGCAAGAATAGCTTTTGGAGCATTGGAGCATTTGGAGTATTATAGTTAGAATCATGTTTTTCTTTGTAGTTGCATATAGAATCATGTTTAGCTTCATATTTAGCATTATAGAATCATATATTGCTTTATAGTTGCATTTTAGATTAATATATTCATAGTTAACATTTGAGCATATGCAGAATCATCTTAGCTTCATATCACAGCATTTACATTGTATAATCTAACACCATTATCTATTCATCATAATATCCATTATCATTTTCATCATATAGTTTCATGTAGGAACTTAATTGGCTTGCATGTTGAATATTATCTCGTTTCTCAAGTTGTCATTTTAACAACCATAGTTCACATAAAAATCTCAGAAACAAATGGTTTAATAAATCCTTGAGAATAGAGGACAATGAAACATTCTTAAAAGATTTGTTTGACTACAAAATAGAGTAGTTTATTTGATTCAAATCTTTGATATAATCTATTTCATTGGTGTTTGTGTTGATTTACTAACTCTCCCAAATTTCACACACACACAATGGAGTAGTACTTAATTTTCAGGGAAAAAATAAGTATGTGTCTGTCTGACCACCCTAACCACAATAAAATGATAATATTTTTTAATAAGATTTTAGATATAAGTAGAGAACTCATGTCCGGATGTGATGCATATTTTTTTATAATTTTTTTCCAAGTATGAATTTTTTGTTACAACTTTAAAAAAATATAAAAACTCATATGTCTAACCACCTTAACTTGGTCAAAACTTCATGAAATTCATTTTTTTAATCCTATAGTGTGTGAAGCATAGAATGTGATGCATGTTTCATATTCAAAAAATGTGATACCATTTGAAAGCTATAGATGTTTTTCAATCAGCCTATCAATCAGGACTTTACTCGTAATTCAAATAGAAAATGAATAATTATTATTTATTAAATTCAAAGTAAAGCATAATTTATATTGATTGAAAGCTAAGAACCTCCTTTAAAAACCATTTTTCTTTCATCTATTTTGGGTAAAAAAAAGTCGTCAGCCACATACCCATCATATCACCACTTCTTGGCCTATCATGATCTTGCACATACCTAAGAAAGCAACAAAATATAATAGAACTACAATAGAGTGAAATAGAAATCAAAAAGATAAGGAGAAGAAAGAAAGTGCTTACAACCACCCAAGTAATGAAGCCTCCAGCTAGTAGATATATTCAATAGAAACATGCATAAGATCTAAAGAAAATGCCGGGGTTGTATAGGGGTTTTCCTCAGTCAAACCCACATTTTGGTGTTCCCACCTTCACAGACAACCAAAAAGATAGAGAGAGTGAGAGAAGTAAGCAAATGCGATGTGATAAAATAAATCCCCCCTCGAGGAGGAGAACCCATATCACAAAATAAGAGTGATAAAAGTAATCCCCGCTCAAGGAGGAGAACCCGTATCATGAAGTAAGGATGTAATAGATAGGGGATATGGAATCCCAAGATGCTCACAAGCATGAAATAAGGGAGATGAAGTTGGAGGATCCTAGAGTGTTGCAAGGAGAGAAACCAAGAGAGCTTAAAAGTGTTGTAGAAGGCTATGTGAAGCAAAATAACAAGAGAAAAAGTGTTAGAGCCAAGGCTGCAAAGAAGCTAGAGTGAAGCTAGAAGTTGGAATGAGGCTAGAAGCACAAGGGAATTGAAAATATAACTTTTAATGGGATAAGAGAAACAAATAGAAGCTTCTTGGGCGGTTATAACGCAACCCAAACCGTTACCACCGACAAAAGCAGGTGACAAGTGGAAAACATTCTTGAAAATAGTTTTTTGAACATTGAAACATCGCAAGATGCTAGCATGGTGTGTAGACATCTACACGATGCACTATTGTCCAGACACATCATGCTACAAAAAAATGAGAATGAGAAAATCATAAGGTCTAACACAAAGTGGACACGCAAGAGTAGCTGTTGAAAAGGAGTTTTTGAGCATCTTGAGAAGGGAAAAAGGCTGATGCAGGGGCTAAAATGAGCCTACAAAAGATGCTAAGGGAGTGGACACTATAGCGGATACAAGAATGTATGTGAAATTGCAAGGGGTACAATTTTACGACATTGCATGAAGAAAATGATCAAGGATCTTTTATTTGTCTTCAACCATTCTGGTTAATTGTATGGTTTTATTTTTTCTTTAGTTCAAATAACTAATTAAATGCTTTAATGAAATCATAGGTCTTTGTAATTGAGTACAAGGATTAATAAGTAGTTTTTGTATCTGGATATCTTGAGTTGTGTATTGCAAAACAATTTAACAATAATATATAAATGCTAAGTTCAATTACTGATGTATTAAAGGTTGTTGCAAATATGAATCTGTCACCCTTGGATAAAGCATTGACCTATCCATTTGGTTATCTTTGATGTAATTGAGTCAGTCTTCCCTATCAAAGAACACAATCTTAAAGAAAACATTCATACACCTTTAATTGGAGTAAAGTTTTATGAGAACCACCCATTCCTAGCTTTAGGTAATAATTTGCTAAAGGATCATCCAAATCCTTGAATGATTTTATCTATTAAGCATCTTATAGGAATGTATCTATTATTTACAATGTTCATGGTAATTTGGCATAAGAGTATCATTTAAACATTGTAAGGATCGCCCTCCTAGGTCTTACAAAGACTAAAGTGTAGAGGTAGAAGCCTAGCAAGCCTCTACTTATTCGTTGGCCAATCCTTACCTTTTATGATCATTGAATTATGGTAGATTCATAGGTAACTGGTGAGATTAAGTTTGATTCTTAAAAAATAACGAACAGATTGGCAACTCTCCTGGGGACAATGTTAGTCCAACGTCTCTAGGTCAGATTTGGTACAATTAGAGTCAAGTATTTTATTGTTCATCATTTGGAGAACAATTTGCATAAATTCTCATCAATAAGTCAAGTTCGGCTTTATACATAAATTTCTAGTCCCATTTTCCATCTCATACCGAGTTATTTTCAAGGTCTTCTCTGAAATTGTGAGTACATCTCCAAAGTGTAACCAATTTTTTTTCCCAACATTGTGGGTGGTGAATTTGAAGTCTCTTGTGCCATTATAACGTTTGAACTCCTAGAAGAAAGGGAGAAGAATAATTGTGAAGAGAAGTTTAAAAACATGCATGGAACCAAAAGCAGAATGAAGAAGAATACTAAACAAAAGCTAGAAACCAAGCTACCTAAAAGCAAGAAGGGATCCTAGATAAAGAAGAATGATGAAGCAGGTAAGTCCACTAAAAATCTGCTAATACATCTCCCATTTCAAATGTAAATGTTCATAATGAAGCATCTAATGTAAATGAGGAAGGACTTCACACTAAAGAAGCTTTTGATAATAACCTTGAAATGTCAATGGAAGACAAGAGGTGGGAATTCTGGGAAAAGGACAAGAAGTTCTCAGATTGTTCAACCCCTAGCGGTAAATCTATCTTTGATGGTAATAACTTCAAGCCAAGGGGTAGATCCCATAGTGTAGCCTCACGCCATTCCCCTAAAAGAGAATTCACTAACCTTACATTCTATACTTCTAGACCTAGTGATTTTGAAGATGTATTCGAGGATGAAGATGGCATAGATAAGGATATGCAAGCCTTAGAAGAAGAAGAAATCAAATTCAAGGATTTGGAGGAGAGGAAAGCAAGTGAGTTGGCAGAAAGGAAGGCAAAGAAGTTGCAAGAGAAATAATTAAAGGAGAAAGAGGAGAGATTAAGGGAAAAAATGCCAGAAAGAGATGCTTGAAAAAAAAGAATTGAAAAGATGAAAGAAGCCTTGCAGGTAGAACCTATTCCTGAGACTCCTCCTAAAACAGCTACTAAGACAGCCCCTAATCCTTCTAAATTCACTGACCCTTCTGTTGTTGTTAACAAGCCTATGGATTATGGGAAGAAAACCATTGATCAACATAAGAAACCATCCCTAATACAAACACCTCATCCAATAATGCTTCCACCAAAAATTTTAAGATTGGTTCCATTCCATCAAATGCACCACCTGATCCTTATATATTCAGGCTACAATTAGCAAATGACAAGTTGCAGCAAGAATTGAAGAAAGCTAAAATTGAAGATGCAAATGCAGAAATAGCAAGAAATATATTCTTCCTTAAGATCTCTATACCTGGTCCAATAGCTTCAAGCTCTGGACACACTAATCCTGAACCACATAATACCAAGTCAAATTAACATATCCCTAGTGGGAGTGGTTGTGGAGATTAGGGTGGTGGAGGTGGAGATGGCCATAAAAATAAGAATACCTATTCTGAAAAATGGAGATGGAAGTGGTGAGGGTGGAAAGAAAAGTGGAGGTGGTGAAAATGGTGGGGGTGGCAATGGAAAGGGTAATAACGAATCTGGTGACCAAGAAGTTATAGAGCCTAGAAATAATCATGGAGACTAAATTACCAGGAGACCAATGCAAATGGAAAGGTACTAGTAACTTTGTTTGGTTGGAATTCCTAGCTATCCAAATCAATTCCCTGAAGACATCAGGCCTTCCTTGGTGAAATTATCTAGTAACAATGCCATAAGTGGTGAAGATCACTTGAAATCATTTGCTAATGTCATGGATAACTTTGAAATAGAGGTTGAGGATGTGATGATGAAGCTTTTCATTTAGTCACTCACTAAGGATGATAGAGAATGGTATAGAGGTTTACCTACTGAAATTATTGTCTCTTGGGAAGAGTTCAAGAGGTTGTTTAGAGAATAGTACAGTGATAAGAATGACTCAAGGTTCCTCCTCAACCAATTTAACAACATTTATAATGGATCAAATGAGGTTGTAGCTGATTTCAATGTAATATTTTAGAATTCCATGAACAGATTACCACCTCATTTAATGTTAAATGATAGTGTATGCTTGGTGAACTATTGTAATGCATTTGATGCAAAGATGAGCTATCGCCTACTAGATAAAAATCCTCAAACATTGAGGGAAGCTTTTAAGATGGAAATTCATATTGACAATATTAGTAGAGCAACTGGTAAGGTTGGGAGAAGGGATGATGTGAAAATCCTTAAAAATCCAAAGAGAGAGGATAAAAACTTTGGAGCAAAAGGGTCTACACTTGAGGACAAGATTGACAATGTTACTAATTCCATGAAGGACATCAGCTATAGACTTACAAGGAAAGAGAAAGGTCTTTCCAATGAAAAGAAAAATTTCCAAAAGAATGAGAGACCTCCTCGGCTACAAGACCATCAATATAATACTAATTGGAACAATGGGAAACCAAATCCCAATAATCAGAGGAACACACAAAATAAAGTTCCTCCTGATCCTTTGCAGAAAAATTTAGTGAACCTTGTTGATGACACACCCTAATGTGTTGTTTGCTAGTTACCACATGCTTCTTAGACATGTTTGGTGGCAAGGCACTTTGAAGAAGAACAAGATCAATTAGATGATTATGAGCCAATGGAATAAAATGATGTTGAAGTGAATGTGCTTATGCATAGATCAGACTTTGTTGATGACAAATGTTCTTCAGAAGATGATTCATAGGAAGTGGACGTTGACTATCAAAGATGAAAATCAAACTCATACCATCAGCAATTTTTCCTTGATGAAGATGAAGACATTTCAAGAATAATATGTGTGCTATGGAAATAGAGGAAATGGATGTGTCCCTAAGAAGGCCTTCTAATGAGGAGTATAAAAAAATGACTGCAACCTTGGTAGAGTACGCTAGAAATACTCACAACTTGAGAAGCAGAGTTGTTAATTGTGATCAGGGTAAGCCTGGTAGTATGTTCATGAAGGAACAGAGTGCAAATAAATAGGGGACTAAAACAGAAGAATTGGGAAATTTTAAGAAAGCAGAGGTCAAAACTAAGGAAAGTAAAGGACCTCAGATTTGGGCCAAGAAAGATACTGCATCCAAGAAGCCTGATGAGGTTGTTGTCTCAATTGTTAAAGTTAAGACTCGGAAGTTAGGAGTTGATCAAGAGAAGAAGATTGATAAGAAAGACACTAAGAAGAAACTTGAGCAACCAAAGGTTCAAGGTGAAGAATAGAGTGTAGTTCCTTACGAACTGCCAAAGTACAATCCAGTTGATATTTTTCAACTTCTCTCTCAAGTCAAGGTGATTGTTCCACTAATGGAAATGATGAGGATTGATGAACAAAAGCAGAAGGAAGTGGCCCTTATCAATGGTACCACTCAGACCTGTGAAGAGAAGAAGGTGCCTACTCAGCCTCAAGTGAGTGGAAATCAAGTTAGTGATGAGATAATGGAGGGATACATTGGTGAAATCCCTCAAATTTATTTGGGCAGCACCATTAATACTTGCCCAGACAATATTGACCCATTCTAGTTAAATTTAATTGTTGATGGTAAGCTCTTAAAGAACTGTATGATTGATTTAAGGGCTTCATCAAATATCATGTGAGTGGAGATAATGAAGGAAATGGGGCTGAAAATTAATTGTGCATATGGCAAGTGTTATGCCATGGATTCAAGAGAGATATGAGTTATTGGAGTCATCAAGGATGTTCCATACAAATTAGCTACCTTTCTATATAAATATTTTTTCATGCGTATAGTTGTGGTGGACATCTCACCAAACTATGGCATGTTGTCAAGAAAGTGGAGTGCTTCCATGGGAGGTAGCATCCAATGTGACATGTCCTTTGAAACTTTTCCAATTGAGGGAAAGGACATCAAACTTGTGAGGGAACCAAGAGCTCCACATATTATTGAGTTTGTGGGAGAAGCAAATAGAATTCATTTTGTAGACACTGGTATGGACAACTTCATAATTGAAGAGTTACAAGAAGAGGAAGAGAAACTACTTTCACCCTTGGAAAAGGAAGTTACATAGCAAGCTAATAATGATGATATTTGGAACATGCATTTTGATGGAGCTTTCTCAAAGGAAGGAGCTGGTTTAGGGGTAATACTTATTTCCCCCAGTGGTAATACTTTCAAGTTTTCATTTCAATTACTGTTTTCTTGCAAAAAAAATGTAGTTGAGTATGAAGCCTTGCTACTAGGGTTGAGGTTAGCTAAGAAACACGATATTAAGAAGTTGAGTCCTTGGAGACTCAGAACTTGTAGTTTCTCAGGTGAGAGGAAAATATGCATCAAAGAATACTAGACTACGACAGTATAGAAATGTTGTATGGGATTCTATTGAATAGTTTGATGCATTTGGCATTGATTGGTTGGATAGGGGAAATAATAGAGTGGCAGATTTACTCGCTAACATTGATCTCTTATCAAATGATATTACATTTGTTGGAATTTCAAAGGTTGAAGTGCAATTTAGACCTTTAGTTCTTGACAACATCAAGAATTGGAAAGTTTTTAATGATGATGATATTTTGAGATTCTTGCAATGTATTGATGAATATGAGGGTCAGGAAATTGATTTTGCAGCTTTTGTGGAAGAAGTGGATGGTAAGGAAACTATATTTGGGAATGAGATTGTCCAATTGAAGACCAATAAGATTTCCAAAGGATTGGTAGTATTGGAAAGGGTTTTTGATGGCCTCGATAGAAGCAATGCCAAGTAGACTTCCACTCACAAAGAGGATTTGGAAGAAGTTAATCTTGGAACAAAGAATGCTCCCTTGAAGGTGTATATTGGGAAGAAGATGAAACCTCAAGTTAGGAAAATGTTGATTGCTCTATTAAGGAAGTATAGATATGTGTTTACATGGTCCTATGATGACCTGAAGGCATATAGGGAATAGCTATTTCAACATGAAATTCCTTTGAAACCAGATGCTAAGCCCTTCAAGAAAAAGCAAAGACCAATTAATCCCACATTGTAGCATAAGATGTAGGAAGAACTTGTAAAGTTGAGAGATGTTGGGATCATTAATCCTATTAGGAATTATACTTGGGTTTTGAATCTTGTTGCAGTTAGAAAGAAAAATGGTGACATTCAACTTTGTGTTGATTTCAAAACCTGAATGTATCATCATTGAAGGATAATCATCCTTAGCCAAACATGGAAGCCATGTTATAAAAGGTAACTGGTTGTGATATGTTATCTATGATGGATGGGTTCTCAGGTTATAATCAAGTGGTGGTTAAAGAATCTGAGCAGTATAAAATAGCCTTCACGACTCCATGGGGCACTTATGTCTATGTCAGAATGCCATTCAGATTAACAAATGTAGGGGCTACTTTCCAGAGAGCCATGGATGTGTCATTTTCTAATTTCATAGACATATTAGATTAGTTGTATATCAAGATGATTTGACTGCATACAACAAAAAGGAAGAAGATCATTCTATGCACCTGGAGAAAGTATTTAAGAAAGCACTAGAGTATGGTATTTCTTTGAATCCTAAAATATGTGTGTTCAAAGTAAAAGAAGGTAAGATAATAGGCCACATTGTATCTAAAGGTGGGATAAGGACTGATCCTAAGAGAGTAGCTACCATAGACAAGATTCCATAGCCAAAAAAATGCTAAAGGTATCCATTCATTTTTTGGTCAAATCAATTTCTTGAGAAGTTTTGTCACTAACTTTGTTGAGATTACAAGACCTATTTCTAAGATGTTGAAGAAATGGGAGAAGGTGGTTTGGAGTGAGGAGCCTACTCAGGCATTCAAGAGCATAAAACAAGCTATTAAAGAGGCTCCAGTGTTAAAATCCCTGTTGGTGTAATTAATTAATTAATTATTACACTAGCATAAGTTTACTTAGGTCTTGCATTTAATCATTAAGTCCTAGGTTGCATTATTAGATAAATCATTTAATAAATGGGATAATATTCCCTTCCTTATTTGTAGGAGATAAGATTCCATCTAGAAGATGAGTTGTCCTTCTAGACTTATCCCCTCATTTAATGATAGTCACTATTAGGGTTCACATGTTGTCACATGTTGTTAGATCAAGACACATGTCAACATCTCATGCATATTAGGGTTTACCTATTGCCTATATAATCAGGCATCTTGTACATTTGTAATATCAAGATATCAATATATCATATCAATATTGAATCTCCATTGTGCATGCCTAGTTGCAACACTTTCTGGGTGGTTGATTATCTTTCCTGGCTTAAAGGTCCTACATCGAAGACTGCAGCTTCAAGGACTATGCATCTATTATCCCAACAATCCCCATATTTTTCCAAACCTATGCATATCTTTTCCTTTGTTTCTTTCCATACTATTGCTACTGTATTGTTGTAGAAAAATGATGAGGGATTTGAACAGCCTATTGCATTCTTTAGAAAATATTTCTAGGCCACATAACTTGAGTATGACATGACTAAAAAGCAGGCTTATGCTTTGATGAAGGCTATAAATAATTTCAAGACTTAATGGGAGCTATAGTCATAGCTTTTGTGCCAAATGTTGTAGTGAAAGATATCTTTACTCAACAAGAGACTCCAGGCAGAAGGTGTAGGTGGATCAACAGGATCCAAGAGTTCAACATTGATATTCAGATTACCAAGTTGGTAAGAGGAAAAGTTCTAGATAAGTTAATGATTGAGACCAACTTAGAGGAAAACCAAATAAATCAAGTTGAATGTGTTGATGTTGCACCTATCTATGATATGCAAACTTGTGGTTGGTATAGAAGAATTGTTCAATATTTAGAAACTATGCAGTGTCCTAAGGATATGGCTGACAATGAGAAAAGGACTTTGAAATTACATGCCATTAAATATGTCATTATTGATAATGAACTTTGGTGGAGAATCCTTGACGTTGTATTGCTCAAGTGTGTTGATGGCAAGCAGGCATTAGAACTTTTACAAGAAATGCACAATGGAGTGTGTAGTGGCCACTACATGGCTAAAATAGTTGCTCATAATATTTTGAGGGCAGGATTTTGGTTCCCTATATTTTTTAAGGATTCCCACAAGTTTTTTAAGACTTGTGACACTTTCCAAAGATTTGCAGGGAAGCTAAAGTTTTCAGGGAGTTTACCACTTAGGCCTATTTTAGTTTAGGCCCCTTTCCAACAATGGGGTATAGACTTCATTGGTGAGATATCAGAAAAATCTAGTGGGGGGCATTGATGGATCCTTGTTGCAACTGATTATTTCACAAAGTGGGTGGAAGAAATCCCCACAAAGAAGGAAACAAGTAAAGTGGTGATAGATTTTTTAATGAACAACATTCTAATCAGATTTGGAGTCCTAGAAAAATTATCTCAGATAATGCCATGTGTTTTAGGTCTAATGAGTTCAAGGATTTTTGTCACAAACATGGGATATAGATTTCTTATTCTTCCCCATACCATCCTCAAGGGAATGGTTAGGCTGAATCTAGCAACAAAATTATAATGAAAATCCTCAAAAGAGTGATTGAGAAGAATAAGAAGGCTTGGGATTCAAAGTCGAAACTTGCAATTTGGGTTGATAGAGTTACTGTTAAGAAAGCCACTGGACATTCACCATTTGGTCTAGTTTATGGTTTGGATGTTAGGCTTCCTCAAAAAAATTTACTAAAAATGTACAAGGTTGTACAAGAGTATGATGAGAACATCTGTGATGAAATGCAGCATAGGATGGACAATATTATATAGTTAGATGAAACTAGAAGAGAAGCTCATGACAAGAATGAAAAGATGCAGTTACAAGTCAACCACTTGTATGATAGGAAAGCTTCTTCCAGAAATTTTGAAGTGGATAGCATGGTGTTGATGTGAAATTCAAGAGCTCAAGATAACAACAAGCATGGAAAATTTGAAGCATTGTGGTTAGGCCCTTATCTAATATCCAACACACATGGTGAAGATCCATACTTTCTACAAATCCTAATAGGTGAACTTCTTGAACTATCAGTACATGGACACTTCTTGAATCCATACTTCTCTTGAAATATTCTCTCCTCCATGTACATTGTACAATCCTGTAAGTTTTGTATATAGGCCTAGTTTTCTTGGATCTAGTCTTCTTGTCTTGTCCGAGAAGGTCCCTAGTTTTTGTTGTCTTTTTGCTTGGTCTGCTTCAACCATGAGATCTAAATTCTTGCCATGCCTATGAGAGGCATGCATCCCCAGTCGGAGCCACTGGTGGAACCTTAAAAGTTTAAAGTTCCACTGGTCTAAAATGCATTTTCTTTGGTGCCCTTTGGGTCTCATATCAATAGGGTTTAGGATTTTATGTTGAGGAGTTGGTTTACTTAGCATTTTTTCTCCTTTTCTAAACCCTTGTCTTTTTATTTAATCCTTTGTTGACCTGCTATGGTCTATATTCAGTTGGTTTAAAACAACTTAAGTCTTTGAGTTCATTCAGTTGACCAGCCCTTTGTGGTAAGGGCTTCCCATTTACCCATTGCCTAATATCTCCCTTGTTACTTTGGTCTGGGGACTTAATGTTTTATAAAGTTGAAAATCTAAAATATTTGTCCTTGACATCCTTTGTATAAAACTTTCTTAAGTTCTTTTATGGCCTTGTCTTACATTTCTCCTAGTCGGTCCCCTCTTTAAAACAACATATGAGCACGTGTTGGATACCCTCACTTAAGTTCTCACTTACCGCTTAGTGCATTACTCATCGTGAATTGTTTTGTGAATGCTTGACATGAATTGGTGATGAGCGATGAGCTTTTTCCCTTTGTATCACTCATCATGGATGGGTGTTGGACCTTGAACTCCCTATTTGTGATGCATGATGTGAAGAATTTCATTTATATCATTAGTTGCTTTCCTATCACTGATTGCTCGAGTGCCTTATGTTTTAAATCAGTGATGCACAATGACCATATATGCTCTACATATTTCCTACCATCACTCATCATGGATAGTTTCTCGCTTATCTTTTTCAAAGTAGCGATGAGCAATGAGGTCTTTCCTTCCAATGTCTCATCGCTAGTTTGAGATATAACTAAGGGTGATGCTTCCATTGCCTTTGATCTTGAAACATGTACATGTGGCCAAATCTTGTTCCATCGCAGATACAAGTGAAGGTCTAAAGAATGTATCAGCGATGAGCAATGGAATATTCCTCTCATCGTTGGGTCCTAAGGCGTAGCGGATTCATCCAAAGGACATGGATCAAAGTGTTGGAAAAACAAGGATAGACAACTGAGAGGGGGCGTGAATCAGTTGTCACAAAATATTTAAACTTCTTCTAACCTTACTTAACTTAATCTCAAATCTGATGAAAGATTAATAAACCATAAACAATTAGCACATTAGAGAGACAGAGAACACCAAGATTTTTATGTGGAAACCCTGTTAGGGGAAAAACCACGGTGGATTTTAGTCCACGATATTATACCCTGTTAAAAGTATAATGAGAAATAAGGGGGATGCACATGAATTCAAGCACGCTGCCTAGAGCTCACTACTCAAATACAAAAGAGGGCTCACTGTCCAAAAGGATTTTGGATTAAGACCATCCAAAATGTGAACTGAGAAAATAGCTTCTACACAAGCCTTATTACAGTTCCAGTTAGGCACAAAAAAACCTTCTTCACTCTTCGCTCAGCTTCTTCACACTTTGCTCAATCTTCTTCACACTCTGCTCTACAAATGATATTCGCACATACACACATAGGAGCACACGGAGCATTTTGAGATTTTTATCCACACACTACACTGATTAAACAATCACTCTTATATATTTGCAACATGAGATTACATCAACAACTTAGTCGGCCAGGGATATAAAACATATTTTCAATGTTGGGCCAAATTTACAAATAAATTTGTAATGCCAATCCACCAAGGTCAGCCACAACATAGTGGAGACCCAAATTAAGAACTCCAACATAAAAAGACTTCAATTAATTTTACCTCGAAGATCCACAACACGCTACCATCAACATGTCGGCCAGGAACACGAAAAATTGAACATATGGAGAAAAATATTTGACCACGAGCACACGGATCAATGTGGATGTACCAAAAATATAAAGCATGATCTAGAAGCATCCAACATCAACAAGAACTAATAGAGAAACATCCACAGCAACATAAACATATAAACTTCAATCTAGAAAACTAATAGAACCCACAAAAATATTGTCAGAAACAACTGTTCACAGCACGATCAAATATTCACGCGGACCTCTGAAACTTCTGGTGGATGAACTAGATACACGCAAAAAAAAACCCTTTGGTCCACAAGAACTGATCTTCAACATACAGAACAAGACACCTTCATGACCTTCATAGTTCTACTGGGAACCTGGAACACTTCTTTTAACAATTTTCTCAATATCCTTAACATATAAAGCCTTCAATACACCAAATGCTAATAGTGTTGACATCAATGGCAACCACATATCAACAACACATCCATAGCATCCAACACAAAGTAGCGATGTGTGATGGCTTCCAAACAAAAGGTGACTAAGGTAAATAAAGGGCGATGTGGTAGCATTTGGTGGGCATCGCTAAAATAAAAAAGGAGAAAGTGAGAGAACGAAGGAGAGTCGTTGATATGGTTTTAAAACAAATTGATCAACGACCAGAATTTGAACTCAAACAGCTAAGTGTTAGCTTGCTCACGTGAGTTTCTATTAGACATTAATGGTGATATGCTTCATCCTCTCACCATAAAGAAGGTAGTTGGCTCATTAGTCCTCACAATTGGAAATGTTCAAGAGCAAAGAAATTGATCAAGTTTGAGGAAACGACCAGAAGAGCTCCAATGAATAGTTGCAGAAGGCATTAATAGTAAATTTCCATCTGGGTAAGAAAATAATCACACTTCTCTATGTCAATTCCATTGAATTAAGTTGGTTTGGGGAATTAGTGGAAATTATGAAAGCTTTAGGCTCCTAGGGTTTGCTAGGGTTTGTTTATCGTGCATTTTCAATTCGGATGGTGAGAATTGTGTGAGGTCTGGGAGGGTTTTTATTTTGTAATTTGTTTTTTAAGAATTCAAACTAGTAGGTCCTTTCCATTAGTTGAAAATTTAAAACCTTGGTTGTGTCATACTATAAAAATGAGTGAGCCTAGTGAGTCCTCCACCAAACCAAAAAGAAAACCCAAGCAGAAGATGGTTAAAAAACCTAAAACACGGGATGACACACCCAAACCTAAGCCAGATGTACCTGAAGCATATGCAAAGTCTAAAGGAGAGAAAAAAACTCATGATAGATTCATGGAGGGTGCATCTATCATGGAGGGTGCATCCAAGGATATCAATGAGGAGGGGTCGCAAATTGGAAAAAGACACACAAGGCAGGTAGTTGTGACCAGTAGGTTGGTCGATCTTGCTGGTGGAATTGGAGAAACTGCTTAACCACAAAATGGATGGGAGTTGTTTTTATATGCTTCTAAAAGAAATTATGCTAGACGGCCAGTTGAACACTTATGGGGTTTTAACCTTGGGAGGCTTGTATTGTCGAATGTATTTGTGGAGGTAGATGTGATGTTGGAACTAGCAAAACATTATGATCCTAAGGATAGGAAAATCAAAAGTGGGGATGGAAATTTAATTATTGAGGTGACAAGAGAAAAAATTGTGGAGGTGTTCAAATTGAACCCTAATTATATAATTAGCATCAATCATGTATATTTATACAATGAATATGAGAAAAACATATATGGTTACAGGAAGAATGTGCATGCTAGGCACGAAAAAGATGACAAGGGAGGATTTGGTCCTAAAGACTTGGAGCCCTTTGAGTGTGAGGAATTTGTAAACTATTTCAACAATACATATTATTGCTTGAATAAGGTTTTACCTAGCAGTTTTGATACAAGAATAGCAACTGATCTGTTGGTGATGGTAATTGACATACATAATTGGAATTCCAATGGGGGATTCAATTATGTTGATACATTGCAAAGAATATGCATAAGGAATTGATTAGTTTGAAGGAGGGAGATGTTTCATTATCTTTCCCACATTATTATTTGCTAATAAACATGCTTTTACATGTTGGACAGGAAAAATGGAAGAAAAAATTGAATTTAAGGAAAAATAGATGATGAAGGAAATCCTTTGCCCATCCAAATGTGGACACACATCTCCAAAATTATCCCCATTCAAATTATATGTCTTTTTTCAATGTTATAAGATATGGTATTTTGGAGAGTTAGGATGTGGCACCCATTTACATGCTTTCAAGAGTTATCAAGGATATCATGTGCCCCAAGGATGTAGAAGGGTCACCTGAGAATCATAATTCTAGGCTAATTGGTTCTTACATTCAAATTATGCATTAATCAGGGCCTATGAAGCCAAGGTGATGCCCCATTGTCCACCACTGTATGTCTTTGATAGATTGGCATTCATGGAGTTGATGTGGCAACTTGATTTTATGGATAAGGAGCAATTTAGAACTCCTAGAAAGGGCTTGTTAGTAGTGCCACAATATGATTTTTCTTATTTCAAATCCACTACCAAGGAAGCATATGAGAAGTTTGGAATAATACTAAATAACCTCAGGATGTCGGCTGATGAGGTGAGGAGTTTTGATCCAGAAGGTTTGTAAATGATATGAAGAGAAAGAAAGGATTATATGGGTTTTCTCATAGATTCCTATTTATTGATTATGTGCTAAGAAATTTGACAAGTGATGGAGCAATCACATCAAGGAAGAAGGAATGGACTGATATTTTTGATATTGAAGAGGATATCATGAAAATTAATGCATTTTATGTGAGTCCATATGATGAAATTGAAAAGGCTTTGGAGATGGCTATGAAAAATTTGAATGATTATCAAAGTGGTGAGTTTAACGTAAAGATCAAAGAAGTTGTTGAAAGAGCACAATCCCTCTTAGAGCAACTACCTCAAGCCATGGATGTTCTAGAGTAGCCTTCAGACATTGGAGGGGGAGATACTGAGGTAATTGGGGAATAAAAATTTTCAAAGCATGTGCCAAATGATGAGGAGATGGATATGATATTCCCCTCACTTAAATTAAATGATGCTCTTGACACAGAGATCCCCCAAGATAGAATTATTAAATGGTAGTATGATGAGAAGGTCGATGATGATCCAATAATCAAGGCCCATGATGAATTTATAGCAGATGATGCTTTTGTGCAAACAAAACAGTTTAAAGAGTTTGTCATCTAGCAAAGGAGTAAGGACATAAAAGAGAGAATTGAAGAGGTTAAAGCTTGTGTGGATACTTTGCAACAAGAGGAAGTAGAGAAGGTAGAAGAAGAGAAGATCATGGTGGAAATAAGAGCCATTACCCTTGTTGAATCCAAGAAACTTGTCACAGAGAGTGGAGTAATGTTGCTTCCAGGGTACACACTTACATCAACTATTGCATTGGAGGCAATAAGGAAGGACCCTCAAGCTTCTATATCAGATGAATATTTTGACAATTGAGTATTTGGATCAGGTTTTAGTCCGAAATTGCATGCTCTTGCAGTTTGGTCTATGGTTCCCAACAGTGGAAAACATGAGGTTGTCAGGTCATTTGAGGAGGTTCTTGGCTCAGTGGTAGTGAAGAGGGCCACAAATATAAACCTTGTTCAAGCTACAAAATTGACTATGCACATTGCCATTCTTAGTGTTGACACTGCACAAATTTCTCAAAAAAATATGATGCTTTGTTAAAATATTATAATATTCTTTTAGATGAATGCAATAAAATGAGAGTCACATCAAGAGCAGCTCAGTCAATAAGGGAATTTCCCTCACCCTCATCATCCTCTTCAGATTTGTTAGCTCAAGAGAGAGAAACCTTTGCATTGAGGATTCAAAGCTTGAAGAAGGAGCTGTAAATAGAGAAGGAAAATGTCAAGAAAGCTAGAGAAGAGACTGCAAAGGTTGCAGATAATATTTTTGATGATATTTTAAAACATAGGATTGAAAAATTGGTAAATACGGTTGATACTGTATGGGGTGTATATAAGAGTATTCATGAAGCAAATGCACAATATGTGTAGGGTTAGTATGCATTCCAGAATGAATGGAACAAGTAGAGTACCAGGGTGGATGCACTTAAGGAAATGATGCCACATATACAGGAAGACCTTGAGGCTCCCACAAATATTCTTGATTTGATAAAGGTCATTTATTTATTAAGTGAAATCACAACATTCCATGGCAGGTTAGGCATGTAGCTACAGAATAAGTTAAAAATGTTTAGGGACATGGAGAAGAGTGGTATGCCGAAGATTCTGGATGACAAAGGGTTGAAAGAGTTTGCTTCCTAGAATGATGAGTTGGGAGGTCTCCTCCCACATTTTAAGGGAGCTATCATCCTTAATGATTTTACCATGTTAAATACAGCTATTGGTGATATGACAGGGATAGAGGTTAGAATGGATGCATTTGTCAAGGAGGCCCAGATATTCGTTGATGCAAGATATAACCAGTATAACACAAAGGTGAAAAAATTGTTGGGTATGCAGTGGCACCCTAAGGAGGAGTTTAACCCATGGCTTGAAAATTTTACAGATTAAGCCTATGTTGAAGTATTACAAAATGTTATCTCCTCCCAGTGATGAAGATTGATGGAAAATGTGGTGATGTGGATGGGTTTGTTTCTCTTTTTAATTTCTTTCTTGTTTTAAATATTTTGTTGACTGGACATGCACGTGGAAAATATTTTTGGCTCATGGAGAAGATTATTTGGCTATGATGCAACAATAAACGATGCCTTTTGGAAGGCAAGCAAATCTTCTTTAGTGAATGGAAGAAAATTTTGTCTTATACGTTTTCCCCCTCATTGAAAGTGCAAATATAACCACTTAGGCAGGTTTTGAAATTCAAATACAAATGAATGTCAAATGTAAAATGTGACTGTAAGTATAATCTGGCCTAAAGCTTGTTGCTCCCATGTTTCTATAAATGGGAATTCGTGGCCAATTGCATAGGTATTTGGTTAGAGAGAATTTTTTTAAACTCGTGTAGTAGCAATTTTGAAAATCAAGCACAAAGGAATAGAATAGTTTTGATTCTTAGGTATGAATTCTAGTTTGTAGAGGTATAATAGTTTTACAGCAGTAATGGCATATGAATGAGAATTGCAAATTCTAGAACAATCTCTCTTGTGTACTTTGTTTCTCAAATTATGAATAAAATGATTAAGGATCTTTTATTTGTCTTCAACCATTTTGGTTGAATGTATGGTTTTATTTTTGCTTTAGTTCAAAGAACTAATTAAATGCTTTAATGAAATAATAGGTCTGTGTAATGGAGTACAAGGATTAATGAGTAGTTTCTATAACTAGATATCTTGAGTTGTATACCACAACACAATATAACAATAGTTTATAAATGTTAAGTTCAATTACTGATGTATTATAGTTTGTTATAAATATGAATCTGCCACCCATGGATAAAGCACTAACCTATTCATTTGGTTATCTTTGATGTAATTGAGTCGGTCTTCCCTATCAAAGAACACAATCTTAAAGAAAACATTCATACACCTTTAATTATAGTAAAGTTTTATGAGAACAACCCAGTCCTTACTTTAGGTAATAATTTTCTAAAGGATCAACCAAATCCTTGAAGGATTTTATCTAATTAGCATCCTATAGGAAAATATATATTATTCACAATGTTCATGGTAATTTGGCACAAGAGTATCATTTAAACAATGTAAGGATCACCCTTCTACGTCTTATAGAGCCCCAAAGTGCAGAGGTAGAAGCCTAGCAAGCCTCTACTTGTTCGTTGGCCAATCCTTACCTTTGTTGATCATTGAATTATGGCAGATTCATAGGTAACTAGTGAGATTAAGTTTCTTAAAAAAATAACCAACAATCCTCATAACGAAAACACGAGACAAATGAAAAGATAAAGGTTTATGACAAATAGAAGAATGTAGATACAAATAGAGGAACGCACATGAAGGGAGATACATCAAATAGAATAGTATGGGGGATCACATTACGCACATGCAATCACACAAAAAACCATGAAAATAAATCAAAGAAAAATACTAGTAAGGCACATGCGAGTCAACCTATAGCAAGTCGTTTGCATCCCAATCTTGTTTAGTATATGTGAAAGGTGGACAACTAGCCAAAGGGACAACATCAAGTGCCAAACTAGGACAAGTCTATCTAACCCCTTGCCCCCTAAGGGAAAAAGGTGAGCCAAAAAAGGATGATTATATGCTACTCCTTGCAAAAATAAAAATATGATTGCATAAAACCAAATGTATGCCCTCCTGCATGGTAGTGAATATACTATGATACTACAACTGCCACATGACAAGAAGTAGCAACTAATGTTATTGATTATAATGACCTAACAAAGTATCAACTTGATTCCTATCTAATAATATATCCCCACATGTAGAATCTATCAATTCAAGGTGCACCACAGTTAAAGTTGTCTTGGAAGAATCTTTTGTAAGAGTGTTGATATTGAGTGAAGAATTTTTTGATGTTTTTGTTTCTTTTGAAGGACAATAACCAAGACCACCAGTGGTTTCATGTGTGTTAGGATCTATAGGGATGTGGATACCTGGTTCTCTAGCACCACATCCTTTTCCACTATAACCAAGTTGTTTCAAAACTTCATAACCTCTTCCATAAATCAAACAAGGAGCACTAGGAAAAATAGGTTGAGGCAATGGTAATGAAGTGGGAGTGGTTTGTAGTTACCTATTGTCATTTTCTTGCACCATGATATCTTCCCTAGTAGGATATTTTTTAGGATAGCAACAAACTAAATTTCCATGACATTCAATGGTTGGTTCTTCTAAAATAACTTCATCAAAAGTAGGGGAGTCATCAATGGTTGGATTTTCTTGCCTATTAATGATGGAATTCTCTTGTATCAAATCATTCTCACAAATAGGCAAAGTGATATTAAGAGATGTTTCAATGGTCGCATCCTTGTATACAACAATTTATTCCCAAGTTAGAGAGGTAGGGGAAGAGAGACAAATAGGACTCTCATAACTCTCGTTGTTTGGATCTTCTAGCACCAAAATATATTCTTCACAAATAGGAGATATATTGGGAGAAGACCAAGTTTGATTGTCATGATTTCCCACTATTGTATTCTCTTTTGTTAAAACATTCTCATAAGTGGGAGGGATGAAATTTTTCTTGGCATGCTTAGAAAGGTAAGATACTAACATTGTGTGCCCAAAAATGAAAAGTACTTTCATCCATCTTATGCAATGCTTCAAAAATGTAAACATTATGTACCCAAAAGTGAAAAGCACTTTTATGCAAAAATTTAGGCATGTAAACATTGTGTATCCAAACGTGGAAAGTACTTTTATCCAACTTATGCAAAGCTTCAAGAATGTAAACATTGTGTATCCAAAAGTGAAAATTACTTTTATCCAACTTATGCAAAGTGTCAAGAATGTAATCATTTTCAGATCTAATGATTTTTGCTACTAAAATGATTTTGGAATGATTCAAAATGGCTACACAAAATGGATGTTTAGATCTAGATGCATAAAAGATAAATTCCTAAAACTTTCCAAAGAGATAGTTTAGGTTACCAGCAAGCCTAAGAAGTGCAGAAAACCACAAAAAATCCCAAAAAAGTTAGTTTTTGTAGGCATTGAAGGACTAGGTCCTTGTATAGGTTTTTTTTTAAACGAAAAAATGTAATTTTTGAGTGATTATGTGTTCTCTATTCCAGGTCTTAGACTGGCATTTTTGTAACAGAATTTTCCAAAATTTGATGACCTAATCCAAGTAAAATTAATAACAAATGATGAACTATATGACACTTTTTAAAATGCAATTTTGTATCAATTTTTGAATGTGAAGGATTGAACATACACTAATATGCAATTACTATGCAAAATTAGTCTAACATTATGCATTTTTTGTTGAATTTTCATATGTAAAATGAATGCAAAATTCAAGTTTACACTTGAAATACAATGCAACTTTAAGCCAAATCTAGAAACCCTAAATGCAATGAATTAATTCAAATCCTAGATCTAGGGTATGAATGCACTCCAATTTAGTTATTGGAATGTTCAAATACTTGGGTTCACCAAAATGAAATGATGAAAAAATGGGCATATGGGTTAATGAACCAATTGGAACCTATTCTTCCTCAATTCATTAGGAAATGAGATCCACACAATGAAAGGACTAACAACCTTTAGGTGATTCAATTCAAAGTGTGAATCTACTAATTTCCTTTTTTTGTAAGGATGGGGGTCCCAATTAAACAACACTTTGGGGAGAAAGATTAAAAATAGAAAACAAACTCTAAAATGCAATCTACAACTTGGATCTAATAGATTAAGCTCAATACTAATGGAACCGGAAATTGAAATGCAGATCGGAGAGGTAAGATGATGTACATAATAGTCACCAAAACTATCAATATTGAGCTTAATCTATTAGATCCAAGTTGTATATGCAAATGGGTCCTAAGTTAGGGTTTGCTTGCAACTTTTAGGAGAATCTACTACAAATCTGAATCTCTCGATTTTCCCAAGTTTTAGATTCAGAGAGCCGAAGATAAATTATGTAATTGAGTTTCCGTGAGATGAGAACTTTTATGACAAGTTTTACAACTTTGACAAGTTCTTCAACTTTTCTCTTCAAAAGATCTTCAATCTTTCTTCCACTTAAATCTACAAACAAACATCAGGAGGAAAAAATGTTTTGTTTTTGGTGAATGGGGGTTTGCCTTGGTCAACCTGTTTTGGTAATTAAACCTTGAAATGAAATGAAATAGCATGAAACGAATGATGAATGAACAACTCTATGTCACAACTCACCAAACCCTTGAATAAACCTTGGAATGTAAATCTGCAACTTGCATGAAATGGCATCAATGGATGTGGATCTCGATCTTGAAACTTGACTTGAAACAATTCCTTGAATGCTTAAATGGATCATGAAACCTACATCATCATATTAGCTCCAATAACATGTGTGATGCAAGAAGACTTTGACATGACAATTGGATCTTGAATTGCTCTTGAAATGCTCTTAAGATAACTTGAATTTGCTAGCTTGCTTAGATGAAACTTAGTGAAATGACCTTATATTTATAGTTATGTAACATTAATTTCCTAAAATTAAAATGACACAAGCCAACATCTAAATATGGATCTGAAATTGTTAAAATACCACCAAAAACATCATTTAAATTTAGGTCCTAGGTATAAGTGAGTACCCATTCCTAGGTCACTCACCTAGGACACACATTGCTCAATGAGAATTGTTATGTTAAGGCATTAATGAATGTCAGGTTTCCTCTTCAAAAAATGCAATTAATTAGGCTTGGATTTGAACTAAAGAGGCCAATTAAGGAAAATTAAGCTCAATTAGTTAAAGGAACCCTAAATAAATGTGAAAGTGTAAAGAGGTACACTTTACAACACCAAAAATAAGGCACAATTAAGTTCATTTTAATTAATAGGGACCTAAACTTAATGTGAATATGTAAAATACATATTTTAACACTAAATTAAGGAAAAATTAAGTTTATTTTAATATTAATTCCAACTTAGGTGTGAAAGTGTAAAGGGGTACATTTTTCTACACTAAAGGAGCAAACTAAATTGAGACAACAACCATACTTGAATTATACATCCTAGATACATGGATATACAAATTGTAGCCTTACAAATGTCACACAGTTGGTATTTGTTATTTCTCATTTTTTAATATAATTACCTATGAGTCTTTGATAAAGTGGTAAATGTCAAAATATGTTATGACAAAGATTAGGTGTTACAAGCACTCTTTAATATTGATATAAATTCGACAATTTACAATATTGGATTCTAAAATTTCCAAAAGTTTTGTTTAAGCTACCTTGTGAAATGACATTTTAAGGTTAAGGAAGATTGGACCTAGATTTTATGAAGTACTATGTGGGTAGTCCTAACCTATTATTTTTTTCTTTTGCTTAAGGTGCTTAATGAATTTTGTTAGTCACATCTTTATCTACTGTACTTTGTTATTGGACTTGATCAACCCAATAACCGTGTACATTTGCCTTATTAGATAGGACTAAAATTATATTTGTGCATTGATTTTGATATATGAAAAGAGGATATTCATGTAGTTCAGAATGCATGAATATCACCTTGGAATGTATGTTGAAGCTATAGATTATAATTTAAGTTATGAGTGGCCACATAGTATTGGATATGCATAGTAATTATTGTCTGATCATGTTGTAATACTTTGGAAGAGTTACATGAGAGAAAATTGATTAAATTAAAATATATGTGATTAAACATATAGAATAGCCTTAGTTATTCAATTGTAACATTATTATATGTATGTATGTACAGTTCTTGTCATAATTTTGATTGACAAAAATAATTCTCTTGAAATAATAAAAGAGAAAGATCTATGAATTGAAAGAAGAAAAGGATGTAGATGAATATATATATATATAGTGTTGATGGTGTTTTCTGCACAGCAACAACTCAGACATAATGCAATATTCTATCTCTCTTGAAAGGTTATTTTCAATAATAAATCACTGAAAATCACCCCAAGGTCTCTCGGGTGCTAGGTCATAACAATGCATAAAATGACTCAGATAATTATGTGAAAATGCTGGTAATCACAAAGGGACCTTACTACAAGCAAACTGGATCTTTCAACTTATCAGATCTAACAATATGATGATCTTAAATCATAAATCTAACCGAATAATAAAGAAATAGAAAAAGATAAGGGTGCAAGGAAGTGATAAGATCTAAACTACTATTAGGATGAGCAATGTAAATGACATATATTTGAAATGGACCTATCTCAAATAACCAGCTCTTGTTCAACCCACAATGCAATCTTACAAGAACGGTGCAATCTTCTGAGGAATACAGATTTTCAAATCATAGACATACATCTACAATCGAACTTAAGCACATTGAATATACGGTCCAGGTTGACTTCACCAGCCTACTACAATCAGATAGTTACTGGGAGTATAGACTAGAGATAGCTACAAACATTCCAAATATGAAATCATAAACATCATTTATCAAACTGAAACTAATTTATTCCTGGATACTAAACCCTAAATCTTCAAGCAATTTGAGAGATAGAACAAAGGAACCATGCAAGATGGAATAACACAAGAGATTGCACCAAGAAAACCACAATGTCTTCAATTATATTAATCACCAAAAATGCTGCAACAATTCAACTGTTCTGATATAATATTTGCTTCAAGGAAATCAAAATGCTCTAACTCTTGCTTTTTTAATTTCTAATATCTTCTTGCTAATGTCTAACCTTTTACAATGAGGCAAGAATGCCTATTAATAGCAAACCCCAAAGTATGTTGGCCCAGCCAAAAATTTTTACAAAATAAAAAAAAATGCCCAAAACAGGTCAGCTAAGGAAAAACAAACTAAGGCACACATTAAATGCCACCACCCAGGTCGGCTTTGACACAGTCCCCAAGGAAGTTCGGTCCAATGCATGCCCCATGATAATAGGGAAGCACAAATCTTGAAATGAGCATTAACTGCTACTCCCCTTTACCTTTCTTCTGAACTGACGACCCTTGGACCCTCAAGAATACTCCATCCAACTCAGCAACAGGTGGCAATGGCAAGACCCGGAGTCAGCATTTAATCGAGTCTACTTCTTCCTTGGACCGCTCAACAGTTTTGTTCCAATCATCCCTACTGGCCATATATTTATCCATCACTGCCATGTAGGTGGCTGCATCATCAAGTAAGTGGCCGGTGACAGCTCCATCAGAATCTGGGGCGTAAATTTCATGCCACCACTCCTTCAATTGTTCCAAGCTAAGATACGTGGGAGCTATCTTCTTCCTCCCTTTCATTACCTCAAAAAAGGCAATGCATCCATCATAAACCGCAGTAAGCTCACCGTCAATTGACTTCCTTCATTTATGTATCTTCTTCAAAGCCTTCTGCCTGATCTGCAATGCCTCGAACCATTCCCACGGCTCATCCAACCTGGAGGAAGGAAGGATTCCATCTCTAGCCAATTGCTCTTTTCCATGCCCCAGGACAACCTTCGATTTCTGCAACAGGAGGTCCATATCATCCTTATCCTGAGACAAGATATTCTCTAACAGCTCCTTCGCCCAGACTGCGTCCTTTCCTATAGATAAAATCTCCCTAATAGTATCATCCCCTTTTGTTTGGACATCCACCAGCCAACCTACGGTAGCTTGAACTGAGGCCTTCATCTTTTCGATCCCGGAGATTGTTTCCCTAGGCAGAAAACCAGGAGTAGCAGAGGAAGAAGGGTGGAGAGACTGCAAAGGTTTCATTACCTCCTCCAAACATTTCCTTAACCTCTCATTTTCCTTCCTCAGTTCACGCTTAGTCTGAGTCTCCCTCTTCAATCTGTCAACAATCACCGCACTGGATCCCTAAAACTCCTCAATATCCTGCTCCATGGAAGCAGGCCCAAGGTTAATCATTTGCACATCATAATCTTGGCTTGTAATATCCTCTCTCAATTTATTTACGGCAGGAGTGGCAATGTGGACTACCCTGTGGTGCATTTCATTCCTTTCCACCCTTGAGATCACCTTGGCAACTTTCTTTTTCTTTCCTTTGCCAATTTTTGACAACATTTCATCCCAATCCAAGGGAGTATAATCAACAATCACTTGCTTCTTCCTTGCAAGCTCCTTCTCCAGCCAGTCTGGGGCTACAGGGTCATTCCGTATTTCTTCTATCCTAGCATCCCCCGGCTCTTCTGTCACCTTTTCTTCTTCTGCAGTTGCTTTATCATCTCCTTTCTCCGGAAGCCGCCTACCTTGGTCGGCCTCTTCAAATCCCAACTCTGGAAGCACCGGTGATGGAGTCCTAGCGGGGATATTATCCTCCGGCTCATGTGATCTGTGGCCTTTGTCACTTTCTGGGGAGTCCTCATACTGCACCAACGGAGAAGTATGCCTTTCCTCTGTCTCAACTTCAAGTTCTGTAGCTTCACTGAAAAGTATCCCCTCCTTAAACGGTTCTGCATCCCCGCTAGTTTCATGCTTATCCGGATTCTCCGGTTCAGGTACTCTTGGTGGCAAAGAAATAGAATTTGGTGGCCCTTCAACTGGTAGCTTCGGGGAAGAGTCCCTCTGCTGTGCAGCATCCTTGGGAGAGGGAGTTCTGGATTTCCTTGTGTAAACTTTTGTTTTCTCCCCTCCGGAACTCTCCACATCGACAATTGGAGGTTCATCCTCTGAAGCAACTTGATCTTTCTTCTTGGCAGTCCTTGTTGTTCTAGTTTTCTTAGGCGGTGGAGGAGCAACCTCCTCTTCAGCTTTCCCCGTTTCCTCCTCATCAGAGGACTTGCTGATTGTCAGGGTCTTCCACCTTCGCTTCCCTTTAGGTTTCCTCTTCGTTTCAGGCTCAATTCCCTTGAGACCTCTGACTTTTATCTTGAATGGTGAAGTTTTTGATGTTTTCCCTTTGGGGTCATCTTCCCCGGATTCTTCAGAAGTTGACATGGGGTTGAGATTTCCCATCAATTCAAAGGTGCAAGCTACCTTTGCATTCTCCAACTCCCATATTTTATGCTTTACCCAAGAAAGGGTGAATTTCATGATAGGAGCCATCAGGTCCTCTAACTCTGTCACTCCAGCCTCATTCCAGTCGATGTCACCGACTGACCTATCTTTTATGGCCTCATAGACATGGTCCTGAACCAGGTTTCCATCATCATCAAGTTGATCCGGAATCAGCTTAATGTTATATTGCCTAATGGCCTCCACAGGCAACCTAGAATATCTTTTCTTCCTTTCCTCAAGGTCATCTTTGATATTGACCCAATAGTCTTCCAAGTCATCTTTGTGCCTATACTCCCAGGTAGCTTTCCTCTGAGCCTCCCCAGTTATATCAAAATTCATTCTTTTCGAATGGAAGGGGAATCCATAGGCTGCCAGTTCCTCCCCTGCGGTGTGAGCTGATTGAATAGAGGGGCACATCTCCGCCACACCAATCTCGAGAGGGAAGTCTCCTCTGAAACCTGTCTTGTGCTTCTCCCTCTTCACCACAGCATCAAATTCACAGATTTGTCTCACAACTTCCAATAGCACAATGTGGTCAGTAGGATACCGGGGTAATCTGTAAGGGGCAACCGGGCATCCATCAATTCTGAGGTAGGTGAAGGTAGGGAACTGGATGAACCAGGCTCCATAGTTCCTTATTAGCCCTTTGGCTCCATCGGACAATCTAAGGTGCTTAGCATTTTGTAGTGTCCGGGTGATATGCATCGTGAATGCATCATTGGCCCTTTTGTAATCTTTGTGCCCCAGATGCAACTCCAGATAAACCTCATAGATTATATCCTGTCCCACTGTTCCCCGCGGGTTTAAACCTTTGTATGGGTAGGAGATGGCCAACACATACATTATGTATGAAGACATAGTGAATTTCTTTGCCTCCAGGACATTCCTCAATTGTCTATCAATCTCAGCACTGATGATTCCTGCCTAGTGATAGTTAGTCCCCTGCCCAATTTTGGTGATCACATGGACCATCCAACTCTCCAATACACCTACACTTTTCAATCCGGCCACTCTACTCAGAAGTGTGATGGCATCGTATACATCTGACCTAAACTTAACCCTGTGCAGCTGCTTGGGCAACTTCGAATGATGGGACTTTGGCTTCTCTAGCCACGAATTAATCATCTGTTGAGCCTTGACCGGCTCACTCTCATAATAGGTTTTGGCAATGTCAATATTCAAAGTACACACCGAAGGAAGATCCAGCATGCTGAAAGCTTGTGCAATAGAGGCTGGACTAAAGTTGGCCAAGACCCTTCCCTCGGTGCTAACCACCCGCTGTGTATCAAAATCATATTGTCTAGCACATTCCAAGATTAACTCGTAACACTGGACCGCTGGAGGAAAACCTGCCACATGCACCAATCCGGAATTCATCATCCCTTGCCTCAGGGCTGACAAGTCCTTCTCTGCCGTTCTCTGCCTGAACTCCTCATATCGCCAGGCACCAACATTGGTATCAGATACTTCGGCCCACAGAGAAGACACCTTGCTTTCGGGGAGCTGGTTCTTCATGTCCAACCTCAATCGTTCTGTCTCAGAAATGGATGAAGCCCCTGCGCCACCCTTAGACTTCCCAGCAACTGCCTTGCTTGATTCAGCCTGCATATCCAAAATTCGTCATTAGTATTCAATTATTGCTCATATTCCAATCCGAAAGGTTAGCACAAAATCATATAAATCAATCAAAATCCATCGCCAAATGCTAATCCTTCGAGATCCAGAGAAATCAGATAGTCCGGGAAAATCATGCAAACCGGGAAAATACCGTCGGGGCAGAATTTCGGAGAAATCCGACCCAGACGGATTCCTGCCGCCAAAGCATCATTAATCAAATAAATCATTAGTGCAGATGAAAAAACAAAGGATAATCATTGAATTCACTCATTGGCAACAAGAAATAAGCATTAAACAACCGTTCCATTAATCCTATCACCGAAACATTTGAAAGGACACAATCAGACAGGAAATCCAGAAAAATCCGGATGGAACGAATTTTCGCGGGCAACCCAAAAGGCGCCGGAAATAACCCCAGTCTGCGGAATAAGTCCAAACCGGGAAAATCCGGAAGTGAGGAAATTCCGCGACGACCTCAGAAACAAGAACCAAAACTCAAACGACCACGGGATCCTCCCCACCTAAGCTCAAATGATCTCAGAACCGACGATAATCAACAAAATTCAGAGCACAAAGGACCCCAAAGTCCTAGAAACTTGCAAAGGACAAATTCCCATATCAAAACGATGATGCCCTAAATCGAAAATCCCCGCCATTAAAACCAGAGCAAGCTTTAGGGTCTAAAGTATCAGCTAAGGATTTACCTAAAGCACTTGAATCCTCACAAGACGGGAAAGTCAACATGATACAGGGACAAAATCACTCAAGCAAAATGAAACCTTCGTTTTGGGCCCAAACACCGAAGAAAAACCCCAACTTCGCACGATATGGCAGATTTCGCACTAAAAGAACAAGCAATCAAGCCCAGAACTCCGTCTAAAGGATACATACGCAACCTCATGGATAAATAGAGCTCATAGGGCAAGGGAAGTGGGGTTCCATAACTAAAAACGAGTTAAACCCCGACTCTATAAATATGAAACCAAAATCAATCAAGGGCCGACCCAAATCTAATAATACCCAATGCAAAACCCTCAATCACCATACAAGCAAAACGGAAGGGCAATGACTACATACCATGGATCGAAGCGGAAGAAGTTCGAGCTTGAAAAGGCGACCTTCGCAGCAAACACGTACAAGCAATGAAAACACCGACACCGGCACTCAAGTAATCCTCACGCAAGCAAATTAAGATCGATTCTCAAAGCTTCAACAGAAATCTCAATCGCCAGAGCAATCAGCAAGGGAGAAATGAAGTTAGAATGGCGCTAAAAATTCCCTAAATCCACCCTTATACCCGCCTGAGCGAAGGTACCTCAACCATTAATACGCGATAAGACATTTCTGACAAGTCCGGAAACCCGAGCCCCAAGCGGAATTTCGGAAAATCCCAGAATGCACGGAAACACGGATTCCGCGGAAATGCAAAAACCGGGGAAATGAGGAAGATCGGGATTTTGGCAGAATCCGGGAGAATCCGCCAGGACCGAAAAATCCCGAAGTAAGGCAGAAACCCGGAATCGGAGAATCCCGCCAGAAATGAACAAGGAACCAGGGCCCGGGAGAATCCGCTAGCGCCGAAAAATCCCAGATCCAAGTGAAAACCCGGACTTGGCCAGAAACTCATTTGAATCAATTCAACCCCCAAAGCAAAGTCAAAGCCAGCAAGACTAACATGTCAAGACCCTAAAATGATAAGTCCAATAAAACCACAGGCCAAAGACACCAAAAAGAGAGGGTCCCTACGCTAAGTGGGGCGTGTGTGCAAAAACTGCACAACAAATGGCGACTCTGTTAGGGAAATGCTCCTGAGCATTTCGATGACAAACTGGAATCATGAACCCAGAACTCATGGTTTCAACTCAGATACCCAGCCACCACCCTAAGTCAAAATAAAGAAACTCTCAGCCATGCAAACATTCCTATACCAGGGTCCAAGTGTGTGCACATGCATGTATTACCTACCCTCAATTGCAAAAAGAACCAGACTTGGTATGAACATGCTAGGTAAAGATTCTTACTCTAAAAGTAACCTGGATAGAGCCTCGCTGCCAGTCAGGCGTCCATAGCCCCGATGAGGTTATCGCTGTGATCCTCCTAAACATAGCTCTACTGCCAGCCAGGCGTTTATAGCCCCGGTAGAGATATTCAGATCCCCCTGATAAGTCAAATTCAAACCTCATGATTTTCAATATATATTTCTGTTCTTTTCTTTTACTCTGCTAATATTTCTTCTTTTCTTTTACTCACTCCATTCAACCTGTGAACAGTGAAGTCCACACTCAGGGCTGAGAACCACAGTGGCACTAGAGCATAAAAGGATTTTTCACCTGATCAGACCTTATAAGGAGCCTTTACAACTTCAGATATATTAAAGATTTAAAAGTATAAGACCCCAATATATTTCTGTTCAGACTGACTAGAAAACCTTTGCCTCATCATAAGGACAAATGACACAGGTTAAAGAATTCATACCATGGTGCTCTGGAAAGATGATCGAAGTTTGTAAGGGAAATACCACGAACATTAGACCTGCTTTGCCACCATTACCATACAGATGTACCCACAATCCCCAAGAGAAAAAGGACCAACGGAAAGAGCAACGCAAACCAAAACAAACAAACCAAAGCAAACCTACTCTAACCAAACAAAACCAGCAAAGCAAAAAGGAAACCTACTCTGACCAAAACAAGCAAAACAAATGAACAAAGCAACCTAAATTAACCATTTACAAAGCAAAGAGCTGAAAACAGCTCAAGACTGGAAATAATGCTTCAGATACTTCCCATTGACAGGCAGTGGTATGTCCTCTCCCGTAAGAGTCCTCAGACGGAAGGCATTATCTCCCAGTATTTCAGCAATCTGATACGGGCCCAGCCACAACTTATCAAATTTTCCATGGTTCCCTTTCTGATCATGAGGTTTATCCCAGTATAGGACAAGGTCAGAAATCCTGAAAGCTGACTTTAGCTCTCCTGTCAAACCATCTCTTAACCACCCCCTGATGTTTGAAAAAAATTTCAAGGGCATTGTCTCGTTTTTCCTCAAGGTGCAATAGTTCTGTTAACCTAGCCTCCCTTCTATCCCCTTCATCATAGAACTGATTTATAAACTGGAGAGTCGGGATCTTGAGTTGGATAGGGAAAACTGGTTCTAGACCGTACACTAAATGATAGGGAGATGTACCAATGGAGGACTTAACTCTGGTACGATCTGCCCAAAGAGCAAACTGAAGCTGGGTATGCCAGTCTTTTGGATTCCTCTCTAGCAACTTACGAATGATAGTCAACAGGTTTTTATTAGACGACTCTGCTAAACCATTCCCTTGGGGATAATAATTAGACGCAAAATTCACAACAATGCCATGATCAAAGGCTCAATTTGAGAATTTCAACGATGCAAAGGCAGGACCATTATCACAAACAACAGCAACAAGACATCTGAACCGATTAAGAATGGCTGATTCTAAAAAATCAATTACTACCTCTGACGTACATTGCCTACAAGCAAAAGCTTCAGTCCACCTTGTAAAATAATCAGTAATGGTGAGAATGTACCCGTGTCCTGCAGAAGATGGTGGATTGATGGGGCCTATGAAATCCATACCCCATTGAGCAAAAGGCTTTACCTCAATGACAGACTGGAGGGGAAGTGTTGCACACCTTTCTCTTGTTGCTGCAGTCTGGCAGGTGTGACAGGTTCGTACATGTTGATGAACATCTTTGAACAGCGTAGGCCAGTAATACCCTACCCTCAAAATCTGGTTTGTAGTAGCAATTGCAGGACCATGACCAGTACCATATTTCTCATGAAACTCACTCATTACCCTTTCAGCTTCCTGTTTCCCAAGACACCTCAAATAAATACCTTCGTGATTTTTCTTGTACAGGACAGCTTCTTTCAGCATGAAACTGTCACTTTTCAACCTTAAGGCTCGCCTCTGTACTGCATTAAGGTGTGCTGGAGGTCGTTGATTCAGCAGATAATAGACTATATCATCATACCAGCCCTCTGGGGAAACTTCTTCAACATTATACTTATGAACAGACAATTCAGGGCCTATCTTTGCCATAATCTGGGTGAGTCCTTGCCCTCTTACCAGTTTCATAGACTGGATCTCAATGTCATACTCTTGTAACATGGTCACCCATTTAGCTCTGCGCTCCCCTAATTCATTCTGCATCAGGAGTAACTTAACTGCGGAATCAGGAACAATTGCAAACACCTTATTTCGGAGGATATAATGCCTAAATTTCTTTACTGCTCGAACAAGAGCATATGCTTGCTTCTCCACACTTGGGTATTTCAACTCAGCATCCTTTAATGGTGCACTCATAAAAGCGATGGGATGCTCATTCCCTTCATCAGAATTTTGTGTCAGCATTTCAGCACATGAGTGGTCTGAAGCGAACGAATAGATATAAAAGGGTTTGCTATAATCTGGGCTCACCAATACTGGAGCGTCAGCAATGGTTCTCTTAATTTCTGCAAAGGCCTCCTTGGCTTTTGTAGTCCATTCGATCTTGGCATCTTGTTTCAACATAACATTTAATGGCTTCACAATTTCAGCAAATCCCGTGATGAATTTTCTGACAAAGTTAATCTTACCAAAGAAGGACTTCATCTCTTTTTTGTTGGCAGGCGGCTGAATTTTCAGGATGGCCTCCACTCTCTTCGGATCTATAGCAATTCCTTTCTCTGATATCACATGCCCTAACAGCTTTCCTTCTGTTACCCCGAAGATACACTTCTTGGGATTCAAGGATATGCCAAATTCTCTGCATTTTTGGAACACTTTTTACAAATATGAGATATGATCCCCTCTGTTCTTTGAGAAAACAGTCAGGTCGTCCATATAAATGATGATGCATTTCCCTATAATATCCTTAAAGGCGATGTCCATAGCCCTTTGGAATGTAGCTCCAGCATTGATGAGTCCAAATGGCATCCTCCTGTAGGCAAAGGTACCCCACTTAGTTGTGAAAGTTGTCTTGTGTCTGTCCTCATACTGGACCATCACTTGATTGTATCCTGAATAACTGTTCAGGAAGGACATCATCTGAGAACCATTAACCACTTGAAGCACCTCGTCCAAAGAGGGAACTGGATAGTTATCCTTTTCTGATGATCTGTTCAGATTTCTAAAATCAATGCAGAGCCTAATTTCTCCATTCTTTTTCCTTACTAGAACCAGGTTCGCCACCCATGTTGAATGCCTGACAGGGAATATGATTATGGCAGACAGCAATTTCTAGACTTCCTTCTGTATTAGTGGTTCCAGTAATGCATTGATAGGTCTCTGTCTCTGTCTGAAAGGCTTAGCATCTGGCTTCAGGGGTATAGTATGAGTTATGATAGATGTATCATAGGTCTTCAAGTCCTCATAACTCCAGGCTACTATATCTGAAAAGTCATGTAGGGCCTTGATTATACCGTGTCTTTCTTCTGGAGTGCATACCTTGCCAATGAAAATATTCTTAATATTATCCGCAGTTCCCACATTGTGAGTGTCACACTGTCCACTAATGGACTCCTTCTTGGACTCTTGTTCTTGGTCCCTAATCTTATCCATATCAAAAATACGTTCCAATTGTACCATTCCCCTGGGAATAGTGTTTGATTTCAGATTCAGCACACCTTCTAAATCCAGTTCTGCTTCCTGAGGCTCTCTTTCATCAATAATCTGTGAAGCAAAAACATATGTATTTGTGATGAAGTCAAGAATATGTTTATCATCCTCAAACACCTGAAAGTTAGTCACAATTTCTGGGACGGATGGCACAAGAGTCAATTCAACAGTAAACTTCTTCAATCCTGACAGAGATAAAGGCTGCAGAGTGCTTGCTGCTTGAGCCAGAGAATCAGCAGTTTGATTCTTCTTCCGTGGGATCAGTTGGATATTAAAAGCGTCAAATCCCTCCATGAGGTCCCACACTCTATGTCTGTAGTTGGTCATTCTCCTATCATGGCATGAATACTGCTTTCTCACTTGTTTGACTACCAACTCTGAATCTCCAAAAACTTGTAGAATCTTGACCTTTTTCTTGAGTGCCATAAGAAGTCCATGCATTAATGCTTCATACTCCGCTACATTATTTGTGCAATGAAACTGGAGCCTATGAGCTGCAAAGAAATTCTTACCTTTTGGACTAATCAGTTCAAACCCAGCCCCAGCTCCATGCTTTGACTTAGATCCGTCAAATTTGAGAGTCCAGCATTCTGCAGGGGTATTTTTTTTTGTCATATCTTTTAGCTTCCCAGTATTAGAGGATTCTTCAGTTGCTACAAGAGGTTGGTCTTGATAATTTTCTTGCGAACCATCCGTCTTTGCCTTCACAACCTGAGTCGGACTTAAATATTTATGCGCTTGTTCTACTGCTGTCTGGCACAAACAACACTCCAATTCTGAATGGGAAGCATTATGGACTCTGCACCAATTTGGTAAGAGTAGTTCCCTAAAGCTGGTCCTTCTTCCCAGGTGAGTTTGATTTTCCATACACTGTTTAATGAATTCCTGGAAACTGTCTAGTAGGCTGATCTGTCTATCCTCAGATTCTTCTTCCTCTTCAACTGATTCTGTCAAGACTTCAACATGGCTTGACTCTGTCTCAACATCCGTATGCATCGAGTGTAGCATCAACACCTCTTCTACATCTGATTCTTCGTATTGAGCCGATAGCAGGTAATTTCCCATTCCTACTTCTGATATCAGAACTTCTGTTGAAGTCTTTTGGTATTCTGTAATCATGTACTTCATTCTGGGCTCTCTCTCGATCCTGATCTGATTAGGCACTCATTTCTAGGGAATCCACATGTGAGAGTGATCAGTGAACACATAACCATTCAGAGCCTTCATAAACTCTCTTCCTAGAATCAAACCATACGCATCAGGAATATCAGCTACCTGAATATTAATAACCTGCTGAATCCTTGGATCAGAGGCTATTTGCATTTGGATCATGTTTAATTCTCCCACCACATTCACTTCAGTTCTATCTAACTGAGTCACCTTCTTCTAAGAATCAGCAGGTGTAATTCCTAGAGCTCTACAAACTCTAACGGGCATCACATTGGTGGAAGCACCAGAATCTAACAAGCAGTTATGCAAATTCTTACCGAATATACGAACAGAGATTAGGAATGGTGGGGTTTCTGTTTTCCCTTGGAACAAGGTAGGTTGAATATCTACTTGAGCCACTTGAGTCTTATCCTTTTCTTTTCTTTTATCTCCAGGGGGTATGTTAGTCCTATTTTGGGTCCGATTTTGTGCGCTCACAGGCTGGGAGCTGGAAGTTTGGCTGACATGTTCACCAGAAGACTTATCCAATAACTTTGAATTTGCATCATAGGTACCTAAGACAGCCTTCCTAATTGTAGGGAACCTTAACAACTCGAACGCAGAAAGATTTACCTTTAGTTTCTTGAACTCCTCTGCAACATATGAAACCATCTGCTCTTCACTCATATCAGTAGAGATTTCCTTAGATGATTCCTCCACCTTATCCTTGCTAGCTTAGACAACCTTTTCCTTCTGTGGGTCAGTTTGAGCCTATCTCTCCTTTGAAAGGTACTGCTTGGGAACGTGTGGATAAGACGGATTGTTACTAGCATTAGGATCTGGAGGAGTACTGAAGTTGTTGGGAGGAATGGAAGTGGTGAAAGGTCCTCCAGGCTGTGGACGTCTATGGGGCATATCTCTCAATCCTTGTCTCTGAAACATCTGGACTTCCTCAACATAAGGTTCCTCCTGATCAAGAGGGCCATTGTCATTCATTGTATCTTCATTAAACAACCGAGCCACTTCGTCTCCATTACAAATCTAATTTGTTTCATCTTCCTGGGAATCAGGTTCCTCTGGTACATTTTCCTTGCTGGCTGGAAAAGGAGCATGATTTAATACCAGCACAGGAGAATCATATGAGTTGGAGGGAACAATCTTCTATCCATTCACATTGTTCTCTACCTCATATTGAAAAATAGAGGCAGCTGTTTGGAACTCTAGACACTCCAATTCTGAATGCTGACTTGTCTTATGAAGCCTGCACCATCCTGATAGGGCTGCTTTAACCAGATATACACCGTTAGGAGGTTTGTCTTGACTGACCGGCTGGTTTGCAGATTGATTGACAATCTGATTGGCAGGCTGATCTAATGGAGTAGGGACTCCTCCGTTGTTAGGTCCTGTATTCCAAGTTCTATTCTGCCCTTGCGATTGCCTCTTATCAAATCCAGATCCACTACCTTGACTTCTATCAAAATTCTGCCTCCTTTCATTATTGAACCCTCTATCATTGTTGTAACCCTTATCCTGATTGTATCCTCTATCATTGTAGAATCCCCTATCATTACGTTGTCCCCTGTCAGAGTTTTGGCCTTGTGAAAACTCTCTGTTCTGATTGGACTGCATGCCTTTCTAAGCAGCTTGTAACTGACTATTTTGATTCCTGAGGTAAGTCACCTCTAGGTTTAGCTTCTTTATCTGCTCAGCCATTTCATCAATCCTTTCTTTATTCGAGTCTACAAAAGGGGGCCGGCTTGGGTTACTCTGAGGAGGGACAGACATTGTAGCAGATCCCATGGACTGATGTAATACTTCAGAATTTTGTAGATAAGCAGGAAAACTATTTGGCTGCGGCTGATACATGGGCTGGTTAACCTGCTGTTGTGGGAAGTTTGTCATAGGGGAGACTTGGCTCATGGGGTGACCAGGGTGTGGTATCATGGGTAATTGAGGAACTGGGTTCATGATTGGAGTATGATTAGTAAGTGCCTGATTTACTGCTTGAACCTGGCCAGGATGCGCAACTGGCCCTAAAGAGGGCAGCGGTCCAGTCAAGTGTTGTCTCAAATCTGTACTTAGCTTGACAGCCTCTGTATAAGCATCAGTTAGGGTTCCTAGGGGATTCGGTCTCTATTTCAGAAAGGTTGCTGTTAAGCTATCCAGAGCTTCATAATAGACTCCCAGGGCAGTATCATCATCTAAAACATATAGATCTTGCAATCTGGTATATGCACGGTGAAACCTATTATTGAAACTGGATATTGGCTCGTTGACCTCTCTCTTGACTTTGATGAATTGCAAGTACAACTCGTTGGCACTAATGGGTATTCGGAACTTCTGTAAAAAGGCAGTTTCTAGATCATTCCAATTAAGAATTGAACCAGCAGGGAGATGGTTGTACCAATAAAAGGCTTCTTCTCCTAGTGAGTAAGGAAACAACCTGCAGGCGACATCCTCATGGAAAATTCCTCTGTCCTTGAGGCAAGTTTGGAAAATCCTCACATGTTTCTCTGCAGTCCTATTTGGGTCATTGGCATGGAATTTTGAACAAAAATGCTCAGGGTTTTTGGGCATTACATTGTAGGCTTGGAAGAATAGGGGCGATGGATTATTAGCAAGGAAAGCCATTGGTAGAAGTGGGGGAGGTGGTTGTGGTTGGTTAACAACAGGCTGAGGTTGCTGAATGGGAACTACTTCAGGGGTGGGTATGGCTTCAGCCTCTGAATGTGAAGATCTAGATGATACGGGTGAAGGGATGGGTGATGATGATTCTCCCCTTTCTCGAGTCCTTCTTGACCTAGTGGGGAACTGTAGCTCCTCTAAATCTTCCTCCCCTGCGGTAGATCTGGTATTTCTCGTAAACCTTTCTGGAGAGATGGCGTTCAAAAAGTGATCCAATCTGCTCATTCAGGCCCTCCTTCTAGCGCCAATCTGTTGATGGTGTTTTCTGCACAGCAACAACTCAGACAGAATGCAATATTCTATCTCTCTTGAAAGGTTATTTTCAATAATAAATCACTGAAAATCACCCCAAGGTCTCTCGGGTGCTAGGTCATAACAATGCATAAAACGACTCAGATAATTATGTGAAAATGCTGGTAATCACAAAGGGACCTTACTACAAGCAAACTGGATCTTTCAACTTATCAGATCTAACAATATGATGATCTTAAATCATAAATCTAACCGAATAATAAAGAAATAGCAAAAGATAAGGGTGCAAGGAAGTGATAAGATCTAAACTACTGTTAGGATGAGCAATGTAAATGACATATATTTGAAATGGACCTATCTCAAATAACCAGCTCTTGTTCAACCCACAATGCAATCTTACAAGAACGGTGCAATCTTCTGAGGAATATAGATTTTCAAATCATATACATACATCTACAATCGAACTTAAGCACATTGAATATACAGTCCAGGTTGACTTCACCAGCCTACTACAATCAGATAGTTACTGGGAGTATAGACCAGAGATAGCTACAAACATTCCAAATATGAAATCATAAACATCATTTATCAAACTGAAACTAATTTATTCCTGGATACTAAACCCTAAATCTTCAAGCAATTTGAGAGATAGAACAAAGGAACCATGCAAGATGGAATAACACAAGAGATTGCACCAGGAAAACCACAATGTCTTCAATTGTATTAATCACCAAAAATGCTGCAACAATTCAACTGTTCTGATATAATATTTGCTTCAAGGAAATCAAAATGCTCTAACTCTTGCTTTTTTAATTTCTAATATCTTCTTGCTAATGTCTAACCTTTTACAATGAGGCAAGAATGCCTATTAATAGAAAACCCCAAAGTATGTCGGCCCAGCCAAACATTTTTACAAAATAAAAAAAAAACGCCCAAAACAGGTCGGCCAAGGAAAAACAAACTAAGGCACACATTAAATGCCACCACCCAGGTCGGCTTTGACACAGTCCCCAAGGAAGTTCGGTCCAATGCATGCCCCATGATAATAGGGAAGCACAAATCTTGAAATGAGCATTAACTGCTACTCCCCTTTACCTTTCTTCTGAACTGACGACCCTTGGACCCTCAAGAATACTCCATCCAACTCAGCAACAGGTGGCAATGGCAAGACCCGGAGTCGGCATTTAATCGAGTCTACTTCTTCCTTGGACTGCTCAACAGTTTTGTTCCAATCATCCCTACTGGCCATATATTTATCCATCACTGCCATGTAGGTGGCTGCATCATCAAGTAAGTGGCCGGTGACAGCTCCATCAGAATCCGGGGCGTAAATTTCATGCCACCACTCCTTCAATTGTTCCAAGCTAAGATACGTGGGAGCTATCTTCTTCCTCCCTTTCATTACCTCAAAAAAGGCAATGCATCCATCATAAACCGTAATAAGCTCACCGTCAATTGACTTCCTTCATTTCTGTATCTTCTTCAGAGCCTTCTGCCTGATCTGTAGTGCTTCGAACCATTCCCACGGCTCATCCAACCTGGAGGAAGGAAGGATTCCATCTCTAGCCAATTGCTCTTTGCCATGCCCCAGGACAACCTTCGATTTCTGCAACAGGAGGTCCATATCATCCTTATCCTGAGACAGGATATGCTCTAACAGCTCCTTCGCCCGGACTGCGTCCTTTCCTATAGATAAAATCTCCCTAATAGTATCATCCCCTTTTGTTTGGACATCCACCAGCCAACCTACGGTAGCTTGAACTGAGGCCTTCATCTTTTCGATCCCGGAGATTGTTTCCCTAAGCAGAAAACCAGGAGTAGCAGAGGAAGAAGGGTGGAGAGACTGCAAAGGTTTCATTACCTCCTCCAAACATTTCCTTAACCTCTCATTTTCCTTCCTCAGTTCACGCTTAGTCTGAGTCTCCCTCTTCAATCTGTCAACAATCACCGCACTGGATCCCTCAAACTCCTCAATATCCTGCTCCATGGAAGCAGGCCCAAGGTTAATCGTTTGCACATCATATTCTTGGCTTGTAATATCCTCTCTCAATTTATCTATGGCAGGAGTGGCAATGTGGACTACCCTGTGGTGCATTTCATTCCTTTCCACCCTTGAGATCACCTTGGCAGCTTTCTTTTTCTTTCCTTTGCCAATTTTTGACAACATTTCATCCCAGTCCAAGGGAGTATCCTCAACAATCACTTGCTTCTTCCTTGCAAGCTCCTTCTCCAGCCAGTCTGGGGCTACAGGGTCAGTCCGGATTTCTTCTGTCCTAGCATCCCCCGGCTCTTCTGTCACCTTTTCTTCTTCTGCAGTTGCTTTATCATCTCCTTTCTTCGGAAGCCGCCTACCTTGGTCAGCCTCTTCAAATCCCAACTCTGGAAGCACCGGTGATGGAGTCCTAGCAGGGATATTATCCTCCGGCTCATGTGATCCGCGGCCTTTATCACTTTCTGGGGAGTCCTCATACTACACCAACGGAGAAGTATGCCTTTCCTCTATCTCAACTTCAAGTTCTGCAGCTTCACTGAAAAGTATCCCCTCCTTAAACGGTTCTGCATCCCCGCTAGTTTCATGCTTATCCGGATTCTCCGGTTCAGGTACGCTTGGCGGCGAAGAAACAGACTTTGGTGGCCCTTCAATTGGTAGCTTCGGGGAAGAGTCCCTCTGCTGTGCAGCATCCTTGGGAGAGGGAGTTCTGGATTTCCTTGTGTAAACTTTTGTTTTCTCCCCTTCGGAACTCTCTACATCGACAATCGGAGGTTCATCCTCCGAAGCAACTTGATCTTTCTTCTTGGCAGTCCTTGTTGTTCTAGTTTTCTTAGGCGGTGGAGGAGCATCCTCCTCTTCAGCTTTCCCCGTTTCCTCCTCATCAGAGGACTTGCTAATTGTCAGGGTCTTCCACCTTCGCTTCCCTTTAGGTTTCCTCTTCGTTTCAGGCTCAGTTCCCTTGAGACCTCTAACTTTTATCTTTAATGGTGAAGTTTTTGCTGTTTTCCCTTTGGGGTCATCTTCCCCGGATTCTTCAAAAGTCGACATGGGGTTGAGATTTCCCATCAATTCAAAGGTGCAAGCTACCTTTGCATTCTCCAACTCCCAGATTTTATGCTTTACCCAAGAAAGGGTGAATTTCATGACAGGAGCCATCAGGTCCTCTAACTCTGTCACTCCAGCCTCATTCCAGTCGATTTCACCGACTGACCTATCTTTTATGGCCTCATAGACATGGTCCTGAACCAGGTTTCCGTCATCATCAAGTTGATCTGGAATCAGGTTAACGTTATATTGCCTAATGGCCTCCACAGGAAACCTAGAATATCTTTTCTTCCTCGCCTCAAGGTCATCTTTGATATTGACCCAATAGTCTTCCAAGTCATCTTTGTGCCTATACTCCCAGGTAGCTTTCCTCTGAGCCTCCCCAATTATATCAAAATTCATTCTTTTCGAATGGAAGGGGAATCCATAGGCTGCCAGTTCCTCCCCTGCGGTGTGAGCTGATTGAATAGAGGGGCACATCTCCACCACACCAATCCCAAGAGGGAAGTCTCCTCTGAAACGTGTCTTGTGCTTCTCCCTCTTCACCACAGCATCAAATTCACAGATTTGTCTCACAACTTCCAATAGCACAATGTGGTCAGTAGGATACCGGGGTAATCTGTAAGGGGCAACCGGGCATCCATCAATCCTGAGGTAGGTGAAGGTAGGGAACTGGATGAACCAGGCTCCATAGTTCCTTATTAGCCCTTTGGCTCCATCGGACAATCTAAGGTGCTTAGCATTTTGTAGTGTCCGGGTGATATGCATCGTGAATGCATCATTGGCCCTTTTGTAATCTTTGTGCCCCAGATGCAACTCCGGATAAACCTCATAGATTATATCTTGTCCCACTGTTCCCCGCGGGTTTAAACCTTTGTATGGGTAGGAGATGGCCAACACATACATTATGTATGAAGACAGTGAATTTCTTTGCCTCCAGGACATTCCTCAATTGTCTATCAATCTCAGCACTGATGATTCCTGCCTAGTGATAGTTAGTCCCCTGCCCAATTTTGGTGATCACATGGACCATCCAACTCTCCAATACACCTACACTTTTCAATCCGGCCACTCTGCTCAGAAGTGTGATGGCATCGTATACATCTGACCTAAACTTAACCCTGTGCAGCTGCTTGGGCAACTTCGAATGATGGGACTTTGGCTTCTCTAGCCAGGAATTAATCATCTGTTGAGCCTTGACCGGCTCACTCTCATAATAGGTTTTGGCAGTGTCAATATTCAAAGTACACACCGAAGGAAGATTCGGCATGTTTAAAGCTTGTGCAATAGAGGCCGGACTGAAGTTGGCCAAGACCCTTCCCTCGGTGCTAACCACCCGCTGTGTATCAAAATCATATTGTCTAGCACATTCCAAGATTAACTCGTAACACTGGACCGTCGGAGGAAAACCTGCCACATGCACCAATCCGGAATTCATCATCCCTTGCCTCAGGGCTGACAAGTCCTTCTCTGTCGTTCTCTGCCTGAACTCCTCATATCGCCAGGCACCAACATTGGTATCAGATACTTCGGCCCACAGAGAAGACACCTTGCTTTCGGGGAGTTGGTTCTTCATGTCCAACCTCAATCGTTCTGTCTCAGAAATGGATGAAGCCCCTGCGCCACCCTTGGACTTCCCAGCAACCGCCTTGCTTGATTCAGCCTGCATATCCAAAATTCGTCATTAGTATTCAATTATTGCTCATATTCCAATCCGAAAGGTTAGCACAAAATCATATAAATCAATCAAAATCCATCGCCAAATGCTAATCCTTCGAGATCCAGAGAAATCAGATAGTCCGGGAAAATCATGCAAACCGGGAAAATACCGTCGGGGCGGAATTTCGGAGAAATCCGACCCAGACGGATTCCTGCCGCCAAAGCATCATTAATCAAATAAATCATTAGTGCAGATGAAAAAACAAAGGATAATCATTGAATTCACTCATTGGCAACAAGAAATAAGCATTAAACAACCGTTCCATTAATCCTATCACCGAAACATTTGAAAGGACACAATCAGACAGGAAATCCGGAAAAATTCGGATGGAACGAATTTTCGCGGGTGACCCAAAAGGCGCCGGAAATAACCCCAGTCCGCGGAATAAGTCCAAACCGGGAAAATCCGAAAGCGAGGAAATTCCGTGACAACCTCGGAAACCCGAAAAACGACAAAATGCGAACCAAAACTCAAACGACCACGGGATCCTCCCCACCTAAGCTCGAATGATCTCAGAACCGACAATAATCAACAAAATTCAGAGCACAAAGGACCCCAAATTCCTAGAAACTTGCAAAGGACAAATTCCCATATCAAAACGATGATGCCCTAAATCGAAAATCCCCGCCATTAAAACCAGAGCAAGCTTTAGGGTCTAAAGTATCAGCTAAGGATTTACCTAAAGCACTCGAATCCTCACAAGACGGGAAAGTCAACATGATACAGGGACAAAATCACTCAAGCAAAATGAAACCTTCGTTTTGGGCCCAAACACCGAAGAAAAAACCCCAACTTCGCACGATATGGCAGATTTCGCACTGAAAGAACAAGCAATCAAGCCCAGAACTCCGTCTAAAGGATACATACGCAACCTCACGGATAAATAGAGCTCATAGGGCAAGGGAAGTGGGGTTCCATAACTAAAAACGAGTTAAACCCCGGCTCTATAAATATGAAACCAAAATCAATCAAGGGCCGACCCAAATCTAATAATACCCAATGCAAAACCCTCAATCACCATACAAGCAAAACGGAAGGGCAATGACTACATACCATGGATCGATGCGGAAGAAGTTCGAGCTTGAAAAGGCGACCTTCGCAGCAAACACGTACAAGCAATGAAAACACCGACACCGGCACTCAAGCAATCCTCACGCAAGCAAATTAAGATCGATTCTCAAAGCTTCAACAGAAATCTCAATCGCCAGAGCAATCAGCAAGGGAGCAATGAAGTTAGAATGGCGCTAAAAATGCCCTAAATCCACCCTTATACCCGCCTGAGCGAAGGTACCTCAACCATTAATACGCGATAAGACATTTCTGACAAGTCCGGAAACCCGAGCCCCAAGCGGAATTTCGGAAAATCCCAGAATGCACGGAAACACGGATTCCGCGGAAATGCAGAAACCGGGGAAATGAGGAAGATCGGGATTTTGGCAGAATCCGGGAGAATCCGCCAGGACCAGAAAATCCCGAAGTAAGGCAGAAACCCGGAATCGGAGAATCCCGCCAGAAACGAACAAGGAACCAGGGCCCGGGAGAATCCGCCAGCGCCGAAAAATCCTAGATCCAAGTGAAAACCCGGACTTGGCCAGAAACTCATTTCAATCAATTCAACCCCCAAAGCAAGGTCAAAGCCAGCAAGACTAACATGTCAAGACCCTAAAATGATAAGTCCAATAAAACCACAGGCCAAAGACACCAAAAAGAGAGGGTCCCTACGCTAAGTGGGGCGTGTGTGCAAAAACTGCACAACATATAGAATTATATGAAGAATGAATGTACTCAATATATCAATTTCTTTAATTATTGATTGTATTTTTGAGTTGTGATGTAGATGTATTGCATGCTATTGAGGACGATAACTAATTTACATGGGGGGAATTGGTATGTGACTTTTTCCCCAAAAGAAGAGAAATATATGAAAAAACCCTTTAGAATTAAAAGGGAGGTGGAAAATAAAGGATATTATGATCCTTTGGTTAAAAGAGATATTAATAAAGAATATATATAAAAACTCTTTAAAAGGGGAAGAATAATTACTTATTTAAATAATTATTAAAAGGAAAATTTTGGAAAAGGGTGTGACGGTTTGGAAACCACCCCTTAAGGCTTATATAAAGAATTTGTGTGAGATTTGGAAAAGGATGGAGAACATTCAAGGAAGAAGAAAGTGGTTGGTGAGCTATAGATGGGACAGAGAAGGGGGAACATCTTATGTGTGTGTCCAACACAAGGTACAAAGGTGCACTTAGGACGGTCTTGGCCAAGGCATGGGTATTACATGGTGTTGAGCATTGTTCCAATGGAACCAGCACTTGTGTAAAGTGGTGAAGTCCACTTATTTCTCCCAAACTGCTCCATTGCAAGAGCCAATACCACTGACATCTTCCTAGGGTGAGAGTGGCTTTTCCAAGTGCTATTATTCAGATAAGTATTAAAACCATTGCCCCTAAAATACATTGAGAATATTAATTATATTATTTGGTGTTCACATATATGAATTATATGGATGTGTATTCAATTTATCATGTTAACTATCTATTCTAGACTTTCTTACTAAATTATCACATATTGTCTTTTGCATTAGTTATTCACATCCATTTTAATAATATTGTAGCTTGTAAATTATCTGCACTCTAATATATATTATATAAAATCCATTGCTAACACTTAAACCACTTTAGGAGGAAAATTGACATTGCACAAAACATTTTGGACAAGTTACATAGAGAGGTATGGAGTACCTAACATGCAACCACTACACGAATTACCCCCAAAACGATGTCCATGCATATCAAAGCAAGTATTCACCGTAGTAGTATTGCAAATACATCCAACAAACAAAGAAGACAAAAAATCAATGATCAATGCCCCATTCCTACCTCTCTAAATCCTCATGGACATCCTCGAGAGATCCTAGGAATGTGACAATAAGATAAATCAAAAAGATAAGAGCATAAAAGATAAACAATATTGTTGTATCACTTGCCATAGATGTTTTGATGTTTCATGATGTTATCCATCAATGATGCCTATTGTAGGAACAATTTATCTATTAAGACACACATTAGGATATTGATGATGATTTTCAAAAGGTAGGGTAGTTAACACTTAGGCATTGTTTTAGTCAGATGATGATCCAATCATTTCATTTCTTTGCTTGTAAGTTTTGGATTTCAATGTTTGATTTTCTTATTGATTGCTTTGTCAAGGTTTGAAGGCAATGATTGTTTATTATGGATGGAGAGTTTATTTCAGATAGGTGATAATGGAGATAGGATTTTTTGGAGATTTTTTTAATGTTTTTGTGCTTTTGAGTTTATTTGATGTTGTTTTTGACATTTTTTAGGATATTCGAATTTTTTTAATTATTTTTAGTGTTTTTGAGAGATTTGGAGACCAAGGGGGGACCTAAGGGGACTGACCTAACACCTCGGGGGATCATCAATGATGGTCTTTCCTACATATGCACAGAGATGATGAAGTTCAGTTGACCATGACTGACACAATTTTTGGATGTTTTTATGAATGTTTTGGAGTGTTGTTCAGATATTTGAATTTTTTTGGATTTTTGGCCAAGTTTAAAGACCAAGAGGGACACCTCAAGGGACTGACCTAGTTCCTTGAGGAATCATTGATGATGGCCTTACCTACGTTCTACATGCAAAGACAACGTAGTTCGATTATTTTGACTCAATGTGGCTCATCTGAAGATGACCTACAATGTTTATTTGGTTGTTGATGTTTTACAACTTTGTTTTGGATTTTGATGGTTTTCTAGATGTTTTTGATTGTTTTGATAGTTTTTTGGCTATTTTTCATTTTGATAGTTTTTTGCGAGTGATGGGATGAACAAGGTTCCAATCCACTACCAAGAACAAATGTGAAGTCTCTTTCAACACATGAATAAAAGGAATGTTAACTAGTTGAACCCTAATACATTTCAATCTATCTATAATGAATGTCTTGCAATGTAAAAAAGAAAGACCAGTACTTGCGTTTCAAAATCATCTTTTGATTTTCAAATTTGAGCACTCATTTTGGTCACAAATTTGGAGATAAATTTACACTTTCATTTATGACTGAGACAAGGAGTAAGAGGCCACCAAGGAAGGATCTGGATATAAACTTCCTTTAAAGGATGATAATTGAAATGACTAAAAGACAACCATCTCCAATCATTTAAAAATTTGCATTCATGGGAGTACATAATTTTGTAGAAATATTTATAGGCACTAAAGACCACAAATATCAAAATTTGTTTGTACTTATTGCTCAACCCATAATGTTCTTTGATAGTCCACCATGAAGCCTAATAAAAAATATTAAAATCCCAAATGTACTCAAATTTTTGAACCCCTTTCTTGAAAAAATAATAGGCATGCCTAGGAAAGCTAATAGCCAACAATCGATTATGGATCATTAATAAGTTTATCCCACCAAATTAACAATGAGGTAAAACTAAAACCATGCTACAAATCTAATAGTTGTTCCACAAAAATTTTAAGGGACAAACTTGTTTCCAAACTTTCCAAATTTACTGAAAGGAAAGGAACATTTGATTTTAAAGAAGGGGACAAGAGGATTTTATCCAAGCAAATCACCACTTGCCACTTCTTGATTGAAGCTTTAATGATTTTATGATGAACTAGAATTTTATATGGTTCATCCCCACTAGCAACTCTTATAATCCACTTTGCAACAAGGCAAAGCTCTTATGTTTTGGGGTCTACGAGCCTCATACCACTTTTAGAGGCAATAAATCCAACATGACCATCCCACTTAGAGTAGATAATTTTTAAATTATTTAATTCAATTTTGCATTACCTTTTCTAGATGGAATCCAAAATGATGAGTAGTACACATGGGTGGAAATAAAAATTCTATTAACAACTATAATTTGTACCTACTAAAGATAAGAATTTCTTACCCAAGTTAAACAAGTTATTTTTAAGTCTATTAAGAAGTGGTCTCACATTTCAAAAAGAGAGACCCTCACACCAAAGGGGCTGCCAAGATATTTAGTTATCTCCCTATTTTTAATTTCCCTTCACTCTTTGGGAATCCACTGGGTGATAGAGCCATTTTGAGACATCAAAAATTCAATCTTGTCATAAGCTAATTAAGATCTAGAAATATAAAAATACATATTTAGGATGTCCAAGGCATTACTTAATTCTTCTTAAAAAAATTGCACATACAACATACTATCATCATCAAGGTGAGTTAATAACCACCTCATTTTGAGGAATGGATATGTCTTTAATAAGATTCAATTGATTAGCTTTTTGATGAAGATATCCTAAGGCATCAACATCAAGCACATATAAAAAAGGAGATATAAGACATCACTACCTTATGGAGCACTATAACTCAAATGAATCCAACATAGGATCATTCATAACAAGGTGAACAGTGGCATCTTTGAACATGATTGGATTTTAGGACCAAAACCCAACCATTGTAGCATAAGAATGAAACTCCAATGAATGCTACCATAGGATTTATCAAAGTTTAACATAACCAATAACACATTTTGGTCAAATTGTTGGGCCCATTCAATAATTTCCCAATCCAACATTATATTGTCAAGAACATATCAACCTCTTATAAATCTTGTTTGCTCAACTCTCACAATACCCTGTACAACAAGTTTAATTCTAATAGCCAACGCTTGACAATAATTTTATAGGAATTTAATAATAAGGTAATTGGATGCCAACCAACAATTATATATTTATTTTTCCCCATAGCAATAAGTCTATTGACAAGTTATTTAGCCAATTTTCAATATTCTTTCTAGCCCTCTAAGTTTGAAGACAAAGAACCTAGCCTAGATTATAAACATAGAAATTACTTAGCCATATTTTCAAGTCATATTCAAGAAATTTTTTATGTCTTGTGTAAAGATGTATTGCATATAAGAAGTGTTGATAGTCAATTCAAAATGTGACAAATTTATGGTTTGATTTTGAAAATAGTATATGTACAGTATTAATCAAACATTTTCTAAATAATCATTGAACAACCTTTATTACATAGTAGATAATATTACAAGAATTGATCATAGATTTGATAGAGTTGATAGCAAACTTGAAAAACTAGAATCTAGTCTAACTTGGCTAGAAAATAACGAAAAGAAGGGCATGAAAATGAAAAGTAAAAAGGAGTAAACCCTACATCCACCTCATCAAATATATTTGCAAGAATAAGGCAACAATATTTTTCTTATGAGAAGAAGATTAAGAAAAATGAATCTTCAAGCCACCCCTTTACAACGATGATGGGATCTAATATACCAATCCAACCTGGGTATTTAAACATTGATAATAATCTAAATCCCTTTCACAATTACTAGAGCTTGATCTAGTACTTTTGGTATTATTCAAGCTACTACTTAGATACCTGGTGATGTTGCTACTACATTAGCTGCTCAATATTTATGGGGAATTACTGTTATATGGTGGGGTACAAAAGATCTTAACACAAAAAATACATTGGTTTACCACTAACCAGATCTTATCTATAGCCTAACCCATCTATTAATACAAGAACTTTGTCCTCCTTCCATTAGCAAGTTTGAAACCAATACCAAAACCATGTATAGTATGAAATTGTGTAACCTTAATGATTTTAAAGAATATTCTTTATAATTTAGGGAGCTTGCCTATGAAACCAATTCTTTTGAAAATATGTTAATAAAAATAAAATACCTAGGTCTTCCATATATGGGTTTATGATGGGGTTAAGCAATGTCTAGAATCCAAACATTTGTCCATTGTTGATGCTTCCATGACAAACTTAATTGAGTTAGCCAGGGAACAATACATAAAATTTATTAATGATTGTCAAGAGAAATTAAGTAAACATCAAGACCAACACCTTGTAACCAAATTCCCTAAGACACAACCTTATGGTTGTAATCCTTTTACTAAGTACGATTGAAAATAACACAAGCATAAGAAAAAGGAACATAAGCTTTCTTTTTGAATCCTTTTACTAAGTACGATTGAAAATAACACAAGCATAAGAAAAAGGAACATAAGCTTTCTTTTTGACATTGATCTTTTAATAAAAGCCACAGTTATGCACCCACACACACCTATATGCATAAGCATATAACCTCAAGGCCACAATTCAATAATATAATCTATTAAATTTGCAATAAACTTGGTCATATTGCCCAAAATAGTAAAATAAAGTCATTAAATAAATATATTTTACTAATGTAACCGCATGGTGGGATGTCATTAATGAAGATGAAGATTTATACAAGAAAGATGGTGTTTACAAACCAATTTTAGAAGACATAGAAGACTATGAAGATGAAGAAGAAAATGATCTTGATGAACTAGCTAAAGATCTAAAGAAAGATTTATCATTAACCACAATGCACAGAACATGGTAGGATAGTAGAAGAACAAGGGGAAGGACTCCTTAAAAATGAGGATAGATGGATTCCAATCTCTTTTTTCATACCAAAATATTGATCCCCAGTTCTCTTCATATGTTCCTTATTTTTATCAATGTCAATCTAGACCCGTAACTCGCATCTAACTAAAAGCAATAATTATCCTTGAATATGAACAAGGGATAAACTTTCTAGAAAGGTTAATGAATTAAAAAATGCATTAAAGTAGCTTGGACACGAACAATCTAAATGGGAAAAATTATTGAACCTAAATTTGAAGAATAATCATGTAGTTCTCTTAACCAAGGATGCATTAGCTAGCCTACAATTATATTGAATTTTGTAGAAAAATTTATTTTAAAATTTCCTACATAAACCAAAAATTGATTGTATCATAGAAATATAGATAAAAGGAAAATCAGTGAAGAACCCACAATCATGATTAGACAGAAGAAGAATTTCTCGCTAATCAACAAGAAGTCTCAAATCTAGCAAAATGTAGATTAGCAATGTCAAGCCTTCCACCTTCAAAGCTCGAATCAAAACCAAAATATATTGCTATCCTTATTCATGAATGATATGAAGAATTCATTTCTATAGAAGTAAATGAAAAAAATTATGATGCACAGATAGATATTGGAGCTTCGCTCTCATTCTGCAAATTTCCTATTTTGAGAGATTCAAAACAACTGCAAGAAAATAGTAAGTATAATTTAGCAAAGACATACACGGTGGTACTTGTGATAAATACAAACACCAAGAAGTCATCAAAATATAGGGGGGATTTATGGTTAATTAGGCCTTTATTAGTTGATACTTGATCCCAAGGATCCATTCTCAAGAGCTTCTAAGCAAAGAATATAAAAATCATCTTTGATATGATTCCACACGATTTGATAAAATTCAACAAAAAGACCATCAAAACCTTGGCTTTTATTGAATTTCATAAAGAAATGAACGTTCAATTTCTTCTAGGGAGAATACAATCCAAAAATTGACTATAACCTAGATCAATCATGTTACGGATACAGTTTTTGACACTTTCTTCTAGAATTTGTTGAACATCCATCTAATTATTCTCTTCTTTAAACAATTTTTCATTAAACATCTAAAACCTTATAATTTTAACAAAATTTGTATGTAATCCATGTTCATCCAATATAGAATAAATTTTCTCTTGTTTTTGTTTATGACTAAGATAATTTAAAAAAATGAATCCTTTATTCCCTTCCTTGATCCATTATAGTCTAGTTCTAATTTTGACACCCTACCCTTGTAATAGTCTAATTTATGTAGCTAAGTTTTTGTAACAATAGATGTTTGAATATTTTCATTATTAAGAGCAACATTTAGCTATTACCTAGCATGTTCCAATGTCCCTTTGAAAGATTTATCTATGTTTATGTCTTCTTTTCATTATTAAGAGCAACATTTAGCTATTACCTAGCATGTTCCAATGTCCCTTTGAAAGACTTCTCTATTTTTATGTCCCCGTGTCATTCTCCTACTAAAAGATTGAAGGAAATCAACACATTGTGTTCATGCAATACACTGCCACTCAACCCATGAATCACCCTTTTGAAATTTAGGAATAGAATTCCAAATTCCTACTAAAGCAACAACACACTCTAGGATCCTTTCACCCAAGGAATTTGTCTTACTACTAAATGGATTGTTAAAGCTTTGGATGGCGATGCTCCTTGGAAACATTTGGTTCGTCATCGCATTCAAACTGCTACTATTGGTTGACCATGGAAGATAGTGAAATGGATGGATAAACTTTTTCATGCTCCTTCAAAATGTGTGGTTCATCCCCCTTCAATTCCATTTGGAAAGTGTGGCAAATTACTTCTAAAAAGTTATCGTGGTATTCCCTTTATTTGAGCCACAATCTAACTCCTCTATTTGGTGGAACCGTCTTGTTCAGTTGGATAATGCCCCTCTTTCTTTAAACAAACTCTTTAAAGGAAAACATCTCTTCAACAAAGGCATCCAAACTTTCAGAGACCTCTGGGATCCAGTTGCTCCCAATTGGAAAACATGGCAACAGCTCAAGGCTCAATACAAACTGCCCCCTCAGACAAACCTTCTATTTTCCAAATTCAAAGACTTGTCACACCTAAACTATATTGTTTGTTGTCCCCCCACTTGCCATGACAACTTCCTCACAGATTGGAAATGGCCTAACAATAAACACCTCTATGCATTCCCTCTTAAAATTGTCTATAGACAAATTCTACCTATCATGCCTTTGTCAACCCATCTTAATTGTAAATGGTATTGTAGATTTAGTCATGCCAAATGGGACAAGTTAAGCACCCTCATTTGGAAATCCAAAGTTGAATCCCAAGTTCAATTAACTGCTGGAAAATTTTGCATGTTAAAGTCCCCATTGGTGAGCGTCTTTCCTTCCTCTCACCAATGCCATCATGCCCTTTTTGTGTTAAAAAGGAGACCATCAAATATGCCTTTGGGTTTGTCCTCATGCCCAATGCTTATGGAATTATCTTTTTTAAAATCTCCCTATACTTTTTCCTCAAGTATAGTCTTGGAAAATTGCTCTTCTCAGCCTTCCACGCACCTCAACATCATTTCACAGACCTTTAGGCATATTATCTTGAAAAACATTTGGAAATTTTGTTGTCTTGCTGCCTTCTCCCACACTTTCTATTCCATTCAAATGGAAGCTTTGATCCTTTGTGTGAATCTCTCACCCCATTTGCTTCTTTTACAGCCCACTCTCCAATCCAAACTAGACTTGTTTGTTGTGCTAGGAGAGATACAAATGCAATTTGATGTCTTTGAAGCCAAAATATCTAGTGATGGTGATTGCAAGTTTGATGAAAGTGATTTTTTTGATGGTGCTAACAGTGTTGTTGAGCTGAAGACTCTTCCCCTATGGTGGTTTGAGTTTGTCTTGGTGGAGAAGTTTGGTTGTTATCTAGTCTTTTGGAGTCCTTCACTACTTCTAGTTGTGTTCATGGCATTTATTTGCTACTGCCAGTTATCGCTTCATTGTGCTTTATGTTGTCAATTTTGTGCAACAACTATTGTATATTTTGGGTCCTTGTACAATTGCTATGTGTTGCTGAGTATGGAGGCTACTCTTATATTGGTCAATTCAATCTACTTGTAGCTAGATTTCCGCGATCTCATGGAGAGTAGTTTAATTCTGTTTCAGCTTACATATGATGTTAATGAACTATTGTATTTTCCCTTGTTGTTTGAATTTGATGTTCACCAAATGACAATGGTATTGAAAAGCTCTTTATGAGCTATTGTTATTATCTAGCGAACTTTTTACTGCTCCAGTTTTCCAAATATCTGTAACTCCTAATTTTCTTTATCCAATTTAAAAAAACAACACTCATACTTGTTTACCTTATTTATTGACAAAAATAGATTCTAGAGGTTTTCATAAAAAAAGAACAAAGACCCATTGAAGATTATATGTTAAAATTCCACTTCTCATTGAGTATGCTTTCACACGTCTTATTTTAACTTCTCAAGTAATATCAATACTCTTCAAGTTTCCTTGATTTTCTTCAAAACATGTTCCCAAACCTTACATGGAGATTGACATTTTTCTTGAAATATGCATTCAACCCTCTTTATCCCATTAGTGAGAAATGAGATAGAGATGTTCTCAATATTAACAAATGGATCGATTGATAAATTTCAAAAGGTAACAATCAATGATATCCTCAACTTGTTGGCATGAACAAAATTGATAACTTCATTTTTGTTTTCAACAATTAACACCAATGAAGAGTCTTATTGTGGAGAACCAACAAAAATCATTTTAATTTTTTTTATTTGTTGAACCCTTGTTTAGAATTTTGTTTATAATCTTAGTTAAATATTGTTTTTACATGAACCAATTTTCATCTAAGGTATTTTCAATATTAAATTAAAATAAGTCTATATTACAAGATAGTTTATTAAAAAGTAAAATTAAGATTATAACATGCAAATCTTGAAGGAGTTATTGAAGTAGTTAGAAGTTTTATATTGTTTCATAGTTTTTCTTCTAAAATACAAATACATCTTAAAATTCATTAAATAAAATAATTTTATAAGTTTAATTTTAATATTTTAAATTAATAAATTATAAAACAAATTTATATATTTATTAAATAGATTTATACAACAATAAAAATAGTGATAAAAGATTAGAACGACTATCTATTCATTACTTTAATCTTATATTTTAAGTTTATTTATTTATTTATATAATATAATTTTTAATTATACATTTAATTTAATTATTTTCTTCTTAAAAACCATAGATCATAAGAATTATTTATTTACCTATCTATAATTACTATATACATAGTATTCATAAATTTAAACTTCAATAATCATTAGCAGTTTTAAAAATATAAACTAAAAAATTAGATAATCTAATATTATCTATGCACCTTTGAAATAATATTGCTATTAGAAGCATCTCAATATTATATTAGAGTGTTTTACCTTTTTATCTATCTCGCCCTCCAGCTAACGTCTTCTTTCGAGTTTAATTAACATATTTTCTAAGCAACAATTGCCTCTCTTTTTTTTCAAATTAAAATATTTTTGCAAGATGGCGATAACAGCTAGCTAAATGGCCCTTCACAATATACTCAAGGGATTTAACTGAAACCCCTAAACGAGTTAATTGATGCTTAACCACACCACCTGAACACAAAATACAAAATGGACCGAGAACTCTAATATTATCAAACATCGTATAGTTAATTGGCCCACTACTTGATATTAAAATTTGATTGTATTCGAGTTGGTTAAGCCGTTCGAATAAAAACTTTTAAGTAATACGAGTTGCTATAATGATAGCAGCATCTTTTATTTGTTTGGGCCACCCCACGCCATGCTGGTTGGCACAATAGAAGCGTGTGAATATAATTCTTTACTAATGTATTCACAAAAGCATAATAGAAGCGTGTGAATATAATTCTTCACTACTTTATTCATAAAATTATAGTGGAAAACTACTTTTGTATTCCTTTACTACTTTTGTATTCCTTTAATCATAGCAATAAGGATCTCTTAACTTGCAATAATATATAAAACAGAACTTAATCATAAACTATGCATTGCGATATGACACACCAACTACCCATAATCAAAAGCATCCAAGCAACACGAGAAAAATATTGCTATCAATCCCCACAGTTTTATTTTTAAATATCGAAACTATGACGTAGGGTGGGCAATTCAGTTATTTCATTTATAATCTTGGGGCTCAAAAAGTATAACCATCAAAGACTTTAAAAATCAAGAATACATGGACAAAATCACGTTGAAAGCATCAATCATTATGTTCTTTCAACTGTGTAAACCAGAAAACAAAATGCAACATAATAATAATAAAAAGAAATATAATTTGCTGGGAAACCAATCATATTATCCCACCGTTTCATGGATTTTGCCAGCTGATAATAAGAGAAGTAATAAAAATACATTCCAGCCATGATAACGACGAGGAAATCATGACACACACAGCATATCATCATTGGCGGGGCCCTCAATTTGTTTAGAGACTTTACATATATACGCATTTTTACAACCATCAAACACTGCACAAGCACACGTTTTCTACATATCTTAGTATATTCGCTTTCATCTCGAAAACAAGAATTGTAAAGTTGTTTGTTGGGTATTCTCATGCACATAAAAAGTCAGGATGGGACCCTTTAAAAAATTAACGCATGATTAGTATTCCCACATCAATGTCTAATTCCGAATAATCTATAGCACACACGAGCTTATTAAGTGTGAAGATTTGGTAAAAGAGAAAAAAAAAGGAAAAGAAAAGGAAAAGTGGGGAGTCATGTTAATGGGAAAATATATTGACTATAGATGAGAGCATTTAAAAAGAAATCACCAATCATATCATGCATGAACCAAACTCCCACAGGGGACCCAACTGCTGGACATAAGTATAATATGAAATTAGAATCTTACAGGCAATGATTGATGCATCATGCATGGATGTCTTCACCTCCATGTATGTGTTTAATAATATCTGAAATACCATTGGAAATCAAGCACTCTCAATGATTCAAACAAATATAGAAAACTAAAAAACAACTAATCTTATCCATACAAACTTAAGTACTAATACTCATGGGGAATATTGCAGAGACGCAGCAAAGCAGCTGTTTGCATCACCTGACCAATCATTAGTGTACAATGCCCATTGCTCAATTGGCAAGGAAATAAAATTTACAATATTAAAATACAGCCTTGTCTTGTATTTGGTGGAACTATAATAAAAAGATAAAGAATGAAAGTTACCCTTCATCCACAGCAAATCTTGTGCATGCATATATCAAGATTACTGTTGATCACAGTAATCTTAAATCTAATCTGTTTCTACAACATGTAGACTACCTGTCATGACTAAATCTTAGTGAAGAAGCAACAATTTGTTTGATCTGTAGAACTGGTATGCATGAGTACCCTAAGAAGAACAAATTTCTTACCTTGCAAAAACAATTGCAACTTTCTTTCCTATTTTTCTGCCCTCACAATGGACTATATAGTACTAGTGTTGCTGCTATTTTTAATGAATTATCAGCCCCAATCGTCATCGTAGACATTTTAATGTCAGTGACCCACTTTGGGCACAATTTAAATAGTTGCAAGCTAACCTCATTTTCAAGGATTATAATATTTACAAGGCACGACTCTCACCTGTTAGACATGATTTGAAGTGTGCAGGCATGTCAGGATCAATAAGGTGGTCAAATCTCTTTCTGATCTGATTTTCTGCAATAATAATAACTCGGTGAAATTTTATGTAACCATACCATTTACTAACCCACAAAATCGTGCAAGAGCTGACTTTCCACATGTTTTCTGAACTGAATGTTTTGGGTATCAAAGCCATGATTTCCATAGCCTTGATCATTACCGTGGTGGTGTATATTAAAATGGTGATTGGTGTCTGGACCAGAATCATCTCTAGATAAATAAAGGCCATTATTGTACTTTTCTTGACCTCCACTGTGACGCAGACCTAAGGTTAGAGACACACCTGCATGGCTTCCTATCTGTCTAGGAGTCAAATCTTCATGGGAATACCTGCCACCCATTCCAGCAGATTCATGGCTATAAGTAAAATTAACTGTATTATCAAATCCTTGAAACCTGTTTCTATCTAAATCATTTCTAAATCTCTTCATGCCTTGTTCAAAATTAATGCACCCATGTGTTTCATCAAGCAGTTTTCTGTCAACCCCAATGGTTGTTGCTGCATTAACAGAAGATAGGGACCCAACATTAATTCTATTTATATTCACGTCCATATCTGCTTCTCTTGTGCCATCAACTTTATCTCCCGAACGAAACTGTGATTCTAGAGGTATACTCAAGGCTGTACCGGTACTTTCCTGACCAGTCTGCGAGGTGCTCCCACCATGATCAACTTTGGAACCTTCACATTCAGAAGCAGATTGTTTATCTGATGACACCCCTCCATCCAGCATCATCTTTCCATGTTTGTTCATGTTCTTTTCATCTCCCAGTGGACTTTCAGTTTTATCCCTTAATTCGTTTTCTTTTCTCTTTCCAGTAGTAACATCCATGTCAGATGACTCCTTCAATTCCTGTAGATACATATCTTCCACCATTGGCTTCCATAGCCTAACTCTGGCATTTATAAACCAATTTGAAACCTGAAACAAGTTGTCAATATTTTAAAGATTGGTTATTCCAACTGATTATTTTTAGCAAGTTCTCTTATAAGCTTGAATAACATTAAACGCTCGTAAAATTTCAAGTACTGCCTAATAACATGCAATGCATATATGTACCTGACTTCTTGAAAGACCGGTTTGTCTAGCCAGCATATGCTTATCTGCATCTGTAGGGTACCTGCAGGACACAGCGCACACATTACATTTTTTTGTAAGCTTTTATGGCCTTGTTTTCATAGATTGCTGACTTAGAACGGCTAGACTATGTTTACATTAATTAACTGCCAGTGTACATCACAAAATCAAAGACAAACTTCTTACCTTATCCAATTCTGCTATATATTACTGAAAAGTGAAAACTAAACATCTTTCCAGCAGATTATTCACTGTCTTTTTCTAGTGAGTAAATAGGGGACTTATGTCTATGGTCAGAGGCCACCTATCCTACGGTAGTGGGTCGCATATATATATATATAATAAGATGTCACACTATTATAGTTAATAACAAAAATAAGATTGAAATTGCTGAAGGCACATATTCTACTTGCACTGGGTGCAAACATCGAGATTTATGTCCATGGACAAATCCCAGAATTAGGGCCGGCTATATACAAAAATAACATGATAAGCAGCTACTATATTCTACTTTGCCCAAATTTTGAGATTGACGTTTTAGGAAAATACCTACCCATTCTACTCGTAGGTGAGTAGAATACTCAGATTAATCTCCATAGACAAATCAAAGTATTATGAAAAAAGATAAAGGTTGTTTTTGAAGGTTATTATCAATACCCATGAATAGGTTTGATGTTTATAGAAAAATGCCACATGTTGGTATAATTATTGGCGTCTATCTCTATAACCAAGTCCTTGTCCATGGTAGGGAATTTCTCAGTACTAATCGCCCAAAAATTGGGAGTCAGATTTATAAAAAATGTGATGTTTATCCTTCTTGTTGCGCGTAAATTTAATATATATTGATTTGTATAAAGGATGCAAACATCTAATCGATGTTTAGAGACAAAACTCATTGCCTAATAATTAGGATTGATGTTTATAGGTAGATGTCATTTATTCTACTCTAGTCGGTACAAATATTGAGATTGATGTCTATTCACAAATCTCCTTGTTGGGTAAATATAAATTGATAAATGATAAGTAAGCGAACATCGAAATTCTATACAAATCTCACATTTGAGTAAATTTAAATTGATGCATAATAATAAGCTATTCTACTCTACTTGGTCTTGAGTGTCTTACAGATTATAAATATCTCAGATTGTATACCAAGTTTAGGTGAGAAAGCTGAATTATAGTGGTGCCATTACCCCAAACACTAGATCAAAGATGTGCACAGCCTAAAGAGCTTGCTTGATTTAAATAGGCAGATAATTATGGTATTGTTAATGAACAGTAAACTAAAGATGTGCAAAAGCTAAACACTGAAAACTTACGGGTGTAAGAAATGTTCAAATAGCCATGCACGAAGCACAGACACCGAACGCTCTGGAAGTCCTCGCTGTGGCCGCCAAGCATGTTGTTCAAGCATTCCCAAATGCTGCACTGCTCGCTGTTGTCTAAGACTTTGATCAAGAAATCTTAACCTTGGAGTTTCTCCTCTATTTGTACCAGGCCCACTGCAGTCCTCACCCAATGCCTTTTTTGCGGCTCTAAGCTGGTTACTGATTGCATCTCTTAAACATCTGAAGTGCCTTGACATGGCCTTCAAAGCTAATTTAGTGTATGGAGTAGCTGACCCCATACCTGCTATAGATTCAAACGATGTCTTCACCATATGCATCTGTTCGCAATACTGCCTGTATCTCCGGTGGACCTGCAACGACAAGGTGTTTTTAATACAAAGTCCTTGAGAATAGAAAATCGTTACATCCCAGTAACATAACATCCACAAGAATCCAACCACTTTGTAAGATTGATTAACTTTTCTGTTTGAAATTTCTCCAAATTTGAAAAAAAAAAAAATTCTAATCTAAAACAAACCAAAAAAAAAGATTAAAATTACTCCGCATGCGAATAAAGCCAGTGCAAGACTTCTTAAACAAAATAAGTCTTATTACTGCAAAATGCAACATGTGGTACTGTTTTAGATTGTCTTAACCTCATCTTTAAATTAATTCATTATTTGCTAATAACTTACCTCGAACTGGCCGATTTATTAAATAATATGCATCAAATTCAACCATACATCAGAAATTTTCAATTGTTAATAACTTAATAGTAATTACAGTGCTTTCTCGTATCTAGCATTTACACTAATATATTTCTTATTAAAGAAAAGAATCCAATTCCGATCAAATTCTCCACTCTCTGTGAATTACTGGTGTTTCTTCTACTTTAGATGAAAATATCAATTGAAGAGTAAAAGCTGAGTATAAACAACGTCTAATCAAACTCTAGTTATTTAACAGATTCGCAGAACAAACCATGCAAGCTCGAGAGTGCGTGCTCGACACTCATTCATGTTATAACTTATGTATGAATAATACAAAAGATGTACAAGGACCTCAACAATCCTCCTCCTTGATTTATTAAGGAAACCCTACTCATATGAGGAGAGTATCAAGGGGTTCCAAGAAAACCAGTATCTGTAATAGAATAAGAAAAGCCACGAACGCGACTAACGAGCCCAATTCTATTCGCAATTTCAAAACAATTGATCGATTCCAACAAATCAATGCATTAGGTAGTAGAAAAGAACATCAAGAAAACTAGCATTATTACCTGAGTAGGGTTTCTGACCCACGTATTGCATCACTATCGTGAAAACTTACTCCTTTCGTGTGGGAATGACCCACGAATTGCACCACCGTTGCTCAGACTTAGTCTTCACACGTGCTAATGAAATCGCACAGTTGATCTAGTGCGGGCTCTCGCTCACATTACCAACTTATAATTTCTTGTTCAAACGTCCCTTGCCAGTCGTCAATACCATGGTTAAACAAAACTACCGCTCTAAGGAATCGCCTTTCTACACAAAGACGTTGATTTTGTAAGTTCGATCATTGTTCGAACACAAAGTGAGGATATTTAGTTTCTCGATAACCATTCCCGATAATTAATATACAGACTTCAAAGCTTTCGAACCAAAGTAAAAGGTTATAACTGTTGGTTATAGATCACGGCTCGCAGTTCCAAGAACATTTGGAAGTGGGAGACCCGCATTCACTACAAGCATTCTATACCATCACGAAAATTTAGACTAACGTTTTTCTCTAAAAATTCTAATAATGATTGACCTCGTGCGCACTAACATTGTTAATTTCAAAAAACTAACTTGCTTTTATGAAAATGCTAACCATCTCCTCACTTTGATCATCTCCAAACACACGCTAAAGGAATTACATGAAGCGCATCACGATTTCAGTCTGCGATTACTTGCCACAGAAGCATTTTGGTTAGCAGGAAAACCCTGCTTCATTCTCTTTTATCAGTGAACTGACTAAGGACCGGGCAAATATACGACCAATTAATTAATTCAGGCATTTTGAACACATCCTGATCTTCTTTGTCAAATCGTCTTCGTTTCTAATTCAATTGCAATAAATATTACCCTTTAGAGAAACGAACATCTTTCTTCACCAATATCGTTTTTTTCTCGACTCCAATAGGTGGTGTTTGGGTGTAAAGCAACTTTGTTTCTATTGTAAGGTCCTATGGCCTGCCTAGTCTCATAGACGTTCCTCGAAGCTTTACTTTTATTCATTCAACTTCTACAAAAAGAAAAGGTGCAAATATACCTATGCTAATAATAATTTATCATCCTTGCATATTAAATGTGCTTTTTCATGAAATAGTTTATGAATTGGATTATTCTATGTAAAATAAATAAATTATTAATAACTTTAACATTTATACTATTTGGGACTGCGTCGAAAATTATTTGATATGCTACTCTTCTAACAACACAATAGAGAATGCCATTTTACAACTCGTTAGGAAGTACCTTATTGAAGATCGAGGAGCCAAATTGCTTCAAGATTTAAGTTTTCCATTAATGATATGCTGTTTTTCCCCACACTTGAGACTGTGCCAACAAACTATCTATATTTCATCCAATTTCTTCAAAGGCTTGTCAAAACAACACGGTTCTGATTTTATTATAGTTTGAGCACATGCCGGGATGTACGGAGAGAAACTTCCACCCGTTCCAAGTCATGCAAAGGAATATATTGCCATAAAACAAACTACGATCTAGTTCTTTTGGGCCAGCGTGGTTACCTGTGGTCAGGCATACACACGGATTGATATCAAACAAACTAAAATTACATGAAATTGATTTCTATGGTACTTTTCGGCGAGCAGCTTATCATTAAGGGGCCTTGAGGTGTTCCTGGCAGAAGGAAAAGTGGTTTCCTTTCTTGTTTGAGAGAACCAGTGAATCAATTAAAAAATTAACAAATTTAGGCATTCTAAAAGGTCCGGATATGATATTAGTCCATTGGTTTAAAATGGTATTAAACGTAGAGGTCAATATGGAGGCACAGAAAGCCACTGTCAGTCTTTTACAAATGACATTTTTGAAAAAAGGCTGTCATTTTTTTAATTCGATAAGGTCATTTTTTTTATCGTGTTACTTCATGTTTTTCGGAGAAAAAAATTTACATTTATAGATTTCACATTTGTACTTGATTCAAAAGGATTAGTTGCTTGCATCTTTCTGTATATTTGTGAAGCCTGGACTGCTGACAAAACTTGAGTTTTTATATCATGTAGGCTTAATATATTGTCATCAGTTTTAAAAAATACAGTTCAAGTTTCATAACATTCGTTATAAAGAAGAAGCGATGTTTCTTATTTTAATATGCTAATATTCAGTTATAATTACATAGGTAAAGAACAAGTTGAAACTCCACTAAACCAAACTTGGATAGTGGTCTGTTTGTTTAGGATAATTATTTTTTTATTAATTTTAATTGTAGTATTAAATGGAGAGAGTGTCAAATATAGATATCTGGTAACAATAAATGCATATAATGATCATTCAAATAGTATTTAATTGTTAATAATCCTGCTATTTTGATTCTTGAAAAATATTTCCAAATAAGATTCCTTTTATATCCTTTCTTTTTTACTAAATATTTTAATTTATGTTTTTTTTTTATACAGACCAAATTCAGACTGTTAAGCTAGTTAAAATTTACACTGTACCTAATTTAAACGATAATGTAAGGCCATAAAACACCCTTTGACAAGTTCATCGAAACTAAATTCCTTATTTGTTGGACCTGAAACACCCCATTCTGTACTAGCCTCCAAAATAAATGGTCTTAAGACTTTCACAGCACAACAGATTTTCTCTGGATTAAACGATATGCCCTCACTCCAATTAATTTATGATTAAAACTTCAAAATTTTGAGAAAAATAAAATTACTTACAACGGATCATTCAAGAGAAGATTTTATCCTACTCACCTCTTCCAGCATCGATGAAAGCTTAGTTTTCCTCCTCTGGACTTCAAACCTATCGCCCGAATATGGTGTTTGCCCAATTGCACTTTCATTGGGTGTTTCTCCAGAAGCATAAGTAGATGATGATGTGGCTGCTGCAGTGCAGGAGTTAACAATTTTACCACCAATTTCGCTTTTCATGCCATTATTATTCTCGACAGCATTGGAACCGGCTACCAAATTTCTGTCGACCCAATCCTCGGATCTAGAAGAATTTTTCTGTTTGAGCATATTGTTTGTTTGAAGTCCTCTTCCTACGTTGCAAAACTCGTCCAATAACTCTTGAGCAGGCATAAGGTACTTTGAGTTTTTCAAAACAGTGGCATATCCTCCAAATGGATCCAAATTACCCACATTCATATGCAGTTCCATGGTTGAACCTCCAGCTACATATCCTTTCCCAGGAATATTCTCATCTCTCGAATATGAAGAAACATAGCCCGGAACAGCACCTGTGCTACCATTTGCACCATGATTGTTGAAAAGCTCTTCTGATTTAGCTTTTACTTCTGTTGCAGTAGCAACCTGCAACACATTTGCGCGGTGGCTTGCCATTGCGTCAAATTGTTGCAACGACGGATGATGAGATGATAGTGATAAGGAAAGCCCTTGGCCTGATCTGTCCCTTCCCATGGAAAGTTGCTCGGTCCTGAAGTCCTCTCCAGCTTTACTTTCATCAAAGGAATGCTCCTGATTCCATTGAAGAGACCCGCCTTGTCTATTTGCCCAGCTCACTGCATTGCTGTATCTTGGTGACATATATTGGCTGCCGTTTTGAATGTTACCATAGGTTGGAAGAAGAACAAGCTCGTTTCCCCCATTTGGCCACTGCCCAGATTCTCTAAGATTAGAGGGGATTTGTGCAATACAAAGCCCCTGAGAAGAAGTAACCACGTCTGCGACTAGAGGTAAAGCAGTCTGTTGAAAAGGAGGAAAATTCGGCGGAACTGGAACTTCTACCATGTGCTTCTGAGTCTCAGTTCCCTGGTTGGCAATTTCATTGGAGGAATGTTGCATAGATCCTGATGTCGTTGTCTCTGGGTAGCCAGCATATCTCGGATTCATCAAATATAGCTGCATTGCATCCCCATGTAAGTTGGAAGAAGTGGTTATGCTGCCATCTTTGAGAATCCCAGACTGCAACCCACCATAAAGTGTTGTTGCGATTGAATTTTGTCCACCATATACTGCGTTTGGTATGCCTTGTATGTGCTTCACAGGCCATTCATTGTTTGACTGTGCATTCAAGCTCTTCCAATTGCTCCCCAAATTGGCAGTTCCTACATTTGTTTTGATAGCAGAAAGGTTTGAACCTGGGTGATGCCCAAAAATTGCATATGGGAGAGATGGCCGATCAGAACCATCATCACTAGAAGCGGCCTGAGCCTGTTGCAATACCATTGTACCCTTTGGCTGCACACCCAGTAGCTCTGCCTCTGTTGGAAAATTGAACATTTCAGATGATATCATGTTGCCGTCATACATTGGTATTTCAGAATGGCCTCCTTGATATCCTTGTCTGGAAGATTCACAATTTTTGGTTTGCTGCTGCGCTACTGTGGCTGTTATTGGTCCTTGATGTAGAATATAATTTGAATATCCAGATGTGTCAGATTGTAACCCAATCTGAGGAGAGGAAGGGTTGTTTTGATCTCGCAATTTTTCATGCCTGCTTTGTTGTGCAACATGAGCTTGAGATCTCAGCTGGTTCATTCTTAAAAAAGGATGTTCTAGTATCGTAGAATCCATACATCCTCCTTCAAATCCTTCAGACATGGGACCAAACTCAGGTACCCCTGAAAATATTTTTAGCTTCGCCCTGACTTGGCAATTGATGTTCTTATTCTATCGCACCCATGTCAGATTTATTACTTTGGAGCAGCAATAGGTATCCATAACTGCTGCTGATCGCTATCTCAGTTAAGAAACCATAGTTCTGATCACTTTCAATACAATCTTTTGATCCATCCATTAGCCATTTAACATTTTACGCCAGCTGCATATTCATGCAATGTTGTCCATAGGATCCCGTGCGATATCACTGCTTTCTGGCAATAAATGGCCAAAGATTAACAACGCAAAACGCCAAAGCAAAAAAGAAATGTACAGAAACAAAAAAAAATGGCTTAATTTTCTTGATCCAAATGATAGAATCACGACATCAATCATAGCCACATCCATTCATACCCTTAGCTTATAAAAGAATAAAATAACCACAATTTCAAGAAATGTTCACATTTACTATCGCTTCTTGAGATTCAATATCAACCACAAACAGCCCATTTAGATGTAATGGTTACGCATATACATAATTTTTTTGGAACGATTCACTGCATTCTTGACGCCAGGAAAAACAGTAAAAAAATCTTCAGTGAAAAATTCTAAGCCATTGTTTGGGCAAAATCTGTTTTCGAAAATATACGCCATAAAAAAATAAATCTTCAAGTGTTATATGAATCTTAGAAAAGCTTCAACGCCAACCAATTCTATGGTTTGAGATGTAAATTACTATTAAACAGTCATATGCTGCGACGCCATGACCGACAGTCTGAAAAAGCTATATGAAAAACACAATTTTTTAGGCGGTCTTCAATGAATGAAATGGAGGTAAGAGAAGTAGATTGAGAATACTTTTAAAGCTAGGGTTGTACTGTGTCTTTTGGGATATGTATTATGCCCTGCTTAGTATAGAAAACCTTGTCGAGGAAAAATTTTAGACGAGACTACAAAATTTTTGCAAGAAAAAAACTTCCGTATCATCCACCAAAGACAAGCTTTTGAAGAAGATCGAGCTGCACTTATTAACGACTTATATATCCCAACTCTTGGGTTAAGCTCCAACCTCAAGACATTATTCTGCTTCCTATACGAATGGAAAAATACCCTTGGCTTCAATTGATCTGTTCTATTTCGAGAAATTATTACTTTACGGCTACAAATTAGCGTACCAGAAAATTTCTTCACGCAATAACCGGCTAACAATCTCACTACAGCTGCTGATTGTGAAGCGTTAAAGAATCTTGTACGCCTTCGTGCTATAATGTCAAAAGATTACAAATTTGCACGGACGACAAGTATAATTGCTATGAAAACTTTTAAATAGGCTGTGTTTCGGAGCCGTGGAGACTAATAAAAAGCAAATTTGCATTTGAAAGACTGAAAACACTGAGAATCCTTTTCTCAGTGCATTTCTACTGAAAACGCAAGTATTCGTATACTAGAGAAATTTTGCATTTCAGGAGTTCTCACGAGAAAAGATTCCATCTTTGAAGAAGCCTGAGTCAAGACGCTTGTATTTGCAAGCTATGGCATTTACGTGAAGCAAAAGAAAACACAGTAAATCTAGGGTATGCGTAAGAGTAATACAGTAAAAACTTTTAAAGACTAAAAACGAGCAAATCTCGGAAGTAACCGACTGTCCAAATGTAATGAACCATACTATACGAAGTAGAAAAGGGCCGCAAAGAAGTATCTGCCCAAAATTTGTCAAGAATATATCGATTTTCCCACGAAATACTGCTATCCAGACTGCGTTTCTGGCCGCTTAGTCAAAATCGCCTTTTACAGTTCAGAAATGCTCTCAAATTTGCTGGAAACAGACAAAAATACACTTCAAACGTGTAGAAATGACATCTTCAAAATCAGAGAAAAATGTCTACAACATACAGAATTTCTCCATTAAAAACCATTCCTAAGAAAGCAAATGATTCTAAAATTGGAAAAATAGAGGAGGGAAGAACATTTTCCGTTGATTGACCTTCTGCTAGAGCTTTAAAGCAGTAAACAGAATACAAAAGATAAAAAATTCGTCAGAAACCAGATTTGCAAATACTTCTGATTGAAGCAAGAGTTAGGCAAAAAACATCAACTTTACAACTATTTAGTATTTACAGAGTCAAGAAAACTTTCAGCTAACAGCGTTAAATTTGCAGATATTTTGACCATCAAACCCCTTAGCAGATCTACAAACAGTGGAAAAACAGGCCAAGTGAAGCAAATACAAATAAAAGTTCAACAACTTAATGATTTCTCACAATTCGTTCGACAGGGCCGTACAAGCTAAGTAAACGCGATAAATCGAAGGCCACACAACCTTCTGTTAAGGGCGCCTTCATACATACTAAAACGCCGTCCGAAAACGAAGAATCCGCGTTAAAATAAACCGCGCGTATCAAATCCGGCCGATCCGCGACAGAAATCAAGGATCACAAGTATAAGTAACGCTGTCTCCTGTTCAACTCACAGAGAAAGCAAAACCAGGCGTAGAAAAAAGATAAATTTACAGATGTAGTTGTCTCTGTCACCAAGAGGCGGCAAAAGCCACTACATGCACAAGGAGGAAAATAAATAAATAATCGCAACGAAGATAAAAGAAAAGTATTGCCTTTATTATTATGACATCCATCCATTTCACATAGCCATAGCCGCCATTGCTTGGAAAGTCGCGTCCGACACTGACCGCATACAAACTAAAGAAAAAATAAAACCCTAAAATAATTAGACTTAAAAAAAAAAATTAAGGCTCAGGCTTACGAGCATCCAAACACAAAAGAAAGAACAAAAACTAAAAGAGGACAAACCTACTTTGGACACGTTTTTCGATGAATTATACATTTCTCCTCCACTGTTTTCGTAGGCTTTTTGGGCAAAGGTAAAGGGTCCCATAATTCGTGACGCAGCCGGTGTAAATGGGCTACAAATTACGATCTAGTATATATCACCATGCTCGTCGCTCTGCAGCTTCCGCTGCCATTTTCAGTGGTCCTTACAATCTTTGACTCCCTTCATACGGCTTATGGCCACATGGCTCTAATAAATTCATGCGCCTGGTCCACCCTCCAGGCTAAGGGTTACGACAAGATATCGCTTATGATGTCACTGTACAATTTTTGGCCGCTCACGGGTTTCGATCTCCGCACCTCCCTACATGCTCAAAATCGAAACTCCCTCCCTATAGGCTGCGGACAGAGATTCACCACGCGATCTCATCGCAAACCGCGCGGTTCGCTTTGCGTTTGCACTGATGGTTGATTTACGCGCAGTTTAGAAGAGGTTCAAATATATGATAACATATGGTATCAGAATTGCAAAACTTAATACAATAAAAATATCTTATAAAATAAGTTTATAATGAAATAAGAACTTTTCAAAAGATTGAAACAAAATTAAAGTTAATAGTAACATGTTTGATTCAGAAGGGTCGACCCACACAATGTAAATCATATTAAATAGATGAAAGGTTGTAAGAAATAGATCATATTAAATGAAATCTTCACATAGATTTTGCAAATTTAATTTTGTTGATGTTTTAAGAGGTAATCTAAGTTTAGGACAGGCAGATTATCTTAATGGTCTTTTTTAAGTAGGATTCCTCTTTTGACGAAAAATCTAGTAGTTGTGACATCGCTATTAGGATTCAACCATGTAGTTTTTCGAGTCAAACTCATTGACCCATGTTTCATGAGTAGTGGTTTACAAGAACCCATCTCTCATGGTCAATGAGTTTGATTCAAAAAACTACACGGTTGAATCTTGATAGCAATATCACAATTTGGCACGCTATGGAAAATACCTCCTACTTATCAGTGTAGTAGTTACCAAAAGTTTTGATGTAGATGGCAACAAATTTATTGTGGAAAGTGAGCCTTCATCATTTAAGGTTTGACTAGAATGAAATGAATTGTGAAAATTTTATATATCTTTTTGTATGATGTTTTAGATTATATAAAATGAATTATGAGGATAAAGAAGATAGAAGGTTATCCACTTCATAATGATAGATCATAAAGTGTGATCTAAAATGTCAAAGCAAAAACATTATACGTAGTCTTTTACAAAAACTTAACAATTTTAGTAATCGATTGTTAAAGTATTGTGCCTTTAAAATGAAATGTTCAAGATGGAAATCTAATAGTTTATTGGATGAAGTTTTGTCTTTTGCAAGTTTTTCTATAATATATTTTATAGTCATTGTTTTTGAAAATGCAATGAGGTTGGTATTTTGGCTAAGGTAGGTCTTGATTAATTATTCCTATTCATGGCTTTGATTATCAAGAATTAGCAAGCATGGAATGGTCTAAGTAATCACTTAAATGTTGATTTTCTTCTATGAAGTTGGCTTCAAATTTTTGAGATAGTAGTTTATTTTGTTGTTTTGAGAACCTACATAATCTTTTTTTTCTTTATTTTAAATTTAAAAAATTAATAATTACTTTATTATATTAACGATTACAATCCTTTATATTCATCATTTTCTTTAATTTTTGGTGTAATCATATTTATTTATTTATTTTAAAAGTCTCATTCATATCTAAGCTCATGAGAATTACTTGATGAATTGGCCCAAAACTCTTAAAAACATGACAAGAACTTACTAATTTGTTTGTCATTCTCAATTGCTTTGTCAAAGGTCCTCTCTATAAATGTTTTTGTCTATTGATTTGGTGGGGCTTTGTGTTTGATTTCTGTATTTGTATCTATAAATTTAGATATCAAGATAAAAGGTTTTAGGAAAATATCAAGGCCCCTTTTATAAGATTATGGTCTCAAATAAACATCCATAAAACATCTTTCACTACCCATAAAGTAAAACAATTGTATAAGATCTATTCTCAAGGATTTTTGCATAAACAAAACAAAGGTGTTAGCTCCTAAAATAAGGAAATGGGTGGTACATGTGCTTCTCCCTGCACGTGGTGCTTCTTCCTAATCATGGTGGTTCTATTTACTTATAAAAAAATATCCCTAGATCCAATCTTTAACAAAATTTTATTAAGGTTTACTCTTACAATATTTATATCATTTTTATTTGGCAATTAATTTTTTTAGAATCTTTTTAAAGTAGCAAACCTTTTATAATTGATTTCTTAATTATTATCATTATCTTGTAATTCAAGTTGAAAGTTTCTCACAATAATTATATAAATTATAAATACTACATCGAAGTTAGTATAAAATATAAACATATCAAATATTAATAAATCTAATATAATAATATTCAAATAATTAAAATAGATTTATGAAACATAAATGCTTTTTTATTATAAATTATTTTAATAAAAAAATATTAATTATTATGAATAGAAAAATGATTATTTTGATATTTCATTTTTTTTATTTTTTATTTAACACACAAATTTATAATATTATTTTAATTATGTATTTTTTAATATTTATATTAAATTATTTAATCTTATTTTTAAAAATAATAACTTTTAATTGATATTTTATAAATTTAAGTGAACTTATTATATATATATATATATATATAATCAATAACATGTAATAATTATTGTTACAAGTGATAATTTATAACAATCATATTTAGATTGTTATCTTTTAACTTAAACTAGTATAAATATCTTAAATACATTTATCTAAAAAATATAAGAAATATCAGTTTTGAATTGTTATTTTTATTAAAGAGTTATTTTATTCTATGATGTCACTATAGAATGTTGTTTAATTAAATAATAAAAATGTTCAATTAAAAATACTTACATTATTTTTTAATGATGTCACTATAAATGCTTATCTATATTAATTAGATGTATAATATATTGTATATTATTTAAAATAAGTTATACATTTAATTTTTTAGAAAATGATATTATTATAATCAATTTTGTATTTTAATTATAATTGATTATAAATATTTGTATATGTTTAGAATTATAGAGGAAAAAAACTATATATTATTATATTTTTCACCTATTATATGGTATTTTGGGTTATACTTTTAGTACATGGTTTTAATGTGTAATTTAGCTATTTTGGCATGATTATTAATCCCTACTTTGAACCTAGCATTCTAATAGACAATATATCTTAGTTCAAAACATTCACAACCTAGTTTCGATCAATTTGTACATCTTAGACTATATCACTCTCATGGTTATGTCCCTTAGACTAGTTTGTGATTGTGATTCTATCCCCAATTTTTAAAATTAGAATATTTGAAGGCTAACAATCTTGGGATATAACTTTTATCCATCAACATTGACACCAAAATTTTAAATTATGTGTTTAGGATTTGTATATAAAGACATCATCTTAAGATAATTTTGCAATAGATTGTGAAATCACAAAATATCAAAAGAATAATGTGATTTCCTCTTGTTGTAAGAATCGAACGCCAATCCTCATTGAAGCTAACACTAAGTGTACAAAATAATCAAAGATCAACAAATTTAACTTTCATTATCAAGGCACACTACAAAGAAATCTTCAAACACAAACACTCATTTGTTTGCATCAAGCTTCAACAACATTCAAATATCATCTCAATTGAATCCATCACCATCTCTCACATTAACATTTATTACCTCTCCAACTATCTTTTATAATTATTAACTCAATTCATGAGGCCTAACTAAGGGTTTAGAAAGTTACACACTTTTGATTTAATCACAACAAATGTTCAATAGTGCTCCCTAGTACCACACTTTTTTCTTACTCAAATATACTTCAAGCAATCATTTTTGTTAGTATAGAAGGTCAAATTCTATATAAGAAGTTGCATCACTTAAGACAAAATTATGTTCAATAAATAGATCATATTGCAATTGTGTATTAATATAAAATTTTGAAAGAAATCTAATTAAAAATTTATTATTTTATTTCTTATGTATGTGATTTTAAACAATTTTTAATTAGAATAAAAAATTATAATAAAAATAATAAACAACTCTCTATCAACCATCAAAAGAATAATTTTATTCTTAATTTCTAATATCTCTTTATCTATTTACTTCAATAAATTTTACACTAAAATATATTTATAAAATGCATTTGTTTCCTCTATAAAAAAATATAAAAACTTCTAATAAAGTAAAACTAAAAGGATGAAACTAAAATAATGGGAATTTAAGCTAGCATGAAAATTTTATCAAAAGTTGGTTTCCTTTTATTTGTGTGTTTTTAAAAAATAAAATTTAAGTGTATTTTTCTACTATAAAGAGTTATATTATTATTGAAAGAATAACACAATAACTTCAAACATATTTTACATGGTAAAATTATTTGACATAATTCATTAATACATTTATTTATTTTTTAAATTAATTAATTTAAAGATTTTTTTAAATCACATTCATTAAACTATATAATTTGCAATTACTTATTAGTAGTTCTTTTATGATTTTTTCTTCATTTTGATCAAGGATAAACATAATATTGTTTAAATTTTAAAATGTATAAACACCCTTTCTTACTTTTTAATTTTAATATTCAATGGTACATGAATTTGTGTTATAAATAATCTTTAGTTTTATACCTTTGGGCAGAAATAGATTGGATATAGGAAATCTTTTTATTTATAGGTATTCCTTTTACCTTTTAGGCTCGCCCTTCTTCTCTTTGGTAGTATATTATTGATAGAGTTGAAAAGATATTATCATACTATATCACTAAACCTTTTTCCTTATTTGGTAAATTTCAAGTTTGCTCTAAAGTTTGAGTATGACATGTTTATTATTTCTCTTGTTGAGTTCCATATATGGCTTCCTACCACTCATTGGAACAAATTCTTAGAGATTTTCTTTCTAGACCAATTTTGATAAGACCAAGGATTTTTACAAAGTTGCCTAGGATGTTTGTTGCCTTCTTGAAGACTATATGTCTTTGGCTGAATTGGTGTTTACCACCAATTGATAGCTCCTTATGCCAAATGAGTTATGAGATGCATTGAAGGAAATGAAATTTGGTAAATCATTTTGAGATACTACATTTCCTCTAGTTTCTATATGATTGAACAACCTAGAAAGGCTTTGGGTTATGTTGACTTGTCGTAGCTCCTATGCCCATTAAAATTGATGGGACTTGTGTGGATAAAGAATTTGGAAGCTATCAAACCTTGTCTTCTTTAGAATAGTAATGGCCTTCATGATGGATTTTTAGCTAGCCAATAATCTAAAGTGTCTTAAATTTGGCTTTTATATTCTTTGGAAAAAGTAAAATTTAACTTCTTGAACAATGGGACACCTACCTAACAACCAACTTTGTCCTACTTTCCCAAGAATGCACCATGGTTAGGATTGGAAACTATACCAGTAGTGGTTTGGCATCAAGAATCAATAGTTGAAGATAGTAGAAAGTTGAAGTGGTCAACTTTTCTTGAAGGAAAATTTTAGCAACTATCACTTTCTTTCTCTTCTAGATGTGGGGGAATGGTAGGGTGAATGTAGGAGGAGTGTAAGAAATATTGTGTTGATGTTTTGCATGTTATATATAGATGCTTTTGATCTCTTATAGTTGTCTTTCTCAACTAGTATTTTAAGTGGGTTGGCTAGATTCTATACATACCATGCCCAAGGGTGGGTGGGAGGAGATAGGGACTTTACAAAATAATAAAGTGGAAAGACCAACAAAACTTTGCTTTATGAAACTTAAGATAGAAATCTCCTCCCACCCACCCTGAATTGGTTTGACAACCATATGACTAGGATACATCACATGCACACACAATATCATTTAAAGCAAAGGCCTTAGGGTTTCCCAACAAAGATTCTTTCTAAGAGGATTTAGAGGTTATGAATTTTTAACACCATCATAAGATATTTATGGGGTTAAATTATCCATGGTGGAGAGAATAAAAATGGTTTATGGATATTTATTTTTCAAATACACTCATAGTAAGGGTTAAAGTTGACATTATCCTCATTTATCTATGATTTGCATGTTGAATGATAGATGGCCTCATCACTCTCCCTTCTAAGTTTGGAATAAGAGGTTTTAAGCTATTTGGAAAATGATTGTGGAGCCTAGGATTGCTAATTTTACTTAGTGTTTTTATAAAAAGGTCTCCCTATAGGTGAGTGGTTGATTTATTTAAAAAATTTAAACCTCAGATATTTTGAGACCATTAAGCACCTATTTTATTTTGTGTTTGAAACTCAAGTTGCTTGATCTTGGATTCATGATTTTTAAAGTCTTTTTGGTGAAAGCCTTTGTCTTGACTAAATATTCATTTGGAGGATGGAGCAAGACTTCTAGCTAAATTCATTATTCTTTGGCATACTTTTAGAGTGTATATTTTGTTGACTATCTAGAAAGATATAAATGTTGTTATTTTTTCTTATAATCTAGTCGATACACATGTTTCTACTTACTCTTAAATCTTTGGTGGTATCCAATGTGTTTATGTAGATTTAGGTGCAAACTAACAAGGTGGCTCTAGAGGTGGCCCACCCTTAGCCCTTACTTGATCACTAAGGAAACGCTTCTTACACAATGGCTTATGTGTATTATTTCTCTTGTTGGGTCCCCTCTATGATTTATTCCCACTAGTTAGAAAATTTTCTTAGAGATTTTATTTGGGCCGATTTTGATTAGACCAAGGATTTTTACAAAGTTTCCTAGGATGTTTGTTGCCTTCATGAAGACTTTGTGTCTTGGTCCTAATTGGTGTGCACCACCAATGAATAGCTCTTTATGCCAAATGAATTATGAGATTCATTGAAGGAAATGAAATTTGGTAAATCCTTTTGAGATACTATATTTCCTCTAGTTTTCCATATGATTGGACAACTTAGAAAGGCTTAAGGTTCTATTGACTTGTCATAGCTCTTATGCCCATTAAAGTTAATGGGACTTGTGTGGATAAAAGAATTTGGAAGCTATCAAACATTGTCTTCTTTAGAATACTAATGACCTTCATGATGGATACTAATGGCCTTCATGATGGATTTTTAGTTAACCAACAATTCTAAAGCATCTTTAATTTGTCTTTTACATTTTTGGGAATAAGTAAAATTTAACTTCCTAAACAATGGGATGCATCTCTAACAACCAACTTTGTCCTACTTTCCCAAGCATGCACCATAGTTGGGATTGGAAACTATATCAATAGTGGTTTGGCATCAAGAATCAATGGTTGAAGATAGTAGAAAATTGAAGTGGTCAAGTTTAATTGAAGAACTTTTTTAGAAACTATCACTTTCTTTCTCTTCTTGATGTGGGGGGGATGGTAGGGAAAATACGAGGGGAGTGAAAGAAAGATTCTGTTAATGTTTAGCACGTTACATATAGATTCTTTTGATCTCTTAAATTAGTCTTTCTCAACTACTATTTTAAGTCAGTTTGCTAAATTCTATACATACTAGATGCCCAAGGGTGGGTAGGAGGAGATGGGGACTTTACAAAAGAATGAAGTTGAGAGCCCAACAAAAATTTTCTTTATAAAACTTAAGATAAAGATCTCCTCCCACCCACCCTGAATTGGTTTAACATTCATATGACTAGGATACATCACATGCATATGTAATGTCATTTAAGGTAAAGGCCCTAGGGTTTCCCAACAAAGATTCTTTCGAAGGGAATTTAGAGGTTATGCCTTTTTAACACCATCATAAGATATTTATGTGGTCAAATAAGCCATGGTGGAGAGACTAAAAATGGTTTGTTGATATTCCTTTTTTTAGATGCACTCATAGTAAGGGTTAAAGTTGGCATTCTCCTCATTTATCTATGATTCATATGTTGAATGAGAGATGGTCTCGTCACTCCTCCTTCCAAGTTTGGAATAAGAGGTTTTAAGCTATTTGGAAAATGATTGTGGAGTCTAGGATTACTAATTTTACTTAGTGTTTATTATATAAAGATCTCCCTATAGGTGAGTGGTTGATTTATTTCAAACCTCAAACATTTTGAGACCATTAAGCACCTATTTTAGTTTTGTGCTTGAACTCAAGTCGCTTGATCTTCAATTCATTATTTTTAAAGTCTTTTTGGAAAAATCCGTTGTCTTGACTAAATATTCATTTGGAGGATGGAGCTAGACTACTAGCTAAATTCATTATGCTTTGACATACTTTTAGAATGTATATTTTGTTTACTATTTAAAAATATATAAATGTCATTATTTTTACTTGTAATCCAATTGATTCACATGTTTCTACTTACTCTAAATCTTTGGTGGTATCTAATGTATTTATGTAGAGTTAGGTGCAAACCAACAAGGTGGCTCTAGAGGTGGCCCACCTTTAGACTTAAACTTGACCCAACATTTAAAAAAATAGAATGTAATATCATTTCTATTTTTTTCTAAATGAAATTTAAACTATTATGAAATAATATATAAATCCATTTCATAAGAAATAAATTTAAACAAAAAAAAATGAAATTTAAAAAGTAGATTGGTCTTTATGTAAACTCAACACACTGCCATAAATAATTGAACATTGGTTTTAAGTGTTGGTAATCAAATGACTCCTAGAAACAATTTGTAGGATTACTGTTTTTTTTTTTTAATCACATATGATATAATATAATTGAATACTAGTATATATATCTTAAATACACATATCTAAAAGACATCAATAGATATAAGTCTCAATATGTCTATATTAGAGTTATGACATAAGTTAGATAGTCATCTCTATACCAATATCTCTTGATATTTTACAAATAAACGCATTCAAGATATCTTTACTAGTTTATCTACAATTTAAATAAATTATTACTCTATATCTAAAGTACACAATTATTTACTCTATATCGAAAGTACATAACTATCTACTCTATGTCTAAAGTACATAACTGTTTATGGAAGTATGTTGCAATTTGCTCTTAAGGATCTTTTTTCTCCTTTTTGGGACTAGTATTTGTTTATCTGAGTTTTGTTATTTGTCTTATTGTTGTCCCTTAACAACTTTGTTCCTTTGTGTTTGACAGTCATATTGTATGTTTGCTATGCTTTGATGTATTTTTTGAGACTTCTCCAATATTAATAAGTACATAAATATATCAATTGTACCAAAATTTGATAATATTAAAAAGTTGAATGAAATCAAAGCAAGTTATTTAATTCATATGTTAACTTATTAAGTATATAATTATTTTTTAAATAAGAGATTTGTTAATAAAGAGTTGTAAAGAGTGAGAGAAGCAAACCAAAATGACAAGAATACAAAATAGAAATTTATAGTGGAATGAAAATAAAAAATTATTTTTATATTTCAATATAAATATTAAATGTTAATATTTATTTAAACTATTACAAATAAATAAATATATAGAATAGTAGATGGAAAAAATAGATAAAATTATATTATTTTCCTTTACAATTATTTTATCTACTACACATATAAATATATATAATATATTTATATTTATTTATTTATTTTTAAAACAAGAAGAATTGGTTTAACCCTTTATAATATAATCTCCAGTGTGACAACAATATGATGCAAAAACATTATTTTTATTTTTAAAGATTTTTAATGTTATTTAAAAAAATTATCTATAAATATTTAATTTTTTTAAGAAGTTCTTTTATGTAATTAAAAGAAAATTATCTATGTTCCAATAACCATTCATTGATATATACTAATTAAAAGCCTACTAAAAAATTTCAAGTGTATCAATAGTTGAGTGCACTAAGGTATTTGTGCATATGTATTAGATCAATTGTGCAAATTTTATGGCGGTCAAAGTGAACAATCATCTAGGCACTAGAGAATATGTATCAGAAATCAACTTGAAATGGCCATTTTTAACCTTTGTCTACATAAGGAATCCTCCTATGTATTGGACGTCAACTTGAAATGACCATTTTTGACTTTTGTCTACATAATGAATCCTCCTATGTATCGGACGTCAACTTGAAATGAACATTTTTGACCTTTGTGTACATAACGAATCATCATGTGTTCGTTGTAACTACTAGAAATCGAAACAATAACTATAAACTCTTAAATCACATAGAAAGAAACCAAAAAAATATATTAAAATCCGACATACCAGTTAAACTTAAATATTCATGAAAGCCCCCAAAAAATTAAAAAATTAATGCCACACAGCAAGCAACCACGCAGTCGGCTAACAATTTAACGCCTGCTGCCGCGCGCTTGACAGTAAACAGCAAAAAGGAACAAAAGTAATGATGACGTCACCCCAAACGGAACCCTGCCGGCTGGACGGAGACGGGAGAAGCTGTGGCCGGCGTCGGCGTCGGCGTCGGCGTCGGCGTCGTGATTATGATGACAAAAGATTTATCGTACAAAGATACCTCCATTCCCAAACCCGACCCCGCGCCCTGTCGTCATCTGCCCTTCCCTTCACGGAAAGAATAAATAAAAACTCCCCCGCACCTCGCCGCTACAAACGCCGTTTCTCCGTTAACGTCGGGGGCCTCGTATAAACGGCGCCGTTACGGTTCGGAAGTCGACAAGAATGTGGTAGAAAGGCCATCATTCCTTTAGGCTTCTCTTTCTCCTTCTCCTTCTCCTTCTCCTTCTACTACTTAACTACTCCGTCCAATGATGGCAGTGCCCGATGAGTGGGTTTGTAAGTAAAAATGATTCAACTCTTCCATTTTTTTTAATTATTTTTTTTTAAATTTTGTTTTAGTTTGGGGATCTGTGCGGCTGTTGAAGGGTTTAAAGGGCTGTCTTTTTACGGTAAGTGTTGGGAGAATAAGCTTCTGCTAAGGGCCATAATTACTGGCTTCATGTTTTACTTTTAAGTGCCTTTTAAGTGTACCCCGCATTCGTATCGTGGGTTTTATTTTTTCTGCTTTCGCGGTTTGCTAGATTTTATTCTAGGCGCTTTCATTTGAGAGCGACAAGAAACGGGGCTCCGCGTGGGGCCCACACGAAAGGATTACAGCTTTTAATATTGAGGTACGCACGATTTTATCATATTCTGTAGAGCCACCCATGTTTAATGTCCTGTCAGGAAATGTTGTACGTGACGGTGTACATGCATTCCGAGCTCTATGGAGTGGACTCCGAGCGCTCGGGATTGAATCGGAACCTTTGACGTTTTGGAAGTTTTTTGTTTTTTGGGCCGTAAGTTTATTGGCGTTATTTATGGTGACTCTCTTTAAGGTGGGTAGGGTATCCATATCTAAGATGAGGTGGCTTACTGTTTTAAAGAAGGGCATAAATGCCTCACAGGTGGTCGACCTCATGATTTCTTTCAAATCTCTAGACTATTAAGTTAAACAGGTTTATGGATATTAGCTGAGCCCGAATTTAAATTTGCTTTCATTATTAGGTATCTATTGATTAGTATTAGTATTACTGTATTACTGTATTAGTAGTAGGGGTTAATTTATAATTAAAGTTAATCTATAGTTTTTTTTTTGTTTTGTTTTGTAAGTATTGAATCAATGCAAATAAAATACGATAATAAAAAGACAATTCGAAGATTGTGGAAATGGAAAATCACATTCCATTTCCATTAGCTACATGACCATAATGTGTAGGAGTCTTGTCATCATTTATATTGACATTGACAAGCTTTAAATTTAATCTATAACTTAGAATTTGATATTCTATTATTTTATTTAACGTTTATTTTTAAATGGTGATTTTTTTGTTTTTTGTTTTTTTTCTAAATATATCAAACATATATGTTGAGTTGGGTAAGGAGGCAAAACAAATCTAGTGCAATTAAAAGTGTAGGATAAAAAGGATGATTTATTTTTATATTTTTATATTTTTTTTTTGCTATAATTCAATTCAGTTTGAAGGCTTATATGTTAGGATTTTCTTTTTTTTTGGGATTCTTCTATTTATTTATGCTTTTTTTAGGGTTGTTTTCTCTTTTCTAAATCTACATTGTTTAATATAAGAAAAATAAATAAAAAATTGTAAGAAAACAATTAAAATGGTCTTGTATATCATCTATTATATTTTGCGAATGGTTTAATTTTTTTTAATATAGTATAAAAGATAATAGAGTCAAGTATGATTGCTTATTGATTAGATTGTGCAATAGATGATAAAAATTATCACACGATCACGAAGCAATTATAACTAATTCCATGGATTGTGCCATTATTCATTTAAAAAAAGTGTAAGAGAACAATTAAAAGGAATTAAAGACATCATATTTTTACAATTCATAATATTGATTAATGTTATTTTTAGATTAGACTATGTGTGCTTTTTTAATCAACATTTTGGATCACACTTTGTGATCTATTTTATGTCTCCTATAGCTCTATATCATATTAATGATGGATTATGGAGTGCGATTCAAAATGTTGATTCAAAAAAATACAAATGTAATCTAGAAACAACATTGCTCATTAAAAAGAGTTATTTATAAAATTAAATAAGATCATTAAGGTTGCTAGTAATTTGTAATAGTTTGAAAAGGTATTCTATAACTAAATGAGGTTTAATTGTGTCCATTTTAGTATATTGAAAATATTCATCACATTATCAATCATATGATCTAACATATTATTTGTTGACAATGATAATTTTATTATAAGTTGGTTGTGACATGTCATTGTCATTTATTATTATTATTTTCTCTCAAATGTTCTTATACTATTCTTATTATGTTAAAAATATTATTACTAATACCTTAAAGACTTTGATGTAATATTTTGGGAGTATAAGTTGTTGCTATCTCTTTTAAGAGCCATAATTACCAGCTTCATGTTTTAATTTTAAGTGCATTTAAGTGCACCTTGCATTCATATTTTGAGTTTTAATTTTGTCAATTCTGGTATATTAAAAATATTTATCACATTATCTATCATACAATTCAAACATATTATCGTCAACAATGATAACTTTATTATGGATGAATTATAATAATAGTTGGTTGTGACATGCCATTTATTATTATTATTTTTCTCTCAAATGTTCTTATACACTATTCTTATTATGTTGAGGACATTATTACTAATACCCTCTAAGACTTTGTGTAATATTTTTGAGCTTTTATTCAATACAAAAATATAAGAATTGAATTTAAAAGTTAGTTAAATCTATGATTCAAATATGACATTTGCATAGTTTATATGAATTAATGGGTATGTTTCTAGTAAAATTGTGTGTATTTTATATTAACATTTTAGATCATACTCCACAATCTATCAACATAATGGAGAAGACAAAAATATTCTTCCTCATTCTAATGATGAATCATAGAGTATAATATAAGACATTAAGATTAAAATACATTCAAAGGATTGCTTCTAGAATATTAAAAAAACATACATAATTGATTCCAAAAACAATCTTTTAAATACTATATGAATTATTAAAAACTCATGCCAACCAAAATACAAACACAATTTTATCACAACACCTCAAATCAATTATCAATTCATGATTACCCTTCAAATGTTCAAATAAATCATAATAAAAAAACACAATACCATTTTATTTAAAATATGTTAACTTTCTCTTCAAAATAATCATAAACAATAAAAATGTACATATGCAATAAAACCATCAAACTAAAGCCTTGAATTGGCCAACTCATATACTCTCTTATTGATTAAGCCCTACCTTAAATTAATTAAATACTAGTAAGTGAAAGTTTAATATATTTTTATCACTATGGTTTTAAACAAGTTTTATATTTGATAGGTGAAGCACTTTTTAAATGAGTTGCTTTTAACAATTAAGCATAATGCACATATATACATAATTTATTCTTAAATAAATGAACAATCACTACTCTATTATATACCCAATGAAATTGATAATTATATTTTCAAGCATAAATCCCGATTTTATTTAAAAATAACATGAACACGTAAGCGGGCGTCATTAAGTTAATTTTAAGCAACATTAAAAAGTGGGCTACAACTTCCTCCCACCGCACATCGCATTTAATGTATGCAGTTAATATCCCCAGAGAGCAGTTGAAATTTTTAAAACCGAAGCAAAGCAAAGAAGTAAGTACGAATGTGGTAAAACATTCGCAATTACCTTAAAAAAACATTCCCCAGAAGCACTTTAATTAACCTCAAATAATTTACTGCACGCAGGACCTTACTTTCTTAAAAACTGGTTGTTAGTCAAGCGGACAAAACATCCATTATTAAGGAAGTGGGAATTGTTGTTAGAATAGATGTTGGGTGCAGAGAAAGCAAAGGTGTAAGGCCATGGTTCCAAACACTAGTATGAGTAGGGCAGGGGCATCTAATTTTAGATGCAATGAGGGCCCCACATGTTGGCTTATAAATGACAAACATTACAACTTATAAAGGCAAATGAGCTGCTAAATAGTTAGGGCGGCTATACTTAATAGTCCTCGCACGAGATTGCGCCCCTTCCCATATTTGTACTCCCCTCCACATTGTCTTTTTCCAATAATTCAATTCCTCACCTAATCTGTGGGGTAAACAAATCAATAAATTTTTTTAAACGTTTGAAGCACTTATATTCTATCACGGCTCCAAAGTTTTTTTTTAAGTTTTTTAATTTTTTTTAATTTTTTCAATGGAAATATTGTTTTCGTTTAAATTAAAAGTGTCAACTTTTTAAAGTTTTAAAGGTGGTCGATGAAGAGTCGTAGTTCAATTTGTACAAGCGAGAGTACTAATTTGTCTGGCTGTTTTCCTGGTCCACTTTGTGTGAGCATAAAAAATCTCTTCTCTCAAAGTTGAATAGTTTTGAAAAGTATGTGTTTTAGATTTCTTCTGGGATTAGAAAATGTTTATACTTTATATAAGAAATGAAAAAGTAAGTCTTCTTTTTGTGATTGTTAATCAAAATCTATTTGTGATTGTTAATCACAGATTGTTTATGGAAAAGGAAAACTTTTAAATATTTCAAGATTAATTATTGTTAATTAAAAAATACGTTCTATGGTAATCTTTATGGATTTGATTATTGAAAAAAGATTTGATAAAAAATTTACATAGTCAAATAAAAAAAGATTATCAAGTTAATTGTTATTTGTTAATGTAATAATGTAAATAATCAAATGATGAGATAATAAATTTTAGATGTCAATTCATTCATAATGTAAAAATAATAATGAAGTTCAAATAAATGTTTTAGAATCAATAAATGTTTTGTTTGTCACTTTAGATTAGTAATATGTCCAAGGTTTTGATCTCGTGAGTGTAGATCTAATATAATGTACAAAGTTGACATGTACTTGCATAGTCAATCTCTACTAACATTTAGATTGTTGGTTTTGGCTCTAGTTAATAATCACAATCTATCTTGGCTTGAAAACTTGTGTGTGGTTCTTGTTGTTTGCACATGACTTGGATAATTACCCCCTATGTAAAACGATGTAAGGATATTAATTCAATTATTAGATAATATTTTGAGTATAATACTTTCAAACATGCAAGATGTCCTAGATGCTTGTGCAATGCAAATTATCTGGTAATACTATTTCAATAATGCATGGAACTAATAATGCTAGCTCTAGGATACAAGAGATCGATGTAATATCTAATGCCCATAAAATGAGCTAGTGTAACCCCTTTAAACACAATACCAATACTCACCAATAAAAAGTTTCTTGCCTTGAGTTGGCATACAATGGTTATAAGGATAGATCAAATAAGTCTTGAGCTAAATTTTGAATTTTAAAAGCCAAGGGGTCATTTCTATAGATGTGGAAGTGATTGAGATCACTTTCATGATTGTGAATTTGAATTGAGGTAGGAAAGGGGTAAAATTGAGGATCAAAGACCAATCCCTAGGAAAAAATATAAATAAGAGCAAATAAGGCTCAAGTTATGTGCCCACACTTAGCAAAAAATGTAAGGGGAAAAGACATGAGAATGCAATTTTTACTAATGTATTTTTCCTTAAAACATAGAAAAATAGGGTCTATCAAAATGAATGAACAAGATGATGAGCCACAAGGTTTTTCTAGGGGATATTTCATTCAATTATGGAGGCCAAAATGCATATATAACAATCAGAAACTAATCCTAACTGTTATAATAACAATGAGGGAGGTTTTAAGAGGGTAAAACAATGTGTACCTTTTTGGGAAAGTATTGTTTCGGGGCCCACTAAGGACTCATTCGATGCTAGGGTTTTTGGAAAGCACTTTCTGGGTTTTGTTCCTCTCAGTCTGCAACTCCAAATTCTAGATGTTCATTGCTTCAAGCCCCATTGAGGACTCATTCACCTTTAGTGGTGAATGGGTCCTTTTAGGGTTTTGAAAAAATAATTTTTGGGTTCTATACTCCAATGTTTGCACTCTCAATTCCTAGGTTTTCAGCTCCCAAAAGTCAGAAATTAATTTTGTAGAGCTCTTTTCATGATCTTGCAACAAAGATGGCAACTTAGCAACTTGACAACTTTGACAATTTTGCTTCAAACTTGTTCTCCACTTGATCTTCAACCTATAAATATGCAAACACACATTCAAGGGGAGAAAAACTTGTTGATTGTTAGTGAATAGGGGTTTGCCTAAGTCAAACCCCTTTTAGGTAATTAAACCTTGTGATGAAATAATGAAATAGAAGCATGAAGCATGAAATATGAAATGTTGATACCTTGGAAGTTGTCTTGGAATGCAAATATGCAAACTAACATGAAGTGGACATGTAGAATGTAGATCTAGATCTTGAATTAGATGTGAAACAATGCTTTCAAATAGATCTTCAATGCTACATCAACAACATTAGCTCAACCACATGTTTGATGCACTACGCCTTGACATGATGATATGACCTTGAATTGCTACAATAAACTCTTGATAATCTGCCTTTATAGTTCTCTATAATGCTCTTGTGAATGTACTCTTGATTGCTTATAAGTCTTAGGATTGCTTGTTAGATGAAACTATGTGAATTAACCTTATATTTATACTAAATCTAAGAATTAACCCCAAAATTCAATAATTCAAGCCAAGACCAAATCTAGGATTGAAAATCATTAAAATCTTGCCACAATTAAATTAAATTAAAAAAGGTGTGTCCTATGTGAGGAGGACCCATTCGCCACTAAAGGCGAATGAGTCCTAGCACAACTTTCTACGACCATACTTCGGGGGGATGAAATAACATAAAAAATCCATTTCAAAAATGCCAAGAAAGGGGTGTCCTATGTGGAGAGGACCCATTCGCCACTAAAGATGAATGGGTCCTAGCACCATTTTCTAGGACCTAAAATTTTCTAAATTAAATGTCATGCAATATCATTATTGGGTGTCAAAAAAATCCTTGAAAATTGTAATTAATAAGGCTTCAATTTGAATTAAAGGGCTAATTAAGCTCAATTAACCATCATTAATTAATGAAACCCTAGATAAGTGTGAAAGTGTAATACAACACTTTACAACACCCTAAATAAGGTATGATTTAAGTACATTTTAGTTTAAAAGGGCCCTAGACTTAGTGTGAATGTGTACAACACATTACAACCCTAAATCAAGGCATAATTAGGTTGATTTTATATCACTTATTCCCAAATTAAGCGTGAAAAAGGATTACTTTTTTGGGCGCTACATTTTTTCCCCATGACAAACGCGCACTAAAGTAGACATTCAAGACACATAAGTATGCAACAATAACAAAGGTACATAGTCATACCCTATCAAAGGCAAAGAAAAACAAAGGATCAAGCACAACTATTCCCACACGATGTGGAGCGAGGCTATTTTTCTGTAATATATGTTGCTCACTCTGGGGTAGTGGAACCTTAGTCTATCCACTAGGTGAGTTAACTTTCTGTAAAAATTTGCCAAACTATGGAAAGATCTCACCTCAGTAGCAATTCTTGGGGTAGGCCATTCTAGAATAGCCTTCACCTTCTCTGGGTCCATCTTCAAACCCTCTACTGAGACAACAAACCCCATGTACACTAACTCCTTTTTCTCCTCTCTCAACTTCTCAAAAACCCTAAGAATATGCATTAAATGCTCATCCAAGTTCTTACTGAAAATCAAAATATCTTCTAAATACACAATAACAAAAATTCCTAGAAACTCTTTTAGTACCTCATTCATGAGCCGCATGAATGTGCTCGGTGCATTGGTTAGCCCAAAAGACATGACTAACCACTCGTACAAGCCCTCTTTGGTCTTGAAGGAAGTCTTCCATTCATCTCCCTCACGAATCTGAATTTGGTGATATCCACTTTTCAGATCTATCTTTGTGAAGTACTGAGCTCCACTCAAACAATCCATCAGGTCATCCATCCTTGGCAAGGGAAATCTGTACTTGATTGTTATCTTATTTATGGCTCAGGAGTCTGTACACATCCTCCACTCCCCACCGTTCTTTGGTGCTAGTACTGCAGGTACTGCACATGGGCTCAGACTCTCTCAAATCAAACCCTTCCTCAACAAATCCTGAACTTGTCTATTCAACTCCTCATTTTCTGCAGGAGTCATTCTATGAGCTGCCTTATTTGGCAAACTAGCTCCAGGGATCAAGTCAATCTGATGATTGATCTTCCTCATTGGTGGTAAACCCTCAGGTACATTATCAGAAATAATCTCCTGAAACTCATCCAATAGTCCAGAAACTTCTACTGGTACCTTCTCACTACCTTCCTTATCCATTCTAGGAATCAATGCATAACACATACGCTCATCCTTCATGCCTTCTAAAAATTTCCTTCTATCAACAAAACAAATTCTAGCACTACTGCATACCTTTTCTTTGTCCTTCTTCAAGGGTTTCAACTTATGGCGAACTCCAGCCTTCATCAAAGAATAAGTGTTTGCATAGCCATCATGTACATCATGTCTATCGAACTGCCATGGCCTCCCCAACAACATGTGACATGCATCCATAGGGATGATATCATAGAGTACCTCATCACGATAGCTTCTGATCTTGAACTTCACCAGGCACTGCTCATTGACCAGAACTTTGTGGTCTTTCTGCAACCAGGAAATCCGATATAGATGTGGATGCCTTTCCCTTTTCAACTTCAACTTTGTAACCATCTCTTCTGACACCAGATTATCAGTGCTCCCACTGTCAATAATGACATCACAACATTTGTCTTCACACTTGCACCTTGTGCGGAACAGATTCTTCCTCTGTTCTAGCTCCTTCTCTTTAGTCACCAGGGCTCTTCTAACCACTAGGGCTTCTCCCCTTTTAGCATCATCTGAATGCTCAGATTGAGCCTCCTCATCTGCATGTGCGACCCTTCCATGACCTTCTAGCCTTCTATCTATCCTCCCTTGGTGTTGTGGACATTCATAGGCTCGATGCCCTTCTTCACCACAATGGAAACAAGTTCCTCTAAAACCACATCTTCCGGTTCCTGGCCCAAATCTTCCTCGTCCTCTACCCCTTTGATCAACACTATTTTGATCACGAGGGTGGTAGAAGTTATCATTCTTCTGGCTTCGACTGGTACCCACCTCTTCATTTCTCCTTTCATCCTCATTTCGGCTTCCAGAAGATCTTCCACTACCTCTTCTGCTTTGACCTCCTCGGCCTTTTTGCTTGTTGTCAAATCTTTTGTTTAGCTTCTCCTCAACTTTCAGAGAAAACTAGTATGCATCCTCAATGGTGGTCATTCTGACCAGGCTTAGCTCCTCTTGAATGCTCGGTTGTAACCTATTAAGATAATGGGCTACCTTCTCCTTGTTGGCCTCTGCATGGCCTGTTCTGATGATCATCTTGTAAAAATATTTTGTGTATTCTTTCAGAGATCTACTTCCTTGCCTCAACCCTTGCAATTTCTTCAGTAGATCTAACTCATAGTCCACTGGTATGAACTGCTTCTTTAGTTTCTCTACCCTGCGATCCCAACTACTGATCTTTCCTCTTCCTCTTCGATTTCTCTCCAACTGGACCTCTTTCCACCAAATAGTGGCATGGCCTTTCAGCTTCATTTTTGCAAACTTAACCCGATCTGGGTCCTCTGCTTCTTCATACTCAAAATACTCTTCTAGCTTGTTGATCTAGTCGATCAACTCTTCCGGGTTCAAACTTTCAGAATAACTGGGGACTTCTATTCTGGGTCTTTTTCCGATCTTTGAAATGGCCCTAATCAGCCGCATTTGATCTCGATCAATAGCTTCTTCTTCCTCTTCTACATCTGTATCTTCCACCTCTTCTTCATCTTCGCTTTCTCCTCTCCTTCCTGGGTCTAACCCTCTTCTCATTTGTTCTTGCAATGCATCAATTTGTCTTTGGAGGGCTCTGAAACCCTCAACAGCAAATGGATCTCTTCCACCAGCATTTTTGTCACCTCTGCCACCACCACGCCTACCAGGCATCACTCTTGGAGGCATCTTGAATACCTCGAACCCACAACCATAGTCCTGGTGCAAACTACCTCACGATCGACGATTTGTCCACACGCTCAAGAAAAGCCGCTCTGATAATACCTGACGAGGGAGCAAACCCGAGACACAAAATAACACTCACAAAATAGAGAATAATATTTTATTAGAAAAATATGGAAATATTACATTCAGAGGATCTCCTATCCTCGAGCTCTGTGATACATGCAAATTACAGACTTACAGAAAATTACCTAAATTCCCTTTTCGCAGCATGCGAACTTCTTTTCCCAAAAAGTTACCCAAAAATTAGAAACTAGCCCATAAATAGCCCATTTTTAGTTTGGAGCCAAAAACAACATTCGGGATAAGAGTTTTGGCGGTTAGGCACCAAAAATCACAATTTGAAATTCAAACATTGAGTCCTAATTCGAAAATTGGCAATTTTCCAAAAATTGGCCAACTTCTGGAAGCCATAACTTTTGATCTGAGACTCTGTTTTTCAAACCGTTTGCACCGTCGGAAAGGCCTCGGAGTGAAGAACGCGCTAAAAACCCATTATGTTGGTTCTGATGATTTCTAGGTCCGTACGAGACCGTTTAGTGCCTCAAACTGGACTCAGAAGGTTTTTCATGGCAAAAAACAGAAACTGGAACTTGAATAACTTTCAAACCGTGAATGATTGACCTGATTCTTTCACCAAAGTGCTTATTTTTCCATCATGAACCTTCCCATAAATTTTTGTCTTCTCACGCCTTAAAATTCACACCTGCTAAAAATAGCAGTTGAGCAGAAAAAATAGAAAATCAATTTTGAAAGTTGGAAACTCTTATTCGACGAAAAGGGTATCTAGAAATGCAAAAATGTCTACAAAAAGAAAACAACAGGAACATAAATGGAAAGCATCTTTTTGGGTGATGCAAGATTGCCCTCACACCACTGGATGCTCCTGCATCATAAAACCTAAAGTATCATAATTTGCACTAACCATAACCAAGGGTATTAGCTAACCTCTCAACAAGAAGGATTTAGAGTCATATAAAAATTAGAACAATGTCATAACTATAATCAACTTTTATTTACCCCCGAAGACCAAACAAGCATGACATATGTTAATTATCTCAATCATAATACCATAAGATATATTATTCATATCAAAATCCAATGATCTCAAGGCTAGATAGATTTCATGTCGAATTGCTAAATTATTATCCAAGTAAATTAATAACATCAATACAAAAAAAGTTGAAATAAATACATTCATTTTCATAATCTCATTTCCATATATATATATATATAAACATATATAAACTTGGTATCGTGTGCTATTAATTATTTAACATTGGAGAACTTACAAAGAGTTGGGAAAAGAAGGTTTCATATACACATCCTAACAAAAATAAAGGTTAAAATTAGATCTTTTATCTAACTATTCATTTTGATATACTCATATTTTTGATATGATGATAAGAATAACTAAAAAAAAGTAAGAAGCATAGAAATGCTTACATAAATATTCATTATGTGCACAAAAATACCCAACCAAACAGGATCAAATTGCATACTCCGATAAATCTGAACATCATTTGAAGGAAAATATAACACTAAAGAGGAACTATTCAAATGTTATTTTTCACAGGTCAATTCAAGATAACGGTGATGTGGGACAACATTAATTAGCCAACCCATGAAAAAAACCAGTAGAAGCCCTATCTATATCTTCTAGTAATGACAATTCAACCAAAAATAGCTTTACAATAGTAACAACAAATGAATCTATACTAACACTGTGCTAAAAGATACACACAATCTTACTGAAAATAACTTAACTTTTTGGTAACTAAGAGTGACTCAATCAGTTTCTTACATACCCAGATGTTATTTGGGCTATTGTGGAGAAGAAAGTTAGAGAAGCCCATTTATGCTGGGATCGAATCTGATAGTCCCTCAGCTGTTCTGCGAGATTCGAACAAGTTGACTTTTCGAGTGAAATTAATCACAAAATATGCATTACAATTGTCTTGGTATATACAGGACAGGGAAATTGCATGGTAGAATGCCACTAATGTTGAAGGATTCTCGGCCTAAAATAATCTCAAGAAAATGCAAAATAAATGGTTTTGCTGAAAAGGCTTTAGAACATTTATATAAATTTACTGACAGTTCTAAAACCAAATCTTGCGACATTAACTACTCATACCGGTATATGCATGCATATGGTAATGGTCTTTTTGGGTCATTTTTTATTTAAATTCCCATTCCTTTTAAAAGTATCACGTTTTAACGCCTTTAAGATGGCATAATGTGGTGAATCTTGTACCAAAAATAGTGAAGAAAGGCCTTCATGCCTAATCTTCCTACCAGTCGGCCTACGTCCTTCTTGATGAACCATTGAGATGGCTCCAAGATCAATTCCACCATACGCCCTCAACGTTCATGCTTAAGCCAAATCTAGGTACCAAGTGTAAAAATCTTTTTTTCCGAATGATTGGTCACATAGATGGGTTTTAGGAAAATTCACCGTCAACAATTCACTGACCGAAAATTCAGAAAATTTACCACCATAAATTTACCACCATGACAAATTCACTGTCAAGTAAAATTAACTGCATTAAAACATTTTGATATATATTTTGAAAATTTTGATTTTTTAATATATTAATGCTGTTAATTTCCACCGTGAATTGCTGGTGGTGAATTTAACTTGATGGTAAATTTGTATTTGTCATGGCGGTGAATTTTTCCACAGTGAATTGTTGGGGGTGAATTTTCCATTGGTGAATTGCTAGCGATGAATTTGTCATATTCCATGTAGATCATTTATATCCTCCAGTTAAAATCGAATTCCAATTAACATTCAACCTTAAAATATATTATTATGAATCAATGAATACATCCATAACAACATGTTAACCAATTACTTTTCTTTATTTATAATTCACATTCAAATATGAATAATCAATTTATGACACTACAATCTCTTTCTTGAGTCATCTGAAATGATCATCAACACAATAAAATGCATAGACCAACAGACTAGTTTTATAACCTATAATCTATCAAATTAGATACCATTATCTTAGCATACTTCAACCTTGAGTTGGTCTAATAAATTTAGATATTTTATTCAGCATTGATTCATGGTACTCAAAATAGAAAAGTTGATTCAATTTAATTTCTACCTAAGCATTATGTTTACTTTTGTTCATCTACATTTATACTCTTAAAACAATAAGATTTACTATACAACTCTATGTACTGTCAAATCATTTATTTTATATCATGAATTCATATCCAAGTATAATGATAATGTCAAGCTATACATACAGTTGGAAATAACATATGTTAACTTATATATACACTTAATACTTTAATTCCATACATAAGGTACCCAATGCATAATTATTGGAGTACACATAAAATAATATATAATAGAGTGACATAAGTTTAGAATTAAATAGGGTTGTGATAGTTGTAACAAGTTGTAGAGAGATGTGCAAGCTTGGGAGAAGTAGATTCAAGGAGAAAGAAAAGAGAGAATGCCCAAGAGAAAACCTAGAGAGATCCAAGAGAGAAAGAAAAAAGAGAAAAGATAGATTTAAAAGAGAGGAGAGGAGGAAAAGGAGGTTGTCGAGCCATTTCAAATTGTTTCAAGCCATTTCCACTAACCTAGGTAGGTGACAAGTGGAAAAATGCTCATAAATTGCCTGTGAATGTTAAAATGTTGCAGGATGCTAGCAAAACACACAGATTTCCATGCGAGGTGCTAGTGTCCAAATAAATCATGTTAAAGAAATGGTAGGAAACAAAGAAAACACAAGTATAACACAAAACTAACATAAAAAAGATAGCTACTGAAAAGGGATCTTGAACATCCTATGGGGAAGAAGGCTAATGTAAGGGCTAAGATGAGCCTACATAAATACTAAGGGAGTGGACACTAAAGTGGATACAAAAGTGTAGGTAAATTTTTTAGTGTATGTAATTTTTGATACTACATTTTGCCCCCACTTTAATGGGCTTATGAATCTACATGAATATGCACACTAAAGTAATGCTACTAAAAATAAATAGCATCATGATACCAAAAGGATATTATAGAGGAATCATATAGCTCTTCAAACCAAGGAAGCATGCCCCTAAGGTGAAGACCTACAAAGCAAATGTATTAGACAAGAAAGATTTACACATAACAAAAAGGTTAGAAAATAAAAAGATACCAAATCGCGGGGTTAGAACATGATGAACATATAAATATTTAAAAACAAAAAACATGGATAACACATACGCAAAGGCACATAACAAACAAACTAAAAATTTTGAGTCAAAAAAGTGAAAGAGAGCTCAATGCAAGAGGTTGTCTCAGTACTATGCATCATTCCCAAAATAACAAGAAATAAAACATAAAATAATTATTAAATGAAGAGAAGAATGTAAGGATTGATTGCCTCAAGGAAGGAATGTATCCAAATAAGAAGGAAGAAACCAATTTTGATGAGACTACATGACTCGGGCACTAGCTTATTGTGTTGCTAGGGGTCATGCAAATGATAATGATTAAAAAGACAAATCATAGTCTAGCAGGTTGTGTTATGCTAGGTGATCATAGATTATTAGAACCAACCCCATTGTGGAGGAAAGCCACTATCAAATAAGATGTTTGGTAGAACAAACCCAACTATGGAGGAAAGCCACTACTGGACATGGTGGTAGAACCAACCCTGCTATGGAGGAAAGTCTCTACCAACGTGTGATAGAAACCAACCGTGCTATGGAGGAAAATCCCTATCAAAAAAGAGGCAATCACCATAGTTGATGAAAATAGACAATTTCCACAATGGGTAAAAAATAGATAATCACCATAATGGGAAAAAGTAGACAAGGTGAATGCATAAGAATACACAAGCAAGCAGAGTTTAGAAAAGAGGGGACCCTTAAGAAGGATTCACACCACAAAAATCAAGTTTCCCTTGCCCCTAGTGTATAGGTGAGGATAATCATGCCAGAGACTATTGTCTTGCTACCATAGACAAAGGGTAAGGTTGCACATAAGATTTTACCACCATGAATGGCAATGAGAAAATATTGAAAGCTACAAGTGCCACATAATGAGGAGCAATACAATAGAAGGTTTATAATTTAGAATGAACAAGATAGAGGTAAACCTTGATATCACTTGGCATGTGAAGAAAAGATAGGTGCATCAATAGATGAAAGAGTGGTGGCACCAAATCAAGTAGTTGTATTTTGTCCTTTAAGCCTCAATATTCACTAATGGAATGACCAAGAACTTGATGAAATGCATAGAAAGAAATTTTGTTCGATCATTTTTATGGAATTTATTATGTGTAGGAGGAGGAAGAGTACTAGAGTGGGATTTGAGAAGCCTTGATAGGATATGCTCTTATTTAGATAAAGAATGAGGAGCAAGAAGAAATCCTTTCTCGTGAAGAAATTTTTTATTTCTCACAATAAGAAAACATAGGGACATTAGATAATGGATGTGATGTACACAAGGGAGAATTTTTGTAACCTATACCCACTGTAGAAGAGTGTGGTGTTGGTTCCACAGAGACCTTAATTATTTGTTCCATGTGCCCAAGACCATTTCCTTTCTATCCATGCTAAGAAAGAATATTGAATCCTAAACTATAACATGATTGCAACTCCTTAAAATGGGGATGATCAACATTAAGGACATTACAATTGTTGTTCACATCATCCCACAATACAAAAGAATAATCATCTTCGATAGTAGATGTGAATAATATTTTTGGGATGTCAAGGTGGATAGGGTTGACTTTATACAACTTCCAATGAAGGATTCTATTAAGTATATAAGGAATCCCAATCATCACTAAGACATACATTTTATTGAGAAGAAAGTGAGTTGACACCATCATTGAAATTAGTAACTAATGGTTGTGTAACAATGTTTGAAGATAATGAAGGAATTAAATTTTTAAAAGTAGTACAACTCGAAGTCTAATCTACTAAAACCTTTTGATAATAGTAAAGGGGCTCAAGATTGGCCTTTATTGTAACTACTTGATTATTATGAAGGAATTTGGTATATTTATGTAAGGTAGATGGGATTGCACCCATAACATGAATCCATGATCTATTGAGAAGAAGATTGTAGGATAAAGGACCTAGCATTACATGTACTAGGGTGAGTAAAGTAATGGGTCCAATTGCAAAGGTAGTATTAGTGTACCTAGAGCTTGTTGACTAACATTATCAAACACACTGATGAATAGAGATGAAGTTGCAAGTGAATTAGGATAATTTTTTGTTTTAGGTAAAATATTGGTATTGCAAATATTGAGTGTCAAATCAGTATCAAACAAAGTGCATCTAATACTAATATTATTTATGAATGGAACCGTCATAAATGGATCAACCTGATTTTGTACTTCATAAGGTGGAAGTTTATTATGATATAATGTCATGTCTGAAGTATTAGAGAACATACAATACAATAAAGCATTCACATCACTTGGTATAGTAGAAGATGGCACAAGGATATTCTATAGAGCCTCTTGAAGCATACCATGATAAAGAGAAGTTTGAAGAAGATCCCAGATAGAGATCTTGGTAGGAGTAACATGAAGTTTCTCTATAAGATCATACTCTACTTGAGATTGAGACAGACTTAGGAGAAAATGGAAGAATAGGTTGAGAAGGTGGAAGAGAAGCAGGTTGATAAAAATTTAGTTTATTCCTTCTAGTATTATAAGTATGAGCTATTGTAATATAAGAAAAAGATTTAAATGGTGTAAACTATGTATAAATATTTGGAGAATCGCTATTAAATGGAACACCAAAAATAAAATAGACTCTCTTCAGAGAAGGATGAGTCAGAGTCACATAAATGGTTGGTCTCTTAAACCTTTCAGGGGCAATAGAGATTATAATCACATTAACAGATTCATCACAACTTGAGGAAGAATTATTTGAAGGAATATGCTCAACATCTATCCTTGGAGGATCCGATGTGAGAGGAGATTCATCATTCACTAATGCATCATCTCTAGGAGTGTACTGGAATGAAGAGAAGATATAATAACTTTAAGAAAAGTATCAATTTTATTTCATCTTCTTGCAATAAAATATTGTAGACACCTGAAAATGTCCTAAGTACATACGACACCTTGATTTCGCTTACTAACACCATTTCTCTCATAATTCACCTATTTCATCCATTTAATTAAATAATGCCCAATTGTTTAGTTAAATTCACCTTTTTCTCCTACTTTCTCCTCTTTTGATTAAATAATGTCAAATTATTTAATTAAATTCCATATTCCCTCTTTGATTAAATAATTCACAATTATTTAATTAAAGATCCTAATTCTTCTAACTTCCACAATTAAACAATTTTCTTAAATTGTTTAATCAACTAATTATTTTTCCAATCCTCCAACTTGCATACAAAATATTCTCATGAAATATCCCCTTTTCAAATTCAAATTCTTCCCTCCACATGAATAATATCTCCAACATAATTCCTAAAATTAAGAGATTTGTTGAATCCTTGTGGATTATGGACCTTTGATTAAATGTTTGATTCATGCCTTCATGGATTATGGACCTTTGATCCATCCATTGATCCACACTCACATCCTCAATTCAATTTCATGCCTTGATTTGCTTTTTGAATCCCCATCATTGAATACTATTGCAAAAATCTATAAATCCAGGCCCTTTTACATGAAAAATGATTCACAACCCTTTATGAAAACTTACTCTCTTAAATTTATTACTCACCTTTGAGCAATTTGAGAACCCCTCTTTTTTGGAATCATCCTCATTCATCAATCAAGCTTTTGCAATAACATGGATTGGGAAAATTTGAGCAATACACATCCACATCACTCCAAATTTGTACTCAATCCATAATTGGATTGGAGGTTTGCTTGCTAGTATATTCAATTGTTTAGAATTTAGATTTCTTTCATGTTAATTGAATCATTTTAGCAATGTTTACTAAATTTCATTAAAGTGTGGCTCTCAACTTGGTTAATTGCTTACCTATTTTCCTTATTTCAGTCTTATTTGATCAATTGAGTAACATACTTACATTTTGGCATGCTCAATGGGACCCACGTCCCTATTCTAACTATTTTTTTGAGCTTTTTCAATCACTGGAGGTTACAAAGGTAGTCCAACGCCTTTGCAAGTCACAGGGAAATGTATTTTCAAAGATCAACACTTATGCAAATCAAAGGGTGACACCTTTGCAAATACACGATGCTTTTGTTCTAATCCTTTCTATTTTGTTACAGGGACAGTCTAACGCCTTTGAAGGTAGGGTGATTCTTTTTCAAAGGAGAAACACTTTTGAAGGTAGGCAGTTTGGTGCTTTTGTTTGATAATCAGGTGCTTTTGTCTAACAATTCAATGCCTTTGCACAATAGTACAATGTCTTTGCAAGGTATAACAATGAATTAAATTTTAGGGTTCAAGGGTAAGTGCAAAAATATGGGGGGCCAAAAAGTCGCCAATTTACTTTTTCATCCTGAAATAGCGAAAACGCAAGCATGTTATAGTAAAATTCACTTGTGTTATGGGTTGGTAGTGACCAATCCTAGGCTCGGTCATTACCAAGCCATAATGTGAGCATGTTATAACACGCTTGTGTTATGGTTTAAATTTCAAAAAATGCATGCATTTTGAGTTAAAAAAATGTGCATTTTTTGAAATTTGAAAAACATCTCCAAAACACGAGCACGTTAATAATGCGCTTTGTTTTGGTCTACATTGAAATTTTGTTCTTCTCTTCTTCTTGTCTCTTTCTTCTTTTTATCTTTTAGGGAAACTATATACATGAAATAAACATTTAAGTTGACATTTAGATATGGAAATTTACTTTCTTATACTTCATGCTATATTTCATGTATATAGTTTCAGGATGTTTGAGAGCGGTTTCAGATCTCTAGGAGTTATAATTCAAATTCTAGTTTTTTGAAGATCTTACAATTTTTTAGACAACCAAATTTCATTAATCAGCATGTCAAATATCAATAATCAGGAGGTCAAATTTTAGTAATCAACAAGTTGTATCATCTTTCTCGCTCTTTCTCAATCATTGTTTATCCTTTATGCTCTAGACCTCTCTCTCACACTCTCTCCTTTCCTCTATACTTCTATCTATCTCACCTCTCTCTCTCCCTCCATCCCTCCCTCTATTCCTCCTTCCCTCCTTCCCTCTCTATCTCCCCCCTCTCTCTCTTCCTCCCACCCACCTTCCATCTCTAATTCACTCTATCTAACCTATCCCTCTACCTCTCTCTCCCTCCCTTCTCTCTCTCTCAATCTCTCCACCTTCCTCCTTCCCTCTCTCTCTTCTTACATCCCACCCACCTTCCCTCTCTACTTCTCTCTATCTAACCTATCCCTCTCTTCCTATCTCTCACCCTCCCTTCTCTCTCTCAATCTCTCATCCTTCCTCCTTCCCCCCTCTCTCTCTCATTCTCTCTATCACACTTTTCTCTCCCTCTGTCCCTCCCTCCTTCCCTTTATACTTCTCTCTATCTCTCTCCATCCCTCTCTCTATCTCACCTCTCTCTCCCTCCCTACCTCTCCCTCTCTCTCTCCACTTCTCCCTCCCTCCCTCCTCCCCCTTTTTATCTCTCCTTCCCTATATACTTCTCTCTAGATCTCTCTCTCCATCTCTACCTCTCCCTCCCACATTCCCTCTCTCTCCCTCTCACTCTCCAAATGTTCCTCCTTCACTTTGTGTTTCTCTCTCACACACTCTCTCCCTCCCTCTCTCCCCCATCTTGATCTCCTGAACTCTCTCCTTCTCTGTTTATATCTCTATCATTCTCCCTTCTCTCTCTACTTTCATTCTATTCAGTATACTTTTATTCTCTCTCTCATATCTCCCTCTCTCCAAGTATTCCCTCTCCCAAATCTCTCCTCCTTCTCTCTCCTCCCCCTCTCTCTCTCCTCAATCTCCCCCACCTTCATCATCTCTCTCCTTCCCTATATAATTTCTCTCTCTATTCCACTTGTCTCTACCCTCTCCCTCCTTATACCTTTTTAATTCTCTCTCTCTATATATATATATCATCTCTCTTTCCCTTCCTCCCTAATCTACCCCTCCTCCTTACTTCTCTCTATCAAACCTATCCCTCTACTCCTATACTCCTCTCTCCTCCCTCCCTCTCTTAATCTCTCCACCTTCCTCCTTCCCCCTCTCTCCATCTCTCATTCTATCTATCTTACTTCCCTCCCTTCTATATCTCTCCTTCCCTATATATACATATCTCTATCTCTTTCTCTCAATCTCTACATCTCCCTCCCTCCTTCCCTCTCTCTCAATCTCTTAACCGTCCTCCTCCTCTCTCTCTCCATATTTCTCCCACTCTCTTCTTTCCTCTCTACTCTTTATCTCACCATTCTCTTTGTCTACTTCTCCCTCACTATCTCTCCTTCCCTATATACTTCTCTCTATATTCTTCTCTCCATGTCTACCTCTCCCTCCCTCCTCCCCTCTTCCCTCTCTCTCCCTCTCTCTCAATATCCCCACCTTCCTCCTCTCCCTCTCATATATTTCTCTCACTCTCTCCTTCCCTCTCTACTCTCTATCAAGTGATAGGCTAAAATTGGGGCAAAGAGTGAAATGGATTCTATGTTTAATAATGAATTTCAGTTTGGTCTATATGTGTCAATCGGGGATTTTAAGCTTGTGAAAGGTATCATGGCAATCTGCACAAGGGCTGAGAGTCAAGGGGCAGTATGACCTTCAGATTCTTCATTTTTGAAGTATTTTTCCTTGAAAAGTGATGTGGTTGAACTACCTTGAAAATGCAATATTTTTATTGTTTTTATGTTATTTCTTCAAAATTACTTCTTTCTATCAATTAATTCACAACAACTTGTGTGAATATATATAAATGATTGCATCTACTAAGATCTACCTACAAAATCAAACCATGCATCTTTATGATTTAAGCAACGCAAATTCTTAATCACCCAAGCATGACTGGTAGGTGCACGACCTTTCATCCTAATGCATTGTTGCTAACTCATCTCACTAAACTAACCACCCTTTGACACCTTTCCTTGACAATGATGCCAAAATGATAAGCCAAAACTAGGGAAAACAGTGAAATGGATTTGATGTTTAATAATGAATTTCAGTTTGGTCTATATGTATCAATCTGGGGATCGTAAGCTTGTGAAAGGTATTGTGGCAATATGCACAAGGGTTGGGAGTCATGAGATGAGTGGTTATGAATGCAGCCTATAAAAAGAAACCTATTGAAAGTTGAAATAATTTCGGCGACAGAAACTGCCACTTCCTGGTGACAAGATCTGCACACACAACAAACTCTAAAATAAAAACTTAACATAGATTACCAAATTCATAAAATCCAAAGTGAAGGAATAAAACTCGAATCAATGACATACTTAAATTATACATAAATTATAATAGCTAGTTCAATTTGAATTAATAGATAACTTACACAGATATCAACTACAAAATTATAGCAGTAGAAATATCAATCCATAATAATGTTTAACCTAATAATCACACACATCTTGCAAAAGAATAAAGTATTTACACTCAATTGACAGCTATAGAGGGGGTGCCCTTCCTCCCAATGAATCGTTTGAAGATGAAGAACTTGCAAAATTTCTACGTTGGACGGATCAGAATGATATTTTATTTCTCAAAGATATATAGCAAAAATCCTCTCCCAAAGTTTGCTTGTACGTTGCTTATATATACACACAGCCTATAAAAATTAATTACAAGAATAGATAGTTTGTTTTGGCCACAAGTGCAAAACAACAATTTCTACAGTTCCATGGGTTGCATAATGAAAGACAAAATTAGAAATAAACAAATCTACAGCTATCTACAGCACAAAACCCATGAGATCTTCATAAAATCTTCATTTAATTAAATCTGAAGAATTCATCCAACGTGGTCATATTTGGAAAATATTATATTCATTGAATCATCGAAGAAACGTACTCTAATGATGTTGAATATAAGGTGTGGGTTGATGCCAAAATATCTAAGAAAATACATGTGTAGCCATGCAAGATAGGTCCGTTGCAACATGAAAAATCTAGGTGGGTAGATGTGGTCAACAGAAGGCATGCATATGGAGGCACATACAAATCATGTGTTGGTGAGATGACTACAGTAATATGTATTTGTAGTTGTTGTTTTGCATAAATAATTTGTTGGATAATTTATTTCCCAAGGGAAATAAGCTCATTAATAAAAACAATATGACAATTACTTTTCATTATTTTATCTCAAATCTATATTAAATACCTCTTATGTATTTTAATCATATGCATCATAAATGGTCTATTTTGATAGGAAAATGGAATTAAGAATGGATATAAAGATGTATAAAATAGGCTGAAACATGGCATAAAATGGAGCAATAATGGCTCTCATCGTCAAGCACCATTCTCTCTCCCTCCCTCCCTCCCTCCCTGCTTCCCTCTCTAATATTATCTATCTCACCCTTTCCCTCCCTTCCTTCCTCCCACCCACCTTCCCTCTCTACTTCTCTCTATAATCTAACATATCCCTATCTACCTTTCTCTCCCTCTCTCCCTCCTTATCTCTCTCTATCACCTCTCTCTCTCCTTCCCTCTTTACATCTCCCTTCTCTCTCTCCATCTCACCCTCTCTCTTAATCTCCCAAACCCTATATCAAATATCATAAATCCTAATCCCTATACCCTAAACCCTACACCCTCAAACCTCATCCCTATACCCTCAACCTTATAGCCTATACCCTGAACATTATCCCTTAACCATAAGAATAAACACTAAACCCTACATTCAATCTTGTACCCTAAACCCTCATTGTATGAAAAAATGCCTCAAAGAAATGGAATCTCATGGTGATGTGTACATCACTATGAGACCCCATTTCTTTAAGGCATTTTTTCATACAACAAGCACTACCTTGTCAATGCTACCACATTGATGCATTAATAAGGTAGTGACCTTAGTGCTCATTGTTTAGACCCCATTTCTATGAAGGCATTTTTCATACGAGCACTAAACTCACTACCTTGGCAATGCAGCTACACTGACAAGGTAGTGATCTTAGTGCTCATTGTATGAAAAAATGCCTCAAAGAAATGGGGTCTCACGGTAATGTACATCAACATGAGATCCCTTTTCTTTGAGACATTTTTTCATAGAACAAGCACTACCTTTTGAATGCATCAATGTGGTAGCATTGACAAGGTAGTGTTCATTGTATCAAAAAATTCCTCAAAGAAATGGGGTCTCACGATGATGTACATCACCATCAGAGCCCATTTATTTCAGGCATTTTTTCATACAATGAGCACTACCTTGTCAATGCATCAATGTGGTAGCATTGCAAAGGTAGTGCTCATTGTATGAAAAAATGCCTCAAAGAAATGGGGTATCAGAGTGATGGGCTTGTTTGAAAAAATGGGTCCAATAAATGGGGTCTCTCGGTGATTTACATCATCGAGAGACCCCATTTCTTAGTAAATCATCAAGAGACCCCATTTCTTGGACCCATTTACATCACCAAGAGACCCCGTTTCTTAGACCCAACCCCATTTCTTGGACCCATTTACATCACCGGGAGACCCCATTTCTAGGACCCATCTTTTCAAACAGGCCAAGTTAGCTTGCCAATTTCACTAAATTGGTAAGATAGTGGGCCCACTAGCTTGCCAATTTAGTGAAATTGGCAACCTAACTTAGCCTGTTTGAAAAAGTGGGTCTAAGAAATGGGGTCTCACAGTGATTTACATCATCAGGATACCTCATTTCTTGGACCCATTTTTTCAAACAAGCCACTACATTGTCAATTTCACCGAATTGGCAAGCTAGTGGGCCTCTTTGAAAAAATGGGTCCAAGAAATGGGGTACATCACCTGGAGACCCCATTTCTTGGACCCATTTTTTTAAACAAGCCAAGCAACCTAACTTGGCCTGTTTAAAAAATAGGTCCAAGAAATGGGGTCTCTTGGTGATTTACATCACTAGGAGACTTCATTTCTTAGACCCATTTTTTCAAATAGGCCACTAGATTTCCAATTCGGTGAAATTGGCAACCTAACTTGGCCTGTTTGAAAAAATGGGTCCAAGAAATGGGGTATCCTGGTTACAATCATCGGAAGACCCCATTTCTTGGACCCATTTTTTCAAACAGGCCACTAAATTTCCAATTTCACTGAATTGGCAAGCTAGTGGGCCCACTAGCTTGCCAATATTTTTCAAACAAGCCACTATGTTCCCAATTTCACCGAATTGGCAAGCTAGTGGGCCCACTAGCTTGCTAATTTGGTGAAATTGGCAACCTAACTTGGCATGTTTGAAAAAATGGTTCCAAGAAATGGGGTCTCTCGGTGATTTACATCACTGGGAGACTCCAAGAAAATCACTGGGAGACCCCATTTCTTTGACCCATTTTTTCAAACAAGACCACTAATTTCACTGGCAAAGCTAGTGTTTTATTTGGGTCCAAGAAATGGGGTACATCACTAGGAAACCCCATTTCTTGGACCCATTTTTTCAAACAGCCCACTATGTTCCCAATTTCACCGAATTGGCAAGCTAGTGGGCCCACCCCCTCTCCCTCTCTCAAGTCTCTCCCTCCCACCCTAACTAGATAACTCTCTCTCTCTCTCTCTCGGGTATCTCTCTCCCACCCCCTCACCCTCTCTCAAGTCTCTCCCTTCCAACCCTAATCTCTCAACCCTATACGTTAAACCCTCAACCCTCAACCCTTAAACTCTAAGTCATTAAACCCTAATCCCTTAACCCTCAACCCTAAAGCCTCAACCCTCAACCCTTAAACCTTCAACCCTAAACCCTCTACCCTTGACACTATGCCTTAAACCCTAATCCATCAACCCTTAAACCCTCAACCCTTAAACCATTAATCCCTCAAACCTTAAACCCTAAACTCTCAACCCCTAGATACCCTTAAACCCTATACCCTATACACTTAACCTTAGACACTCAACCTTGAACATTATCCCTCAACCTTCAAAACTCTAACCTATACATTATACCCTCAACCCTATACTTATGCCATAAACCCTCAACCCTCATCCATATGCCTTATACCCTCAACCTTAAACCCTGAACCCTAATCCATTAAACCCTTATACATTAAACCCTTAACCCTAATTCATCAACCCTATACCTTAAACCCTAATATCTTATTGCTCAACCCTTAAACCTTAATCCCTTAAGCCCTCAACCCTTAAACCCTTAAACCCTTAAACCCTAAACCCTTTACCCTCAAACCTTAAACCCTTAAACCCTCAACCCTTAAACCCTAAAATCCCTTAGCCCTCAAACCTAAACCCTATCCCTAAAGCCTCAAACCTCAACCCTTAAACCTTAAACCCTCAACACTAAACCTAATACCCTCAACCCTATACCCAATATCCTAAACCCTAATCCCTATACCCTATACACTTAACCCTATACCCTCAACCATGAACATTATCCCTCAACCCTCAACATTATACCTTCAACCCTAAACACTACACCTTCAACCCTCATCCCTATACCCTATACCCTCAACCTTATAACCTAAACTCTAAACATTATCCCTCAACCCTATACTTAAACTTTAAACCCTACATTCAACCTTGTACCCTAAACCTTAAACCCTAAACCCTCAATCCTAAACCCAATACCCTCAACCCTATACCCAATATTCTAAACACTAATCCCTATACCCAATACACTTAACCCTATACCTCAACCTTAAACAATATCCCTCAACCCTCAACCCTATACCATAAACCATAAACCCTACACCCTCAACCCTCATCCCTATACCCTATACCCTCAACCTTATACTCTAAACCCTAAACATTATCCCTCAACCCTATACTTAAATGGTAAACCCTACACTCTCAACCCTTAACCCTATACCTTATACCCTAAACCGTACAACCTAAACCCATACACAATATCCTAAACCCTAATCCCTATACCCTATACACTTAACCATATACCCTCAACCCTAAACATTATCCCTCAACCCTATACCTTAAACCCTAAACCCTACACCCTCATCCCTATACCCTATACCTAAAGCTTATACCCTCAAACCTTAATCCTATAATTAAACCCCAAACCCTACATTCAACCTTGTACCCTAAACCCTAAACCCAAAACCCTCAACCCTATACCCAATACCATCAACCCTATACCCAATATCCTAAACCCTAATCCCTATATCCTATACACTTAGTCGTATACCCTCAACCTTATACCCTAAACCCTAAGCCCTACACCTTCAACCCTCATCCCTATACCCTACATCCTCAACCTTATAACCTAAACCCTAAACATGGTTCATCATGGAAAGCCTTCATGATATCAAAGATTTCATCTTCCCTTATGCACCTTCTCATGATGTTGTTAGGGCCAGTGTAGAACAAGTAACTAGATATCCAAGAGTATGGAAAACACTTAT
>VDFB02271358.1:85587228-85759064 GCA_007258455.2 Sequoia sempervirens | reverse complement strand
CAACTTTCTCAATATCCTCAATATCTCCATAACATAGTTGACATCAATGACAACACCAGTCAATAGACATCCTAATGACATCAATGACAACACCTTCATACTTGCAACAAGGTTGAGGTGATGTCATATCCCTAATGTCAGGGTTTTAGAGATGCTTTGATAGTCATGCTAGGATGACCAATTTTGAAATTTTGATAGGATTATGTATCAATCCCAACAAGTCTAGTCTACAAAGGTTTGAGGTTTTGGAGTTTCTTTTATAGTCATGATAGGATGGTCAACTCTAAAATTTTGACAAAAGGAAAAATACTCAAAATGAAACCAAGAAAAAAGAAAGAAATGAAACCAATAAAAAAGGGAAATAAATTAAAATAAACAAGGAAACAAGGAAACAAAAAGAAATGAAAAGAAGGAGGTCCCTATTTTGCGAGGTAAAAATGGGGCATGTGTTTAAGACATAATAGTTCCTAGTCTAATATTTCATGTTAGTCCCACAAGGATTAGTAGAAGGGTCACAAATTTTGGTTGAAAATACCCTATTGTTGGAAGAATCCACTATAAATAGAGGACAAGTTCCTTAAAGACAAAGTAGAACATAGAGTAGATAGACTTGAATATATTGTTTTAGGTTCTCAATTGTAATAATGTTCACACATATCCTACATGCATGCATTACGTCATGTATAACCATCATTGAGTATTGTAATGAGTTTTCATGTCTATGATTTACAAGGTCTCATCTACTTTTATCATGTATTATTTTTAATATTTATGTTTCTATGCTTAGGTTGCATGAATGAGCAGTCTTTCATTAGGCCCTCTATATAATTACATCACATTAATTTTAAATGGCAATCAAATATTGAATTATTTTACACAATAAACATGAGATAGGTTAGCTACAATCATTTGGTTCATCATACTCTAATATAACTATAAGTTTTTCCTTTTCATTTAAGCACTTAGAAATTTAATCAAAGAGCTTAATTAATCAAATCCAATAATATTATAGTTTAAAAATTCTAAACAATTTTAGTTAGAAAACCTTTCTAAAAAATAATAATGATTATGATTGAAAGTTCAAAATTGGATAGCATTTCATAGAGTGCTATTCTTAATGTATTGTATGTATTCAATTTAAAAGTTTACTTATCTATGAGAAATAAAATATGTCAAATGTATAAGAGATTGATAACATAGCAAGAAGTAAATGCAAAGAGCTACATCCACTTGTTCATTAGCACCCTTGGATACAACTCTATAATCCTCATTCTTTATGCCTTCGAAAAGACATTTTTCAATTGCAATCACTTCCTCCTTTTCTATATCTCCTGAAAAGTAGTCCTCAACTTCAAATTCAATGTTTATATCAAAATACTCATACTTTCCATCTCTCTCCTTTGTATCCTCATCAATGTCAATAACACAATCAAAATATTCTTCCTTTCTTGTAGCAAACTAGCAGTGATACCAATTTCCTTATCACATAAGAACTCATCAATTGATTCCAAGGGAAGATCACCAAACAACTCAACATTCTTCCCTTCACCTCCTTCCTTGTTTTCAACTACAAAAACACTCACTGCTGCAATACCTTTTTCTACATTACTCTTGTCATACTTAGACAAATTAGTTTTAACAGAACTTTCACAAAAATCATAATTTACCTTTTCTTGAACTATTACCACTTGGATTTCCTCTTCTTTAAGGTCCCCCATTGCTCTCCACTCTTTTTTGGTTGCTACCACCTATGGGTCTTCATCCTTCATTTCTTCCAATAAACATCCTTCAACTTCAGGTTGCAGTTCCTCAACCTGCTCGTACTCATACTCTTCCTCGGTGTCACATGCATGACACTTTGTCGCATCATATTTCTTTCCTACAATCAAAACATCATTAGAAAGATAAAATTTATCTTTCACTCTTGTCTTCTTTTGTTTCCACCCTCTTATCTTGTCCAATTCATTTAGTTGTTGCTACAACTCTATTATTTCTCTTTCTCTGAATTTCCTTTTGATTTCCTCTAGTATGAGAATCCTTAGAATCCATCTAATGATAATGCCCTTTCTCCTTTCCATTTTCTAGGCCTCACAAAGCCATAACAATACAAATCTTCAACCCTTGGGTTACTTTTAGATACTCACAATTCCCTCTGCATTCACAAGTACTCCTTGCAACAATATCTTGCTCACACAATTATCCTCTATCCAACAAGGACTCTGGAAGATGCTTCCTCTACCCACCTTCTCTCAGTGGAGGAACTCTACACCTTCTATCCAACTTTATCTCTGCTAGAGGATAGCAGTTACAAACCCTCTTTCATGCCTGCAAAAAACATACTTCCCACTCTTCACCTGCAGGTCCTAGTGCATACTTTGCACTCTCAAGATCTTTTGGCTCTGGTTTGCACTTAACTCTTTTGATCTCAACCCACACTCATAGGTCATGTTGCAAACTGTCTCACGTTCGGCGATCTGTTTACAGACTCAGGACAACCAACTCTGATACCACTTGATGAAGGGTACTCCCCTTACAAACTAAAACTCAACACAACACACAGGTTTACACAAAAAAAATGCAAGAAGAAAATGAGCTTATTTTATTCACTCTTTGTTCATCCTTCACCAACAAGAGATCAACTTTTCTTCTCTGCTCCACAATCTCATCACCCTCATGCTGCTTTGTCACCTTCTCTCTATCTGCTCTCTATCTCTCACTATCTCTATATAGCTATCTCCTCATTCAGGTTAGCTTCACTGCTCCACATTCTTTTCCTCCCATGTTGTCTTAGTACCACCTCGTCGTCCAATGGAAACTAATATCTCCTAGGCAGTTACATCGTTATCAGTAACTTCAACCATCGGCTTTAGGTTTTGGTTTTATTCAGCCCATGATCACGTTGATCCACAACAAAGATGTGGAATCAACAAATAGTATCATGCCAAGTGTTGCCAACTCAACTTGTCTGTCCATCACCAACTTACTTTTGGTCAACCTTTCTACCACCACAGTGTCAAGGGGACACTAGAACCACTCTCCTCAAAATGACCACAGTGTCATTCCTTGTCATCATCACTTTACTGACTTGTCAAAGGGACTTGTATCTCCATCCTGCCAAAAATGATGTGTTCCACTGATATGAGCACATCAACCATTGTAAGCACCGCCACCTTTTTGTAGTATCGAAGGGATTTTGAATGTGGTCCCATCAATACATAAACGCCTCACATATGAAACTTCTTCGCACCCATTCATTGTTGCTGCTAATGCCATTGACACATCGATGGGACTCAATACTTTGTCCTGCTGAAATCCACCTGCCAGTCCGATGACGAACCTTGACTGGTGCAAACTCACGTTATCGCCATGTCACCTATTGTCATCATCATGTCGAAGGGACCTTAAACCAGGTTCCTCTGAAATATTCATGTCACGTCGAAAGTCAGTTTACTGAACTTAGAATGTTCGATGAAGTCGTTCATTCTTCCTTCATGTCATGTACTCCTATCGCCCAAACTCTTGTAGACTGCCATACTCAACTAACTAAAGCCGATTCAGTCCTTATTCGAAAAGAAATAACACAGATCGATGTAAGATTTCTCTTCGCCTTGGATGCTCCTACATCATTTATCTTTCTCAAGATCTTGCATTTTGATAGCTTTATAGCACAATCTCAACATAAATAATTATTCATTTCATAATGCATAAGGGTATTGTTTTATTTTTATTTTTTCATGTGTAATTGATACTAATCTATTTTTAAGGTTGGGTAGGGAAGAATATATTTGTTAATAATTTGGCTTCATTATATTTAAATCTATATGCAATTTCTCCCATTGTTGTTGGAATATCCAACAAAAGTGGTTTAGGAAGTTCTTGGTAAAGTCATAGAAATAAGTAAGGTCAGAAAGGTCTAAAGATTCAATCCATGGCCTATAACATTAGATTCTATTTTTCAAATGGTGTCATTGATTTTAAACATGTGATGGAGCTAGATATAAAAAAATTATATGCAAGGTTTTAGTCTTATTTTACAAGGTTAAAAAGGTTAGCAAGAAGATTATAGAGAATACAAATAAGGCAATGTGAGTTAGATGTGGAAGCTTGTAGTATGTGGTGTCCAACCTCTTGAAATGGATTATACAAAAAAATAATGGCATTACACTATTTAGTAGAATTGGGGGATGAAGCATATATGTATTTGTTTGCAATCTGGACACTGTGTGTCTTTCTTGGAGATTTGATGTCAATGTGAGTTTGGTGTCAAAGATGATGATTATTCCACATTTTAGTCAAAACATTTCATAGGTTATTTATTCTTCCATGTTTTCTTATAGTTTTGAGTTCATTCTTGAGAGCTTGGAAAGACACAATTGAATTAATATTATGGATAAAACTCATTAAATCAATGTTATCTTTTTAAATAATCATTAATATTGATAAATCATTTTCTCCTTTTGCTCTCTTTATCCTGATGATGAATCATGGAGTGTGATTTGAAACATTGATGAAAAAAATACGACACAATCTAAGCCAAAAACACTCAACAATAATTGATAAATATCTTCATAGATATCAAAGAGTGATATAATAAGTATAATAAATTATAAACATGTCATTCAACATTAAATTTAAGGAAATTTTTATATATACCAAGAATAGGCTACATAACAACTCAAATGAAATGTACCAAATACATCATGATTTTCTAAATTCTAACACATCTTAACACCCACATATAATTGTTTAATTCAAAAGAAACAATGTGTTCTTTTCACCTTCTCATTTAGATTCAATAGATGGAATATTGTATGCAAATTATTTTAAGATAGCTCACAATATCCTACTTCACCCTTACTATAAAATTAATAAATCTCTAGAGATTGAATAGAAGATGTATTTTGTTTACCTTATATTTAGATTTAAGAGAAACTATACAGGAATAGTTCATACAAAGTAGATGGTTATTTCTTATAGTCTAATTAGATAAGTTTTTTAATGTTTCTTTGTAAGTGACATGATTTATCTAAGAATATCAAATACATCACTGGAGCAAATGGAAGGTAGATTTATTTTCTATCATGTAAGGATATACTTCTTTATCATTCTATTATTTGTAGTTTTGCATTCTATGTGCTTAAATACACACTTTAAAAATAAAATTATGAAATTATCTTTCGTATGATTAATATTTATTGTACGACTCTTGAATATCTTTGGAAATGACCATCAATGTTCAAAATCACTTTTGTCTTATAGAACCTTCAAAAATATTTTAAATTAATACCTTTCAACAATAAATATATCCTCTATTTCTTATGTATTCTAAACCTTATTTTTCTCATTATAATTATTTGTTAAAATATGCATTTTCATCTCTTAATATTATATTAAGATGTATTAAAAATTTCCATTGCTTTCTCTCTTATTTGCATTAGTTCAATTGAGTCTAATTTAACTTTGAGAACTGATTTGTTTTTCATATTGCATAATGCATTAGTCTTTTATAATGTTCTTCTCTCGCAAATTATCCTTTAGTCTTGCCCCCCTCATCCTTTTATCTACCCAAGTCCGCTACTTCATTTTTCACTCTTCTATCTATATGTTTTCCATCCTCACGATGGATCATGGAATATGATCTGAAATGTTGATATAATTAATCCATAAATCTGATTACAATAGTATTAGATTCTTTAAAACTATTAATAACACTTTAAAATACCATCAAACAACCAACACATTCAAAAAAAATTAAATCATTATGATATTACTATCAGGATTCAACCGTGTAGTTTCGAGTCAAATTCATTGACCCATGTTTCATGAGTAGTGGTTCACAAGAACTCATCTCTCATGATACTCATGAAACATTGACCTCATGAGTACCATGAGAGATGAGTTCTTGTGAACCACTACTCATGAAACATGGGTCAATGAGTTTGACTCGAAACTAGTTGAATTGTGATAGCAATATCATAATTTGACACGCTATGGAAAATACCTCCTACTTATCAAATTTAAATCATATAAACCAAAAACCAATAAAAACTTAATCATATAAACCAAAAGCACTGCACCCAGAAGAACAGTAACATCTACGTTTGCACCTACCTCTAGGTTTACACTTCAATCATTCAATGCTTTTAGTACCTGTTTTAACTTTGCATCATTTCTCTGTTATTTGTACTCAGTAAGACCATAAAAAACAAGTCGTTGATCATCCCCAGGTGAAGTGGATACTTCCAATGAATGCTACACTGGCAGAGGTTGATGTTATTTGTCAATTTATGATAAAAGTAATGATGGACAAGATGTTCGTCTAAGGAAATATGACTAATAATAATTTACAAACAACAGTTTCTGAATAAGAATATTGTACATTTATAGAAGCCGGTGATACTTCAGATTAACCAAAGGATTTTTCAGTGCTTAAGTAGATTCTAAAATCAGTCTCGAAAATAGCAGCCCAGTACGTACAAATCAAAGTATAGAACCAGAATGCTACTCTACATGGCATGTATTTATTTGGGTTCCTTCAAGCTTCATTTAAGCTGTTGCAGGTTTAATGGCAACGGCATTGTACATACAAGTTCAGAACTATTACCATCAATAATCTCCAAATGATAATAATAGCAATTATATGGTAGATATGTGAAAGAGATATATATATATTTGAAATAAATAAGTATTTAAATTTATTTTATATATATGAAAGCGATTCATTAATTGTAGAAACTTCATATGAATGCTTGGAATTTGTAAAGTCGATGTGTGTCAATACATGTCAGTTTTTCAATTATCGGATCAATTGTGTACCTATGAAAAAACTTTGCAAGTGTGGATCTAATATGTTTGCATGAATCCGATCCTTATAAGTCTATGAATGGTTGTCTTCAATCTATCATGAACTTTTGTGTCTGTTTCTAAATGAGAAACTTAGTTGTGCTGTTGAGAGATTGCACGTGACAAGGATAATTACTCCCTTTTGTCAAACTCTATAAGGATATCAAATCAATGAATTAAAGAATGATCAAAGACAATAGACAAATATGCAACATATGCCCTAGATGATGGTGCAAGCAAAAATGCAGTAAAATGCTCTAAATGTAATTTGAATGTTCTTATAAGATTTTTTTCTAAGTGCTAGATGATCTATAATTGAACTAGGATTTACCACTTTAAATACAACTCCAAAGATCATAACTAAAATATTTTGTGTGTCAAGTTGGCACACAATGGTCTTGAGTGAAAATAGATAGTTTGACCTTAAAGTTCAATAATTGCATATTTGCACCATATCATTTATGCAACTAAAGAATTGACCCATGGTGAAAAATGGATGAAATTGATGATTGAGAATTGTCTCTAGAAATGAGTGCAAGTGGAAACAAGTAAGGCTCAAATTATGTGTCAACTATCAACATAAAACATGTTATTTGTACATTTCTCGTTACATAAGATATAACCTACCCAAAATAGGTCCATAACCAAGGGTGAAAGTGAAAGGTATACATTTTTACTATTTTATTTCCCCCCACCATGACTTGCATGTGAATTATCATGGGAATGCATGTAAAAATAAAAGTAGAAACATTAAAGTAAATGTATCCACACACTCATAAAAAAAGGATAAGAATATGGATGTCACTTCAAGGAACATGAGCCCTTGGAAATGAGTGTCCTACCTTGGAAACATGTTAAACAAAAATAATAATTCAATGAGTAGCATCATAAATGCATTTAAGACAAGAATATGTTGTCTATAAGCAAAAGAAAAAGAGAAGAGAGAGAAGAGTTGAGAAATATTTCATTTATAGTGGAACAATGGTAGCAACAAAAGTAACATGATACCACTTGAAAAGGCCTTTTATCATGTGATAGTCATTGCAACCATACTAAAAAAGGGAATGTTAGTGTCCTTATATGCATCCCAATTAGTTGCATGCAAAGATTGAAATTATGTTGAAGAAGAGTACAAAAAGATATGGGAACCAATATAACCATGGATATCCCAATTGTCATATAATAATATAAAGATAGTATCATTTGACATCATGAAAAGATACTAACGATATGCTCATTAAAGTGTGAATAATGATAGGTAAAAATATGATGCCAATTTCACCACCAAGCCGCGTATGAAAAATAACCATGATTGCTAGATAAAATATCTTGTAAGCACTGAGGAGTGTTAGATATCATCATGATAGAATTTGATATAAAAAAGTTTAAGATCCATCATTGAAACATAAATTATCATCATCATCATCATCATCATCATCATCATCATCATCATCGTTAGCATATCATAAAATCATAAGATGTGAGTTTGATAGTCATGGAAGACCTTGTAATCATCATAGAAAAAGATTGTGTAATAAAGTATGTGATTAAGAATATTAAATCATAATCATTTAAATTTTATAGAGAAATATGAAATAAATTATGGATACAGTATAATAGTGGCCAACTTCGTAAAAGGCATAACCCAAGTGGGAGTCACCATCTAAATAATGTAGCATATATATGAAAACAAGTATGTAGGACATGAGATTGCAATCTCAACCAACAAAATTGGAAGGATCATTGTCTAATAGATCATCTTCATGCCTATTGTGTGGTTTCTAATATTTGAATTTCATCATGATATGATATGTTACTTTTTGTAAATGTATTTGATATATGAGGAATGGGCACAAGGCCATTTTTTATCTATTGTCCTTGTACTTTTGGAGTAGAATCTATGCACCTTTAAAGTACATGTATTTTGTCTTAGGACCCATATGGTAGTAATGTCTTTACAAGTTGCAATGAGATTGCCAAATCACACTTTCTTGTTCTTCCTTGGAGTATATTGCTAGAATTATCCTTGCTTCGATACATATAGAGGATGAGATGCATCACTTATGAATTACCTTTTTGTTCTTGAGGAGTCAAAGGAGACAATGAAGAAAATTTCATTTGCTCTTAATTTTGCCTAACCTAGGGTTGGCAATGGATAAAATTGGGGATCAAGATCAACCTTTAGGAATGAGTGCAAGTGAAAACATAAAAGGCTCAAGTTATGTGTCAACTCTCGATGAAAACACATTGTTTGTACCTTTTTCATTACATAAGAGATAACCTAACCAAAATGGGTCCAAAAGAAAAGGAGCAATGCAAAGTATGCAAATTTCAACACTACACAATGATGTAACTATTAATAGTGAATATGTATCAAGATTTACATTTTCGGTCTTGGTTTTGTTCTCATGAATTATCAAAGATTTTTGACTAATCATGATTATAATGAGATATTTGTTTAGATTATTGAATAACCATACCCATTCTCCAAAGAAATTGAACAAAACACTTTAAGTACGTAAACTTCAATACATTATTATACAATGAATGTACACATGCCTTTAAATAAAAAATTAAAATTAAACTTATAATAATTCAAGAATCTTATCCAATTCCACATTTATGTTTCATAGTGAAGGCAAAATTCTATGCCTTGTCATGGGAGCATGAACACATTTCATATGAAGACAGAATTCTATGCCTTGTCGAACATGAAACCACCTTAATGTTTCATATCATGGCAGAATTCTATGCCTTGTCATAGGAGCATGAACCCACCTTAATGTTTCATATGAAGGCAGACCTCTATACCTTCTCATGAGAATGAAATAACTCCATCTAATGAAAATTCTATGTATTGTCATGGGAGCATGAACTCATTTCATATGAAGACAGAATTCTATACCATGTCGAACATGAACCCACCTTAATGTTTCATATGATGACAAAATTCTATATCTTGTCATAGGAACATGAACCTACCTTAATGTTTCATATGAAGGCAGACCTCTATACCTTCTCATGAGAATGCAATAACCCATCACTAAGTAAGATGGATTGTATTTTATTAGGAAGGCCCCTAAAGACAAACCCATTAATACCTAAGTAAGATGGATTTGGACTATTTCGTCTCAGCCCCCTAGGTGAACTTGACAGAGAGACACCTGGCCGTTGAAAGCAACTAATTTAAATTATCAAAAAACATAAAGAACTATCCCAAATAAGACAGAAAATACAGAGGTGGAGTGATTTATGAATTTCGTCTCTGTGGTCCTCCTCATTGCTCAGTCCTTGAAACATGTCAGCAGAGTAATTTATGAAGCAGCGCCGGCGTTGTACAATGATTTCAACTTTAAAAAGGGAGTTTCTTTTCTTTACAGAGCATTGCACTGCAAACAGCAATAATGAAATGCACGGACAGTCATATTGATATGCTTTAGTATAAAAATTAACACTGATATTAATGCTCGTTTCCCACTGCATTTTTAAGCACAAGAGATTCTGCCATTCTGATTCCATACTGATGGTGAAATTATTATACTCATCTTCATATCTGAATTCTTTGACTGTATTTCTGTCTGCATGATCTCTGATCATCTCCCTTGTTCTGAAAGTCTGCAGCTTGAGTGTAAGTAAATAGGTATGCAAAAGCTGATTGCAGGAAGGGTGATGAGTAACACTAGTACTTTATAAATTATTTTTTAAGTTCAACTTTATCTTGGGATTGAGGAGACTGTGGAGCATTAGTTTGGGAAGAAGTGTCGTGCAGACAGGTTTTTGGGCAGTGGATGTACTGAACATCTGTGTACTGTTGGGTCAGAAAAGTAAGGTGACGAACAGGGAGGGAATGTGGGGATAGATTTAAAGCCACCTAAAAGCACTCAAGAATCCAAGTGAAGTTTAAAAGTTGTAATTTGGTTTCCCCTTTTGTTAGGGGGAAAAGCCATGTGGGTGGTCCATAGATTTCTTGGTGGGGGGGTATTTGAAATTGAAAGAGGGTTCTCAGTTGAAGTATACCTAGGTTTCTAGGTGGATGTGTTACATTGTTTCTTGGTCCCAAGACTTGGGAAGTTATTATTGCTATGGAAGTCTATGCATCTAGGAGGATGATGTGATTAAAGTGCTAATTTGCTAAACTCTGGGTGTGGTCTTGTGCTTTGTGCTTTTGGTACACGTTCAAAAAGATGAACAAATTCAGGAAGGATAGCCTTTGGGATTCCTAGCTATAGGGGAGAAAAAGATTGGGTGGGGGGATTTGTGTCAAGTGCATTAATGTTTATACTGTTTTTAGTCTTTCCATTAAGGAGCTTTTTTGAGTTGTGTGTTGCACATGGGCTTTCCATAAAGGTGCTTTGTCTCTTCATCCAAGATTTAAGGTAAGTAATCATTTTTAATTGAATTATCTAGGATGATTAAATAAGTGTGAATAGGGAGTAAGTTATTGATTTAAATGAAAGGGTTGGGATTGATAATTGTATTATGTCAAAATTAAATGAAGGGTTAGGGGTTTTTAGTTCTAGAATTAATGGTACAAGAATGATTTAATTGATGTGTTAAGTTGATTTACTAATCAAGAAATTTATGTCTCTAATCTAATAACTATTTTAGGATCTATGTTATATTAGAAAACTCAATGATTTAAAATCAAGCACCACAAGGTCAATTCTAAGCAATCCAAACTTGATCTAACGTGTGAAATTGATTTGTGATGGTTATGGTTGATGTGTCAAAATGTGCCTTGAAACCTTGTTCATATTCATCTCTTTGATAGCTTAACTTGTCAAGGTAGTATCTAAGGACATTGTTCAAGAGTTTGCTAATTTGATATGTCAACAAGCCCTCCTCTATCAAACACTTTTGGTAAGTTGGATCAATAATAATGTGCAATATTAAGATGTCATATAAATAAATGCAAATATCCTATATGGTGACTATGTAGGTCCAATACTTTATCGCCCTTAGAATTAAAGTGTGCTCTAATTATTTTCTTCTTGTAATCACATCCCTTTATTTTTTAGGAACTCTTAAAATATAAGATGATTAAAGCTTAGATTATTGTAGTATAGGAAAACTAGTCTATCCTAGAATACTCTTTATATCTAAGTTAAATGTGTTCACTACACTACTCTATGATAAAGCCAATTTTATAGAAGAATTATTTTGTTGTTGTTCTAAATACAAATAGAATAAAATATTACTAGAATATCTTAGAATGCTTTAAACTTGAAAAAAAAAAAAAATCTACTAAGCTAAAATAATATATCAAATGAGAAAATGTTGATTCACAAAAAATTAAAATTTAAAAATAGAAAGGTAGATTTAGAAGTGTAAATGACAAAATAGAAAGGAATTTGCAAGCAAAGTTTGGATGTCTCAACCAACCTGATATTTGTGTGGCATGCATATGTTTGTGCAGCATATTATCATTTGTATGAATGATGTAACATAGGTTGCTAGTAAAACATATTTTCTTCTACAAAGTCCTTGTCCAACTGTATACCAAAAATAAGGATGACAAGGTAATATTCCAAGGGAAATAAAGATATAAAAGTAAATAATTTAATCTATGTATTTTTAAATAAAAATAATTAACAAGAGGAAGAAGAAGATTGCAAACCCTTGTGTGATTAAGAGCTTCAATGAAACATGTAGCTAAGACAAGAAGAAAGTTTGGGCCTAGTTAGAAGCTTGTCATGAATGGTCAAGCCCCTATCTTGATCTTTCAACCTACATGAATAGCCAAGATAGAAAACTAATAAAGGGTGTGCTCTTAGCTTGTTTGGGTTTAAAAAATAAAAGCAATACAAAGAAGTTATTAATATCACTCTCATGCATACGAATAACAACAAACTAGTGTCAATGTGTGTGTGTGTGTGTAAACAAAAGGATGTGAAAACCCATTGATATCAAAAACAATATAATATATTTTTGCAACAATGAAAGAAATAAAAGATAAGGTTGGAGCACTATCACCTCAACAAATATAAATAAGCCAAGGAAGACCTAATTGGATTGTAAAGTGCTTCAAAACCTTGAAAGGATGTTGATAGGTGTGTTTCTCATGGAACTTCTCAATTCCTAAAAGAAATAGATATTGTTGTATGTGAGTGAAATATTGAAATAATGTTATAGAATCCCTAATTGATTGAGAGATTATTTGATTTCTTGTTGATAGATTCAAAAATAGAGTTGGGAAGGAAAATAAGAGAGTATAAGGTCTTGTTGATGGCCAAATTGACACAACAACATTTAAGCAAGATATATCTACCCTACTTCTCCTAAAAAAGATAGCTAAATATAGAAATTAACTATCTTCCAAGGTCTTAGTAGTTGGTTCACAATTGTGACGCTTTACTTAAGTGGTCAACGTGACTATAATATTCAAGGGGCCTTGCTACTTGAAGGTAACAAACTAGATATTCCAAAGATCTAAATTAACAACAAATTTTAAATAAACAAAAAAAAGATATTTCAAGGTTTTTAGAACAAAAAAATATAAATAAATACCATTCCTTCAGTCAAACATGTAATTCTATAACAAGCATTTTAAGTCAAAAAAATAGATGAAACAAATTATACATATTTATACAGTTATACCCATTCACAGTGCAGATTTAGTAAAGCATATTTCCAATTTGTTTCATCAAAAATCAATTCCATGCAAGATATATTCAATTAACTCATCACAAATTTGCAAATCAATAAATAATAAGAAAATACCATTCACAAATGACACCATAGATGGTTTTGAATTCAACTCCTATTGATTTTACTCAAATAAGTAGCAATTACAATCAACATAATCCACTAGTACACAAAAAACCATTGTCTTTGATTATAATCATTAAAACTAAGAAACTCATAAATTTAACTAACTTCAAAAAAACTATAACATTGTTCTTTTCTAAGGACTACAAATCTAGCTTCAATTCGCCAACCGTTACAATGAGGAGAGTCATACAATATATTTAAAATTATAAACATAGAAAACTCCTTCCAAAAATCCTGATACTTCAAAAATGTAGGCAATCTAAATTTCAAATTTATTATTATAGGAACAAGTCTAGATGGCATTGCAAAGGAACACATACCAAAACTAGATGCATGGGGAAGTGGCTTCCCTTTCTAAGCTCTATAGAGATGTTCTTCAGCTTGAATTGTAGCACCCTCCTATTTTGTAGGAATCTGTCTTCAAAAGTTGTGGTCTTTGACTTTATTCCTCGGGTCACAACAACATATTCCCTTTCAAATTTTGAACTATATTTTCTTCATATCTCTATATATCTAGTTTCTATATTCTTCATAGTTGGGCCAAAATTTGTGTCAACACCTCTTCATCAAGCCGCATCCTTAACCACCCATCTTGAACTTTGTCTTTTTAATACCCGTCTCGAGAAATATCAACAATATCTTTTAAGTTTTCTAATATCACCCATAGCATGATGATGCCACCGGATGCTTGTTAACCCGTTTAAGGATATTATCTTCATCATTTTAGTAGCTTAATATCTTGTAGAAGAGGGGATTTTCATCAAGGAAGTTCTCTTCATTCAGAGCCTCTAATGAAAATCAGCCTCAAAACTACCTCGAACAACAACAAGAGTTTTAGAATCGGAAGACCAAATACATAGATTTTGGATGTGATCGATGTGCTCTCTCGGCCAAAGGATGTCAAGGCATGCTACGCCCCTCATACCGACCAAAAATGAGAATGTCATAGAAAATAGCTAAATGGCTGCTAGCAAATAGATTACTAAGAGCTAACAGAATGCGATAAAGTAGTGGAATATAATAAAAATGAAATAGACTAAAAAAATAATAGAGATAATGAGAAGAAAGGAAAGAAGATACTCACAGCAATCCAAGTAATGAAGCCTCCAACTAATAGATATCTTCAATACTTGCAAGTGTAATATTTGGAGAAAGTAAGTTAGCTTATATCACAAAAAACCTCATGAGGGGAGAACCCATATCACAAAAGAGGTGATAAAAGCAATCCTCGCTCGAGGAGGAGAACCTGTATCATGAAGTAAATATGCAGTAGATAAAGGATATGAAATCCCCAAGATGCTCACAAGCATGAACCAAGGGAAATAGAGCTACAAAGAGTGTTGCAAAGGGAGCTTGAGAGAGCTTGAAGCTGCTACAACAAGTTGTATGAAGCTATGCAAGCAAAAGTTGAAGTGTAGAAGGCTAAAACCAAAGCTGGAGTGAAGCTGGAATTAGAAGAATGGAGCTAGAAAATGGAAGAAGAGTTGCAAATGAAGTGAAAGGACATCTTTTAAAGAGAGAAAAGAAGCAAAAGGAAGCTTCCTGTGGTTACAGCATCTCGGTGACGGCACACATCACTCAAAGGAGGTGACAAGTGGAAATCATGCTCAAAACTATCGCTTGAACGTTGAAACGCCACAAGATGCTAGCACTGCATGGACGCTCTTATGGCGACTAGTGTCCCACACGCCACACTAAGCAAAACAACAACGGTAAAATGGAAGAGGCATAAAGTTCAATGCAAGCTAACATGAGGGTGGTTGCTGAAAGGTGTTGGACATCTCGAGAAGGGAAAAAGGTTGATGTAGGGGCCAAAATGAGCCTACAAATGCTAAGGGAGGGACACTCAAAGTGTATGCAAACATGTATGTGAAATTGTAAGGTGCATTTTACACTATACACATCTACTCTAACCTATTGTTCCAGTTTCCTTTTACAGCCTCAGAATCCTCCCAAATTTGTCATTTGACAACAACCTAAGTAGTAATGCTAGTGACAATTCCTCAAACAATACCATTTGTTTATAGATCTCTTGTTGCAACCTAAGCAATATTATCCTTTGTTATACCATCATTTCCATCTAGAATAATAGTATCTTACTACATTTTTCTATATAATCCATACCCTCATCTTCTATAATTCTTTCTTTATTGATCTCATGAGCACTTAATTTGTTCATTTCTTTCAATTTTCTCAAGTACTCTCGGTACTTCTCCTCCTCATCCCATATTTTCTTTTCATATGCTTCTATTTTCTCTCCCAATGCATGTGATTCTTGGTAAAGCTTGTACCTAGTGTCCAAGAGTACATCCATTTCAATCTTCATTCGACTGACAAACTTATCAAATATGCAGGCTTTCCTTTTATGCTTGTGATATCTTCAACTTCCTTCCTGCTTATCAATACTAGTACCTCAGAGGAAGATGGTTTTTTTGATATGGGAGAGGTGAGATCTTTAATGAACCTCTTCATTTGTTCAACTTGCACCTTCAACTTATCCTTGGCTTGTTTGTCTTTCTCCATCCTAGATTTTGCTAAGGTGGTTGTCAGGTCAATGAGTGTCATCTACTATCTATGGGTTTGCTTACCCAAATTAACCATTGTTAGTTGAAAATCAAATGCTTGGAGCTATTGATCATCCTTATCCACCATCGATGTGGTTATTTCATCAACTAGCTCCCCTACTTCATTCATTCAAGTAGAGTTATGGTCCTCGACTTCTTTGGTTTCATCATTTTGACTTCTTTCATCGTCACCTCCCAATTCAAGGGTTGTTCCACCACTTGTTGCCTCTTTTCTAAATTTAGATTCAACCAGGTAGGAGCTCCTATGACTATGTCCATTTTTTGTTCTCAATGAGGAGGCTCTTATTTCCCTTTATCCAACTTTTGTTTGTAATTTTAAGCTTCTCCTGCTCCAACTTTTCCTTCCTCTCAACTTTGTCTTGCTCAAGTCATTCCCTCTTGCTCGCCTCTTTTTTAAATCTCTTCTTCCATCTTTTCTATTCAATTTCTTTCCTTTTAGCTTCTTCTTCCTTAGCCTTTTCCTTGGCTACTTTTCTTTCAATACTTTCAATAATTTCTTTCTGCTCATCTTCAGTCAATACATGTTCAAAATTCTCTTCTTCAATACCTCCTCCCAATCCAGTGTTTTCTTCTTTCAATTCTTCCTTATCTAACTCCTTTTTCTTCCTCACATGGAGGATTATCTTCAAAATTTGACAAAAGAGGAGATTTTGTAACTTCAATAAGAGGAGCCTTTTCTCCTTCTTCGGTTGTTGTTTCAGTAGTGGGTGTAGTGGAAGGACCTTCTTCAATAGTCTCCTCTCTTGGGTGTATTGTAGCAATGGGTTGCACACCTAATCCTGATACCACTCTTGCAAAAGAAACCATATATGTGACTGAGGCCTTTTGGAATGCCTTTGTCACCTTCTCCATTGTTAGCTCTTCCTCTTTGGTCACCTATTGTGCCATCTCCTTCCTAAGCCTTTTGTATTCCTTTTGCAAAGGAGAAGATGATGAATACCCCTTCACACCTTTCCTCTTTTCATTGGATTTGCTTTGTCTATTCTCCATGCGTTCGTTGATCCATTTTAAGCTCCTTTCTACAAATTTTGTAGAGATATCCTCAATCTTGCATTCCTCTCTTTCCATCCAATTGATGGGTTCCAATGCCTAAGTATTGAATTGATCTCGGTCATATTGTGGATTAAGAGTCAAGCCACTATCTGATATTCCTTTAGGAATGTCCTCTTTAATATTGAAGGCCCACATTTGAGGAATAGTTAACCTTTCATACTTCCTCTTCCTCACCTCAAACTCATCCTATAGGTCTGCCCAAAATTCCTCTATTTCAGGCTTGTGATGTGGAAAAAAGGATGTATACAAGTTGTTCATTTTGACTTTAGGATCAAAATCCTTTCTCCCTTTATATAAATTGAGGTTTATTGCCTGCAATTCCTCAATGGCAGACTTGATAGCCCCAACTGATGGGCATTGGTAATAGGCAAGGTCGATGGGGTACTTCACTTCTCCGGCCTTATGCTTGCTGTAAAATTTGAGGTTAACTTCCATCATCTACCGAGAGAACTCAATTAGAATCAATTTATCACTACAATATCTCATGAGTAGAAATGAGGCTCCATCATATGCAAACAAATGGATGTATGTTGACTTGGGTTAATGAATAAACTGATTTCCCCATACTTCAATTAATGCCATCGCCTTCATACTTAGCTAGAATCCCACACCACTTGAGAGTTGAGTAATTATTTCATAAAGAAAGGAATAATTTACTCTTTTAAAATGATTTTTTGATGCCTGTAGTTCTAGTTGGTCATAATATTCCCATATATTACTCTCACCTTGTCCTTATCCTCTAACCCCCACAATATTCAAACCTAGAAAATTCCCCATTCTAGCTGCACAATATATCACATATGAGGTCATATAAAATTCCTTATTATCCTTTACCTTGGTGAGTTGATTATGTATGGAATTTGAAACTATTTTCCCCCAATCCAAAAAAAAATCTCCTTTTAAAATAACCTTAATAAAATGGAACAACCAAGTTTCGTACATATGAGAGAGATCTCCTTGCCCAATGCTCTGCTTAGCAATGTAATGATATCCCCTATTCCAGAATAGAAATATGATCTTCTAAGCTTTGTGGGTAACTTATTAATTGATTTCTTACTTTCCTTGAGTCATTTCTTGTTCATATGCCTTTGATGAGCACTTACATCCTTCTCATATTGCTAGATTGCCTCAGGTTCTATTATGATCTTCAATTGAGGATATGGTGGTAAATCAAAGACCATCTTTATCATGGCAGGAGATAAATCAATTATCTCATTTCCCCATTGTTTAATACACTTGCATTGTATAAGATTGTATGCTTCTACTGCTACCAGGATGAAATCTAGACATTGTACAAAAATTGGAAAGGAAGCAACATGGGCCAATCCCGAAGCTACTATCTTCTTAGCGCTTGGAATGGCTTCATCTGAGAAGCTATCCTTCTTGAAATTTTCTAAATTAATTTCCCAAAGTTGTGTTTGTGATCTTCATCAACTGAGTGGTAAATTTGTAGATCACTAAGACTCCTTGATACTTGTATTTCATTATATATGAAGTTTGATCCATTTTTGTTAATTTTCCCTTTTGATCTTTTTCTACCTCTTCGGTACCAGGTTGTTCTTTTGAGTCAAACATTTATGAAACCTAGAAACTAAACACAAGATGATATATCATAAACATCTGCAAGGTATTCAAAACTTTTTTTCTGGTATTAACTCACAACCATATTCTATCGGAACTGCAAACCCTGAAAGGACCTTTACAAAATATACTAAAGTTCCTCTTTCTTTATTAGAAATCAGAACCGAAAAAGCATTTCAGATCTAGACTTTCGATAAAAGATTTCAATCAAAATTCAGAATTTCGATGAGACCATGCTTGTTATAAGAAGATATCAGAATCAAGAAAACATTTCGAACCTAGACCCTTGGGTCATGGGTTTGTTTGGAACTGGAAGTTCCAATTGGACCAATGTGTTAGAGTGACCTTTGGAATTGTGAAAACTCGATGGACCCATTTTCGTCAATATGCATAAAAAATTAGAAATGGAAAAGTATTTCAAACTTGGACCTTTTGATCAACGGTCTATTTAGAACTAAAAATTTTGATTGGACCAAAGAGAAAAATACGCAAAGTAAACAGATCAAAGTTTAGAACTAAAAAAGAATATTGGATTCAACCCTATGGAGACAAAGTCCATTTGAAACTTGGATTTAAAAATGAATCCAAAGGTAAAATACGCTAAGAAAAACTTAGATTTCAAAATTGAAAATGAATATTGGATTTGGACCACTTCGCAAAGGATTGATGTGAAAATCAAAATTCTGCAAGGCTCGATATTTAAAAGCTAATGGTTAGGTTGAGAAAATCATACATAAACTCTAGAACCTAGGGCACAATGGGAAAACACAAACCTGCGAAACAAAGAACGTAAACCAACAAACCCAAAAATGAAACAAAGAAAACACAAACACAACAAAAACGTAAGAACCTAAAAAATGAAACAACCCAAACACAAAACCCACGAAACAAAAAAGAGAAAAAACAAACGACACAAGACAAAAACAACACGATGAAAAAAAAACATAACGCAACTAGAAACATGTGAAACATACAAAGAAAGGAAAAAAAAAGCAAACAAAACAAAACAAAAGAAAACTAAAAATGAAAACCCTACCTCAAACTTCGAACCAATGATCGAACCAACAAACTTTTGATTGCTACAAACTCGAACCCTCCTATAGCTCCTCTACTCTCTCCTCATGAAAACAAAATACAATTATGAGTACAATTGTGCAAGAAATTTGACTAATATCAATCTCGTGTGAATGAAGGAGTCTGCGATAAATATGGTGGGTGGTTAGAAAATTGGTATTAAAATAGACAAAAGATATAGGTCCCTTGTCTAAAAAGACCAATTGGAAATCACTTCTCCGAATGGACCAAGGTAAGAAAGATAAAGACAACAAGCAGAATCAAAAAATAAAATTGGACATGGATCCTCGAAGAAATAGTCCAGGTTCAATTTAGATTTCTAATTTTGAACACAAAGACATGCATAATCATAAAATAATTTTAGACTTGGACCTTTGAAGAGAAGGTCCAAGTTCAATTTATTTTCTCCATTCCGAACAGAAAACAACGTGGAATCAAAAAAGCATTTCAGATTTCGACCTTTGAAGAAAAGGTTCAAGTTCAATTTCTTTTTTTGGTTCTGAACAAAAAACAATGCGAAATCAAAAAATAAAATCAGACCTAGATCCTCAAAGGAAACTTCCAAGTTCAATTTGGATTTTCGATTCCGAACACAAAGACATGTAGAATTAGAAAAGCATTTCAGACTTGGACCTTTGAAGAGAAGGTTCAAGTTCAATTTCTTTTTCCGATTTTGACTAGAAAATAAGAAAATCAAGGAAACAAAGAAAACAAGGAAACAAGGGAAACAACTCCTAGGACCAAAGAAAAAGAAGGAAAGAAAAACCCAAAACAAGGCAATGTAAAGAAGATAAAAACTGAAAACATAAAGGGGGACCCATTTTAACCAAAAATAAAATGGGATGGTTATGCAAGGCATAACAGGTCTCGAGGAATTATTCGGATTTAATTTAGAATTATTATCAATGACCTAGAAATGTAGCAAGGTGAAATTTTCTCAAAAATAGTTGTTATAGAACAACGTGTTGTGGTATGCTAGTGTATTGCACAAATGTTTGTGTAAACTAGATTCCAAGTAGTTGTAGTTTTTGAAAGGTCTAGACACTAGGAAATATCAAGGTTAATGCAACATAAGATTAATTTTGTAAATAGACCATGCTCAAAAATAGTTATTATAGAACAATGTGTTGTGGTATGCTAGTGCATTCAATAATTTTTTGTGCATTAAACTATATTCCATGTATTTGTAGTTTTTGAAAGGTCTAGACACTAGAAAATATCAAGGTTAATGTAACAAAAGTTAAATTTTGTAAAACAGACCATGGGAGGATATAAACATAAACATGACCTTGTCACCATGGGTGGAAAAGGATAAGGCGAGAGCTAGATGAGCCTAAAAAATAAACTAGGGGATACAAACACTAAAGAAGGCCAAAAATATAATGTAAAATGGAAAGGGTATATAATTTTCTATGATCTATGCATGAGAAGATAAAGCATAGATCATAATACATATGAAAATAATAATGGGAAATACCTCTCAGATAATAAACCACTGAGTAGACCAAGAGTGGGGATGAAAATTCTCCTCCAATATATCCAAGTCATCATGAATCATCTAAGAATAATCTCCTCATAGGTCCATGTTGAACTCAAATCCAACCAAGGTGTAGGCTCCTTAGACTTCTAGCTGAAACCTCATCAATGAGTAACCATATTGGTACATTTCTCTAATCACAAGATATATTCTTGTTGCAAGGTGTTTGTCCTTGGTCTCTTTGTGTTGTGTAGCACAACACTCAGGTTTGTGACATGGCTTAACTACCTCTCGTGGATTCATTAACTTTGGTGGTTGTATTGGGCATTGATAGGTCAATCTTTTGGTGCAACAACAACCTTCTATGCAAAAATTGGTATCAAAGCTTGGGTCACGGGTTTGAACCCCTCCCTTATGCGAGGGGGATTGTTGCAAAGTGTGTGCCCTTGGTATCCTTGTGATGTGCAACGTAGCGCGGTTTGTGGCACGGCTTAACCACCTCCCATGGATTCATTAACTCTGGTGGTTGTAGCAGGCATTGACAGGTTGATCTTTTGGAGCAATGACAATCGTCTGTGCAAAACTTCTAGCCTCACCTATGTCTCCAAGTATCAACGAGTACCTATAACCAATCAATCCATGCCAAAATCCAAATGCAACATAGAACCATCATGAAGCTCTCAAGAAAATTATCAATGTACCCAATACCAAGAGTATCAACTAAGATCAATGTCAAAGCTGCAATCTCAAGAATAATGAACTCAATCATGAAATAATTATCTCACATCTCCTCAAACATATCATGTACCTATATCATTCCAAAACTCTAATATGCACAAACAAGAGTATATCAAGACATAATAGCATAACCATCCTATCGAACAAGGAACATCCATGACACCATGATCACCACCAAAATTACCAGCAACACAATCTTACTATGTCACACATGTTTTGATCACATAGTCAACTAAATAGGTATCACATCATGAGTGTACCTAGTAATACCATCTCTCCTCCTCAAAATGACAACTAAACCGGAAAAACAAGTGACTAAACCAAGCCACAAACCTAAATTTGTAACCAAACTAAAGCATCTATGGGCATAGACAACCCACATCCAAGTAATAAATGTAACATGTAAGCATACACAACCTACAACACTTCACAACTCATAGATCCAACAATAAAATATAGATCCAACAATATATTGATAACCATATCAAATGAGAATAATCAGGCATGTACATGTGAGTATACAACGAATCTAGCTTCAAATCACCAAGATATGATAATCCATAAGCTCACAATATCACCATAGTCAAAATAACCCATAAACAAATTATATGGAAATAACAATAAATAAGCCATGCTAAAACATCTCCAAACCTGATCCACTATGTAGTGCTCTAAACAAGCTTTCCATCGACTATAAGAAGTCTAAAATTTGACTTCATATGCATAAGTTATGACCTCTCCATGCTCTAAAGGAAAATATGGCTTCCAACAAACAAACCACTATCAAAACTAAAAACTAGAAAAACCACTAATACCACAACATAGAGCATGAAACCACCTTTCCAATGAGTATAAGAAGTCATAAAATGGACACCCTAGGTGAAAGTTATGCCCCCTAAAAAAGTTGCAAAATTTGACTATAAGAGAAAGCATTAGTGGCCATTGGGATGAGCCACCGGTGACCCGTCAGTGGTGCCTGAGTGGCAGAGATGTGGCAAACCTAGCAGTCATATTAAAACATATTTAATTTTTTAACTTAAAAGTTTTTAAATGGCAGATTTTTGAATTTATATGGTGGTATAAATATTTAATATGGGCAGCTTGACCCCGTTGGATCAGAGGGGCCCACATTAGGGGACATAGCTCCACTAACGACAGTACTCGTTGGCTAGCAACCGATAGGTGTAGGGGCAGCGTGGGGTCTGTGAACCCCCTACCCCCCCTAAATTATTATTATTATTTTTTAATCATAGGTGTTGATGGCGATGTCACTCCACAACAACAATGGAGATAAATTCTCACAAGAAAACCTCGAAGAGCCTATCCTTCTTGAACCCATCCCGAGGAGGCAACCTAAAGGGGTGAATTAATGCATTATAATAGGAAAAGGTTGGCTCAATTCAATCCCAAGTCTTTGGTAATCAGGTCTTGACCATACTAGGCTCACTTCAAGGTATGATTGTATATTGTTGTTGATATCAAAGGGAATATGGTTATCTTCTATTTCACTTAGAATATCTTTGGTTTTATTAAAAATTATAAGCATCAGGAATAGAATTTCCAAATCAATCATAAAATAACATCATGAATTTGAAAGATTTGAAATAATATTTCATGAGCATAAACAATTTGCTATCACTTAAGTAGATTTAGCTTTAAGCATTCAAAATTTCATAGAAATGGAAATATTTTTCAATAAATTTCCATCCACTTGTCTATTTTTTGGAACATTTTCAAGAATTTAAACATCTATTCTAAAATAAAAGCATAAAAATATTGAAAATTAAAATTTCTCGAGTTATTCTCCACGCATGCCCCAAGATCTGATCAAATCAAAGCAAACCAATTTATACTTCACCAGATTACTTCATAGCTAGGTATAAAACGATGCGAACTTTTAAAAAATGGGGTTTAGTTTGGACACCAAGTAGGTTCTGTATGCACCCTTAAACAGTGCAACACACAATCTTGTTCGGCTGAACTAACAAAACCAGCCTTCACAAAGATTCATGAGATAGGTAGCTATCAAATTGGCTTTTGATATTGATTAAAGTATCACGTGCATACAAAAGTTTTAGACTTGAATGATTCAGAGAAAGCGAGGAAAAAAGAACAAAACTTAAAGAAGTTTGGCTCTTACGACATCCACAAATTTTTGAACTTAAAATAAAAAAAGGGTATCCTCTGGCCTTTTATAGAAACAAGACACATATAGGATAAAACAAATACATGAGAGGAAATCCAAGGGATGAATCACATCAAGTCATGTGGAATGTAGTGGCTGGTAAGAGAATTGCAATCGAACTCAACAAAGGTCAACCTCAATCTACATGTTGAAGCACTTCAGGTTTTTCATCTTATATTATCACCGGAAAAATATCTTGATAGTGTGTAGGAATTTTCCCATATATTCAGAATGATTAAGTCAGCATCATGTTCCTACACTTTCAGTCTACCTCAAGCTTTTTACTCTCGGGAATGAGCTTCCTCAGAGGTTGGTGTTTTCATTCACCAAATGCATGAAATACTGGGATCCCAAGTATTGGACAAATTCAAGACCTCCTACATCACTTCCTGAGACATACAACCTGATCTAGATATGATTCTATCCATGATTCAAATTTTCTTGACCATCCATGCTTTCGAACTCTACATGCGTAATCTGCATCTCCTACAATCACAAATTCCACTCATTAAATCCTTTTCTAAAAAAATATGTTAAAACAAAATCTCATTTAAATAAAACCATCATTAAATTGATTATCATTTAAATTTTTCATAAATAACACACTTTCTATCATATAAAAAATCCTTGCATGGTTATCTTTTATATACCAGGTTACTAGTCTATCAAACTCGTTAGATAACCATAAGATTTTAAAACCTCATTTTACATCATTACTTGGTACCCGGTACCTAGTATTCAACTTTACCAATGAATTTTCCCTGGACTTCGATTTTACTAGAATTTCCATCTTATCAAACCTCGTCTATCAGAGGGGAACACTTTTCTCAACATTTGCATTACATTTTTAACTTTTCAACATTCCTAGTTCCTAGTATCCGGTACCTGAAACACTACATTACAAAGTATTATTTTACTAAAGATTTCTCTTTGCTCTTCATTTCTAGTGATCTCTTCAACTAGCTAGCATATGCCATAGGTGTTAGTTTTCCTTAGGTCCCCAAGTCTTAGTCTTGGGAGTGTTGCAAAACCACACAACAATAGGGTTATAAAATATTTTATTTTGTAGGGAATTTTTTTTTAAAAATATTTCTTTCTATAAATTGACAGTTGCACAATTGAATTGGGTAAGGGGCAAAAAATATTTTTCACTTTTTTCCTGTAATCAAAATAATTTGTGTCCATCTTCATCTCTCGAGCCTCCTAGATCTAATGGTGAGGTTTATTTTGTCCCAAGGGGTCATATACAAAATTTCCCTTATAGAGAACATCCATAAAAAAACCCTTTTTCCAACAAAGATTCATAACCCCAAATTTGCAAAAAAATGACCACAAATGTGCAAACCCAAAATCCCAAATCTACAAAAAATAGTTGCACAAAACCCTCATATCTTCACATGTCTTCATTATTTCCATGCAATCCCTAGATTTGACTATACAATAGATCTACTCTAACAAGGGTTATACAAAACTAAAACCATGGCTTTGATGCCAAATGAAAGGAAATATGCATCCACCCAAGATAATTTCCACATAACCCAAATAGAAAAATCTATGCAAAAAAGTATTCAGAATCCATATGCAAAAGAATAGACAACATACCATCAAAGATGACACAAGATATACCCTAGGAAAACCTTCAAGAGGGAAAAACCCAACCTCCAAAAGAATCCATCACTCATGTATTATTCAACAATAAAACTATTACAATACATATTTAGAGTGTCCATGAACACCTTTGAAACATCAATCCCTCTACAATAACTCCATGTGAACAAGAACATAACCACACATCCCATGCCATGCTTCAAACTTCACAAATGCTAACAAGAGATACTATTAACCAGCCAACCTTCCAACCTTAGATAACTACCCAATGTGTTTTCTTTTATAAAAATAAGCTCACACAAAACCACCAAGTGGTATTACATAAAACCATGTGACTAATACCATGATAGATTACAAAACCATTAACCCCTCATTTAATATTAGTAGTAAGTTTTCCCACTATTAAATATTATTCCCATGCACAACCCCACATTAAATATTTAATCCAATGTTACATACAACACATAAAGTGGCCCAAAGAATGCTAGACCCATGTGACACATGCATCCCTAGATTCCCTAGGTGCACCACATAATAAATAAATATTAAATTTTAATAGTATGCAAGGTGTACAACAAACCTTTTCCTAATACTCCTAGATTTTGGTTTCACTCGATGTCATTCAAATCCTAATGTGTACTTCTTGGAGTGGGAGGATTCTTTATTGATGTTGGTAATTTATGTTTATGATCTACCAATCATTGGTAGATCTTGATATACCATAACAACATAAAATTTATCTCTCTAAAATATGTTTGACATGATTGACTTGTGTTTACTGCATTACTTCCTTGGTATTGAGATTTCATAGTCTAATACAAGGATCACTCTTGTTTAGCCCAAGTACCATTGATCTTCTTGCTCAATTTCAAATGGCTAATTATAATCCATCTTTGATTCCCTTTCTCATTGGATTCAAGCTTGAGGATGACAGTACTACACCATTGGTTGATGCTACCTTGTATAGACAACTTGTTGATAGACTCATTTATTTGACTCATACCAGACTTGAAATTTTATATGTTGCTAATATGGTTTCTATATTTATGTAGGAGCCTAATGAGCTACATTGGAAGATAACTAAGATGATCCTACACTATCTTCAAGTCACTGTCAGATTTGGATTCATTACAAAGTTGACATATATGTTGATTTGGTTGGATATACAGATTTAGATTGTGTCGACGATTCTCAAACTCACAAGTCCACTTTAGGTTACTATTTATCACTTGGATTTGGTCCTATTAGTCGATCTAACAAAAATCAACATGCTATCGCTTTATCCTCCATAGAGGCCAAGTATTAAAGAGGTGTTAATGCAACCATTGGGGCCATTTGGCTTCAAGGAATTCTCACATAGTTTGATATTTCCTTCAGGTAGCCTACAATAATTAGAGTACTATTCAAATATGTAGGAATCTAGTCCAACACTAATATACACAACATATTTAGATTCATATGCATATCATTTGGGGGCTCATTCATGGCCAGATTGTTAACTTAGTCATTTCCCAATCTTTAGAGTAGGTTGTTGACATCTTCACCAAACTTTTTACTGAGAGAAATTTCATTCATGAGCTCTTCTTAGGGTGCAATCCACTTCATTAACAACATCATCTTTGAGGGGCCTTTTAGTCCTTTTCTTCCGCTCATTTGAGAGGGAATTTTTCCCACATGGTTTTCTCCTCTTGTTTATGAGGTTGCATTGTACTTGAGTACCTTAACAAGTTTTGTTGTTGAGACCCAATATTTTTCCCCACCTAAGATATGCTTAAGGAGGGTAGTTAGTGTGGGATTTTTACCTCATATGTTTGTTTTTCCCACATGGGTTGTTAACCTTTCTTAGATGGATTTAATTTTACTATTTTTATTGGTAAGTTGGAATTAAGTAGAAACTAACTCCTAACTACCTCCAATTTATTGAGAAATTTGAACAAACCTTTCCTTCCAAAACTTGGATTTTTTTTTCATTTTTCCTATATATTAACCCTGTTTCCTTTATGCAAGTAGATCAATTCAACCTAAAATCCCTTGTATTTGATTATTTTTTCAATACTAGTATTCTACTTAGTTTTTATGGCTCCATTTTCATAATAAATTTACCAAATTAAGGTTTTTAGTCATTATTGGAGCTCACCAAAGGGCATGGAGAAGTTTCTCAATTGTCCATTTAGATTCATGATTATCCATTGTGCTAACCTTACCCCCATCATGGAGGGATAGAGCTAGGGATTTCATGTCCCTTAGTATGAAGGGATTTAATATCAATCAAGTTGATAGCTTCCCCAAGAAACTACATGTTCCCCTTCATGGTGAACAAACTCATATTCAAGAGCCCCTAATCAACTAAGAAGTCCATGAGTACATTTCCTTCCTAGTAGACATGTTTAATTCTCACAAAGGGAAGATAGTCAATAATATTTATAGAATCACCAATCATGCTAGAGATGGTTTAACAAGGGGTGTGATGTTTAAGAAGGTATTTGATATAAATAGTAGTAGAGTCCCCTTCCACCACCAAATGTTGGATACCAAGCTATTTGGCTAACAACATTCCATGAAATGTTGCAAAAACTTTAGCAAAATAATTATTTTGGGACCCATGACAAATGAAGAAAGCACACACAATCCTACCAAGATGATTCCTAATAACCCCCTCAACACCATATGGTCTCTAGTTACCCTTGGAGGCACTATTAAAGTTTAATTTGAACCAAGGGGAAGAGAGGCACACCCAATGCTCAAGGGACCTACAAGAGAGGTATTTTTGCTATTTATTTTATTCTTTTTTAAATTCATTAAAATTGTGTTTACACTTTGTATTCTTTCTTTTTTTTCAATCTTATAAAAGTAATTTCAACTTTTCATAAAAAATAATAGTACTATTTTTATCTATTTTTTAAAAATCCTAATCTTATATATTTATAAATATTATATTACTTGATAAGTAGGAAAACTTCGTGGTTAAGTGCACTTGATCTGGAGTAGTATTGGGATGGGTGACCTCCTGGGAAGGCCTAGTGCTTCACCTTACCTAGATGCAATGGGTGCTATGTGGACCATTCACTATCATGAGAGATGGGATCTTGTGAACCACTACTCATTAAACATGGGTCAATGAGTTTGACTTGTAAAACTAAACGGTTGAATCTTGATAGCAATATCACAATTATATTACTTATTAAAAATGAAAATAAAGAGACGTATCAAAGAGAGAGAGAGAGAGAGAGAGAGAGAGAGAGAGAGAGAGAGAGAGAGAGAGTTATAACCATCATATTCTTTACCTTTTATTTATAATTTTCTCTTAAAGTAGATATTATTTATGTATATTTCAATTCAAGAAGCTTCTTATATAAAAATATTTTTTGTGTTCAAATTGTTTAGGTAAAGAAAAATTATATAAATTTAAAGGAAAAGTTTGAACAAAAGCTTAGTTTTCTATTTTGACTTGTGCTTTGGTTCAATTATTCAAAAACAAAAAACTAAAATAAAATTTATATAAATCCAAATATAAATGTAGAGACTTTGCAACTTAAATCTTAAATATATAAATGCATTACTAAATGCGAACAATTCAATTTTATTATTTTTCTAATTTATAAATTTAATTTAATTTTTATTTTTATATAAAAATATAATTATTTTGAATCATGTAATAATTTGTTGATAATGAGAGTTCAAATAATAAATGTATGAATAATAACTATTTTTAATATAAAATCAAATATCCTTTATCCAATTTCAACCTAATTATAATCTTGACCTAATCCCAAACTTTTACATTTACCAAAACTTTTTAAAACCATTCCACTTTTATATAAAAGCTAAAAACATCTTTTAGACTTTTTACCATCTATAAACCCATTTTGGATAGACAGTCCCCAAGGCACGCAAAAATAATCATTGTTATTTCACATGTATTTAATCCTTCACTAATATTCTCCCCATCACATTACACCTGCTCTCACCAACCACAAGAAATATAAAACCTTGACTTAAGGATGACAATGGAAATCTAACATTTTAAAAATCATTGAAAATGGACTATCATTAAACTCGTGCGTTGACATATTTAGTGTGACGTTACGTAGTCTTAGTCTCGTTTTATTGAAAACTATAATCAATAATAAAGAGAGTGTGTACAAATGAATGAAACTTCTTAACACACTTGGAAATGACATGAATATATGTAACATCTTTTCAGTCACTCCAATCCCTTCATTTCAGCCTTCAATCAACTAATCTTCTTGGCTACAAAAGTCTAAAACGTGTTGGGAAATTCAAAGTCTCCACAACTCTTTGAATAAATGTTTAATAATACATAATAAACCTTACAATGTGAGTCAATGCAATTATTATTTGTTTTCAAATATTATTTAGTAAAATTTGTAAGGTGATACTATAATAATATTTTAGATAAAAAATGCGGGGTTGATCTTATAGTGCATTGGTTAATTGATGGTGTTGTTGTGGCCATTAGGGTTCAAGTCTTCCGGCTTGACCTGCATTGTTGATGTTGTTGATGACGTTAATCCCTAAGGTTGGTGTGCTCACAACCCTCTGACTACTGTGCTCGTGGGAGTGGTTGTTACTTGGAAAGACGAGGCCCCTCTTTTGTGACCTCATTGGTTTATAACTCCAATCAAAAGCTTGTAACTGATAAAAAAAAAAGGATAAAAAATGAATTTTCATAATCTAATAATACATTCATATAAGTTATAAAAATCTAATATTTTTAAGTGTTTAAAATTATTCAATTTTATTTATTATATTATATTTAGAGGTTTTGTTCTTTGTTTTTTGGTCTTTTTTCTCCCTTGTTTCTTTTTAAGGTCATATTTTCATCTTAATTATTCATTTTCTTCTTTTTGATGATGGATCATTAAGTGTGATCCAAAATATTGATGTAAAAACATACATGACAAATCCAAAAGCAATCTTGTAGCTGTTTTGTCGGACCTACATACCCTCTTGTTGATTTTTTCCTTTTTGTCTTATGTTGTTTTAACTTATTGGATCAAGGTCCTTTTCCCACTTTTTTAATAAAAAATATGAAATGTAAAAAAATAATACCGTCTATTATATTTAGTAAATAAGATTTGAACATATATTTATATTATAAATTATTAAGTACATTAATAATTAAAAGGGCTTTGCATCAATTTGGTCTATTAAAGAAGGCCAATTTGTTGAGATAAACATTGATAGATAAACTATTATTTTAAAATTTTAATGGGTTAAAAACTCGATAATTATTTGAGGCTAACATTCAATCTCTTGTAAACTAATTAGCCAATAACTTTTTCTTATTCATTTTTATCTTTGAAAACTTATTTCATGGTAGAAAATATTATTCAATCATTAAAATTGTCTTGTTTTATTTGAGTCAATAACTTTTTCTTATTCAATTTTGTCTTTGAAAACTTATTTCATGCTAGAAAATATTATTCAATCATCAAAATTGTCTTGTTTTGTTTGAAAAATCATTCTTTATAATACAACAAAATACTTTCAATTCGCGTGCATCTATATTCCTTAGAGATGACAAATAATCATCATTCATCTCCTACAATCTTGTATGTCCTTTGTGAGAGAGCTTTCACCTAGAAAATGACAATGTAAAAAAAAACAACTAAAACTAAAATGATCACATATGTATGTTTGGCACCAAGAATATGCTCTCATATTCAAAGGTCATTATAGATCCAATAACAACAAATTCTCCACACGGAATTGCTTGTCCATTATGATGGACAAGTCCTTTGGATGATACGAAAGAAATTGTTAAATAATTTGGAATCCTAGTACCACTGTCCCCTAAAGGCTCTCAAATACGATCATCCCCCGAATAATATTATCATTTCCCATGGTGGAAGATGACTAGATTTTTAGAATTTTCTCCTAGTAACTACGAGAACAAACAAATAATTGAACAAGAGAGTAAGACTTTCATTATTGTAACCTTTCAATGGAGTAAGGGTTAGAAATGAAGGGGGAAATATAATAGTCGAGTATCATAATTTTGTGTTTTTTTAATTAAATAGCAGTTTTGTACAATTTTGTGTTCTTTTAGATATTTAATTATATTTGGTAATTTAGGTTTTATATTATTGAATATGATATTATATTATTATATTTTTTGTTAAGGTGTTTAAAAAGATTGAAAAAATGTTGAGAATAATATTTGTGTATTAAGTTAAAAAAGTTGTGCATAAGTCATGGTTTGTTGGCATGTCAGTATAACATCATACAAATTATTGTTTTTTAGATAGTAAAAGATATTATATTTAATTATTAGAGACAATAGTCAGCACTACAATCTTGAAGAAATAACTAACAGTGATATAATATTATTTTGATTGGAATACACAGTAATTTTTAATATACATAACAACTACAAAGTAGTTATAATAACATCTACAAGAGAAATTACAAATACCATGTTGATAAAAAGTAAGTATTAGACTTTAAATCTATAAACATTATCACAATGATCAAAATATGCTCGAGTATTTGACCCTTTCCCCTAGTTAAGATATAAAAGATGTGAAATATATATTTAGATATAGTAATGAATATGGCTTGGCGTTTGATAGACTATATATATATTTATATTAGATATAGAGAATTAATCAAAATGAGCTAAGAGCTCTTACACTTTTTGACTATCAATATACAAGTCTTTCCCCTTACATATAAGTTTTCAGACTATTAATTGTACAAACCCCTTATATAATTGATAAACTATTTGATTGGCTTGCCAATTTTATATTTGATTATGCATATTTTTTTCTCCATCAATGTTTCATATCACATTCCATGATCCATCATAAAGATGAGATCAAACTATTTGATCCATTCTTAAGGATGATAGGCAGGTGTCTCATATACAAAATAACTAGTCATTGAGTTTAAAAACTAATATCCTATGAGTTATTTATTTTATCATCTTTAAATAAGGCTATAAATTTTAAGTTGTTCTTTAAACAATGACTATTTATTAATAATATAGTATTGCACCAATTTCAATAGCTTAACACAAAACAATACTAGAAAAAGGAGAGAATTCTTCAACCTTTAAAATGACAACTACTCTAACAATCTTTCACAAATCTATAACCCCTCACATTTTGAAAACCACATGGTGTATCCATTGCAAATATATTTCACTAGTCAAACAAAAGATAATTGAATGGTTACTACTTACAAGAACCATACAAATTATCTAATCAACATGTAATAAAATAAACAAAAGAAAGATCTTCTTCCAACATCATAAGAAAAAACGTAATACTATTTACCTTGAGAAAATAAAAAAGGAAGAAAAATCTTCCAATAAAACCATTAATATTTTAGTTTTACAAGTACCAACTCATCAAAAGTCACATGGGATGCCAGGGCGGGTGCAAAAAGATAGGGGCATTTTTTCAAACAATTCACTGCCTTGTCTATGCTACCACATTTTCCATACATGTCTACCAAAGCATTTTATCAAACAATTCACTGTCTTGCTGCTATGGCTAAAATCCTAAAATGTGTGCTTTCGAACAAACTATGGATGCTTGGAAAAAATATATCAAAGCATAATATTAAGCAATAGCATAGACAAGGTAATGAACTATATAAAAAAATGTCTCAAAGAAATGTGGTCTCATGGTGATATGCATCACCATGAGACCACATTTATTTGAGGCATTTTTTCAAATAGTTCACTGCCTTGTCTATGCTACCACATTTTCCATACATGTCTACCAAAGCATTTTATCAAATAGTTCAATGCCTTGTTTATGCTACCACATTTTTCATACATGCCTACCAAAGTACTCAAAATTTTGTTGACTATCTCATACATTATAAGTTGTGCCCTGCATCACTATTCTAGTTTTCATAATTGAATTATGTTGTTTTATTTTTAGATGGTGTAGGCGAAGACACCTATCAATGTTCATAGGGCAATAGAGCATGGTGTGTCTTCTGCAATTGATAGCTTAATGCCTTTGATGACGATATGAGGTAGATTAGTAAATTTCAAATTACATTCATTGTTATAGTTGTTTATTATTGAAAAATCAAATGATTATTGATTTGTAGTTTAATTTCTATCTGGATGGTTTCTATAGGACTTTGGAACAGCACAACCTGAGCATGTGGATGTTTTGATTGAGGAGAGAGATCATTTGGCAGCGGTAAGTGATTATTTTGTTAAATATTTCATTTTTTATAATGCAATTTCTATATATTAATGCCTATACTTTTTATTGTAACAACTTAAGCTCCATGAAGAACTAAATAGGAGGAACATCCCTCGAGTTTGAAGCAGACTTGTGTCATATGCATATCCATCCCTGCAATGATCAAAGGTTGTTCGCAATCTATTTTCGTCACCTGGAGGGGAATGAGTTTTTATTGGGGTCCTTTGTTGTATGCCTATATGGCATTTTTGGACATATATTTTGTATTGCATATACTTGACATTGTATGCCTATATGACATTCTTGTAACCTTGTATGACTATTTTGTATATATGTTATACTTATATCGACATATACTAATGTATGCCTATATGGCTATTTGATTAATACACATCTTTTTTATTGATGTTGTCCATATTTTCATTATAAATCCATGCTTCAATGGATATTTGTAGATGGTTTAATTCAAATATTAAAAATTCAAGTGTATTACATGCACTCTTCCTTTATATTATTGTAAATATATAAAGTTTGAACATTATACAATATTCCTCTATAAAGTTTAAAATCCAAGTGTTCACATGTAAGCTTCATGCTTCCTTTGTAGACTTCATGTATTATGTGTATTCACATGTATACTTCATGCTTCCTATCTATACTTCATGTGTTCACGTGTATGCTTCATGATTCGTGTGTATACTTCATGTGTTATGTGTATTCACATGTATGCTTCATGCTTCCTATGTATACTTCACATATTCACACGTATGCTTCATGCTTCCTATGTATACTTCATGTGTTCACGTGTATGCTTCATGCTTCCTATGTATACTTCATGTATTACGTGTATTCACGTGTATGCTTCATGCTTCTTTGGTATACTAGGAAGTATTACATGTATTCATGTGTATGCCTCATGTTTCTTGTGTATACTTCATGTGTTCACGTGTATTCATGTGTATGCTTCACATTTCCTATGCATACTTCACATATTACATGTATTCACATGTATGTTTCATGCTTCTTGTGTATACTTCATGTATTCACGTGTATGCTTCATGCTTCCTATGTATACTTTATGTATTATGTGTGTTCACATGTATCCTTCATGCTTCCTATGTATAATTCATGTATTATGTGTATTCACGTGTATGCTTCAAGCTTCCTGTGTATAATTCATGCGTTCACATGTATGCTTCATGCTTCATGTATACTTCATGTGTTCACGTGTATGTAGTTTCATGCTTCCTATGTATACTTCACGTATTACGTGTATTCACATGTATGCTTCATGATTCCTATGTACAATTCATGTGTTCATGTGTATGCTTCATGCTTCCAATGTATACTTTATGTACTACGTGTATTATGTATATCTATTTGTTTGCTTCATGACTAGATGTATCTTTAACAAGATTACTCTATGTGTATTTATGATTACCTTAGCGTAGAAATTATGAAAATATTAAAAATATTATTTGTCAAAATACTTTTTACGTTGATAAGTACTAAGATAAAAGGAAGAGAATTTCATTTGAGAAAGATATCCATAACATCATTAAAGAATTTAATTAAGAATATAACCTTAGGAAATGTTGTAAATAAATTAATTTAGGTTCTCGCGAACAGTGATGATATGATTTAGGTTGTGACTTTTCAAAGGAAAAAGTTGTGACCCTTCAAATAGGAAAGACTATGACCCTTTTATAATGAAGGGCGATGACCATGCCTAGAATAGATGTGCCTACCTAGATGTGTTGGTGCTTATGGTTCTGCCTCATGAAGAACAAAATAAAAAGTAGCCTACCTTGCAACTTTACACTACATACATCTGATGGTTTTTGGGGCATAAGAAAAACTTTCACCATGGTAAAACGACTCGGAGATATCAAAAACCAAGAGATGATATTGTAGAGGGGCCCTACATGATCTCGTACCTTTAGATGAAATATTTCTAAGTGCCATAATTTTTGAGCAACACCTTGTCAAAGTTTGCTACCTTTTTGCACTTTGGTCTCTTAAGAGATATCACCAGTGCAATGTTGTTCAAACTATTCTGACATGTTTGGGTGCGAAACAGGACCTTGCCTAGCATAAACCTACCCATCCGAACACGTTGGAATTGTTGGTTTGGTCGCACAACGAACAAAACAAAAATTACACCACCTTGCAACTTTACACTACATGCATTTGATACTTTTCCATCAACTAAAAACTGCACACCATGGGTAAACAACTCAAAGATATCGAAAAATGAGAGAGGTTATTATAAAGGGGCCCTACATGATCCCATACCTTTAAACAAAATGTTTCTAAGTGCGGGTATGTGCAGGATCCTGATGGGCCAAAAAGTGGCGATATGATGGGTATGTGTAGGGTATGTGGCTGATGAATTTTTTTTTACCCAAAATTGATGAAACAAAAAGGGTTTTTAAAGGATATTCTCTTTCCACCAATATAAATTATCCTTTACTTTGAATTTAATAAATAATTATTATTCATTTTCTATTTGAATTACGACTAAAGTCCTGATTGATAGGTTGATTGAAAAACATCGATAGCTTTCAAACGACATCACATTTTTTAAATCTAAAACATGTGTCACATTCTATGCTTCGATATGATAAGATTAAAAAAATTGAATTTCATGAAGTTTTGACCAAGTTAAGGTGGTCAGATAAAAAATTCATTATTAATTATTTACTTGGAAAAAATTACAAAAAAATATACATCACATTGGGACATGAGTCCTCTACTTATATATAAAATCTTATAAAAAAATATTATCATTTTATTGTGGTTAGGGTGGTTAGACGACACCTACTTCTTATTTTTTCCCGAAATTTAAGTACTACTACATTGAAATTTCAAATTTTCACTAAATAGATTTAAAAAAAAATAAACCTAGTAGTTTAGAAACTACATTCAATTTGCTACATATTCTATTCTTACATATTTTTCAAATAATATAGATAACTTATTCAAAATTTTATGTCAAGTTGTTTAACTCTAATTTTTTTGAATTTTTCGCCCTTAAGGGCTTGTTTTTTCCATGATGATCCTACACATACCCATGCCACGGTTTTCGAGAAACACCTTGTCAAATTTTTCTAACTTTTTGCACTTTGGTCTCTTAAGAGATATCACTGGTGCAATGTAGCTCAGACTGTTCTGACATGTTTGGGTGTGAAATAGGACCTTTCCAAGCGTAAACATACCCATTCAAATGTGTTGGAACTGTCGGTTTGGTCACACGATGAACAAAACAAAAATTACACCACCTTGCAACTTTACACTACATGCATTTGACACTTTTTCCATCAATTGAAAATTGCACACCACGGGAAAATGACTCAAAGATATAAAAAACTAAGAGAGGTTATTGTAGAGGGGCCCTATATGATCCTATACCTTTAGGCACAATATTTCTAAGTTCCATGATTTCCAAGCAACACCTTGTCAAATTTTACTGCCCTTTTGCACTTTGGTCTCTTAAGAGATATCATCGGTGCAATGTAGCTTGAATTTTTTTGACATGTTTGGGTGCGAAACAAGACCTTTCCTAGCACAAACCTACCCATTCAGATGTGTTGAAATTTTCATTTTTGTCACACGACAAATAAAACAAAAATTACACCACTTTGCATCTTTACACTACATACATTTGACACTTTTTACATCAATTGAAAAGTGCACACCATGGGAAAATGACTCAGAGATATAAAAAACTGAGAGAGTTATTGTAGAAGGGCCCTATGTGATCCCAAAACTCTAGACAAAATGTTTCTAAGTGTCACGATTTATGAGCAACACCTCATCAAAATTTTCTACCTTTTTGCTCTTTGGTCTCTAAGAGATCGCCTATGAAATGTAGCTTAGACTATTTCAACATGTTTGGGTGCAAAACATGACCTTGTCTAGCATAAAATTACCCATCTAGACATGTTGGAACTATTGGTTTGGTCGCATGAGGAAAATAACAAAAATTACACCACCTTCCAACTTTACACTGCATGCATTTGACACTTTTTCCATAAATTGAAAACTACACACCAAGGGAAAATGGATCAAAGATATCAAAACTTGAGAGAGGTTATTGTAGAGGGGCCTTATGTGATCCTGTAACTTTAGACAAAATATTTCTAAGTGCCACGGTTTTTGAGACACCTCGCCAAAGTTTTTTGCCTTTTTGCACTTTGGTCTCTTGAGAGATATCGATGGTACAATGTAGCTTGGACTATTCCAGCATGTTTGGGTGCAAAATAGGACCTTTATAGCATAAAAATACCCATTCATATGTGTTGGAACTATCAGTTTGGTCACATGATGAATAAAACAAAAATTACACCACCTTGCAACTTTACGCTGCATGCATTTAACACTTTTTCCATCAATTGAAAACTGTACACCATGAGCAAACAACTTAGAGATATCAGAAACTGAGAGAGGTTATTGTAGAGGAGCCCTATATGATCCCGTAACTTTAGAAAAAATGTTTCTAAGTGCTATAATTTTTGAGCAACACCTCATCAAAGTTTGCTACCTTTTTGCACTTTGGTTTCTTAAAAGATATCACTAGTGCAATGTAGCTCGAACTGTTTCGACATATTTGGGTGTAAAAATTGACCTTTCCTAGTGTAAACCTACCCATCCATATGCGTTGGAACTGTCGGTTTGGTCACATGATGAACATAACAAAAAATACACCACCTTGCAACTTTACACTGCATGCTTTTGACACTTTTTCCATCAACAAAAAACTGCACACCATGGGAAAACAACTTAGAGATATAAAAAATCAAGAGAGGTTATTGTAGAGGGGCCCTACATGATTCCGTATCTTTAGACATAATGTTTCTAAGTGACACAATTTTTAGCAACACCTTGTCAAAGTTTTCTACTTTATTGCACTTTGGTCTCTTAAGAGATATTATCAGTGCAATGTAGCGTGGGGTGCTCTGACATATTTGGGTGTGAAACATGAACTTTCCTAGTGTAAACTCACCTATCCGAACATGTTGGAATTATTGGTTTCATCACATGATGAACAAAACAAAAATTACACCACCTTGCAACTTTACATTGCACACATTTGACACTTTTTCCATCAACTGAAAATTGCACACCATAGACAAATAACTTAAAGATATCGAAAACCAAGAGAGGTTAATGTAGAAGGGCCAATATCAGCCTTCAACTTAGGAATTCCCTCAGATTCTTGCAAATTCTCATTTAATCTCTCCATGCACCCTCCTTCATAAGGAACACCTTCCATTATTGTCTTTATTTTCTCAACTTCCTGTCTTTTAGATTGTAACTCTCTCTCAACAACATTAACCTTCTTTTCTTTGATGATAAAATATTCTTCTTATCTTTTAATTCCTTTTCTAAGTGGTTAATTTTAGTCTTCAGTTGGTTTGCTTCAATTTCAAGAATCTTTGAATTCATCTATTTCCAGTTGTATTTGCTCCATGGAAGTCTTAAAAGTTCAAAAATATTTGAACTCATTTGTTCAAATCCACCTATAGCATCATCTCTCACTTTATTTTCCTTCACAAAATTCTTATGAAATACAAAAGCCCTTGAGTTTATCCACTTCTCTGTTGCTATTTTCCCATTCCACATATTGCAAAGGAACCTTCCTCAACTTCTTGAGATCAGGAATAATCTCTTCAGTCAATACATTATCTATCTCTTTAGTCAATACATTATCTATCTCTTCAGTCAATACATTATCTATCTATTCAATCAATGCATCATCTATCTCATTCACTTACGCACCACTAAGGGAACCACATCATGTCATTTTTACTTGATAGTGAAACACAACAAAAGATAGTGATGTCCTAGTTGAAGTCCCTTAAGGGTATCCTTTACTTGCTACACATATTGGGCCAAAATACTTGTGAAGTTAAAGGGTGGTTATTGATTGACAATTGGATATGGGAGGTTGCGAGGATGATATGTGCTGGTATTGATAAGAGAGAGAAATGGGATTAGAAGATTGGATGTGTTGATGGTTATATGAGATGAGAATAGAAGTTTGGAGATGATATGATGGGTTAAATGTGATAGATGTTGAGATATGAGGAGAAGGGATATAATGTTGAATAACATAATGATATAATGGTTGGGAATCTTGGGAGGCCATAATTTGCTTTCATGCTTGGGACCTTGTGATAGGAATCTAAGAGAGAGACCTAGGAATGATGAAATGGAATGAGGATGATTAAGGATGATTGGGTAGACCTAAGCTTGGATAATCACTAAGAATTAGGATGATTAAGGATGATTAATGGTGAAATGTAATAAGGATGATTAAGGATTATTGGGTAGACCTAAGGATGAATTGGATAGAGGATGACTTTTCTTACCTAAGCTTGGATAGTCACTTATACAAGGCTTGAATATGCTTACTTAAGCTTGGATAATCATCTAAGCAATGATTTGATGGGGATTTTGATAACAAGGATTTGATGATGGTTGTGATGACTAGCTTATGATAATGGATGAAAATGCTAAGATGAGGGAAGGATGATATATTTTGGATGGATATGATGGAAATGGTTGATGTTTCATGTGAAATGATGGTTGAGGAAGGGTCTCCTAAGTCTACTCTAGGGATGCAAAGGTCAAGTTTGCAAATTGAGGTCTCAAGATGGTCAAATGTTGAAACCATAAATATGCATATAATTTTCCCAATATTCATTGTATATGTGTAAAAATGTAGTAACAAAGAAAAGACAAACTTTAAGTTTAAGAGGGGAAATAAGTCCTTCCTATGCCATATGAAATTTGGAACCAAAAAATAAGTAAATTTGAAATATAGAAACAAAAGTTCTAACTATCAACTACAATACATTAATATCTATTAGAATTGTGAAAAACCACAACCACAAGCCACAAGATCAAACAACGAACAAAGACAATGTACACAAGAGATCTGCAAACAATAGATGCAATATTACTCAAGAAGAAAAAGCTACAGAAGTAAGAGACTATAAAAAAGATATGAAAGTTCGAGCAATAATTATAATGAGGGTTGAGTGCTATATAGGAGAAAAACCCTAAAAGAATAAAAGCACTCCTAAGTTTAACTTAAGTGCATGAGAATAAATTAGACTAATAATCAATTAAAGAGTAATTGATTATTAGTCGATGCATGATTACCCTAACACCCCCTTTAAGATGAACTTAGGGAGTAGCTAAAAACCCTAAAAAATAGAATGCATGATGGGTCCTGAAAAATAAGGCCTGGTGAGGTACCCATGTACAAACAAAAGAATATCTCAAAACTGGAGAAAAAGGAGAAAAACCCTATGGGAGAAAACTCCTCTCTAAAAGAGAGAAAGGTGAATGAAGGAATAAAAATGCCTCCAAATAAAGGTGTGAAGGACTGAGAAGCCTCCAACCGAACAAATGTCCTAAAAAGGAAGAACATGTAGAACATCATAGAAGCATGAAGAAGCCATAGAATTCTATTGAAATAAGAATGATATAGTGTTGAAATGAAGAACCTCCTCTAAAAAAATGATGATCAAGATCAAGATAAAAAATATCTGCATGAGTTCCACAATGACACTACTCAAATTAGATGGAAAAAAAAGGCAAACATCTGAAATTCGACGATACATATGGTACATGAATTTGCACGAGTGACCCCAATGGCACTACTCAACATGCAAAATGTAAGTCAACAATATAGGTATCAACTAGTCTCTGATCAAATGAAAATGGAAGCTCTCCTCTATAAATAGGAATTTAAGAATTTCCATATGGTAAATGATCCATCTCACCTCAAATGCACGTAACCAGCCGTTGATGTACACTGCATATGAAAGTACATAGGAACAAGAATTAGATAGTAGATCACTCAAACTGCGACCATGGAAGCATTAGCATCAAAAATAGAAACCCCCCATAATGATGAAAAGGGAGCCAAGATAGGTTCACTTAAACTATGAAACTAAGAAGTGCATGTAGGAGAAACAACCTGCAAATAAAAGTGTGTGCAAACTAAGGCACACTCGCATGAGGCAAGAATCACAAGGATTCACTATTGTTGTGGAAGGGACATTCACTTGAAAAAGTTGTGATGGAAAACCAAAAGAAAACATCAACCACCCCATATCACTTTAAATCATAGTGGCACAACAAGTTGTGAAAAATCCCCAAAAAGATATACACCAAAATGGCACTTTATGTCAGTGTGTCTAAAAAAGAGAATGTGCATGAAAATTATGTCTACAATGACCAAATAGGATAAAATATTGTAGATACATATAGAATAGCCAAAAAGGAGTCATCCCACACAAATGGAAAGTTTCCAAGTGCTAAAATGTCCCAGTAATTCACCAAAGTGTGAAAACACAAAAACTTGAATAAAATGTACCAAGAAATCAATATGGAAAAAGTGCATAAATGGAAGCGAAGAGATTGAAAGATGGTTCCGATGCCACTGGAATCATGAAAAATGGAGAAACTAGTCAAAAGTTATGAGCTCAGGATTGAAAATAGAACCTATGACTTAAACGGGCTATAAAATGAACTTGTAGAAAAAATAGTTGATGATACCCACACCACTAGAAAGTTGGCATAACTAACTTTTTGATGATATCTTGTTCGTCAAAATCCGACATCGTATGCCCAAGTTATGGCCAAAAGAAAAAATAGCCCCTTAAGGAAACAAAGGGGGTCTTGGGGCCCTGCATAAACTTCTATACAAATGATGTCATGTTGATGTTGACAAGAATATATTCACAAAATATTCTTTGGCACCCAAAAAAAATCCGGTCCCCTGCCAAAAAATTTTAACTGTCGGTTTATGCCAAAAAAAACCATAATATTCCTTTTCCGACCACAATATAATTTTCCCAATATTCACTATATATGTGTAAAAATGTAGGAAAAAAGAAGAAAAAATTTAAGTTTAAGAGGGGCAATAAGTCCTTATACCATATGAAATTTGGAACCAAAACATAAGTAAAGTTTAAATAGAGAAACAAAAGGTCTAACTATCAACTACAATACATTAATATCAATAACATGACTTTACAAATTCAATGTGCATACGTACAAATTGATCCAACGAACCATCTAGGTTTTCTCTACTCTTTGTTGTGTCAAATATTGCTTCATGGTTAGACTCACACACCTTCCACAAGGTCTTGTTCAAAGGTCTACCCCAATATTATATCAAATGAACATTGGATGCCTGACAAGGTTTGAGTAATGAAGAATCTTCCAATGGGTTTCAAAGTCCTAAAATAGCCAAACATAACACTCTCATGTGGGTACCTTCTAAGCCATGTTCCAGTAATAACCACTGAGCCTGTAGGGTATTCGATGTTTTCTCTATTTTTAACTGGGGCCTCCAATTTCTTTTTGACCTTAACACAACAAAACAAGTAATAATATGTTCCCTCTTCATTGTCTTCATCTACAATAACCACATAAACATGCATTGCATTGATATGTGCAACAAATTAGATGAAATTAGTCAACATTACAAAAACATTACAAAGTAAGATAACATTAGGAATTTTAAAAACTATGCAAGTAGATATATTACCTAGTTGAACTAGATCTGATATGTGGTGAAAGTCAATTGATGATCCCATTTGTGTTAGTTCCAATGCCACGAGGAGCGATACATGTCAAGTGGGCTAAGAAAAATTAACCACCATTCATTGATGGGAGCCATTTATGCCACATTTTAGCCTTTTTCATATGCCTTCAATCCCATTCCCATATTCCATTTCCATATCTTATCATAACATTTTACCATTTTACATTGCATATGATTAAATATATGAGTGATATTTAATATAGTTTTGGGATAAAAATGTGAGAAATAATTATTGATTCTTTACTAATAAGTGTTGTCATCTTAAGCCTTGGAAAATGCATCTTGCAACATGTAGATTTCCTGTCATACAAACTTCCTGTCACATTTTTCACAAGAACTTCCTACCACCTTCTTCATAGAAATATGGCTCACGATTATTACCGCAGTTTCCTCTTCTACGTGGTTGGCTTCCATTTTACTTGTTCATTCCTCTCGCCACATGCCATAGGTTGAGGAAAATCAGCTGCCAACTATGCAACACCAGATTTCCTTTCCACGTTACTAAATTTGTTGTATTAATAAATTACTATGGTTACTTTCTGTTGTTTGGTTTTGACAACAAAGAATAATTGGAACATTGTTAGGAAATCAGTTCAACTTGTTAAGAAAGGTTGGCAATGAAGCCACACAAATCTTTCTTAATCAATTGATTTACCTCCACTACTGATTTGTGTGCGATCCCACAAAGTTGGTTTACAATTTCTGGGAGATTCTGATTTTTGTTGAAATCAAATATTTTTAGAAAATATAATGATTTAAGCCTTAAAAAGTTCCATTTAAAGCATTCCAATTGAAGAGGGTTTGATCAAACTACCTTAGATCAAACCCCCTTGGATAGAACCCCACTAGTTTTAAACCATACCTATAACAAAGTCTCCTTTACACCTATCAAAATGCTGATAAAAAACCACTTTTGATTTACCTTTTGGGGGATCAAATAAATTCATTTAAAATTTTATCTTTGTAAGTATGTAGTCCTTATTATAAGCTTCCCAAAAAGTATAATTTTAAATAAATTTAATTTAATTATTATATTTTATTTTTATTTCTTGTGAATGCGTTTTTCATTGAAAATCAAGCTCTCTTCTACACATGTGGAAAAATAGAAGATTATAATTTTTTTTTTGAAAAATATGAGTGCACAGATATTGAAGTCCTTGATCCAATAAAACAAAAAATTGAATTTCGATACATACAAAAAAAGTTGTGTTATACGGTCCACCTATGTCTGAATTGTAATTGGTTTGACTTCGAAACTTGATTAAGGAAAAAATATTCAATAAAACACTATGAAACTAATTGGAACCACTAGATATCATAGTTACAAATCTAAATTAAAAAAATAAAAAATCCTTTGAAAAAAGTTGTGTTATAATGAGCGTCACTCCTTAAAAATGGTGTTTTCTTGAAAAACTAGTTTTTGAAGGAGATGGAAAAAGAAGTGCAATTTGATTCCAATTTTTTTTAAAAAAATATATTTAGAATCTACAAAAAAAATGCCACAAATCACTAGTTTGCATCATCAAATTCCTCACGGTTTAGCTGCTATAGGTGCTCGAAAGTGAAGATTTACTTAGAAAAAATTAGATCAGTGTCCAGTTTGGCCAAAAATTGTAAACCAGTATTGTGGGATCACCCTTGTAAACTGCACACATATTTCTATTTATGCATTGTAAAAGCTATATAAACATGCATATGTAATATCAACTTAGCAAGAAAGCCAAAAAGGAATAAAATATATTCAATAATATTACTAAAAGAAACGTTTTAAAGTCTCTTTCAGAAATTTTGTGAGTTCTATATTCATTGACTGACTGGGGAGAAAAGGGCACCCACTCTTTAGCCATCAATGGAGTGTAAATATTTATTTTCTATTGAGTGTTTTTGCGTGTTATAATTTCAATTGATTATGTTTGTAGAGTATGTTTTCGAGTGTTATAATTTTAGTTGATTGTTACATTTCTGTGTATTAATGATCTGCATTTTATTTCGATGCTGTAGAGTTAAACTTTATAGTTTTCGTGTTTGATATTTATTAATCAAATTTCTATTTCAGAATTTACTGTCATAATTTCTATAGCAGTGTGTGTCACAAGAAAACCATAAACATTAATATGCTTTTCAATTGATTGAATTTAGGAATGCATTTTCATTCCCACTTACCTCACAACTTGTAACCCTTGTGTAGATAGCCACGACACCTTTCACAAGCTTATGATCCCAAGATTGACACTTAGACCGAGCTGAATCCAGTTTATTCCTTACCTCAGTTTTGTCCTATCATTTGTCAACCCACTCATTTTACTTGCACTCATTCTAGGCTTGAATTGTACATGGAAAAAAAGCATGCCATCTTCCTTATATGGATACTCCATGAACCTGTATTTGAGCTTTTGAAAGAGTGTAGCTCACTTGATCCCATCAGTGTACAAAAATCCTCATATTTTGCAATGTTAGTATCATCTATCAACCAAAAAAATCTATGAACTGAAGGCTTACCTTCATTACCTGGACCCATTGAAGCATTACACCACTCGATGATTGATTTTTCATTTTTCAACTTTGCATTATCCTTATACTTTAACTCTTCTCATGCTATGACTCTTTTGATATATGCTCTTGCACCATCATGCTCCCCATTTCCATGCCCGACCTTACAAAATTTCCACATATGTTGAACACTTATAATATTATGCATCCTTCTCAACCAATAGAACATCCATGATTTCTTGAATTGTGATGCATAGTTATCCGACCATATGATATGTTGACTAAATGATATTACCCTTCTAGCCAAATAATTGTAGAACACCTGAAAGCAACCTTGCACAAAATCTGTAGAATGCATGAGATCATCATTGATATAAAAATGATACTCCCTTATGATCTTTTTGTCATCCTATGTACTATTATTGGCATGAATGAATGCTATCTGGACAAATATAGAAACTCGTGTGGAGTTGTAATATTATGATTGCACCTGACACTATGGTTGTAGACTGTAGTTCTTTGCAAATTCAATGATTGAAACAATGCTACCAAGTGGAAATGTGTCCTTGCACAACTTGAACTGTAAGTCCAACCATTGAGCTTTATGGGTATGGCTTGCATACTCATACACTATACTGTCACAAAATATAGACATAAACTGATACACTGGAATCTTTTGAATAACCAAATCACACCTTTTTGCTTCTTTACCATCGTTTGTATTGTAGGCCACTATTTTATACTTGTCAAACTCTACTAGTTCATTTCCAACCGCATGTGTTTTTTCCATATGTTCACATATTGGCATACATTGCAAGCCACCACAATGCTGGCATGTTCCATCCAAGCATATTTTCTATAGAATATTTGACCTTCCTCTCTTTAACATAAAATTGTTGATATGTAGTCTCTTGAAGATGCAGGTGGGGCATGTATGCCACAATCCTATAAAACATTGTTAGTATGCAAATCTAAACATATAGACCAATACACATCAAAATAGTTAGAAAATTCAATATGTACTCTACAACAAAAAGTAGTGTGTGTGTGATTTACTTTGACATAGAAAGGTTTTATCATTTCAAAATATTTTTGAAAATTTTTAACTTGAGGATACATCTCTAGAAATTTACTAGAAAATTGTGTTTGATTCGTATCCAAAAAATGCTTTGGATGTGGCTCACAGTTTCGACTACCAATTCTCCTTCTTATCACATCCCTTTGATTCAAAGATACTCTTATGTAATTCTTCCAAAAGTCTTCAATTAGTGATCTCAATGCTTCAACAATTGGTTTATCTTTTTGTGGCAGTCTCCTTGAGAATGCCCACAATTCATTGTCATTGGTGTTCTCGATTATTTAGCACCTTCCAACAACTCTTGATAAAGTTTTTCTATTTGTTCTCAATGCTTGAATTGTCTTTCTAATGAGATGAGCTTTCTTCATTTGATTACTTACTATTGTTGATGTAATGACACGTCATGTGACATTATTATCTTTTGTGCATGAGGTGTTACCCACACTCTCATATGCACTCAATAGATTCTTTACAATAGATTTTTCACTTGAAGCCTCTGATGTTCTTATTTAATTTCTTCACAATAGTTGGAATCTTCCAGTCTCATTTAATTTCTCAAATAACACTCTCTAAATATTATGAGCATATCTTCTACAAGTGCGCTTTGGAATCTTATCTTCCATTGGCTGCAAAATATTGTCATCAATATCAATCAAATACTTGGGATTTCTACACAAAATTCTAGGTGGTGTGCTCAAAGGTAAATTTTGCTCAACATTAAGAATTTCATCAATATTTAAATGAGATGGGATATATGCCATACCTTTGATCAAAGATGGAAGAGATGATGTACCTTGAAGTTGAGATAGGAAAAATGGTGTACCTCCTCCTTCACATGTGAGTGATGATGTACTTTCAACTCGAGATGTGGTAGATGGTGTCCCTTCATCTTGATTTGTGGTTGAGGATGTGTCTCCAACTACGGTATTCAAATATCTCATAGCACAAAGGTTTTTCATTCATTCTCTTTGTGCCGCCAATACCATATCTCTCATTGATGGTTTAGGTTCCTCTTCAATTGGAATGTCTTCTACTATCATGTCCAATTTCATTTTCTCATGAAGTTCCCTCATTTTTGCTACTTTCTTTGCATTCTTAGCTTCTTTCTCTTCTTGTGTTAGTTTAGTCCTTGATCATTTCCTTGACAGGAAGAATTTTTTTTGTAGCATGAAAAAGAGATAAATATTAGTTCCACCATAGTACTATAGAGTAAATAAATAACTTACACAAATCTAAATTTTGTCATGAAATTACAATACACACAATATATGACAGTCCAAAAGAGGTATGAGGAGAGGTAGAAAAGGGCATGAAGAGGGTAGAAAGAAAGTGCAACAAAATCCATTCAACTCAATGACACATGTGTAATTATAAAATTCAAAAAAATCCATACAAATAAATGAAATATTTTTCATTCAACCCTTCATACAAAATCCATACAATCATCATGCAAAAGAGTAAATGTCTCTCAACCATGATGAATAAACAAGTGCACTAAGAACACATGGTATAGGAGTTTAATGCAACCTTCAAACAAAACCAATACAATATCTATGTCATATAGAATCTCATTAGAAACTCAAATAAAACCTATACAACTCAATGACATATACATTATTAAAAATTAAAATAAAACTAATACAATCAAAACACACTATCATAAATATTGCTAACCATGATGCATGGTTAAGAACACTAGACACATAATGTAGGAGTTTGATGCACTATATTCATGATGGAAGGTTCACTCAAAATGCATGAAAAAAAAGGATACTATGTCATTAAACCTTAATGCACACCATTTATGACATATCAAATTTAATCCATTACACACTAGAGTTGATGTCACTCAACCATGGTGAATGTGCAAGCACACTAGGCATGACATAATAGTTTCATGTATATTAGCCATATAAGTAATGCCATTATTCCTAATGCATAAGTGCACTAGGACACACCATAATACTAAATAACATGCATGGTATTTGATGACATAAAATCCTTATAATCAATTACACATAGTTAATGTCATCAATCCTAATGCATAAGAACACTAGGAACATTGTGCAACCTTCTTGGCATTTTATTTTCATCTCTAGCCACCAAAATTGCTAAATATTCACTATATCATACCTTAACCAGCATTTTCATTTGGAATCTTTGTCATATATAAGTGATTTTTTCTAGTTTGGGGTGAAGTTGAAGTTGTTTCCTAGCAATAGAGGGTTTGAAAACAAGTTTGCAACAATTACTTTAGAGAGTGTGAGGAAGATGAGGGAAATGTTCCAATAAAGGGAGCCTTCAAGGAGGTTAAAAAGTGTTTTTTGTGGTCTCTGTGGAAATATACTCAATTCAAACTATGGTACCAAAAATCCCTAAAGATATACCTTCTACTAGTTAGAGAAGAATATAACAACAATAGATCATATTGCAATGAGTTTAGCAAAGGACATTGTGGAGGAAGAGATTAAGGTTAGATAAGGGAATAAAGGAAGAAACTATGTGGATACTACAACAATGCAAACCATGATTTGTTTGGTTTCCCAAGAGTTGCATGATACAATAAGTGTTGGAAAGAGACACTACACAAGTCATCTAGTGTTGTCATTGATGACAAACCTAGTCAGTGATTCAATCCAAACGTCAGTATTTGTTGGTACCAGAAGTTAGATTGAAGTTTTGTGTTAACTATCAAGCTAGAACAGAGCATCCGACAGAGTTGTGTTATTCAATTCATATACCAATTTTTTGTTATCATTTTGTGTTGTGGACCTCAAGGAAGATATTTCGATGTATGAAATATGTTATCTTTGAATCTTAGAGCCTCGTATCAATTGGTGTGTAAGTTAGAAGATCCGGTTGACTGATTTTTTGTCTAAAAGTGCAAGAAGGCCGACTAAGTGAATATAGCATGTTGTGGATCTTCGAGGAGTAATTGTTTGAAGTGTTTCGTGTTTGAGGATATTTTTTTGGGTCTTCACTATGATGTGGTCGACTTTGGTTGGTGCGCATTGAAAATTATCTATAGATTGAGCCAACGGTTTGTAAATATTTTATGTTTTGTTGAAGCCAACATGTGGTTGATTAAATATTTAGTTGTCGATATATATAAGTGATCATTTATATCATTTGGATGTATGTACGAAGTGTGTTGATGTGTGTTGCAAAAGTTAGAAGGATTGTAGAGCGATTATGTACAATTTCACTTGTGTAGAAAAGGATTTGTAATCCGAATTAAAGTAGACAGAGTAGAAGAGTAGAATCAGACTAAAGGTCAAGAATGCGATTGATGTGATTAACCCGAACTGAAATCAGGAATTAGTAGATGCTATTCTCTTAGTTCAAATCTTCTGGATGTAATCCAAATGTTTTTATAAGACATTGAGTCTTGTTTTTGTATGTGAGTAGTGAGCTCTAGGTAGTGTGCCTGAACACATGTGCATTCCCATTTGTAAACACTTATATTTGAATATACTCATATTGTGGATTGACCTCCACCGTGGTTTTTCCCCTAATAGGGTTTCCACGTAAAAAATCCTTGTGTTATGGTACTGTGGTTGATTGCTTTGTGTTCTTGCATCTTACTTTTGGTTCAATGCTATAAGTGGTTTAAAGATCAGGTTAATAAAGTTAAATTTTGTAGAACACTGATTCACCCTCCCTCTTAGTGTTCCTTGATTCCAACAATTAGTATCAAAGCCTAGTTCCTTGGAAGAAGTTTAAAATCTTGGGGAAGATCCGGGATTGTGATTCAATAGATTCAAGCAGTCTTCAACAACAAATTTTGGTGGCACTAGATGATCTTGATCAGTCCAAATTTGAAGTTTGAGAATTGCAGGAAAGCCTCATGAATGCTAAGAAATTCATTCAATCATTGAAAGATAAAATCATTGAGTCTAGGGAAAAGAGAAAGGAACTCTGTGATCAACTTAAACAAAAAGAAAGTAAGAGCATGGAAGGTGAACACCTGAGTCAAACCTTGAAGGAAAAGACAGAATAATGTGAAAAGTTTGCCAGAGAAAATGTTGTCCTAAAGCATGAGATGGAATCTATTGTGATGAGGATGACCAAGGAGATTGAAGACAAAAAGAAGAATGAAGAGAATCTTGCTCAGTCCTTGAAAGAAAAATCTGAAGAATGCAGCTGAATTACTAATGGATTTAATCAGTTGGAGCTTGAATTGGAACAATCCAGAAATAATGAAGAAGAGCTTGAAAAGAAAATTGTAAATCTTAGAGATGAACTTGCTACTGCAAATGAATTCAAGGAGAAGTTCAAGATTAGCTTAGCCAAGCTTGATGAACTGATTAAAAGTTAGAGGACTGGAAGTGAGAAGCGAGGTCTTGGATATGAGAAAGGAGAAAGTTCCAGATCTGGACAAAGGAGAGGAAATCAGATGAACAAAGCTGGAAGGTATCCAATAAGACAACCTAATGCTCAAAAGTTCAATGGTTACTATTTTTTTTGCAATAAATTTGGTCATATGGCTACTCAATGTAGAAGTAGAATGAATCCAAGTGGTCCATCATTCTTCGATCAGTGTTTCAATTGCAATAAGTATGGTCATAAGTTAATTGAATGCAAAAATATGTCAAACAACCTTTTCAATAGAGATGTAAGATGTTTTACCTACAATAGATTTGGCCATATTGCTAACTAGTGCAAATCAAGAGAAAATCAATGGAACAACTAGTCTGGACAAAGAAATGTGGTGTGCTACAATTGCAACAAATTTTGTCACATTGCTAGATTTTGTAGAAGTAGGAAGGATCCAGTAAATCAAGGGAAAAACATGCAGAAGGATGTAAAGGGAAAAGGAAAAGTTACTACAGATGAGATTAGAAAGCAAATGAAGAAGACATGGGTGAAGAAGAGTCCTTTTGATGCAGGAAATAGTTCCGCACCAGAATTTGGTTCTAGAAATTCCTCTGGGAATTAGTTTATGGCCTTTGTCCTAGGGGGAGTTCTCAAGAAAATCATTTAACTCCCTTGTCAGTAGTTGGTACCAAAATGTGGCAGATAGCATTGATTGCATTAGTGATTGAAGGTCCGTAGAAGAATTTTCTTTCACAATCTATGAAAATAGGGTATCCGGAAGACCTAGGGCAAAATAATTTATTGCAATGAGAAAGTTAGGTGCATGAATGATAAAAAGTCATTTCTATCCCTCATTTGTCATATTACATTTTGAGAAGAAGAAGTTTGGAGAGCTCTGCAAGCAAAATTTGGTGAGATACAAGTTTAAAGGCGATTCGGCGATCAAACCCTAATCCGATGAAAGGTATTTATCTATAAACTCGTGAACTTGAGAATTATGGAAATGGCTACTCCATTGGTTGTCGATATTAAGGATAGGCCCTGTCCAAAATTCAAATGGCACCCATTCAAATCCATCGAGATAGAACCATTAGGTGCATTTTCTTCTGTTCTGTATGGTGTTTTGCATATTGAAGATATTAGAGCATGCATTCATGTTAATGTTGAAGAATTAGGAAGTTCCCAGTTGCTAAATTTGTATACCAATCACATTATGGGAGAAGATTTCTATGTAAAACTTGAATTCAAAACTCTGGAGTAGAAGAAGTTCACTCAGATTATGAAATTTCCCATATTCGAAGAAAATGAATGGGTTTGGTACATATTGAGTCAAGTGCATGCCGAGTTCATGTGATTAAGTCAACCTTTCAAGATTACAAAGGAAGCTATAAGGATTGTTACTGGTTTGAATTCATTTGGTGGGTTGCTGACATTGAAATCCATGAAGAATCAAATAGTCACAGATGCAACCGGTTCAGTTTTTTACAAGAGAGCCATGACAATCAATGATATCATCAAAGTGGATGTTAGATTTGCCTCTATGGTCATTGGTTACAAAATCTATCACTCCAGCTGGGATAATTATGTATTTGATATAGCAATCTATGCAGCATATCAGATGATCAAAGAAAATGCAGAATATGACCTATGTGAGTTACTCTGGAGCCAGTTAATTGAAAATCTTGGCAAAATCAAGAAGGATAAGAACTCTTTCAAGTATGGTAATATGTTGTGTCTATTCGTCTACTTCATGAATGAAGTTCTGGGAGTTGGAAAAGTGCATTGGCAAGGTGATAAATTAGTAGCTATTCAAATTAGAGACATCTTGTATGGAATTGGTGACAACAAAGTTATAAAAATTGCTATCTAGGGTTATTTCAAAAGTTTTTAGAATGAGTGCAAGCCAGGGAAAGGATTCCCACATCTATTATGGAAAAGTATAAGGACACAATTTGCTTCATGGTTGATATTGATCAATACTTAATGGAAGCCGTAGAACCTAGAACAGTGTGGATAATGCCTATGGGTTATGAGGTTGAGGAACAAATTTTGGAGCTATATGCTCAATGCTTGCTAAGTAAACCTCAGGATCCAAAAGAAGAAATGTTTGATACCTTTGAGGAAAAGAATATGGAAGTTCATGAACAATTGAAGAAGCCTATGATAATCTGGAAGGTAAGAAGAGAAGTTGAAGATTTTGCAGAAATCATGGGGATATCAGCTGAAGCTGTGAGAGAAGCTAGAAGGAAAAGAGAACAAGTTGAAGCAGGAGAGCCAACTAGAACTGAGTCTACTAGTCTGACAACATCCTCTACTAGATCTAGATCCACAAGGAGCTTTGATCTCTCATCTAGTCCTATAAAGAAATAAAGCCCTATGAAAGCTCAAGCCAAGACATCTAGTAGAGAAGGAAAGAGGAAGAAGGACAAAAGCACAAGAGTCTATGTTGTTGTTTTAGAAGATGAAGAAATTGAATTTGATGAAGAGGTAAGAGAAATAAAGCATAAGGGCTCCAAGGCATCAAAAGTCTCTAAGGACAAGCCCTCCAATGAAGACAAAGCAAAGAAAAAGATGAAAACTGATAAATCAAGTATGTCTGTAGAGGAAGTGGAAAAATCCTTGATTAAGGATGGTAATCTTAGGCCACTTTGTGAATGGTATGACACCTTTGATAGTGTCGGTCAAAGAATTCTTGAGGAAGCTGCACTAAATTATTTGAATAATTTCAATATAACTCTCATTGAAATAATGTCTGAGTTACCTAAAGGTCTGTATGAAGTCTTAGAAATGAGGAGAGTGAGTGCAAGAATTGAAGAAGAGAAAATGAGAGAATGGATACTTGTTGATCTGTGTCTGGTGATGTCTCTAGAAGAAATGAAGAAAATTCTAAATGATGCAAAAATGGATTTTAAGAGCATGACAAGGGTGAATAAGCTGATGATTGGGGAAACTAAAGAGGTGGAAAAAGACACTGAGAAAATCCTTAAGGAAATTCTGTTAAAGAACAAATACAATGTTGTTTCTGAAGAAGCTCATAGTGAAGATGCTCCATATGGTCTGGTAAATGAAGAAGGAAAAGAAGATACATTTGAGGATACTCTGAATCCTCTTGACATGCAAGATGCTAAAATACCTATGGAGATTGAAGCCCCTAAAGAGATGTCAAGTGAAGAAGTAGAGATTCCTAAAGCCAAGGAAGAATCAGTGATTGCAGAAATGAAGGCTGAGGTAAAAGAGATTGTTGTGGAAGCAAGACACTGCTAAGGAAGTAAAAGAGTTTTTGGAAGAGCAACATGAGGAGTTTGATCTTGAACTAGTTAAAGGTCCTATCAACTTGGCCACGCTATCTCCTATTGAGAAGTTGAAGGTAGCATCGTTTTCTTAGGCCAAGGAAAGGGAGGAAATACTGAAATCTCATATTGAAGATAGTGAGCTACTGAGCCTTGCATCCAGTATCATTGAGAAGATCATGCCTACTTATGTCAAGGAGTCATCCGATTCTCCATCCGGTCAGCTGAAGAAACTTGTCAATTATGTAAGTACTCACTTTGAGTCACTTGAAAAGTCAGCTATGGATAAGGTTCAAAAGGAATTTGATACTAACAGGTTCAATAGATTAAAGGGGATGATTGCTAATAATAAATTTTTGTTAGCTCCTATGTAAAGAATATTGAAGATGCTTTTTCTGAAGGTGGAAACATTTATAAGTCATGTTTATCTTTTTCTAAGTTCACTGAAGACACTAAAAAGAAAATGAAGGAATATGGGAAACATTTAGCAGATATTTCTCAAGCATTTGATCCTCTAACTGTTTTTGTTGATAAGAAAGAAGGTCAAGTTATATCCCTGCTTGAAAAAATTAAAAATTTGAAGCATGAAGAAGGAAAAATTGTTGAAAGGGTTTGTGAGCTCAGAGGATTGATTGGTCCTAAAATGGAGACAATGCTTAGTGCATTGAAGGAAGCACAGGATGCTATGGCAGTCAGGGATCCGACAAACCTTGAGTCAGCAAAGATGAAATCTTACTTATTATGTGGTCACATGACTATTTTAGAGAGTCTCAAAAAGAGTTGGGACACTAGTTTGAGCTTTTTGAAGAGTAATTTTGCAAACATAATCAAGTTTATGTAAGTTGTAGAAGCATGTTTGTACATATGCAGTTTGTTCATTGTAATTTTGTTTGATTTTTGGTATGCGGTTTCTCGCCTTTGCCATTGATGTCAAAGGGGGAGAGTGGGACAATGAAAAATGTCATATTCATCTCAAGGGGAGTTGTGATTAGGAGTTGTGTTTTGAAGTTTTGGGATTGGCAGTGTATTCATGTTGGTACTGATCTGACACTTATTCATTTTTCACTAAGTGTTGCCATCAATGCCAAAGGGGGAGATTGTTGGCAAGAGGCACTGCACAAGTCATCTGGTGTTGTCATTGATGGAAACCCTAGTTAGTGATTTGATCCATACATCAATATTTGTTCATACCAGAAGTCAGATTGAAGTTTTGTGTTAATTGTCGAGCTAGAACAAAGCATCTGACAGAGTTGTGTTTTTCAATTCATATGCAAATTTTTTGTTATCATTTTGTGTTGTGGATCTTAGGGAAGATATTTTGATGTATGAACTATGTTTTCTTTGAATCTTAGAGCCTCATATTGATTGGTGTGCAAGTTAGAAGATCTAGTTGACTGATTTTCTATCTAACAGTGCAAGAAGGATGACTAAGTGAATATAGCGTGTTGTGGATCTTCAAGGAGTAATTGTTTGAAGTGTTTCATGTTCAAGGATATTTTTTTGGGTCTTCACTATGTTGTGGCCGACTTTGGTTGGTGTGCATTGAAAATTATCTATAAATTGAGCCAACGGTTTGTAAATATTTTATGTTTTATTGAAGCCGACATGTGGTTGATTAAATCTTTAGTTGCAGATATATAAGGAATAATTTATACCATTTGGATGTATGTACAAAGTGTGTTGATGTGTGTTGCAAAATTCAAAAGGATTGTAGAGAGATTATGCACAATTTCACTTGTGCAGAAAAGGATTTGTAATCCGAATTAAAGCAGACAAAGTAGAAGAGAAGAATCAGACAGAATGTCAAGAATGTGATTGATGTGCTTAACCGGAACTAAAATCAAGCATTAGCAGGTGCTATTCTCTCAGTTCAAATCTACTAGATGTAATCCAAATGTTTTTGTAAGACAACGAGTCTTCTTTTTGTATCTGAGCAGTGAGCTCTAGGCAGTGTGCCTGAATGCATGTGCATTCCCATATGTAAACACTTATATTTGAGTATACTCATATTGTGGATTGACCTCCATCGTGGTTTTTCCCCTAATAGGGTTTCCATGTTGAAAATCCTTGTGTTATGGTGCTGTGGTTGATTGCTTTGTGTTCTTGCATCTTACTTTTGGTTCAATGCTATAAGTGGTTTAAAGAATAGGTTAATAAAGTTAAATTTTGCAGAACACTGATTCACCCCCCCTCTCAGTGTTCCTTTATTCAAAAAATAAGAGTAACCAAATCACTATAAAGAGTAAAGAATTGTCTAGGTTAAAATGTGCCAAGAGGGGCTAAGGTTATAATGAGAATTTTCAAAGGAACCCCCCTTGAATGCTCATAAATGTCAAAAATTAAAAACAAACAATGATGAACATGGAATATGCATTTTAACAAAATCTAATCTAATCCCTTAGTGAAATCTAATGCATTTGATTAAGGCTATGTATGTTGAGCACTCATAATTTGGAATACTTAGCAAAATATAATCCTAAAATCAACATGATAACAAAATCAAAGCATTTTATTAAGCATGTATGATAAGGGATGATACATAAGCATAATAGAATGAAGGAAAATGTAAAGACCGTGTATAAAGACCTGACATACCTTAAAAATGAAGATTCAAATGAAGAAACTACCCAATTATGTGTAGTATTTTTCTTCTTGCATCAAACTCCTCAACAATTTGAGCTTTTCAAAACTTTCTTCCTTTTCAACATTCAATTGTATATAACTCTAATAAAATTACTAAAAACTATACAATTAACCAATGTATAATGTTAAATTATAACAAATCGATCATAGTTAACATTGCAACACTACAAATATTGAAACTTGAGTTGATATAATCAAACTTGACGTAAAAAAATTATTATTTCCTCCTTCTTAAGTTGGAAAACTAGAAAAAGGTGGTGGAAATTTGATGCACAGGTGGTGCAATGTGTAAAATTTGCATGCACTCTTCCCAACAACATAAAAAAGTGTTTTTTTGTTGGATCACATGCAAAAGTAGGAGAATAACAAGTCATGTGGGCCTGGATCACAGGTATCCTATCTATTTTACCATTTTTAGAGCAAGACAAAATGTACTCACATTATAATGTGAGCACATTTTAGCTTGCTCTAAAAACAACCATATTTCAAGTTTTCCAAAATATACTCACATTTTGAAAAAGTTAATTTTGTAAAGGTTTATTAACTATTATCATGTGTCAATAGGGGCTTCAGTTAAGGTACATCAATGTGACCTATATTTGACCAATTATGACATCTTCTAAGTGCTATATATGTATCATTTTGTGTGCGATATGAAGTTCCACCATAATTCCCTATACGCTCAAGCCTGTACATTAACCCTCAACCTTGTATCTTAAATCCTAAACCCTAAACACTTTACCCTATACCCTAAAATCTCAACCATAAACTCTAAACCCTAAACCCTTAAACCCTCATCCCTTAAACCTGATCTTACCTCTATCTCACCTCTCTCTCACCTCCCTCCCTCTCTCCTTCAATCTCTACTTCTCTCTATCTCACCTCCCAATCTCTCCTTTTATACTTATCCATTTGTCTCTCTCTTTCTCTATCTTTGTCTCTTTTTCTCTATCTTTATCTATGTCTTTCTCTCTCTCTCTCTCTCTCTCTCTCTTTGTATTTCTATCTCTCTTTGTGTCTATGTCTATCCCTTTCTTTGTCTCTGTCCCTATCTCTATCTTTGTCTCTCTTTGTCTCTCTCTATCTCTTTGTCTCTATCTCTATCTCTATCTCTGTCTTTGTCTTTGTCTCTATCTCTGTCCCTGTCTCTATTTTTCTCTCTATCTCTATTTCTATCTATCTCTCTTTGTTTGTCTCTCTATCTCTATGTCTCTCTATCTCTTTCTCTCTCTCTCTCTCTCTCTATCTATTTATCTATCTATCTATCTATCTATCTATCTATCTATCTATCTATCTATCTATCTATCTATCTATCTATCTATCTATCTATCTATCTATCTATCTATCTATCTCTGTCTTTGTCTCTTTCTCTATCTCTATCTCTGTCTCTATCTCTATCTCTATCTCTATCTCTATCTCTATCTCTATCTCTATCTTTGTCTCTATCTTTTCTCTATCTCTATCTCTGTCTCTATATCTATCTTTGTCTCTATCTCTATCTTTGTCTGTCTTTGTCTTTGTTTCTATCTTTGTCTCTATCTTTGTCTGTCTCTATCTTTGTTTATCTCTATCTCTGTCTCTCTATTTCTCTATCTATATGTATGTCTATCTTCCTCTCCCTCCCTCCATCCCTCCTCCCTCTCTCTCTCTTCCTCTCTATCTCTGTCTCTGTCTCTATCTCCCCCCCTCTGTCTCTCTCTCTCTCTCTCTCTCTCCTCTATCTATCTATCTCACCTCTCTCTCCTTCACTATCTCCCCCTCCCTCTCTCCTACCCTCTCTAATTGTGTCTATCTCCCCTCTCCCTCTTTCTACGTACCTCTCGCTCAATCACTCCCTACCAATCCATCTCTAGTTCTCTCTATCCCACCTCTCTCTCACCTCCCTATCTCTACTCCCCCCTCTCTCCTTAAACCATTAAATCCTCAACCGCAAAAACTTTCTCAACCCTAATCCCTCAACCCTCAACCCTTAAACCCTAAACCCTCAACCACTATACCCTCAAGCCCCTCAAGTCCCATGCATCCCGGCCCCTTACCATTAGGCCAAGGCCATCCCTTAAAACCAGCCCCTTAAACCCTTAATCCCAACCCTCTACATGGGACCCTCAAACCTAATCCCTCAACCCTGCCCTCAACCCTCTCCTCTCAACCCAATACCCTAAAACCTTGGCCTATACCCTCAGTTCTCAGCCCTCTCTATCATTCCCTCCAGCCCCTCTCTCTCTCTCTCTCTCTCTCTCTCTCTCTCTCTCTGCTCATATATATATATCTCTCTCTCTCTCTCTCCTTTTCCTTCTCTCTATCTCCTTCCTCCATCCATCCCCTACCTCCTTCCTTCCATCCATCAACCCTTAAACCATCCAACCTAAACCCCTAAACACTCAGCCCTTCCAAGTCCTTAAAACCTTCATGTCTTAAACCCTCAACCTAGTCCCTCAGCCCTATGCCCTCAGCCCATTTAGTCCATCCCTAAACCCATCGCCCTCAGCCCTCCATCAGCCCATTTAAGGCCTCCCATTGATCCCTCAGTCCCTCAGTCCCTAGTCCTTGACCATCAGCCTAGTCCTCGGCCAGCATTCAGGCTCCTGAGTCCCTCGGCCCATTTACACTCTGCTTCTTTCTCCTTCATCCACTCCTTCCTCTCCACTATCCTCCATCTACCCTCTGGTCCCTCTCCCCCCCTCTTCCATCCCCTCTCTCCTATTCCACCTCTCCTCCAGTCCTCTATCTCCTCTCTCTCTCTCTCTCTCTCTCTCTCCTCCTTAAACCCTAAACCCCTCCCTCATCCATTTCCCCCTCCATATTCCTCACCCCTCAGCCCTCAAGCCCATATCCATCCAGGCCCTAGACCCTAGGCCCTGGAAGTCCTCAGCCCAGCCATTCTCAAGCTTCCTCCACTCGACCCCTCAGTTCCAAGATGTCGGCCTAGGCTCTCTGACCCTCAGCCTTAAGTCCTGAAACCTTGAGCCCTCAACCCTTTTACCAAACCTTCCATGCCAATCCCTCCTTAGGCCATAACCATCAACCATCAGCCACATGGCCTTGTCCCTTAAACCCTCCCCTCCTACCTCCAGCCAAATACCTAAGCCCTCAACCTCAGCCATGTCCTTCCTCAGCCCATGTCCCTCAGCCTAATCCCTCAACCCTTGCTTAAGCCCCTGTCCCTCAGCCCTTAAAACCCTCAGCCACTCTACCATCTGCCTATAAATTAAACCCTCTACCTATACATTTGGATCCTCAACCATAATCCCTCAGCCCTATACCCTCAGGCCCTCAGCCCTAAACTCTAGCTCTAATCCTTAAATTCTCAATCCTCATCCCTCAGCCCTTAAGCCCTTGACCATCAGCCCTCAGCCCCTCCAGCCCTTAAATCCTTGTACCTCAACCCCTCTACCCTATACATTAAACCTTCAATCCTCTACCCTATAAATTAAACCCTCAACTCTCAATTCTCAACTCTCTACCTTAAATACATTGGACCTTCAACCCTAATCCCTCAACCCTATACCCTAAACCCCCCTACAGCCCTTAATTATACCAGCCTTACCCTCTTGTTAAACCCCTTAGGCTCCTTCCCAATCCCTTACCCATAAGGCCTCCTCAGCCCTCTCACCCTGTTTACCCTATACATTGGACCCTCAACACTTAAACCCTAAACCCTAAACCATTAAACCCTCTACCCTATACATTAAATACTCAAATCTAATCCCTCAAACCTATACCTTAAATCCTCAAACCTAATACCTCAACCCTATACATTAAACCCTCAACCCTCAACCCTAATCCCTCAACCCTTAAACCCTAACCCCTCAACCCTTAAACCCTAAAGCCTCAAGCCTCACCCCTCTACCCTATACATTAAACCCTTAACCCTAATACATCAACCATATACCTTAAATACCCTAGCACTTAAACCCTCAGCCCACCCTAATCTTAAGCCCTCTTAATCCCTAGTCCATGTAACCCCCAGCCCTAAATCCCTCCCTCAGCTCTTTAGACCCCTTAAACCTTAAACCCTAAACCCTATCCCTCGGCCCAACCCACTGTACTATACCTTAAACCCTCAGCCCTTGGGCACTATTGTTTACCCTCAGCCCTTAACCCTAAACATCTAATTCAGCCCCCTTAAACTCTAAACCCTCAAGCCCTAATCCATTAACCCTGGCCCTAGCAACCCTTAAACCTACAACCAGCCAGCAACCCAATGCCAATCTTAACACCATAATGGACCTATATCCTATACACTTAACCTTGGAAACTCAAACTTGAACATTATCCCTCAACCCTCAAACCTCTACCCTATACTTATGCCCTAAACTCTCAACCCTCATCCATATTCCTTATACCCTCAACCTTAAACCCTAAACCCTATATCTTAGACACTGAACCTTGAACACTATTCATCATCTATAAACTATCAACCATATACTTGAACCCTAATCCCTCAATCCTCAACCCTATACCTTAAACCCTAAATCCTACACCCACAAAACCTCATCCCTATACCCTATAAACTCACCCTTATACCCTAAACCATGAATATTATCCCACAACCCTATACTTAAAACCTAAACCATATGTACTCTCAACCCAAGTCACCCTATTCCTTATACCCTTAATCCATATCATAAACCCTAAACCCTAAACCCTATACCTTACACACTTAATCTTATACACTCAACAAGCTGAATATTAACCCTCAACTATAACCCTCAACCCTATGCCCTATACAATCAACCTATTACTTAATCCCTAATCCCTCTAATGGGTTCATTTATTAGCCTATTTTTTGTTGTTTTTATGCATACTTTAAGACATTACCAGACAATCCTTTAAGACAATATTCATATGGTATGCTATCTTTTCATGCTTATTATACAACCTTGGACCTAAATTATAGTAGTGGAAATATAGTTATGATATATTAGCATTGCATGGTTTCTATGTGAGTATGTATGAAATGTGATGAAATTCTATGTTTAATCATGGTAGTTAGCTTTGTGTATATGTTTTGTGGATTAACCTCTTGTAGCCCAAGAAGACGCTATAGCTCGCATCAAAAGGAGGACTTGGAAAACAAAATAGGGGAAGTGCCAAATCAAGTTGAATGCAATAACTACCATGTGGAGGAACCTGATGGAGTTAGTTGTGCATCATTATGAAAGTGAATAAGGTGCTGAGAAGAAGAATTATTTTGTTGATAGGATTTTGGATAATTGTTTGTGTGTTCCACATGTAAATATATTTTGTAGAGTTTCAATTCTATTAGAAATCTTGTCTCTTTTTAGTTGGAGTTTGAGTAATTCAATCTTAACTATATACTCTAATATCTAGGAGTTGTGTTTAGAATAAACTCCCCCGTGCTTGTATATAGCTGGTGGTTGAGTCCTTAGATAGTCTTGTCGATTCTGTATTTTGTTATTAGTTATTTTCCAGTGTTTAGTTATCATCTACAGACACGTTGATTATTCATAGATCATTTCCTTGAATACAATCAGTGAGGAAGATTTTGTGTAATCTTTTGTGATGCATAATGAATGAAGTTCAAGTTCATATGAATGCATAGAATATGAAGATTTAGATTTGGTTTTAGTTAAGTGGAGACATCCACTTGAATAGGCCACTCAAGGTAACTATTCTTCACTACATTTGCAGTTGTTTATTTCTATTAATCATTGCTTTATAAATGGCATGTAAGCTAGAATAGACTCTCATATTGTAAATGTCAATAATGATTGTTCATGTGCATGATAACATTTAAATGTTTTATAGTACTCCAGAGGTTAGAAAATGTTTAGTTACTAGTTTGAGTAGTTTTGAGTTAGTTTTAGTAATTCTTTGTTAACAATAGTTTAGTTATAGGTTATGTTGTAGGCACCCATAGCCATTAGCGCTAGATTACTTCTCTCACTATTATGCATTTCTATGATTTTCCAACAAGTATAATACCTTGAATAGGATAAATTACGAAACCTTAGGTCTCTTAAGTCATGTATAGTGTAGTACCATCACAAGTTTACAAACCTTGGTTGATAATTTAATGAAATATTTACAATGTTGAGTGGACTATTTAGGTAGTCATACCTCTGAATTGTGTATTTTTTACCAAGTTTACATTAACATTGTGGAAGACCGCTATTATACAAAGCCATAGTTATTGTATGTAGAGGCATAGAGACTCTTTGGGAAAATTTCTCCCCTCTACATGCTAAGAAGCCATGGTAGAAATTGTTGATTCTAGTGCTCAGAGAGAGGGTAATACTAAAGAATAAATTTCCCTATCACCAACATCTACTACACATACAAAGGGGACATACTGAACCATGGGTGATGCAGTGGATAATCCTGAATGGGAAACCTTCAAGTTTCCAATCACCAACCAATAAAGGACTACTGTGTTGAAGAATATCCCTTCTTCAACATTACTAATCTTTTATGGGTTGGTGACTAAAGATCTAGACACATTTATGTTTGATTTTGATGTCCTATACAAGAGTTATGACTATACTTATGATGCTCATAGGATCAAGCTCCTCCTTGCCACTCTAAAAGATGTAGCCATAAGATGGTTTATGTGATTAAGCAAGGATGTTGTTCCTAATTAGGATACCATAAAAATATTATTCTTGGATAAGTACCAACCCATAAAATAAGTTATTTGACGAATCCATCAAGTTAGTATTTTTGAGGGGAGCTAATGAGGACTGCATAGATGCCATCAATATTATTGGGCAAGGGAATATATCTCAAATACCATTTGAATACATCTGCAAGGTTTGCATAAATTACTTTAGGACCTTCACTAAGAGGCCAAGAGGAGAGAGGGCATCCAATATTGGAAAATTATCTAATGGGGTTTCAAAGACGAAGTTAAGCAATTTGATGTGCAACATGAAGGAGGACATTATCAGTCACTTGGAAACTTAGTTGGAAACTCTCCACATAAAGAAGAAGCAAGAGGAAGTTGAAGCAATGCTCATTGAATACTAGCCTATTTGTAGACAAAGGAAAGCAAACTGTAAATGCAAGATGGTGGCTAGTATTCAACAAGATAAAATAGAAAAACTTGACTTTCAACCACTTGAAGGAGAGGATGGATAACTATTTTACATAGGTCAAGGAAGGCCATGGAAACAAAGACAAGGTATACCACAAGAGCCTCTTAACTTCAATTCATCCTTTCCCATTGGAAATTATAATTTTTTTACTTAGAATTCTCAACCCTGGCCAGTTAATCAAAATCAATGGAAAACTCCTCAACAATGACCACAACCTCAACAAAAATTGGAACCAATAGCAACCAAATACTTGGTCACAAAAAAAATTCTAGGTTATAATTACAATCCCCAATGGCCAACACAACAGAACCAATGACAGTCTCAATGGAAAAAAGGCTAGTAGTGTCAGCAACAAAACATGAATTATCAACAACCTATGTTTCCTTCTCAACCCCAACAACACACCATTATGCCTCCATCAAATCCTACATATCAACCACATAGACCAACATAATTACCTTCCCAATCTGCACCTAACACTAACAAAAACCCTGTCCAATAGGCTTATACTAATGAGGCTATGCAATACCCCACTTATGGGGTAGAGGTGAGTGATGTCCACCTTAGGTCAGGGAAACAACTAGCTAGATCTTCATCCACTCAAATCACTGAGATGGAGGATGAGGAAACTGCAGTTGGAGCTTTAGACAAATCACCTCTAGAACTTGAGTCAAATCAAGTACACTAAACTACCTTAAGTCCAAAGCCTCCTTTCCCTGAATGCTTAGCCATTCAAAAGAATCAGACCCAAGATGAGACAAACCTGTTGGGTCAAATTAGGGATGTAAATATCAATATTCCTCTCATCCAAGCTATTAAGGACATTCCAATATATACCAAGGCAATTAGGTACCTATGACTTAAGAAACCAGGGAGGAAAAGGAAGGATCCTCAGATAGTTCATGTCCTAGGAAACCTTACAAATATCATGTTAGGAAACATAACTATCCCTAAATACATAGACCATGGTAGTCTAGTAGTAAACATTAATATTAATGTGACCCTTGTCAAGAACACCTTGATAGACTTAGGGGCAATAATCAATGTCATGACTAAATAAACAATGCAATTACATTAGTTATCCAACCTTATGTTGGCAACAGAAGGGAAGACAACTGAGAGGGGGGGGATGAATTAGTTGTCATATAAATTAAACTTAATAAACTTATTCTCATATTTGATAAATAAACATGAAAGCATAAACCATCACCATATTAGAAACACAAATAACACCAAGATTTTTTATGTGGAAACCCTGTTAGGGGAAAAACCACGATGGAGGTTAGTCCACAAGATTATACTCTGTTAAAAGTATAAAGGAATTATAAATGGGGAATGCACATGCATTCAGGCACATTTCCTAGAGCTCATTGCTCAAATACAAAAAGGCTTACTACCCAAAGGAAGACTCATTGTCTTACAGAAACATTTGGATTACATCTGGAAGATTTTGAACTGAGAAAATAGCATCTGCTAATGCCTAGTTATAGTTTTGATTAAGCACATAAACATCTGCTCACTCTTCTTTTTCCTTTGAATGATTAGAACATTATTCACACATAGCACTCACACACTTTTCACACCAATCACACACCACTACATCACATTTCTTTCAAATGGTATAAAAAATCACTCATTTATATCCGCAACTAAGGATAACATCATCTACGTGTCGACATCAACAAAATATAAAATGAGTACAAATTGTCGGCCCATATCAATAAAAAATATCAATGCACACCAACCAATGTTGGCCAAAACATAGTGTGGACCAAAAACAACATCCTCAAACTTGAAACACCTTCAAAAATTATGCCTTGAAGATCCACAACATGCTACAATCACCCTGTCAGCCATGATCATGAAAAACATGAACACACAGAAGAAAATCACCAACTGTGAGCACAACGATCAATACAGACGTAAAACATAGATAGAGAATAATCTAGAAACATCCATGAGCACCATGAATCACCATAGAAGCATCCACAACAATTTAAATTACTAGAATCACATGATCTTCTTTCAGGAACACCAACTGAAGCAACAAAACAATTGTCAGAACACAAATACTCATAACTCGATCAAATATTCATGTGGATCTCTAAAAATTTATGTTGATAAACTAGATATACTTGAAAAAAAACCCTTTAATCCAAAACCTCTTATTATCAGTATATTGAGCTAGCCAACAACATGATAGCTAAACTGAAATTCACTGCATCACTGACAACCTGCAACTTATTTTATTACAATTTTATCAATATCCTCGACATATACAACCTTAAAGACATTAATTCCAATAGTGTTGAAATCAATGAAAACCACATATCAACAATATCCAACACCTTATACCTAGACAAACTATTTTACAATTAGTTGATAGGTTGATAGTTAAGCCTAAATGAATCATTGAAGATTTAGTTATTGCATTAGATTCTTGGGAATATCTTGTTGATTTCATAGTTTTACAACCAAAGGTTAACCTTGTGGGGTATCCACTCATCCTAGGCAGACCATGGTTAGCTATAGTTGATGCATTCATAGGCTATAGGTCTAACAATATAATAATATCTAATGGGACTGTGACCAAGAAATTGGTCCTCTATCCTCTAGCCCAACCTTAAGCTGATCTTCAGCAAACCATTTGGCCCACTTTGGATGAGGAAGATAACCATTCCCTACAAAATTTGATGACAATAGAATGTAACCCTCTATTGGATGATCAGGATAAAGATGAGTTGATTTCTCATATAATACATGATGACTATGGTAGGATCCCCCAACAACAAGATTATCTCACATGCCTACAAGACCCCTTGCAAAGCATTATACCTGCCAATTGCTTAGAAGAAATATCTCAGATATTTCATTCCTTACTACCACAATAGTGTGTACCAATCATTCCAAGCCTTGACCTCTCATTTGTACAAGAATCATCCAAAGAACCAGAAATTATTCCAGGAAGAATGATTAACATAAATAATGCATTGATTGAAGAACAACATAATTCCCTAACTATTGTGTTGAAGGAAAACACAACAACATATGCATGGGACTACCATGATATGAAATTTATAGATCCTGACTTATGTATGCATAGGATATATATTAATGATGGTTATAGAACCATTAGACAACCTCAAAGATGAATGGACCCTGCCTTGAGAGAAATAGTCAAAGTTGAACTTCAAAAAATCCTTGATGCAGGCTTCATTTATCCTATATATGATAGTGAATGGGTTTCACCTTTGGTCATTTTTCCCAAGAAAGGTGGGAAATGGAGAGTATGTGTATATTATAAGGAACTAAACACATCCACTAGGAAGGACTAATTTCCATTTCCCTTTATATTTCAAGTGCTTGAATCTTTAGCAAGGAAGAAGTACTTTTCAGTCCTAGATGGTTTTAGTGGTTACAATTAGATAAGAATTTCTCCAGAAGATTAGGAAAAAACAAAATTTATATGTCCTTGGGGTACTTATGCCTACTATGTTCTACCCTTTGGTTTATGCAATGCTCCAACTACATTTTAGAGGTTAGTGCTCAACATCTTTTTTTATTATGCTCATGATTGTATGGAGATATCTATGGATGAATTCACCACATATGGGGAAACTTATAAGGAAGCCTTTAACAATCTAGAAAAGGTATTAAAGAGATGTAAAAAACACATCTTGTCCCTCAATAATGAAAAGTTCTTTATGATGATGACTCAGGGAATTGTTTTAGGGAATTTTATATCTAGTGTAGGGATTCAAGTTGATCCACATAAGATAGAGATCATTTCTACATTACTTGTTCCACAAAGGCAAAGAGATGTTAGAAGCTTTCTTGGTCATGCAACATATTATAGGAGGTTAATTAAAGACTTCTATAATATTTTTGAACCATTGTTTGTTCTACTAACTAAAGACATAAAATTTGATTGGACACCAGAGTGCCAACACTCCTTTGAAGAACTGAAGAAAGTATTAACATAAGAACCTATTTTGAGGGGGTCAAATTGGACCTTACCCTTCCATATACATACTGATGATTCATATTTTGCTATTGGAGTAGTTTTAGGCCATAAAGAAGTTAACAAAGAATATGTTATTTACTACATTAGCAAGAATCTTTAGGGAGCATGACTAAATTATACTGTTATAGAGAAGGAGATGCTAGAAGCAGTGTATGCTATTAATAAATTTAGGCATTACATCACATGTTATTCAATTTTTGTCCACACAGACCATACCAAGCATGTAGTAGGGGTAGATTAGTCATATGGCTACTCCTTCTACAAGAGTTTGATATCACAATAGTGGACAAGCCTGGTAATGCTAATGTAGTGGATTTTTTTTTTGTCACAATTGCCAACACAATCAACAAAAGGGGTAGTGGATGACTCATTTCCAAATGAGCACTTGTTTGCTCTTAATGTACATGTACCCTGGTATGCTGAAATTACAAATTATTTAGTGATAGGGCATATTCCACCACACTTTTCTCTAAGGGAAAAGCGACAACTGGTACATAAGTGTTTTCCATACTCTTGGATATCTAGTTACTTGTTCTACACTGGCCCTAACAACATCATGAGAAGGTGCATAAGGGAAGATGAAATCTTTGATATCATGAAGGCTTTCCATGATGAACCATGTTTAGGGTTTAGGTTATAAGGTTGAGGATGTAGGGTATAGGGATGAGGGTTGAAGGTGTAGGGCTTAGGGTTTAGGGTATAAGGTTGAGGGTATACGACTAAGTGTATAGGATATAGGGATTAGGGTTTAGGATATTGGGTATAGGGTTGATGGTATTGGGTATAGGGTTGAGGGTTTTGGGTTTAGGGTTTAGGGTACAAGGTTGAATGTAGGGTTTGGGGTTTAATTATAGGATTAAGGTTTGAGGGTATAAGCTTTAGGTATAGGGTATAGGGATGAGGGTGTAGGGTTTAGGGTTTAAGGTATAGGGTTGAGGGATAATGTTTAGGGTTGAGGGTATATGGTTAAGTGTATAGGGTATAGGGATTAGGGTTTAGGATATTGTGTATGGGTTTAGGTTGTACGGTTTAGGGTATAAGGTATAGGGTTAAGGGTTGAGAGTGTAGGGTTTACCATTTAAGTATAGGGTTGAGGGATAATGTTTAGGGTTTAGAGTATAAGGTTGAGGGTATAGGGTATAGGGATGAGGGTTGAGGGTGTAGGGTTTATGGTTTATGGTATAGGGTTGAGGGTTGAGGGATATTGTTTAAGGTTGAGGTATAGGGTTAAGTGTATTGGGTATAGGGATTAGTGTTTAGAATATTGGGTATAGGGTTGAGGGTATTGGGTTTAGGATTGAGGGTTTAGGGTTTAAGGTTTAGGGTACAAGGTTGAATGTAGGGTTTAAAGTTTAAGTATAGGGTTGAGGGATAATGTTTAGAGTTTAGGTTATAAGGTTGAGGGTATAGGGTATAGGGATGAGGGTTGAAGGTGTAGTGTTTAGGGTTGAAGGTATAATGTTGAGGGTTGAGGGATAATGTTCATGGTTGAGGGTATAGGGTTAAGTGTATAGGGTATAGGGATTAGGGTTTAGGATATTGGGTATAGGGTTGAGGGTATTAGGTTTAGTGTTGAGGGTTTAAGGTTTAAGGGTTGAGGTTTGAGGCTTTAGGGATAGGGTTTAGGTTTGAGGGCTAAGGGATTAGGGTTTAAGGGTTGAGGGTTTAAGGGTTTAAGGTTTGAGGGTAAAGGGTTTAGGGTTTAAGGGTTTAAGGGTTTAAGGGTTGAGGGCTTAAGGGATTAAGGTTTAAGGGTTGAGCAATAAGATATTAGGGTTTAAGGTATAGGGTTGATGAATTAGGGTTAAGGGTTTAATGTATAAGGGTTTAATGGATTAGGGTTCAGGGTTTAAGGTTGAGGGTATAAGGCATATGGATGAGGGTTGAGGGTTTATGGCATAAGTATAGGGTTGAGGGTATAATGTATAGGTTAGAGTTTTGAAGGTTGAGGGATAATGTTCAAGGTTGAGTGTCTAAGGTTAAGTGTATAGGGTATAGGGTTTAAGGGTATCTAGGGGTTGAGAGTTTAGGGTTTAAGGTTTGAGGGATTAATGGTTTAAGGGTTGAGGGTTTAAGGGTTGATGGATTAGGGTTTAAGGCATAGTGTCAAGGGTAGAGGGTTTAGGGTTGAAGGTTTAAGGGTTGAGGGTTGAGGCTTTAGGGTTGAGGGTTAAGGGATTAGGGTTTAATGACTTAGAGTTTAAGGGTTGAGGGTTGAGGGTTTAACGTATAGGGTTGAGAGATTAGGGTTGGAAGGGAGAGACTTGAGAGAGGGTGAGGGGGTGGGAGAGAGATACCCGAGAGAGAGAGAGAGAGAGTTATCTAGTTAGGGTGGGAGGGAGAGACTTGAGAGAGGGAGAGGGGGTGGGCCCACTAGCTTGCCAATTCGGTGAAATTGGGAACATAGTGGGCTGTTTGAAAAAATGGGTCCAAGAAATGGGGTTTCCTAGTGATGTACCCCATTTCTTGGACCCATTTTTTCAAATAGGCCCACTAGCTTGCCAATTTGGTGAAATTGGCAATTTAGTGGCTTGTTTGAAAAAATGGGTCAAAGAAATGGGGTCTCCCAGTGATTTTCTTGGAGTCTCCCAGTGATGTAAATCACCGAGAGACCCCATTTCTTGGAACCATTTTTTCAAACATGCCAAGTTAGGTTGCCAATTTCACCAAATTAGCAAGCTAGTGGGCCCACTAGCTTGCCAATTCGGTGAAATTGGGAACATAGTGGCTTGTTTGAAAAATATTGGCAAGCTAGTGGGCCCACTAGCTTGCCAATTCAGTGAAATTGGAAATTTAGTGGCCTGTTTGAAAAAATGGGTCCAAGAAATGGGGTCTCCGATGATTGTAACCGGGATACCCCATTTCTTGGACCCATTTTTTCAAATAGGCCAAGTTAGGTTGCCAATTTCACCGAATTGGCAATCTAGTGGCCTATTTGAAAAAATGGGTCTAAGAAATGAAGTCTCCTAGTGATGTAAATCACCAAGAGACCCCATTTCTTGGACCTATTTTTTAAACAGGCCAAGTTAGGTTGCTTGGCTTGTTTAAAAAAATGGGTCCAAGAAATGGGGTCTCCAGGTGATGTACCCCATTTCTTGGACCCATTTTTTCAAAGAGGCCCACTAGCTTGCCAATTCGGTGAAATTGACAATGTAGTGGCTTGTTTGAAAAAATGGGTCCAAGAAATGAGGTATCCTGATGATGTAAATCACTGTGAGACCCCATTTCTTAGACCCACTTTTTCAAACAGGCTAAGTTAGGTTGCCAATTTCACTAAATTGGCAAGCTAGTGGGCCCACTATCTTACCAATTTAGTGAAATTGGCAAGCTAACTTGGCCTGTTTGAAAAGATGGGTCCTAGAAATGGGGTCTCCCGGTGATGTAAATGGGTCCAAGAAATGGGGTTGGGTCTAAGAAACGGGGTCTCTTGGTGATGTAAATGGGTCCAAGAAATGGGGTCTCTTGATGATTTACTAAGAAATGGGGTCTCTCGATGATGTAAATCACCGAGAGACCCCATTTATTGGACCCATTTTTTCAAACAAGCCCATCACTCTGATACCCCATTTCTTTGAGGCATTTTTTCATACAATGAGCACTACCTTTGCAATGCTACCACATTGATGCATTGACAAGGTAGTGCTCATTGTATGAAAAAATGCCTGAAATAAATGGGCTCTGATGGTGATGTACATCATCGTGAGACCCCATTTCTTTGAGGAATTTTTTGATACAATGAACACTACCTTGTCAATGCTACCACATTGATGCATTCAAAAGGTAGTGCTTGTTCTATGAAAAAATGTCTCAAAGAAAAGGGATCTCATGTTGATGTACATTACCGTGAGACCCCATTTCTTTGAGGCATTTTTTCATACAATGAGCACTAAGATCACTACCTTGTCAGTGTAGCTGCATTGCCAAGGTAGTGAGTTTAGTGCTCGTATGAAAAATGCCTTCATAGAAATGGGGTCTAAACAATGAGCACTAAGGTCACTACCTTATTAATGCATCAATGTGGTAGCATTGACAAGGTAGTGCTTGTTGTATGAAAAAATGCCTTAAAGAAATGGGGTCTCATAGTGATGTACACATCACCATGAGATTCCATTTCTTTGAGGCATTTTTTCATACAATGAGGGTTTAGGGTACAAGATTGAATGTAGGGTTTAGTGTTTATTCTTATGGTTAAGGGATAATGTTCAGGGTATAGGCTATAAGGTTGAGGGTATAGGGATGAGGTTTGAGGGTGTAGGGTTTAGGGTATAGGGATTAGGATTTATGATATTTGATATAGGGTTTGGGAGATTAAGAGAGAGGGTGAGATGGAGAGAGAGAAGGGAGATGTAAAGAGGGAAGGAGAGAGAGAGGTGATAGAGAGAGATAAGGAGGGAGAGAGGGAGAGAAAGGTAGATAGGGATATGTTAGATTATAGAGAGAAGTAGAGAGGGAAGGTGGGTGGGAGGAAGGAAGGGAGGGAAAGGGTGAGATAGATAATATTAGAGAGGGAAGCAGGGAGGGAGGGAGGGAGGGAGAGAGAATGGTGCTTGACGATGAGAGCCATTATTGCTCCATTTTATGCCATGTTTCAGCCTATTTTATACATCTTTATATCCATTCTTAATTCCATTTTCCTATCAAAATAGACCATTTATGATGCATATGATTAAAATACATAAGAGGTATTTAATATAGATTTGAGATAAAATAATGAAAAGTAATTGTCATATTGTTTTTATTAATGAGCTTATTTCCCTTGGGAAATAAATTATCCAACAAATTATTTATGCAAAACAACAACTACAAATACATATTACTGTAGTCATCTCACCAACACATGATTTGTATGTGCCTCCATATGCATGCCTTCTGTTGACCACATCTACCCACCTAGATTTTTCATGTTGCAACGGACCTATCTTGCATGGCTACACATGTATTTTCTTAGATATTTTGGCATCAACCCACACCTTATATTCAACATCATTAGAGTACGTTTCTTCGATGATTCAATGAATATAATATTTTCCAAATATGACCACGTTGGATGAATTCTTCAGATTTAATTAAATGAAGATTTTATGAAGATCTCATGGGTTTTGTGCTGTAGATAGCTGTAGATTTGTTTATTTCTAATTTTGTCTTTCATTATGCAACCCATGGAACTGTAGAAATTGTTGTTTTGCACTTGTGGCCAAAACAAACTATCTATTCTTGTAATTAATTTTTATAGGCTGTGTGTATATATAAGCAACGTACAAGCAAACTTTGGGAGAGGATTTTTGCTATATATCTTTGAGAAATAAAATATCATTCTGATCCGTCCAACGTAGAAATTTTGCAAGTTCTTCATCTTCAAACGATTCATTGGGAGGAAGGGCACCCCCTCTATAGCTGTCAATTGAGTGTAAATACTTTATTCTTTTGCAAGATGTGTGTGATTATTAGGTTAAACATTATTATGGATTGATATTTCTACTGCTATAATTTTGTAGTTGATATCTGTGTAAGTTATCTATTAATTCAAATTGAACTAGCTATTATAATTTATGTATAATTTAAGTATGTCATTGATTCGAGTTTTATTCCTTCACTTTGGATTTTATGAATTTGGTAATCTATGTTAAGTTTTTATTTTAGAGTTTGTTGTGTGTGCAGATCTTGTCACCAGGAAGTGGCAGTTTCTGTCGCCGAAATTATTTCAACTTTCAATAGGTTTCTTTTTATAGGCTGCATTCATAACCACTCATCTCATGACTCCCAACCCTTGTGCATATTGCCACAATACCTTTCACAAGCTTACGATCCCCAGATTGATACATATAGACCAAACTGAAATTCATTATTAAACATCAAATCCATTTCACTGTTTTCCCTAGTTTTGGCTTATCATTTTGGCATCATTGTCAAGGAAAGGTGTCAAAGGGTGGTTAGTTTAGTGAGATGAGTTAGCAACAATGCATTAGGATGAAAGGTCGTGCACCTACCAGTCATGCTTGGGTGATTAAGAATTTGCGTTGCTTAAATCATAAAGATGCATGGTTTGATTTTGTAGGTAGATCTTAGTAGATGCAATCATTTATATATATTCACACAAGTTGTTGTGAATTAATTGATAGAAAGAAGTAATTTTGAAGAAATAACATAAAAACAATAAAAATATTGCATTTTCAAGGTAGTTCAACCACATCACTTTTCAAGGAAAAATACTTCAAAAATGAAGAATCTGAAGGTCATACTGCCCCTTGACTCTCAGCCCTTGTGCAGATTGCCATGATACCTTTCACAAGCTTAAAATCCCCGATTGACACATATAGACCAAACTGAAATTCATTATTAAACATAGAATCCATTTCACTCTTTGCCCCAATTTTAGCCTATCACTTGATAGAGAGTAGAGAGGGAAGGAGAGAGTGAGAGAAATATATGAGAGGGAGAGGAGGAAGGTGGGGATATTGAGAGAGAGGGAGAGAGAGGGAAGAGGGGAGGAGGGAGGGAGAGGTAGACATGGAGAGAAGAATATAGAGAGAAGTATATAGGGAAGGAGAGATAGTGAGGGAGAAGTAGACAAAGAGAATGGTGAGATAAAGAGTAGAGAGGAAAGAAGAGAGTGGGAGAAATATGGAGAGAGAGAGGAGGAGGACGGTTAAGAGATTGAGAGAGAGGGAAGGAGGGAGGGAGATGTAGAGATTGAGAGAAAGAGATAGAGATATGTATATATAGGGAAGGAGAGATATAGAAGGGAGGGAAGTAAGATAGATAGAATGAGAGATGGAGAGAGGGGGAAGGAGGAATGAGAGATGGAGAGAGGGGGAAGGAGGAAGGTGGAGAGGAGGAGGAGGGAGGGAGGGATAGGTTGGATAGAGAAGAGAGGGGAGGAAGGAAGAGAGGTGATATATATATATAGAGAGAAGAGGTGGTGGAGGGAGAGTGGAGAGGATATGGATGGATAGAGGGGAAGGGGAGAGAGAAGGAAGGTGGAGAGATAAAGAAGTAGGGAATGGAAGGAAGGAGAGGGAGAATGAGATAGAGAACAAGATGGGGAGGGAGAGAGCAAGGCCACCATGAAATGATGCAGTCATCGGGGATCTGAGAGGAGGAGGAGGGAGGAGAGAGGGAACGTGGGAGGAGGAGAGAGGAGAGATCCAGAGAGAAGCACATAGGAAATGAGAAAAAGGAGGAGGAGGAGGAAGGGAGAGGGAGAGATAGAGAGGGATGGAGGATAGAGAGTAGGAAGGAAGGAGGAAGGAGAGGGGAAGGAGGAAGGATGGAAGGGAGGGGAGGGAAGGTGGAAGAAGGAAGGTGGAGGAAGGAGAGGGACAGAGATGGAAGGTGGAAGAGAGAGAGGGGGGAGATAGAGAGGGAAGGAGGGAAGGAGGAATAGAGGGAGGGATGGAGGGAGAGAGAGAGGTGAGATAGATAGAAGTATAGAGGAAAGGAGAGAGTGTGAGAGAGAGGTCTAGAGCATAAAGGATAAACAATGATTGAGAAAGAGCGAGAAAGATGATACAACTTGTTGATTACTAAAATTTGACCTCCTGATTATTGATATTTGACATGCTGATTAATGAAATTTGGTTGTCTAAAAAATTGTAAGATCTTCAAAAAACTAGAATTTGAATTATAACTCCTAGAGATCTGAAACCGCTCTCAAACATCCTGAAACTATATACATGAAATATAGCATGAAGTATAAGAAAGTAAATTTCCATATCTAAATGTCAACTTAAATGTTTATTTCATGTATATAGTTTCCCTAAAAGATAAAAAGAAGAAAGAGACAAGAAGAAGAGAAGAAAAAAAATTCAATGTAGACCAAAACACAAGCGCATTATTAACGTGCTCGTGTTTTGGAGATGTTTTTCAAATTTCAAAAAATGCACATTTTTTGAACTCAAAATGCATGCATTTTTTGAAATTTAAACCATAATGCAAGCATGTTATAACGAGCTCACGTTATGGCTTGGTAATGACCGAGCCTAGGCTTGGTCACTACCAACCCATAACACAAGTGAATTTTACTATAACACGCTCACGTTTTTGCTATTTCAGGATGAAAAAGTAAATTGGCGACTTTTTGGCCCCCCATATTTTTGCACTTACCCTTGAACCCTAAAATTTAATTCATTGTTATACCTTGCAAAGACATTGTACTATTGTGCAAAGGCATTGAATTGTTAGACAAAAGCACCTGATTATCTACCTTCAAAAGTGTTTCTCCTTTGAAAAATAATCACCCTACCTTCAAAGACGTTAGATTGTACCTGTAACAAAATAGAAAGGATTAGAACAAAAGTGTCGTGTATTTGCAAAGGTGTCACCCTTTGATTTGAATAAGTGTTGATCTTCGCAAATACATTTCCCTATGAGTTACAGAGGCGTTGGACTACCTTGTAACCTCCAATGATTGAAAAAGCTCAAAAAAATAGTTAGAATAGGGACGTGGTCCCATTGAGCGTGCCAAAATGTAAGTATGTTACTCAATTGATCAAATAAGACTGAAATAAGGAAAATAGGTAAGCAATTAACCAAGTTGAGAGCCACACTTTAATGAAATTTAGTAAACATTGCTAAAATGATTCAATTAACATGAAAGAAATCTAGATTCTAAACAATTGAATATACTAGCAAGCAAACCTCCAATCCAATTATGGATTGAGTACAAATTTGGAGTGATGTGGATGTGTATTGCTCAAATTTTCCTAATCCATGTTATTGCAAAAGATTGATTGATGAATGAGGATGGTTCCAAAAAAGAGGGGTTCTCAAATTGCTCAAAGGTGAGTAATAAATTTAAGAGAGTAAGTTTTCATAAAGGGTTGTGAATCATTTTTCATGTAAAAGGGCCTGGATTTATAGATTTTTGCAATAGTATTCAATGGTGGGGATTCAAAATGCAAATCAAGGGATGAAATTGAATTGAGGATGTGAGTGTGGATCAATGGATGGATCAAAGGTCCATAATCCATGAAGGCATGAATCAAACATTTAATCAAAGGTCCATAATCCACAAGGATTCAACAAATCTCTTAATTTTAGGAATTATGTTGGAGATATTATTCATGTGGAGGGAAGAATTTGAATTTGAAAAGGGGATATTTCATGAGAATATTTTGTATGCAAGTTGGAGGATTGGAAAAATAATTAGTTGATTAAACAATTTAAGAAAATTGTTTAATTGTGGAAGTTAGAAGAATTAGGATCTTTAATTAAATAATTGTGAATTATTTAATCAAAGAGGGAATATGGAATTTAATTAAATTTAATTTGACATTATTTAATCAAAAGAGTAGAAAGTAGGAGAAAAAGGTGAATTTAACTAAACAATTGGGCATTATTTAATTAAATGGATGAAATAGGTGAATTATGAGAGAAATGGTGTTAGTAAGCGAAATCAAGGTGTCATATGTACTTAGGACATTTTCAGGTGTCTACAATATTTTATTGCAAGAAGATGAAATAAAATTGATACTTTTCTTAAAGTTATTATACCTTCTCTTCATTCCAGTACACTCCTAGAGATGATGCATTAGTGAATGATGAATCTCCTCTCACATCGGATCCTCCAAGGATAGATGTTGAGCATATTCCTTCAAATAATTCTTCCTCAAGTTGTGATGAATCTGTTAATGTGATTATAATCTTTATTGCCCCTGAAAGGTTTAAGAGACCAACCATTTATGTGACTCTGACTCATCCTTCTCTGAAGAGAGTCTATTTTATTTTTGGTGTTCCATTTAATAGCGATTCTCCAAATTTTTATACATAGTTTACACAATTTAAATCTTTTTCTTATAATACAATAGCTCATACTTATAATACTAGAAGGAATAAACTAAATTTTTATCAACCTGCTTCTCTTCCACCTTCTCAACCTATTCTTCCATTTTCTCCTAAGTCTATGTCTCAATCTCAAGTAGAGTATGATCTTATAGAGAAACTTCATGTTACTCCTGCCAAGATCTCTATCTGGGATCTTCTTCAAACTTCTCTTTATCATGGTATGCTTCAAGAGGCTCTATAGAATATCCTTGTGCCATCTTCTACTATACCAAGTGATGTGAATGCTTTATTGTATTGTATGTTCTCTAATACTTCAGACATGACATTATATCATAATAAACTTCCACCTTATGAAGTAAAAAATCAGGTTGATCCATTTATGACGGTTCCATTCATAAATAATATTAGTATTAGATGCACTTTGTTTGATACCGATTTGACACTCAATATTTGCAATATCAATATTTTACCTAAAACAAAAAATTATCCTAATTCACTTGCAACTTCATCTCTATTCATTAGTGTGTTTGATAATGTTAGTCAACAAGCTCTAGGTACAACAATACTACCTTTGCAACTTGGACCCATTACTTTACTCACCCTAGTACATGTAATGCTAGGTCCTTTATCCTACAATCTTCTTCTCAATAGATCATGGATTCATGTTATGGGTGCAATCCCATCTACCTTACATAAATATACCAAATTCCTTCATAATAATCAAGTAGTTACAATAAAGGCAATCCTGAGTCCCTTTACTATTATCAAAAGGTTTTAGTAGATTAGACTTTGAGTTGTACTACTTTTAAAAATTTAATTCCTTCATTATCTTCAAACATTGTTACACAACCATTAGTTCCTAATTTCAATGATGGTGCCAACTCACTTTCTTCTCAATAAAATGTATGTCTCAGTGATGATTGGGATTCCTTATATACTTAATAGAATCCTTCATTGGAGGTTGTATAAAGTCAACCCTATCCACCTTGATATCCCAAAAATATTATTCACATCTACTATCGAAGATGATTATTATTCTGTACTGTGGGATGATGTGAACAACAATTGTAATGTCCTTAATGTTGATCCTCCCCATTTTAAGGAGTTACAATCATGTTATAGTTTAGGATTCAATATTCTTTCTCAGCATGGATATAAAGGAAATGGTCTTGGGCACATGGAACAAATAATTAAGGTCCCTGTGGAACCAACACCACACTCTTCTACAGTGGGTATAGGTTACAAAAATTCTCCCTTGTGTACATCCCATCCATTATCTGATGTCCCTATGTTTTCTTATTGTGAGAAATAAAAAATTTCTTCACGAGAAAGGATTTCTTCTTGCTCCTCATTCTTTATCTAAATAAGAGCATATCCTATCAAGGCTTCTCAAATCCCACTCTAGTACTCTTCATCCTCCTACACATAAGAAATTCCATAAACATGATCAAACAAAATTTCTTTCTATGCATATCATCAAGTTCTTGGTCATTCCATTAGTGAATATTAAGGCTTAAAGGACAAAATACAACTACTTGATTTGGTGCCATCACTCTTTCATCTATTGATGCACCTACCTTTTCTTCACATGCCAAGTGATATCAAGGTTTACCTCTATCTTGTTCATTCTAAATTATAAACCTTCTATTGTATTGCTCCTCATTATGTGGCACTTGTAGCTTTCAATATTTTCTCATTGCCATTCATGGTGGTAAAATCTTATGTGCAACCTTACCCTTTGTCTATGGTAGCAACACAATAGTCTCTGGCATGATTATCCTCACCTATACACTAGGGGCAAGGGCAACTTGATTTTTGTGGTGTGAATCCTTCTTGAGGGTCCCCTCTCTTCTATAATCTTCTTGCTTGTGTATTCTTATGCATTCACCTTGTCTACTTTTTCCCATTATGGTGATTATCTATTTTTTACCCATTGTGGAAATTGTCTATTTTCATTGGCTATGGTGATTGCCTCTTTTTTGATAGGGATTTTCCTCCATAGCATGGTTGGTTTCTATCACACGTTGGTAGCAACTTTCCTCCATAGCGGGGTTGGTTCTACCACCATGTCCAGTAGTGGCTTTCCTCCATAGTGGGGTTTGTTCTACCAAACATCTTATTTGATAGTGGCTTTCCTCCACAATGGGGTTGATTCTAATAATCTATGATCACCTAGCATAACACAACCTGCTAGACTGTGATTTGTCTTTTTAATCATTATCATTTGTATGACCCCTAGCAACACAATAAGCTAGTGCCCGAGTCATGTAGTCTCATCAAAATTGGTTTCTTCCTTCTTATTTGGATACATTCCTTCCTTGAGGCAATCAATCCTTACATTCTTCTCTTCATTTAATAATTATTCTATGTTTTATTTCTTGTTATTTTGGGAATGATGCATAGTACTGAGACAACCTCTTGCATTGAGCTCTCTTTTACTTTTTTGACTAAAATTTTTTAGTTTGTTTGTTATGTACCTTTGCGTATGTGTTATCCATGTTTTTTGTTTTTAAATATTTATATGTTCATCATGTTCTAACCCTGTGATTTGGTATCTTTTTATTTTCTATCCTTTTTGTTATGTGTAAATCTTTCTTGTCTAATACATTTTCTTTGTAGGTCTTCACCTTAGGGGCATGCTTCCTTGGTTTGAAGAGCTATATGATTCCTCTCTAATATCCTTTTGGTATCATGATGCTATTTATTTTTAGTAGCTTTACTTTAGTGTGCATATTCATGTAGATTCATAAGCCCATTAAAGTGGGGGCAAAATGTAGTATCAAAAGTTACATACACTAAAATTTTTTCCTACACTTTTGTATCCACTTTAGTGTCCACTCCCTTAGTATTTATGTAGGCTCATCTTAGCCCTTACATTAGCCTTTTTCCCCATAGGATGCTCAAGATCCCTTTTCAGTAGCTATCTTTTTTATGTCAGTTTTGTGTTATACTTGTGTTTTCTTTGTTTCCTACCATTTCTTTAACATGATTTATTTGGACACTAGCACCTCGCATGGAAATCTGTGTGTTTTGCTAGCATCCTGCAACATTTTAACATTCACAGGCCATTTATGAGCATTTTTCCACTTGTCACCTACCTAGGTTAGTGGAAATGGATCGAAACAATTTGAAATGGCTCGACAACCTCCTTTTCCTCCTCTTCTCTCTTTTAAATCTCTCTTTTCTCTCTTTTATTTCTCTCTTGGATCTCTCTAGGTTTTCTCTTGGGCATTCTCTCTTTTCTTTCTCCCTGAATCTACTTCTCTCAAGGTTGCACATCTCTCTACAACTTGTTACAACTATCACAACCCTATTTAATTCTTAACTTATGTCACTCTATTATATATTATTTTATGTGTACTCCAATAATTATTCATTGGGTACCTTATGTATGGAATTAAAGTATTAAGTGTATATAATGTTGATGTATGCAATATAATTTGGATATATATAAGTTAACATATGTTATTTCCAACTGTATGTATAGCTTGACATTATCATTATACTTGGATATGAATTCATGATAGAAGATAAATGATTTTCCAATACATAGAGTTGTATAGTAAGTTTTATTGTTTTAAGAGTGTAAATATAGATGAACAAAAGTAAACATAATGCTTAGGTAGAAATTAAATTGAATCAACTTTTCTATTTTGAGTACCATGAATCAATGCTGAATAAAATATCTAAATTTATTAGACCAACTCAAGGTTGAAGTATGCTAAGATAATGGTATCTAATTTGATAGATTATACGTTATAAAACTAGTCTGTTGGTCTATGCATTTTATTGTGTTGATGATCATTTCAGATGACTCAAGAAAGAGATTGTAGTGTCATAAATTGATGATTCATATTTGAATGTGAATTATAAATAAAGAAAAGTAATTGGTTAACATGTTGTTATGGATGTATTCATTGATTCATAATAATATATTTTGAGGTTGAATGCTAATTGGAATTCGATTTTAATTGGAGGATATAAATGATCTACATGGAATATGACAAATTCACTGCTAGCAATTCACCAATGGAAAATTCACCCCCAACAATTCACTGTGGAAAAATTCACCGCCATGACAAATGCAAATTTACCATCAAGTAAAATTTACCACCAACAATTCTCCGTGGAACATTAATATATTAAAAAATCAAAGTTTTCAAAATATATATTAAATTTTTTTAATGCAGTTAATTTTCCGTGGGATGGATTGCTGGTGGTCGAAAAAAAAGATTTTTACACTTGGTACCTAGATTTGGCTTAAGCATGAACGTTGAGGGAGTATGGTGGAATTGATCTTGGAGCCATCTCAATGGGTCATCAAGAAGGACGTAGGCCGACTGGTAGGAAGATTAGGCATGAAGGCCTTTCTTCACTATTTTTGGTACAAGATTCACCACATTATGCCTTCTTAAAGGCGTTAAAAAGTTATACTTTTAAAAGGAATGGGAATTTAAATAAAAAATGACCCAAAAGACCATTACCATATTCACGCATATACCGGTATGTTATTCTGGTATGTTCCTCTTCTTGGTATTTTTCTAGGCACGCCTCTTTAAATGGAGGTTTTATCACTAAAGGAGGGGGGCTGGAGAACTACCTATTTCGATCATTTTCTCCAATGTAAATATATATGTCAGGGAAAACAATTAGGAAGAAGCAAGATATTGGTGGATCGTTCACAAATATTGATAATGCAACTTCCTGGCTACATCATCCGTACCCAGTAGGAGTTTGGACGATGGCCACCCCCAGTAAGTCAGTTAACCTCTTTATTTTCTTCTATTTCATAAAATATTGTTCGAATCATTCTAGATGGATATTTGTAGTTTAGAAGGGACAAAATCAGATCAGAATCATATTCGAAACCTGTAAGAGGGATTAGAAATTGCAATCAAGTTCTTTACCCTGCCACTTCGATGTTACTAATCATGACTGAACTTTGTTGATTTCGGCGCTGTGCATTATATGTTCACTATCATGTACTAGTTGCCTTATTTTAGTTAACACTGCATTGAATTGTAATCTGTACAAGCCACCCATTTGAAAATGAATAATATCATATTGGTATCGGTATATGGTAAATTCACTGTCAACAATTTACCATCGGAAAATTCACCACCATGACAAATTCATCATAAGTAAAATTCACCACTAGCAATTCACCACTGCGAAAAAATTAATGCAAACTTCTAATGCAATGATTTTTCCACGGCCGTGAATTGTTGGTGGTGAATTTTCCTTGAGCTGAATTTGTCATTTTCCTGCCGTGAATTGTAGGCAGTGAATTTTTTATAGATAAATTACTGACGGTGAATTTCCTAGAACCATTGGTATCAATACAGTAAACAGACATCAGAGTGTGGGCATGCACAAAAGAACTGCTTATGGATTTATAGTCATTAATACTTTTAAAAACTGAAATTAACTTGCAGTTGCACTCGATATGCAGACTGTAGCATCTTGTAATCCTAAGTATTGCAGTCTTCTAGGAATCCACATTTTTGTATGCACATATTCTGGAGTGGTTGTAACTTGTAACCATAACATATGACAAACTCCTTCATTCATTGCGCCTTGATAGATGTCCATATCACAAATCCATATGTTCTTATTGCGATATCACCGCAACCATTCAAATACTTTCCTTCAAATATTATGTGAACATAAACACATGGCTTGTCTATGATTCCACATTTGCATACAGTTCTGTTAGGTCGATTGCAGTATGCTTTGATGAATGTCCGTAATCATACTCCGATGAGTAGTTAATGTCGCAAGATCTGGTTTTACAACTGTCAGTAAATTTATATAAATGTTCTACAGCCTTTTCAGCAAAACCATTTATTTTGCATTTTCTTGAAATTATTTTAGGCCGAGAATCCTTCAACATTAGTGGCATTCTACCATGCAATTTCCCCGTCCTGTATATACCAAGACAATTGTAATGCATATTTTGTGATTAATTTCACTCGAAGAGTCAACTTTTTCGAATCTCGCAGAACAGCTGAGGGACTATCAGATTCGATCCCAGCGTAAATGGGCTTCTCTAACTTTCTTCTCCACAATAGCCCAAATAACATGTGGGTATGTAAGAAACTGATTGAGTCACTCTTAGTTACCAAAAAGTTAAGTTATTTTCAGTAAGATTGTGTGTATCTTTTAGCACAGTGTTAGTATAGATTCATTTGTTGTTACTATTGTAAAGCTATTTTTGGTTGAATTGTCATTACTAGAAGATATAGATAGGGCTTCTACTGGTTTTTTCATGGGTTGGCTAATTAATGTTGTCACACATCACCGTTATCTTGAATTGTCCTGTGAAAAATAACATTTGAATAGTTCCTCTTTAGTGTTATATTTTCCTTCAAATGATGTTCGGATTTATCGGAGTATGCAATTTGATCTTGTTTGGTTGGGCATTTTTGTGCACATAATAAATATTTATGTAAGCATTTCTATGCTTCTTATTTTTTTAGTTATTCTTATCATATATTGATATATGAGTATATCAAAATGAATAGTTAGATAAAAGATCTAATTTTAACCTTTATTTTTGTTAGGATGTGTATATGAAACCTTCTTTTCCCAACTCTTTGTAAGTTCTCCAATGTTAAATAATTAATAGCACACGATACCAAGTTTTTATATATATATATCTTTGTATGGAAATGAGATTATGAAAATGAATGTATTTATTTCAACTTTTTTGTATTGATGTTATTAATTTACTTGGATAATAATTTAGCAATTTGACATGAAACCTATCTAGCCTTGAGATCATTGGATTTTGATATGAATAATATATCTTATTGTATTATGATTGAGATAATTAACATATGTCATGCTTGTTTGGTCTTTGGGGGTAAATAAAAGTTGATTATAGTTATGACATTGTTCTAATTTTTATCTGACTCTAAATCCTTCTTGTTGAGAGGTTAGCTAATACCCTTGGTTATGGTTAGTGCAAATTATGATACTTTAGGTTTTACCTTTTAATGAACTTGTTTTGAAGATTAAAAGATAAGTGTAAGAGTACTTCTTTGATCATTACTTACTCCACTCAATATGTGGTTGACACTCACCACTAAATAAGTGGAAGAGTATATGTTCATTATGTTATTATTTTAAATTCATAATCCCACTAAATAAGTCGAATAATACTCACCACTGGATAAGTGGAGGTGTATATGTTCATTATGTTATTATTTTAGTTTTCTAACCCCACTGAATAAGTGGAATATCATTCACTGCTAGACAAGTGGAAGTGTATATGTTCATTATGTTATTCTTTTAGTTTTCTAACCCCACTAAATAAGTGGAAAATAACTCACCACTAGACAATTGGAAGAGTATATGTTCATTGTGTTATCATTTTAGATTCCTAACCCCACTGAATAAGTGGAAGAGTATGCTTTCATGTTATTATCTTAACTCAACTCAATACGTGATGTTGTATTTTATTCTTAAACTTTATCATTAATCTTAGATTGGAATTAGACCTTCATCATATGATCTCACCTCACCATTATGGATCTTGGTGATCAAATAATGGGTTTTACTCCAATGGTTGTTAATTGAAACTTTTATTTATAGATGTATTAAATCTAGATATCACATATTGTTAGAACTATGGAAAAGTGTGAATTATGCTATTTAAATTTATCATTAAACTTAAATTGGAATTAGGCCTTCATTGTATGCCCTCACCTCGCTGTCATGGATCTTGGTGATAAAAAATGGGGTTTAATCCAATGGTTATTAATTGATACTTTTATTGATGGATGTATTAAATCTAGATATCTCACATATTTTTAGAATTATGGAACAAGTGTGAATTATGTTATTTAAAGTTATCATTAATCTTAGATTAGAACTCAACCCTCATTGTATTCTTTCACCTCACCATCAAGGATCTTGGTGATAAAAAAATGAGGTTCAATCCAATGATTATTAGATGATTTCTTTATATGATGTTAAATACTTTGAATTTATATATATCATCTAATGTTAGATTTTGGAAAGTTATGAATTATATTACTCTATTCTTAAATTTTATCATTGGAGTTAATCCTTCGTCATATGCTCTCATCTTGCCATCATGGATCTTGGTGATTAGAAAACAGGGTTCAGTCTAAAGATTATTAGATGATTTCCTTACTTGATGTTAAAGATACTTTGAATTTAGATATTTCACCTAATAAATTAGATTATGGGAAAGTTGTAAATTATATTACTTTATTATTAAATTTTATCATTGAAGTTAAACTTTCGTCGCATGCTCTCACCTCGCCATCATGGACCTTGGTGATAAAAAAAATGGGGTTCAAACCAATGATTATTAGATGATTCCCTTATTTGATATTAGGTACTTTGAATCTAGACTATGGAAAAATTTGTGTGCACCTAAGTGGGTGGTAATTGATGAAGAACTGTCTAGGCGAGTCAAACCCTAGAAATGGTTGCATACCAACTTGCACAGTTTCTTCAATTGTTTAATGTCTTACTATTGTGAGAAATTTGAACCTAATTATTGGTCATCAAGTATGTTCTATTTTAATGTCCAGTTGTTGAACTACGAAACCTTTGCGAGTACATAGGTAAGGCCATTAGTGATGAGCCCTCGAGGCATGTAGATTTGGCCTTAGGCCTTATTCTCTTGTGATTATTTGGAAGAAAATTATTGTGATTTGTTCATATGATTGTGGTTGAATTTGGAATTTGGGTTGTGCCATTAGTTATGCATTTACTTGAAGGTTTCATTTAATTAATTAATTTTGAGCTGAACTTACTTTCATTCATGAGATCATTTATGTATCATTAAATAAAGATCAAATTGATTCATTGTATAATTAAAGATTATAACAAAATTCCTTGGGTGGAAATCCCTATCATAATGTTTGAGTTAAATATGTCATTTGTATACTTGAAAGGAATCCTAGTTGGATTCGCTTGAATCCTTGAGGCTTTAGGCTGAATTACGAGGTGAGACTGAAGCTAATTAATTTTAAATATGTTCTTAAAGATGGCAACCTTGATGCACTTCTAATAGGGAATTGTAGTCTTTAGAGGGTGACTCAAGACCTAGATGGTCCCAATGAGTCTGTCTTTGGCCAAAGCATGTCCCTATCCTTTATGGATAGATGACAACATCATTTGGGTAGTTTCCTATCCCGTATGGATATATAAACTCTTGTCCTGCATGGATAGATGCCTAACCATATGGTTTGATGCCTCTCCTAGATGGATAGATGTCTACCTAGTGTGGATAGAGAACTTGAGTATACATTTAAACAAAAATGCAATAAATATTTTTAATCATGAAGGAAAAGAAAAAAAATTTGGAGGAAATTTTTTGGGGTAATTGCTTATGAGTTGTTACAACAACCATCTCAAGCTCTCACAATATTCTTCATAACTCCCTTGGTTCTCACAACCCTCTCTCTCTCTCTCTCTAGCTTCCTCAAGCCTTGTTGATAACATCTACTCATCTTACGTCTTTGAGTGTCTTGGGATTTATCACATCCCCTGTATATGAATCTTTCATCTCGTTTATTTATCTTTTGATCCATCTATCTATCTATATTTGGAGGTGAAAACACCAAAATAGAGGATTGAGTAAGGAAAACCCCTAAACAGCCCAAACATTTTCCTCAATATTATGTGTATAGGTATTGAAGATGTTTTGTTACTAGAGGCTTCATCTCTTGTGAGTGCTATATTTTTTCTTTCATTTCATTATTTATATTTCACTTAGTTTATTTTACTTTAGTCTCTATTTTTCTCTATTATTTTCTTATGTTTCAAGAGTTCCTAGCAATCAAAGTTGATAGTAATCACTTAGTTGCTTTTGGGATATTCTTAGTTTTTGATCCATCTAAGATGCCAGCATGCCACGGGGACATCCACATGTCACACTATGTACAAAAGACCTATGTAACCTGCTCTTTCTATTTTTGAAACTCTCACCTCTTAATTCTGCATAAAACATAAATAAGAAATCTCCATCATTTTATCCCATCACCTAAGCTATGTTCTTTGAGGTAGTTGAGGGTTATTTTCTCCTTGGGACCCGATCATATCAAGAGGGTAGAAAATCTCCTCCTCTAAAATTTTGAAGGGCTCTAATGAATTGGTGTTAAACTTCAATGCCGGATTTAATAGGTTGTTAAATAAAATTCCACCATACATGAAGCCTAATGAGTCTATGTGCCTTGTTCTAAACTGTAATGCATATGATCCAAAGATTATTTATGAATTGAGAGATAAGAACCACCAATCATTGAGAGGTACATTCAATATTGCAACTTATATTTAAAATAATTGAATGACTTCTAGAAAAGTAAACAAAAGAGATGAAGTGAAAATCTTAAAGAACCCTAAAGGACATCAAAGTAAAGTTGCATGCTCCAAAGAAAAACTTGAAAAGGTATTGAGTGTCTTGAAAGATCTAAGCTATAAGGTAGCAAAGAATGATAAATGTATTTCTTAGGATAAACCCAATTATTAAAGGAAGGAGAGAATTCCTATATTACCTGACCAACCTTACAATACAAATTGGCACAATGGTAAACCTATTCAAAATAAGCAAAGGATGATGCTAAACAAAGAAACTCATGATCCTCTAAAGAGGAATAATTCTAATTTTGTAGAAGATACACCTTGGTGTATACCTTTCTAGCTACCTCACTCTCCTTAGCGATGTAGGGTTGCTCAATCGTGCCTTGAATAACTTCATGTTTCATGTGATGGTTATGATAGCCCACAAGATGAAGAACATGATGTAAATACACTGTCAACCATATTTAACCCAACAATTAATGATTAATCTTCAAATGAAGGATGTTTATAGATGGATATCTATGATAAGAGATATTAGAGTTATAATTACTATCAACAAATATTTTCTAATGATGAAAAAGAGCATCCTGATGATATTCACAATATTAAATTTGAACCTAATATCATATTAAGAAGGCCTTCAAATGATAAAATCAAAACATTAACTACCGTAGCTATTGCCCAATTCAAAAGAAATCATAAATTGATAAGTAGGGAAGTCAGGTGGTCTTTACATAAAAGGAAATGAGAATGAGAAAAGAGCTAAATATCATATCAAACAACGTGAGATTAAAGGAGAAGGCATTGAGAAAACATGAAACCAAGTTGTTTCTCCTATAATAAAGGATAAATATCACAAGGTGATGACAAAAAAAGGAGGATTCCAAGAACTAGTAGAGAAATGTCTTAAGGGATGAACCAAAGAAAGATAATGATCAGGTCATATCTGTTGACCAACCTAGCTATATAAAGTGCATCCCAATGGATATGAAACAACTTCTATGATTAAGGTATCAATTCCTTTGTTAGAAATGATATGGATAGAGGAGCACAAGGAGAAGGTAGTTGCCCTTATTAATGGGGTAGTTTTAGATTCTAATGTAAAGAGGTTGATTACCCCACCTAAAAAGGGTCAAGAAAAATCAAGAAGGATTGAACTTGAAAGTACAAATAATGGAATACTAGAGGTATTCCTAGGCACTACTCTGTCTGCTTTCCCTAGTACAAATAATGAATGCAATTATTGTTGACATTCCACCCTAGTACATGAAATTCTCTTATGAATAAAATGGTCAAAAACAATTGGAGGAAGCATGAAATTAGATCTCTCATATGCCATGATCCCTGTTAATGACAAGGATGTCAAAATAAATAGAGTAAATAGATCACCTGATCTTATTGAATATTTTTAGTCAGTTGAACATGTGCATTTTGTTGATGTAGACATAGATAATTTCAGTTTCATAGTCATAAACTACATAAAGTAAAGATGCACCCATAGTTGAAGTAAGAGAAAAAGCTCAAAAAGATGTCTCGTGGAATTTGTATTTTGATGGAGCATGTTCAAAGGAAGGATTAGGTGTTGGGATGATCATTATATCATGAAGAGGTAGATCCTACAAATAATCACTTTCTTTAAAATCTGAGTGTACCAATAATGTAGTAGAGTATGAGGCCTTGTTATTATGAATAAAAGTTGTTGCCAAACATAAAATAAAGAAACTTATATTTTTAGGGGATTCTGAGTTAGTTGTATCTCAAGTTAGATAAAAATATGTGTTAGCACACAAAATATTGAAAGAATACAAATCTGTTATTTGGGATGCTATCAAAATGTTTGATTCATTTTCAATTGATTGGGTAGAAATATCAAAGAATACAATGGTATACCTTCTTACTAATATTTCCTTGAGACTTGATGATATTAATTTTGCTAGAATATCTAAGTTTTAGGTCCAAATAAGGCCATCCACCCCAAATAATATTTAGAACTAGCAAGTGTTTAATAATGACAAATATTTGTTGAATTTTTTGCATTTTATAGATGAATACCATAGCCAGGAAATTGATTTCTAGATTTTTGTGGAAAAATTTGATGTAAAGGACACTATTTTTGGGAATAGGTAATTAAACTAAACACTAATAAAATTCTTATAGGTTTGGTATCCTTGGAGAGGTTTTTTGGAAATTATGATAAGTGTAATGTCAAACAAACTTCTACATATGAGCAAGACCTAGAGGAAGTCAATTTGGGGACTGGGTATGCACATAAGAAATTCTACATTGGTAAAAAACTCAATCTCAAGATGAGAGAAATGATTATTTCCCTCCTCAAGAAATACAAGCATGTCTTTGCTTGGTCATATGATGACCTAGAGTATTATAGAGAAGATTTGTTCCAACATGAAAATCCCCTTAAATCAGATGCCAAGCCTTTTAGACAAAAGAAAAGCCCCATAAATCCTAAAATGGAACCTAAGATGCAACACAAACGGATGAAACTCAAAGATGGTGGTAACATCAAACCTATTAGACATCCCACCTAGTTTTCAAATTTGGTGCCAATTAGAAAAAAAAATGGAGATATAAGATTATGTGTATATTTTAGAAACTTGAATATATCTTCATTTAAGGACAATTATTCATTGCCAAACATGGAGGAAATGTTACATAGGGTAACTGGTTGTGAGATTTTATCATGTGTTCTCTAGTTACAACCAAGTGAAAGTCAAGGAAGTGAAGAAATACAATATTTCTTTCACTACACCATGGGGCACATATGTTTATGTAAGGATGTCATTTGGCTTAACTAATGTAAGAGAAACATTCCAAAGAGATACATATGTTGCATTTTTTTATATTTCATAGATATATTCATGGTGGTGTATTAGGATGACCCAACATCATATTCCAAGAAAGAAGAAGATCATTGCATGCATTTAGAAAAGATCTTTACCAGATCCTTGGAATATGGCATTTCTCTTAATCTTAAGAAGTGTTTTTGGGTAACAAAAGGTAAATTTTTATGCCACGCCATATCTAAAGAAGGAATTAATATTAATCCTAAGTGAGTGGTAGCAATTGACAAAATTCAAATCCCCAAAATAATAAAGGGGATCCAATCATTTTTTGGGAAAATCAACTTTTCCAGAAGATTCATCAACAACTTTCCTGAAACTACTAAGTACATCTCTGAGATGCTAAAGAAACAAGAATCAATTGCATGGGGAGATGAGGTTTTAAAATCATTTAATAACATCAAAAGAGTTATCAAGAAAGCACTATTTCTTAAATCACCTAATTTTACTAAGCCTTTTCAACTTTTTTATTTTGCATGGACATTTATACTATTGTTGTTGTATTGTTGCAAAAAATTATGAGGGTTATGAATGACCCATTGCTTTCTTTAGAAAATCAATCCAATCAATAGAATTAAAGTATAATATCATTAAAAGATAGGCATATGCTCATGTCAAAGTAGTAAAGAATTTTAGATCTTATTTGGTGGTTGCAAGGACAATATCATGTGTTCCTAGTGCTCAATTAAGGAAATTTATACTCAACGAGAAGTCACTGGGAGAAGGTGTATATGGATCAACAAGATCCAAGAGTTCAACATAAATATCCAAATCACTAATCTAGTTAGAGGACAATGCTTAGCCAAATTGATGGTCGAATCTAACCTTGAGGTTAGCCAAATCAACCAAGTACAAGAAGATACAAATATGAAGAAATGTGATCTACAATCTTGTTTTTGGGTTCAAGATGTCTTGTATTACTAAAAGAATATGTCTTGTCTAAACCTCATCACTAACAATTAGTAGAAAAAATTATAATTGCAAGCCATACAATATGTCATGATCTAGGATTATTTATATTGGAGAGACAAAGTTGGTGTTATGCTCAGGCATGTTGATGAATAACTAGCTACGACGATTATTGAGGAGATGCACAGTGGAGTTTGTGGAGGTCATTATATATCCAAAAGAACTACTCATAAAATTCTGAGGTCTAGATATTGGTGGTCTTCTTTATTTGCTAAAACCCATAGATGGTAAAAGAATGTGATGCTTGCTAGAAGTTTTTATGCAATCCATGAAGGCATCACAGTTTGATTTCACCAGCGATGCTGTATAGCACAGCTTACCAGTTAGCGTCACTCTTCAACTAGACCAGTGAGCATGAATGCATCGTCCTTTTGGTTAGTGGTGTATTTTGGGTTTTTGAAAGATTCTCATGGGTCAAATAGGTTCAGCGACGCAATTTAGAATTCAAAATTTTGTGTGGGAAGTCAGAGGCGTCGCAGTTTGGAGTTGTCAGCGGTTCCATATAGCAACACTAGAGATCCAGCGGTGTTGAAAAGCAACGCTGAGCTTCCAGCAGTGGAGTTCTCCTATAGACAAAGAAAAACACAAAAAAATTGACAAAAAAGATGATTAGAAAACAAGATTCGCCCTCCTTCTAGCGCCAAAATGTGAACCTAAATCCTAAACTTGCAATAGCACAAGAAACAAACAACAAATTAGATTGAATGCAAGCTAGAATGTAGATTCCTCAAGAAATTCATTTAAATTGCAAGAGAAAGAGGAAATGAAATGAAGAACACAACCAAACTTAAGACATATCAAATCCTATTCTAAAGCAAAGAAAACTCTTAATCTCTTGAGGGAATTGGTGCCAATTTGATGTGAAAATTGGACCTTTCCCAACTCCAATGATGCAATGGTGATTTGGTGATGAAAATTGATCCACTTTGATGAAGAGTGATGAATGCTCCAAGATAAAAACCTGCATAACCTAGCTACAAATTTGAAAGTATGGATGAAGCTTGCTAAAGATTTGAGCATAGTAAGTTTACTCAAATTGTGGATGCCAAATATAATAGAGGAGCTCTCTATTTATAGAATGACAAGTTGAAAGAATGCCCAAAATAGAGCAATGTGGGGCTAAATTTCATCCAATGGCAAAGTGCCACTTGGAAACATGTGAATGGGCCAAGGATGTGCAAGTTTTGATGAATGTGTCAATAAATGCCATTATTTGAATTTTGAAATTGTATTAATGGCAAGGTGGAGGGAGAGTCAAATGGAGTTATGGCCACTTGGCTCAATGCAAAAGGACTTGTAAGAGGGAATGAATGCCTTGTTGGAAGGACAAAGTCAACTTAGATTTGAATTTCAAATTTGAAGAATATTCTCCAAATATGCCATGTTGAAGATAAATAGAGATTTAATAAACCAAATAACTCTATTTTCATGTGCAAGTGGCAAAAGATGGAGGATGGGACATGAGAAGAGATTAAATTAATCAAGGTTAATTAATTTAATGAAGGAATTAGGTGATTTGACTAATTGATTTATATTTGTGGGTTCAAATAAATCAAAAAGAGGTGAAAATGATTAAGACCTAGTTAAATAAATATTTTAATTTATTTAACCAAAGGGGGTGATGTTTGATTAAATTAGATAAATGTTTGATTTATTTAATTTAATAGAGGAACTATAGAGATTTAATTAAGTAAAATGAATTATTTAATTAAAACAAAGATTTAGGAATTAATTAAATAAAATGGTTTATTTAATTAACGAGAGATAATGACTTAACAAGATAAAATTGATTTATTTTATTAAGAGATGAAATGCGATGAATTTAATCAAATACAGGTTATTCGATTAAATGGTTAGACCGATGGATGATTTAGGATGAAATGTTGTTAGTAGTCAAGATCAGGCCTCAATAAAATGATGTAAAACATGCCTCAACCGAATAAAAAAAGGTTAAAGAGTTCAAAACCCTAGCAGGATAGCCAAACAGGGTTAAAAAAGCCCTAATTTTCAAGCTTAAGAAAGGATTTGAGGGGTCACTTTCGATTCATTTACATACATAGCCTTTTAATGATTCTACAATTTGAGCTCTGATATTTGGAAGAGATGGCACAACGATAGCTTCCGATGCACATTTCTGATCGAATCCGAACATACCAGCGACCTCTAGGCATTGGGGCACCGGTAAGTGATCCTTACTTGAGCTTTGTTTTTCATTTTTCATGCTTATTTAATGCTTTTAAACTTAGCCTCTCTGTAGCGGTGCTATATAGTGCCGCTCAAAATTCAAACTACACTGCTCAGTGGTCCAAACTGGCTCACCACCGTAGAATGCACTGTTGCGATGGAGTTTGGAGTTTGGTCACAGACTTCAAACTATGACGCCAATGCTACCTCCAGTGGGGGCATTTCAAAGTTTGACGCAGCGGTGGAATTTTAGACTAGGGTTTCTACAAACTACGCCACTTTTAGAAAAGTGCACCACGGTAGTGCATTTTAAAACTTTGGCAATCTCAACGTCGCAGTTTGGAATTCAAACTGCAACGCCTTCACAGATAGTGATGTTGGGTTGGATTTTTGAATGATTAGAATAAAATTTCTCAAAAGTTTTAACATGGTGACCTTTCCTGATGTAGGACGCAATGAGGGAGCTCTATTCTTGGGAGCATAGATCACAAGAGATTTTTGGTTACTTGCAAGATCTGAGTGATAGGGAGCAAGATCCACTGCGAGGCATGAGACTATGGTATATTGCTTATGCAACACCTATGCGGACCCACCTTGGGATGATGTTAGTGATTTTTGAGAGATGGCACAGTGAGACCTCATCCTTCCACCTTCCTACTAGCGAGGCCATCATCACCCTGGAGGACGTGTGGCAAATCCTTAGATTGTCGATTCATGGGCAGCGCATTATTCACAACATGGATGTCAAACGAGATGCTTATCACACAGTCCTTGCCATAGAAGACGTTATATACTACGAGGGTTAGATATAGTTAGAGCATCACAGGGCCTTGACTTCACCCTTCCACTTGGTAGTTGCAACGATCATTTTAGGTCTTGTTCCCCGGATCGATGAGGCTGGTATTTCAGTCCTGACTGCGGGCTCCGTTGGGAGAAGATGGTGATGTGTGACAGGCCTATTCATTTTTCCTGGGGGCTTGTTCTTCTAGCCTCCCTCTACAGGGACTTGCACGAGTACGTCTACCTCGATGACAAAGCACTTGGAGTAAGTGTTACACTTCTTCACATGTCGACATGGGAGCACATTTCCATTCTCTGGCCGTGAGTCGTTCCAGTGCCGATGTAGCCTGATGATGATCCCCTAGTGTGGCGCTACAGAGGTGGTGTGTCTTTTACACACACAAGTGAGCACGAGATTCCTCATTGGAGGAGGGTCCTAGACGATATGCAGGTTTTCATATGGCACTCGTACCTTGGTCTCCCCGCATGGTTCAATGATGCACATCAGATTTTCTTTACTCGTTAGGACCACTTTATGCAGGGGCAAGAGCATAAGATGGTTGAGAGATACCTACTAGGGCGCGTTCAACATCAGTTTGGTGAGCCATAGGATCGGCCAGATGATGCCTACGTGGCTATATTTGCTCACACGGTATCATAGGGTTCGTGGGGGCGATATATTCCTGCTTTCGACGTAGTGGAAGGCTTTAGACAATTGGTGGCCCAGCCCTGGATATATGATCAGGGACCCGCAGATCCAAGCATGAAATAGGCTTACAAAGATTGGTTTCAGCCACCCCTATGGTTGACAGTTCCAAGAGCACCCTCTGATAGGTGGAGATCGAGGGGCAGAGGGGGAGGACAAGGATGGAGAGAGGGTGAGCAGCAGGATCAGCCGGTCAGGGCTCTAGCTCAACCAGTCCAAGCATATGTTCATATGCAGGATTAGGTAGATGTACCACCATGAGTTGAGGATGAGGATCAGCTTCATGTGCAACACACACAGGCACAACCAGCAGGACAACCAGATCGTTGAGATGCATTGATTGCACAACTGGAGGCTCAGGTTTAGACTTTGACAGTGGAGAGGGATTAGGCTAGGGCTGAGAGAGACCAGACCATTTTGTAGAGACACGCCGTAGAGCTACAGGCAGCCGTAGAGATGGGCCAGAGACAACAGTTGGAGAGCATGGTGGCCTCCTCCTCTCAGAGCACAATGCCTCTTTGTTCTTACAGGGAGGCTATCCAAGAGGCAGAGTATTATCACTTTCATTATCATCAAGCCATACCCAAAGTAGACTGGGCCCCAGATTACTCGCAGCAGACTAGCCACAGACTAGTAGAGGGTCATGGTGTCAGAGGTGAGGGTAGCAAACAAGAGGGGTAGACCTTATTTTGATCGAGATATTATTCTTTCATGCCATATGGGCTCATTTTTGATAGCCCATTGGGCCTTTTTGTACTTATTGATATACACATTTACAGTGATTCGATTATTTTGTATTATGATAGTTATCCAATGATATATATGAGATGATGATGTTGATATGATGTGATGTGTATCATTTATTTATTATGCATTTATGGATGGTTCTATTTTTGTATGCTATGCAATCATGTTATGGTGTTATGCGGTGTATGTATGGATGCATTTATTTTTGATGGTGTGTGTATTATGTGATGGTTATGCGACTAATAGATCTATATTATGCTTCTAATAAATGATATATGATTTGCAAATTGATTTACATGATGTGTGATATGGATGGATGATATGTACGTTTTTATGATTATGTAATCTATATGATGATTTATGTATGTTGATACAAATGTGATGATTTTAAGATGCTTAGAATAACAAATCTATATTATCCTAAACAACTTAAATGATAATGTAATGCATGTGAGATAGATGATGTGATATGCAAAAGGTATGGAATGATTTGTAAAATGAATATGCAAAAATGATTGCAATGTGGTTATTTATGAGATGTTCTATATGATATGGATGAATGATGGATGATATATATGTTTTTATGATTATGTATGATGCAATGTGAATGCAATGGTCATGCTCTATATGATATACCTTGATGATGTAAATGAGATGCTTTTAAGATGCTAAGAATAACAAATATATATTATCCTAAACATGTTAGATGATTGTGTGATGTATGTGATGCATTTGTTAACGATGTGATGTGATGTATTATATGAAGTGATATGTTAATGCAAAGTAGTATGATGATGCTTTATGTTATGCAAAATGAATATAATGTGAGAGATGACTTTATGATGTTCATGTGATGACATAATAAATATTTTTATGAAATGGTCTATATGAATATGTATGCTTATAATGTGATGGATTATCTATAATGCTCACGTACCTATTATGTTTGATTGTGTAGTAGATGGTAATATGAAATGATTTATGCAAATGAATGTTATTCTATAGCTTATGTGATGAAAAATAGATGCAATGTGATGAAAAGAAAAAAAATGGAAGTGCTTATTTATGAAAAATGCTTATAATAACACATTTATATGATGATGGAGATGCAATGCATATGTTTCCCATATGATATGTTATGCAATATGCTAGTGATTTGTGGATGCAGGATCAATGATGATGATGATGATAATTAACTATCATAGTACCTTGTTAGTGTGAAGAGCAAGAAGGGGTGAAAGAGAAGAAGACATTCCAACAAGACATAAGATGATGAATATGCAAATGATGATGACTACTTGCCGAGGAGTTAGGATTTTCAAAGGGCCAATTTCCTTATGTTTGATAACACATGTAGTACAATGCATCAAGGTATAGAGAACCGGGATGGCGTTGTACTTAGTGTGATGGAATTTGACTTGACAGACAGATAGGAGTATTCTTGTTCACACCTGACATACGAAAACCATGCTACGATGCACTTTAGAAGTTTCAAACATCTCAGATCAAAACATGGAAAGGTATAACCTATCGATGCAATAGTCAACAAGTTGTCTAAAACATCCTCCATACATATCTAACGAAGCAAGTATTCATCAAGTTATATTACAAGAACATCCAACAAGCACAACAAACAAAAGATAATGATCGTTGCCCCATTCCTATCTCTCTAAATCCTTTGTTCCGATATCATCGACAGGTCCTTGGAATGAGCACAATAAGATAAATCAGAAAGAAAAGATCAAGTAAACAAACAAGTCAATGTTCTTCATACCACTAGCCAAAGGAAACTATGTGTTTGAAGGAGAAGACCCAAAACTTATTGCCAATAGATGATGTCCATTGTTGGAATGATATATCCTAGGACATATTAGTGGATGGTGGCATGTCATTTTGTTTATCCAAAGTGCTTGGTCTGATAAAAAGGTGTCCATTGTAGGAAGGATTCATCACAGGACTTGATTTTATCATACAACGATGAGATTGTTTTAATAATGATAAGCTATTGGTACAAAAAACTGGTCAACTTTTTTACTGACTGACTTACACCTGAGACTTGACATTTTGACTTTTTGATTAATTAAATAGACTTGTTTCTAATTGTTAAATAAATAGAAATATTTATTTATATTAAGTTCATTATTAATTCTTCTATTTCTCTCCTAATTAAATAAACAAAATTAAATACTTTGTTTTATTTAATTAATTATCATTTTTATCATATTATTTTCTCTCCTTATTAAATAAACAAAATTCCTGTTTTTTAATTAATTATCACTTTTATCATATTATTTTCTCTCCAAAATTAAATACTTTGTTTTATTTAATTAATTATCATTTTATCATATTATTTTTCTCCTAATTAAATAAACAAAATTAAATACTTTGTTTTATTTAATTAATTATCATTTTATCATATTATTTTGTCTCTAATTAAATAAACAAAATTAAATGCTTTGTTTTATTTAATTAATTATCATTTTATCATATTATTTTCTCTTTTAATTAAATAAACAAAATTAAATACTTTGTTTTATTATTATCATTAATATTTCTTCTATACTTTATCTATTAATTCTATCTTAAATTAAATACACAACTTCAATAATTTGTGTTATTTAATTACCTCATCACATTTCTTCTTAATTAAATAAAGATATTCTAAAAATCTTTTATTTAATTATCACTTTCCTTTTATTTTAATTTAATAAACAAATCCTATAGTTTGATTTATTAAATTATTTATTCCTCTTTTGCTAAAATTAAATAAACTAAAAATATTTAATTTATGCATAAATCATTTACACTATTCACTCACCAATAAAATTAGATTTTTTAAAAATCTAATTAATGCAACTTCCATTCACGGGAAGAGCTTCAGGGACAAACTTGCAGGAAGTCCTCTCAATCTTCTTCCATCAATCCTCCCTCTCTTCTTGCCTGGTGTTTTCATGGGGAGGAACAATCCTCCATGATCAGCCCCATCTTCTCATCCCATGCCTTTCAATTCTCCAGATTGAATCACAGCCCCTTATCCCGTATCCCTGTGCAATTGTGCTGCCGTGAAAGCTATAAATACAGCTCTTTGGCTACAGGAAATGGATCCCAAGTTATGCAATCTTACTCTGCAGGTTTCCAAAGCATCCAGGCATCCAAACAATCAAGCATTCAAGCACTTCATCCAGCATCCATCAAGCAACAATCAAGCATCTAGCATTTGCAGTCATGGCTGCCATTACAATAGGATTTGCATATTTAATCACATAGGAATATAATTAGTTCATTTCTCATTCTCTAAGTGTCATTTCAATAGTTTAATTAGCTTACAAATCTGAGAGCTAGGTAGATTAAAGAAATCTTTAGAGTTAGAGAGTAATAGGATAGATTTCTGAAGCTTTTTAGTTTAAATTCGTTTAAATTCATTAAGTTTTAGATGCAATATCTTATTTAGAAGCGTAGATGCATTGTTTAACTTGTTTTCCCCATTCTACCGCTTACAGATTGGCGCCCACCATGGGGCCTTACCCCATATTTTGCTAAAATTTTGAAAATTGTGTCCTACAGGTATCGGCGTGAAATTTTTCGCGGAATCGTGAGTTTTTGCAGCGCGCCGGTGGTCTGTTTCAGCGCGCTGGGTTCCTGTTATAGCACACTGGGTTACTGTTCCAGCGTGCCACGTCACTGTTCCAGCGCGCCGGGTTTATATTTCAGTGCGCCGAGTCACTGTTTCAGCGCGCCACTTTCTTGTTTTGAAATCATTTCTTTTATCTGGATCCGACGCGTCCGCGGCCAGATTCTATTTCTGTCTATTTTCTTGGTTAAAATGTACCAATCCTAGGATAGAAATGGATAAAATTTATCAATCCTAGGATAGAAATGGATAAAAATTAATCAATCCTAGGATAGAAACGTCATATTTATTTTGTGGTTTAAAATTGAACATCATGCTTATCATGGAGCAATATCTCCATATAGAGTAAATCATTTGTCTTTTGGGTTTTAAAAAGAACAACATCTTTGCTGTGATTGGGTGATAGGTTTATGCTCTCCCCTTAACTGGGTGCATCAAAAAACCAGACTCACCATTACTTTACGCATTTTAAAGCTTTCTTAAAACCTTTAGACAGGCCTGCCGTAGTGGGAAAAAGTACTCACCCTACGGGAATGACCTGAGTGGGGACAGCCAAAAGCCATGGCATTCCAACCCACTTTAAAATTTATGTGAATTTGGGGAAACCCTCTTTCAACGGAAGTGCGCAGGATAACCATCCCCAAAATCTTTGTTCTAAAGATTGGGAGGTCTCTCGAGGGAGTTTATCCATTTGCCGCTCCGAACGGAAACCCTATCTAAGAACCTAGAACTAGAAGCACGCTTGTCAGTTTCTAAACATTGTAATACTTAGCGGTGCAGGGGCGGGGAAGAATCTACCCTCAAGCACTCACCATATAATTGCCAAGGACTGTTTGCTCAGGGGATCTGGTATCCACTTCCGTCACTCTGAGTACGCACCTAGAAAAGACAAAAACACGGGCGCCCTCTAGGGGGTGACATGGCTGTGTGAGTCGACACAATTCCAAGTTGTGGGCCATTCGAGTATATAATGATGACCTTTTATCTCTAGAAGTGAGTCTATCTGAAGTGAGTCTATCTGAAGTGATTTATCTTGTTATCTAACCAGTAAAAAATCAAAAAGAATCATTGATTCTTGAGAACATACACTATCTGTTTAGATTCTAGGATTTTTAAAAGATAACTATTCTATTCTTGCTTGCTGTGTTTTCTCTCATTAAACTCAGATAAGATCATCACAAGAAAATTCTCAAAAATCAAAGCACTTGTGGATTTCTCATGATTCGAGATTGGGTATCCACCAAGTTTGTCAAGAAGTCTCTTGTCAAACGAATCAGAAAACCAAAGAAAACACTTGCATACAAACAACTTTTAAGAAAGCAGCGATTTCTATACCAAAGTAGGAAAGTTCTACTCCAACACAGGACTTTTATTCATAGGTATCACAATTTTTCTAGAGGTTATACGGATGACCATGCTGTAGCTCCCTTAGATTCACAAGCATTTTATCAAAGAAGAGCTCTTAGGCAACATCACAACCACAGTCAAAGAATTCATCCAGAATACATCCCACAACCAGCCATCCAATACGACACCAGACCAAGTGAGTTTCATAGAATAAGATAGTTTTTCTATCTTAAACACCTTAAGGTTCTATTTTAGTGCGTCACTATTCTGTTCCAGCATGTCTGGTTCCTGTTTTAGCGCTTTCGGTATCTGTTCCAGTGCATACCGTATCTGTTTTAGCGCATTCGGTATCTGTTCCAGCGCGTAGCTCATCTGTTTTAGCACGTAAGGTATCTGTTCCAGTGCGTAGACTCTCTGTTTTAGCGCTTTGGGGATCTGTTCCAGCGCGCCCGGTCTCTGTTTCAGCGCGTTGTGTCTCTGTTTTAGCGCGCCATAAAATCAGAAAAAAAAATAGAGAGTTGATAGGACATTTTGTCAGTTTACCCATATCGATAACAAGGTTTTCATCAGTCCAGAACATTTTTTTCCACAGTCCAGAACATTTGGGTCATACAAAAGGAAAGCTTTACCCTTACACCTAGATCTTGAAACATCTCGCATAGTATCATTATCACCAAATCTGAGATTTTCTGTCAAAGTTTCCCTATCAAGGATTTTATCATCCTTCCATCACGAAACTAGACACGACTAAATTAGATTTTAAAACAACAACCTTGACACTTAGCCAATCAAAAAAAAAATCCAAGATCAAAGTCTAGAGTAAAACTTTAAACGTTTGTATGCCTATTTTCACACGAGCAGCATATCAAAAACAACAAGAAGAAGAAAATGAAAGAATAGCAGCCATGGCTGAAGAAAACCCTTGGGGACGATATAGCAACACTGATCCTCTCACTAACTCACATGAGAAAGAAATAACTGCAGAGGAAATCGAGAAAGTTCAACAAGACCCTCATTTCCATAAATTTATGGAAAAGATGCTAGAACAAGACATGGAAAAGTATCTTCTATTATTGGTTGACAAAGGTGCTAAGCTTCCTAAAGACTTTGATGTCAATCAACTCAAGGAAACAACCACACCCAGGACAACTAGTGTGGAAAATCCAAATCAAATAGATGCTTTGACAAAACAAATTCAACAATTACAATTACAATTCCAAAATATCCAACAAGGGCCAACAAAGAGATATTCATTGCAAGACATTTGCCCTTATCCATTCGATCCAAGCATTAACATGATACCATTTCCACGGTATTGTGAATACCCAACATATAACAAATATAATGGGAGAACCGATCCATTTGATCACGTACGGGAATTTCGAGCCATGAGCATAGAGTTCGCACACAAAGACTCTTACTTACTACGATTATTTCCAAGAAGCTTAGGAAACACTTGCATGGAGTGGTTTTCTAAATTGGAACCCGGGATTCAATCTTTTGAAGAACTGATCAATAGGTTCATAATGCACTTCTCATTCAACATCCAACATGGGGTAACCTTAAAAGAACTCTACAACACCAAACAAGCAAAGGGTGAAAAGTTTATTTCCTTTCTCCAACGATGGAGAAGGCTATTTGCTAAATATCCTAGAACTATTCCTGAAGAGGAGAAGATAGAGATGTTCATTGATAACTTAGTGCATGACATGAATTACATATTAGATTTACAATGTCCATCTACATTTGAACAAGCTATCGAAAAGGGGCTCAAAATTGAAGAGGCTCTCATCAAAAGAGGAATGATCAAGCACTTCATTGAAGGTTCAAACAATAACAATTCCTCTAACAACAACAACAAAAAGCCAAGATTTTGGAAAAAGAACAAGAATACTGATACCATGATCGATACACACACATCTAAACTAGTATTCACCTTGATGCCAACCCATACAAACAAACAAAACAATGGTCTTAATGTCAAACAAAGTGGTGACCAAGGGAATAATCAAAACAGTGGAGAGACAAAAACCCAATCATTCCAACGACCATCCAATAAACGAAAATTCACGTCATTAGGACAATCATTGGAATCGGTCCTCAAAGAAATTTTAGACGAGAAACTCATCCAAGTACAGGAGGCTAGAAATTGGGACCCTCAAGTCAAACCATCATGGTGGAATGACTTACATTACTATCACTACCATCAAAATAAAGGCCACATGACTAAAAATTGTTGGCAGTTAAAACATGCGGTACAAGACCTCATAGATCAAAAGAAAGTATTTGTAGAGGGGCATCAAACAAACAAAGATCACACAACATTCAAAAATCCCCTACCCAATTATCAGAAGGGAGAATCCTCTTCCGCAAATACCAAAGGTAAGAATGTTGGTTATGTTTATGACACAACGATCCTTTGTTTTTCTGCTACCAAGGAGGATGAAGAGTTATGCCATCAAATCAATTAGAACAAGGACATTACATCCACCAATTTGGTACAACATATGGACAAATATGAGAACCAAATTAACGTAATCACACTCAAAGGGAAACAAGAGTACCAACCGGTTAATGCCACAACAAGGGCACAATCCAAAGTTATATTGAAAGGAGCATCGCTATCATCCCCATCTGTGGATCCTCCCTCTAATCAATATGATCTCATCGATCAATTGCAGAAAATACCAGCACAAATATCTATCTTGGAACTTTTAAAGATTTCCCCATCACACAAAGAGGTTCTTGAACAAGCTCTTGTATCAACCACAGTACCTAACAATTTGGATGTGTGTCAGTTCCAAGCTATGGTGGGACATCTATCTACACCTCATTGCCTTTCATTTTCTGAACATAATGATGTGTCACTCACCCATCCACATAATTCCGCTCTTCACATTGAAGTCCTCATTCATAAACACCGTGTAAAGCGTGTCCTGATAGATGGAGGGGCTGGTTTAAATATTTGTACCTTAAAATTGATTTGTGCACTAGGATACTCAAATGAAGCCATTGATACAAGGAGAAAAATCACAATCAAAGCATATGATGAAGAAGAAAGGTCCTCTAAAGGGTTGATCATAATACCCATTCAAGTGGGACCAATTGTCCAAAAAGTGGTTTGCCAAGTCCTAGATAGGGAACTGGCATACAACATACTATTGGGACGTCCTTGGATCCATGATATGCAAGCAGTACCTTCTACCTATCATCAATGCCTAAAATTTCCTGTCAATGGACAGGAGGTAACAATCACAGCAAACTACAATGACACCCAAGCTTGCCATACATTGAAGACATCTCAGGATACATTCATACCTCACAATAGAGAAGTTAGCACATTAGATGGTGAGCAACAACATAACTTCATATCAAAGTGGCTTCCAAAACAACAAAAATCACAAGAGATAAGGGTGACACAATCTAACCCTTCAAATGTTGAAGAATAATTAGCTCCATTCTCACATCAATTCACCAAAGAAGTACAGATAAGTGACGAAGGAATAAGTGAATATGGTGTTGGACACTCATTTCATCTATCACAAATGTTACCCTCCTTACAAACGTATGGACAACCATCTACAATCATCCAAAATTCAGAACAATCTACAACAACATTAGATGGCAGATTTGTAAAAGCTGGGAGCTTAGATGAAGAATCAGAAGATAAGGACATACTAAATTGGCTTTATAAGGATGAGGAAGCTTCCACTTCCACCAGTAACATCATAGAGACAAATCAATATGGAAAAGGAAAAACTATTCTAGAGAAGATGGGATATTCAGGATAGGGACCCCTTGGGTTAAGGAAACAAGGCATAACAGAACCAATCCAGCCTCTTACGCTCCAACATAAGGATAAAACGGGACTAGGATATGCAGTAGAACAAGGATCTCTTGATCGAGGGAAACAAAGTGTAACAGAACCAATCCAAGTCCTCGCAATTTAGCAAAATGGCAGAACTGGACTAGGATACACAGAAAAAGCAAGAGCAGAAATCACCAATAAAACTATAGAAAGTATTCTTCAAATAAGAGATAACTCTGAAATAGATTCAAATGAGTATGAGTGGGACAACTTATCAAATGTTTCATATGAAGATATTCAGATCGACATTATCAAAAAGTATGCCCCCAAACTCGAGGAGGGTCAAAGCTCAAGTTTTAATCCTATTGTCTTTGAAACACAAAACTTCGATGACTCACGTGAAGATGAACGAACATCGATTGAGATAAATGATGTGGAAGAAAATACCTTTGTAGGCCTCGACATAACCACTAACAATCTAGACGACATTTTCATCCGAGCTTTCACAATCGCTGACCTCAACCCATCTAATGATTCGTTGCCTTTACTACATCCCGAGCTTATCGAATGGGAACCCCAACACCCTATTGATCTCCCTGTCTTCAACAATGATTCCGCCATTATCAACTACCTTTGTTGTGAGGAATCCGATACTTGTTCTACCAATACTTCTTTTTACGATGCTTTTAGGCAGGAGGATGCCAAGCCTTCCAGTTGCAAAAATATGAAAGAAAAAAATGGATCTAATGGTGAAAACCATTCTATGGCAGTATTTGATCCTAAAATAGTAAAAACAAAGAACGCATCCAATGGTGAAAACCTCATTGAGGCACCAAAGGATGGAAGGCTTGACATTCTCCCACAACATTACCATGAAAGATCATCAGTGTTGATAGAACCCACACAGTCTATTAATATTGGCACATCAGACACAACAAGAATACTACACCTGGCCGCATCCATGACAGATACAGAAAAGCCAGATTTTATCAAATTCTTTGAAGAAAGATGCATCAATTTTTCATGGTCATACTATGACATGCCAGGTTTAGACACAGATCTCATCATGCATCACTTATCCTTACCAGCTGGCATTAAACCAGTCAAGCAAAAACTGAGAAAGATGAATCCACATGTTGCATTATTAGTAAAAAATGATTTGAAGAAACTACTAGATGCTGGATTTATCAGATCTATTGATTATGCAGAATGGATATCCAACATTGTACCTGTTTCAAAGCCAGATAACACCACTAGAATATGTACTGATTTCTGGGATTTAAATAAAGCCTGTCCAAAGGATGATTTTCCTTTGCCAAACATAGACATGATTGTAGATCTAACAGCTGGCCATCAAATGTTATCACTCATGGATGGATTTTTCAGGATACAATCAAATCAAGATAGCTCCTGAAGACCAAGAAAAGACAGCATTTACATGTCCATGGGGCACCTTTTGCTGGAACGTCATGCCTTTTGGGTTAAAGAATGCAGGAGCTACATACCAGCGAGCTATGGCAACAATCTTCCATGACATGATGCACACCTTCATGGAGGACTATGTGGACGATATCTTAGCCAAATCTTACACTAGAGAAGGACATCTAGAGATATTGGCCAAAATATTTGACAGGTTGGAAAAATTCAAAGTCAGATTAAATTCTAAGAAATGTGCCTTTGGAGTAACATCAACAAAACTCCTAGGATACATAGTTTCTACAAAGGGAATTGAAGTGGATCTAGCAAAAGTCAAAGCCATCATGGAAATGCCACCTCCTAAGAATATCAGTACATTAAGATCTCTACAAGGCCGACTACAGTCCATCAGAAGATTCATCTCTCAACTAGCAGATCGGTGTCATCCATTCAACCATCTTTTGCATAAAAATGTGCCTTTTACATGGGATGAATAGTGTGAGAATACTTATCAAATCAAGCATTATTTGATGACACCACCAATCTTGGTGCCACCCAGTGAAGACAAGCCATTGTTGCTATATATCGCAACAACAGATATTTCTTTAGGAGCCTTGCTAGCATAAGAGGATAGAGAAGGGAAGGAACAGGCAATATACTATATCAGCAGAACACTCAATGGACATGAAGTAAACTATACCTTCATTGAAAAATCATGCTTAGCAGTAGTATTCGCAACACAAAAATTGTGACACTATATGCTCACTCACACTATCAAGCTTGTTGCAAAAATTGATCCCCTTAAGTATTTACTGAGCAAGGCAGCTTTAACAAGAAGGTTGGCAAAGTGGGTCATGCTACTCAGTGAGTTTGACATTCAATATGTTGAAAGGCGAGCTATCAAAGGACAAGTCATCGCCGACCAATTAGCAAAAGCTCCATTATCAGACAGTCATCCTATGACCATGGAATTTCCTAATGCAGATATCCTCAACATTACAACACAGCCGTGGCAACTCTACTTCGATGGATCCTACACACAACATGGATCAGGGGCAGGAATTCTATTTGTCACACCTCTTGGGCACACAATTCCACGATCTTACAGGCTTACCTTCTGTTGCACTAACAATGTGGCAGAATATGAAGCTTTGATCCTTGGAATTAAAATGGCTATTGACTGGAAAATCACAGAACTACAGGTGTATGGAGACTCCCAGTTAATCATCTACCAAGTCAACAATGATTACCAAACTAAGGATGACACACTGATTTTATACAAAAGGCTGGTAGATAACCTAAGAAAATACTTCATAGAAATCAAATTTGAGCAGATACCAAGATCAGAGAACAAAGCAGCAGATGCCATGGCCACAATAGCATCTCTTCTACAAATTCCTGAAACGCAAGATCGTTATCAATTTATTGTAGAACAAGTATCAAATCCTGCATACGCAAATCCCAAATCCCAAACCATAAGCCTTTTGGATAGTGCCCAATCTTCCATTTATGGAGACATTTATACTTATCTAAAGGATAATATCTTACCGCCAGATCTTTCTCACAACCAAAAGCACAACTTCATACGCCAATCCGCCAAACATACCATTATTGCTGACAACCTTTACCATCGGGGCCTAGACGGTACTCTTTTACGTTGTTTAAAACATAACAAATCCGCTTCCGCTTTACATGAGGTCCATGAAGGAATTTGTGGTACACATTCAAGTGGATTATCTTTAGCCAAGAAACTCCTTCGTTTGGGGTATTACTGGCCACACATGGAGCAAGAATCTTATCAGTTTGTCAAAAGATGTCCAAAATGCCAGATCCATGGCAATCTTATACATGCACCGGCATAGGAGCTACATCCATTTGCAACTACATGGCCTTTCTGTCAGTGGGGATTAGACCTGGTAGGGAAAATTAACCCATCCTCATCTAATGGACACAAGTTCATTATCATAGCAACGAAATATTTTACAAAATGGGTGGAGGCAGTTCCCTTAACCACAATCACTGGGAAGCAAATATCATCTTTCATACTTAATTATCTCATTTGTAGATATGGGATACCCCAGTCAATCATCACAAATAATGGCAGGCCTTTCAAGAACCAAGACGTCCAAGAACTATGTGAAAAGTTTCACATCCAACATCGCTTTTCAACCACGTATTACCCTCAAGGTAATGGACAGGCAGAAGCTTCCAACAAAACAATCCTAAAAATTCTCAAGAAAACTGTGAATGAGGTAGGGCGTGATTGGCACGTTCAGCTTAACCCTGCTCTTTGGGCTTATAGGAATAGCATCAGAACACCAACAGGAGCCACACCATATGCTCTTGTCTATGGATCAGAAGCAATATTACCTATTGAGGTAGAAATTCCATCCCTTCGAGTTTCACTAAAGGGACTCATTTTAGATGAAGATTATAGGATCTCTAGACTTCAAGAATTAGAGCTACTTGATGAACGTCGACAACAAGCTGTCAATCATTTAACAGCCTATCAACAAAGGATGTCTAGGAACTATAATCAGAGGGTTAAGCCTAGAGTCTTCTAGATTGGAGACTTGGTCCTACGGGAAAACCCTAGAAATCAAGCAGATAGAGAAAAGAAAGGAAAGTTTGAACCTAACTGGATAGGACCTTATGTCATCATATCAGTCTATGGATCAGGAGCATACCGGCTGTCTACACCAGAAGGAGACATTTTGGAGGAGCCCATGAACAACATTCATCTCAGGCAATTCTACACTTGAGGATATATAGTGCACGGTCAATAAAGTTGTCTTGATGAAAACCTAGCAAACAGGCATCATGATGATAGAAAAGAGAGAAAAACAAAAAAAATATATAAAAATAAAAATACAAAAGAAAAGGAAAGAGGACACAATAAAAACAAGTGATGAAAACCTGGCAAACAGGCGTTACTTGTGATTTTCACCAAACTCCTCTATCTATTAGGTACAGTTTTGTTACGATTGTTTCCTTTCATATCATTTCCATCTATCATTTGAGATAATCATTATCACTATCCCTATCATAGCAGAGATACCAGGTTTTACCTTGGCTTGGGGGCAACATCCTAGTGTTATCTGGTACAAATAGACTTTCAGCTTACATGGAAAGGTAGTCGAACATGACAACATCAAGTGGCAATACATCAAAATCCAAAAACATCAGAAAATCAAAATCCAAAAACATCAGAAAATCAAAAATCAAAAAACATCAGAAAATCAAAATCCAAAAACATCAGAAAATCAAAATCCAAAAACATCAGAAAATCAAAATCCAAAAACATCAGAAAATCAAAAATCCAAAAACATCAGAAAATCAAAATCCAAAAACATCAGAAAATCAAAAATCCAAAAACATCAGAAAATCAAAAATCCAAAAACATCAGAAAATCAAAATCCAAAAACATCAGAAAATCAAAATCCAAAAACATCATAAAATCAAAAACACAAAAATAGAGTCTACATCAGTCAAAAGTGGAGTCTATGTCAGTCGAACTACGTGGTCTCTGCGTGTATAACGTAGGCAAGACTAATCTTTGATCAGTCCCCGAGACCCCTAGGATAGGTCTTTAGGATGCATCACATTGGTCAAACATTTGGGAATATCATGCACACATCAGCACACACATTTCAACACTGATGATCTAATCTGAATAATGATTTGAAAATACATTAAGTAGAATTTGAATTGTTGCGCTTTTTATTTTATCATTTACTTATCATTTCTTTGGAGCTACTCGATGATGTATTGAACTAGAGAAGCAAGGATGGAGAATGATACCTTTTCTTGTTTGCTGTTTTGTGAGTTAGTCATTATACTTTGTGAATTGTCGCAGGAAGTGCTCTACCAGGTATCATGGATGACATTCCAATTCACTTAAGAAAATGATTAATTCTTGTTTGTTTACGCAAGAAATGCTCAGGTCATCATTGGTCTATCTTATACCATGATGCTTGTGTTCGCTTGCAATATCAAAATCATGAAAGAAATACTCAGGTCATCATTGGTCTATCTCATATCATTGATGCTTGTATTAACTTTCAACATTTTAAAATAAAGCTCAGTGATGATACAAAGCAGAATAAAATGATTATTGAAATGACACTTAGGTTTGCATTGATAAAACAGGCATTTGCATGGTTAACATAGATTGCATTCATAATAATACATCTGCAGAGTACTGGTGGCACAAGTTACAATGATTCATTCACAAACGATGTTATCTTTTCTTATTAAAGATTGAGTATACTTGACACATACAATTTTCATAATGGCATGCATATAAAAATCATTTCTTCATCTCATCATAAATTTCACAATAAACATCTCATTTCGTGGCATCATATACACGTTATGTTACATCATGCATTTACATCTCATCACATTGTCATTATCATATAGTTGCAAAATCATCATTCATTGCATACATATAGAGGACATCATATATCATACATCATTACATTTCATTCATACATCATATTCATCCATACATCATTCATTTTCATTTATACATCATTACATTTTACATTTCATTCATACATCATATTCATCCATACATCATTCATTTTTCATTTATACATCATTACATTTTACATTTCATTCATCATTCATATTCATTTATACATCATTCATTTCCATTTTTACATCATTCATATTCATTTATACATCATTCATATTCATTTATATACATCATTCACATTCATACACCATTCATTTACATTTCATATACATCATTCATTTTCATCTATACATCATTCATTTATATACATCATTCACATTCATATACCATTCATTTATATACATCATTCATTTTCATTTATACATCATTCATTTATATACATCATTTTTACATCATTCATTTCACATTTTCAATATACACCATTTACATTTCATCATATATCATTACATTTCATCCATACATCATTCATTTACATCTCATATATCATACATCATTACATTTCATTCATACATCATTCATTTACATTTCATCATCTCATTAAGAAAAGAAATACATCATCAATATCATATCACATCATCATTAATGCATCCATACAGGCTAGTAAAATAAATCATCATAAAACATAATACCTAAAATGCATCCATCACATTTAGAAACATCATAAAATCAATGCATCCATCACATAAATCATATAGAACATATCATGGATCAATCGAACCGCTGCACATATATATCTCATCAAATGTCAAGTATACAATGAAGTCTGAAAAGGATAAAAATAACATCATGTCAAAAATGGCTATATATGTCTCTCAAAGGGTACACATATAATCTCAAGTGGTGCTCCCACCAAAAGGAGCAGGTCTCGCGCCAGTATCAGTACCACCACCAGATGTCCCAGGATCTCTCGGATCTCTCGGAAGAGGCTGTGTCACACCTCTGCTCACTGTCCTCGAACGAGTCCTCTCTGAGCGAGACTGAGCATAACTGACCCTCTGCTCTGGGGGGCAAAGCTCATGGTAGCGGCACTCAATCTCAGCACCTACATGTATGTACTCAATCTCACTCTCTGCAGTAGCCTGTCTGTCTGTCTCACTCGGCAGTCAAGGCTGTGATCTGTGCCTCGGCAGTGGCCAACTGTGCTCGTACACCTGTCAACTGAGCCTATGCGGTCGTTGCTACCTGTAGAGCCTCATCTCTCTCACCAATCAGAGAGGTAATCTGCGTCTGTGCAATAGCTAGCTGTGCCTGCATCTGAGCCTGTGTCTGTGCTAATAAGCCCTGCACCTGTGCTAGCTGTCCCTGTAAGGTCTGAACCTGCACCTGTAGACCCACAACCTCCGATGGATCTGCCGACGAGGAAGCAACAGCCTGCCTCTTACGAGGCACACTGGAAGATGGCTCTGAAGTAACTGCTATGCCTAGCCTCCTCCCATCCCCATCATCATCATCGCTGCTATCCTCGCTGCTATCAGAACTCTCATCACTGTCAGTCTCGAGCTGCTCTCCACATCCACATCCACGTCTACATCCTCTCTCCCCCGTCTCTGACCAACCTGAACACCCCCTGCTGGTGCTGCTGCTGGTGCTGCTGGTGCTGGTGCTGGTGCTGCCGCTGGTGCGGGTACTGGCTCATCTGGAATAGTGATACGTGGAGGAGGGTGCAGAGCCAGATACTCTCCGTACTCGGGAGTAATAGGTGCCTCGACAATGTCCCGTCGGACATCCCATGCTGATGGCTGTAGAGCACGGTAACCCGCAACAAGTGCCCCGTAAGGCAAACTGGGACCCCAATCACTGACATCTATCCGACGTCGTCCATAATGGGCTACACCCTGTGGCATGCACTGAACAATCCCATACTGTCTGTACACACGACGAAACAGGAATCGCTCCAAGACCCTGGGGCTCTTCCCGATCAAATACATCGAATCAGACAAAAACCCCAACTCAATATCATCATCGTCCCAGTCATCACAATCTAAGTACGGACGCCAGGTCACGCCTCTACATCATCAATAATCCGCCTCCAATACTCAAGCTTACCCATCATATGCTGGGTAGGCCTACCTCTATATCGAAACACATAAGGCCTCGTCGCTGGTCTGGCTAACACTGGCACGGGACGCGTAACAACAATATGCTCCCATGCCCATACCTGAAGAAGTGTAGCCCCTGCCGATAAACTGCTGCCGCCAAGATACACAATCTAGTGTAAATCATGATACAACTGAGAAAGCATACACATGCCCCAAGCATATCTCGTCCTATGGGCCACCAGACCCTCTAACACCCGACCCCATCCAAGAGATAGACCCTTTGACCTCTTATCAGGACAAATGAATCCACCAATAAAGCCGACAAAAATTGAAGGAAGCAGAGCATATGACTCATACATATCTATCCATGGAATCCACTCTCCTGCAACGTGGGGATCCTGAAAGACTCTCTGCATAGCCTCTACCCCACCAACCTCCTCTGAATCATGCACTACAATCTCTCCAACAAAGGGAATGCGAAGAATACACCATACATCCTCCGGCGTCACAGTCATCTCGCCAGTAGGTAAGTGAAAGGTGTTGTGGTCACTATGCCACCACTCTGCTAAAGCTGTCAACAGACCCCTATTAAGTCTAATATGGGGCATATCCAATAATGTCGCTAAGCCACAATCAGAAATATACTGTCTCTCGTCTGGCGTAAGTCGCGATATCATATCAAAAGGCCAGGGAAACTGCTCTCGCACCTGGATAACATCTAAATGCTCCTGTTATCATACAAACAAGACATTTTAATCAAAATATCAAAAGATCATCAAATTTTCAAAAATTGTGCTTTTACCTATCAACCTAGCAAATTATCAAGGAACCCTCATCTATCAATCAGGTTCAATCCTTTGGAAAGTTTAATTATTCCTCGCCTATCATGAGGGTAATTATTATCAATCAATAGATCTCGCTCATCATGAGATCATTTCCCATATATTTTAGTCAAGATCAAACTAAAATAGATGGAATCGAAAACAAATCAACGAAAAGAAAAGTGCACAATTTTTCATCAATCTCTACCGCAAAGCGATACAAAATCAACCTAAAAACACTAAAATGTCTGGCGCGCTACAGAATCTTCTGGACGCGCTACAAAAACATCCCAATGCGCTAAAAAGACTGGCGCGCTATAAAATCCTATTGACGCACTATACAATTGACCTAATGCGCTAAAACTTTTGACGTGCTACAAAACTGACCGGACGCGCTATAAAACTTCACGGGCGCGCTAAAACTACGACGCGCTACAACAGCTCACGGACGCGCTAAACCGCGTCCGCCGCGCGCTAAAACAATAAAAACGTGAAAAAATACATCAAAAAGAACTGGCACAAATTACGAGGAGGATTTGGGGTACATACCGGAGGTCCATAGTCGGTCGGATGCTGGTGACGACACACACGCTCGAGTCGGTGGGTGTGGTATGGGATCGGCATCCTGCAGCTCTAGCACTCTGAGGGTCTCTATCACAAGATTGTCAAAGTCAAATGCACAAATGACTTTTGAGAATGACCTTTTAAGTATTTATAGGCTATTTTTGGGAGATTTTGATGGGATTTATTTATTTTTCCTTCTGAGGAATCAATTCTTATCTATCACAGGGGCATTTTTGGACAATTTTGTTGGGAGATAAATTGTTACTTCACCAATTCATCATCAAATCATCAGAAAAATTCAAAATTCTTGAAAAATCATAAAAATTCAAAATTCATCAATTTATCTCCCGAGGGGGCATATATCACTATCATTTCAAAATTCAACATCTGGGGCAAGTCTAGGGCATGCTTTAAAACCTTCCGTCAATACTGGCAGCTGAAGCAAAATCATTCTTTGAAGCAATGCGTAAACACATCACTTCAAAGAGGGGCAAAATGTAGACACCTAAAAATGGTCTGGAGAATCTAATTAATTAAATACGACTTATTTGATTAATTAATCTTAAATTCATCTACTTAATAAATAAATAGAAATATTTATTTATATTAAGTTCATTATTAATTCTTCTATTTCTCTCCTAATTAAATAAACAAAATTAAATACTTTGTTTTATTTAATTAATTATCATTTTATCATATTATTTCTCTCTAATTAAATAAACCTAATTAAATTAACAAAATTAAATACTTTGTTTTATTTAATTAATTATCATTTTATCATATTATTTTCTCTCTTAATTAAATAAACAAAATTAAATACTTTGTTTTATTATTATCATTAATATTTCTTCTATACTTTATCTATTAATTCTATCTTAAATTAAATACACAGCTTCAATAATTTGTGTTATTTAATTACCTCATCACATTTCTTCTTAATTAAATAAAGATATTCTAAAAATCTTTTATTTAATTATCACTTTCCAAATATTTTAATTTAATAAACAAATCCTATAGTTTGATTTATTAAATTATTTATTCCTCTTTTGCTAAAATTAAATAAACTAAAAATATTTAATTTATGCATAAATCATTTACACTATTCACTCACCAATAAAATTAGATTTTTTAAAAATCTAATTAATGCAACTTCCATTCACGGGAAGAGCTTCAGGGACAAACTTGCAGGAAGTCCTCTCAATCTTCTTCCATCAATCCTCCCTCTCTTCTTGCCTGGTGTTTTCATGGGGAGGAACAATCCTCCATGATCAGCTCCATCTTCTCATCCCATGCCTTTCAATTCTCCAGATTGAATCACAACCCCTTATCCCGTATCCCTGTGCAATTGTGCTGCCGTGAAAGCTATAAATACAGCTCTTTGGCTACAGGAAATGGATCCCAACTTATGCAATCTTACTCTGCAGGTTTCCAAAGCATCCAGGCATCCAAGCAATCAAGCATTCAAGCACTCATCCAGCATCCATCAAGCAGCAATCAAGCATCTAGCATTTGCAGTCATGGCTGCCATTACAATAGGATTTGCATATTTAATCACATAGGAATAGAATTAGTTCATTTCTCATTCTCTAAGTGTCATTTCAATAGTTTAATTAGCTTACAAATCTAAGAGCTAGGTAGATTAAAGAAATCTTTAGAGTTAGAGAGTAATATGATAGATTTCTGAAGCTTTTTAGTTTAAATTCGTTAAAATTCATTAAGTTTTAGTTGCAATATCTTATTTAGAAGCGTAGATGCATTGTTTAACTTGTTTTCCCCATTCTACCGCTTACAATAGGCACTAGCTCCACTGACGACACGACCATCAGACTATCGGTGGGATAGGAGACCTCATCCCACTAATAGGAAGTCTTCACATTGCTGACTAAGTAGAACCACTAATGCGTCGCTGGAATCAAACAAAACATCCTACCGATGAGAACACCATATGCCAATGGAACATGTACGCCCAAAATTTGATCAAACATCATAAGAGAATGATGCAACATTTCTCTTAGCCCTAGATGCTCCTGCATCAGAAACCCAGGGTAGGAGAGATGTTCCATGAGTGGAGACTCAGGAACATTTGGGCCAGTCTGGAACCAAAAATCCAAACTGAGCTAGCTCATGCACTTGTAACCAAGATGCTTCCTCACCTGGTTTTCCCTTCCAGCAAACTAGGTATTATGGGTACTCTTTACCACATGTTCTCCTAGAAGCCTTGGATTCAATAATCACATCTGATTCTTTTGTTTACTTCTCTTTTACCTGGTTAACCAAATCTATAATAATAGAGGAATGTGATTGAATTTTTCCTCCTCAAAGTGTCTATACAAATCATTGACGTTGAATATAGGAGATATATCTACATTCTCTAGAAGCTCAACTTCATAAGCATTGGCTGAAAACTTACGTAGGATCCGGCAAGGACCGACCTTTTTCCATTTTAACATATTGTAGGTTCCCTACGAAAACCTCTCCTCCCTTAAATGGACCCATACCAACTCTCCAATTTGAAATTCCTACTCTCTTCTATGATGGTCAACAAAATCCTTATACTTAGTAGTATTCCTCTCTAGCTTTTCTTTCACTTCTTTATGCAAATCTTTGATATATTCTACAAAATCCTCCATGAAAAACACTTGTCTTTACCAGGTCTATACTATCTTTGAGTTCATCTACACCCTTAGGGCTGAAACCATACACCATGTTAAATGGACTTTTTCCAATGCTCCTGTTCACTGAATTATTATAGGTGAACTCTCCCTAGGATAGCAATAAATCCCACTGCTTTGGTTTGTCTCCAATCAAACATCGAAGGAGATTACCTAAACTCATGTTCAAAACTTCAGTCTAACCATTTGTTTGTGGATGGTAAGCTAAACTGAAACCCAAATGTGTCCCTAATTTCTTCCACAATGTGCACCAAAGATTACCAACAAACTTTGTATCCCGATTAGATACTGTAGACATCAAAAATATACAGATTGATATCGACACTCGATCCTGATCTACTAACATTGCTTCATCCTGAATTATCCCTCTATCTAACCATTTAATCAAATAGCCTCATTTGATTAAAGTCATCATAATTCCCCTTTTAATTAAATAAATCCCCCAATTTAATTAAATCATCATCTCTGTGTAATTAGCTAGGTCATTTCATCTTCCTATCTTTGATTTAATTAAATAATTCATATTATTTTATTAAATCTCTAAAGTTCATCTAATTAAATTAAATAAATCAAGCATTTATCTAATTTAATCTAACATCACCCCTTTTGGTTAAATAAATCAAAATATTTATTTAACTAAGTCCTAATCATTTTCATCTCATTTTGATTTATTTCAATCCTAAAATCTAAATCAAATAGTCAAATCAGCTAAATCTCCCCTTAAATTAATCAAATCCTGATTAATTTAATCCTAATCCATCACATCCTCTAGATAATGCAAGTTGCACATGAAAATAGATTTAATTCATTTATTAAATCCGTATTTTCCCTCACATGGCATCTTTTGGAATATTCTCTCAATTTGAATTCAAAAATTCCAAGTCAACATGTACATCCAACAAGGTAATAAATTCATCTTACATGTCCTTTGCCTTGAGCCAAGTGGCATTTAATGCTTTATTTCTTTCCCCCTTTCAAGTCATTTCAACAAATTTTAAATTCAAATTTATGCATTTATTGGCACAATCCTCCAAACTTGCTCAACCTTCATCCTCTCACATGTTGACAAGTGGCATCATATCATTGGTTGAATATTTGTCCCACATTGATTAAATTTGGACATCTCTTCAACTTATCAATCTATAAATAAAAAGCTCATATCCTTATTTCATTATCCACAATTTGAGTAAACTTACTCTACTCAAATTCATCTTCAAGCATTTGCAAGATTCATCCATCCATAGCTAGGTTATGCAGGTTTTCATCTTGGAGCACATTTGAATCTTCACAAAAGTGGATCACTCATCAACACTCTTCATCATCTATCAACATTGCATCATTGGAGTTGGGAAAGGGCCAATTTTTACATCAAATTGGCACCAATTCCCCCATGGGATCAAGAGTTTGCATTACTTTCAATAGGATTTGATTTATTTTCTTCTTTTCATTCCTATTTTGAGCTTTGTAAATGGATTCCATGGGGAATCCTTGTTCTTACTTGCATTTGATCTCCTAATGTATTCATTTATTGTGTTTTGCAGGTATTGGGAAAAGGGTTCACAAATACGATACTCTTAGGAAATCCATGCAACCAAACTATTTCTTTGAAGAACAAATTTTCTATATGGGAAGCGTCACTAGTTTTCTGAGATGGAATAAAATGAGCCATTTTTTAAAATCGATCAACAACCACAAAAAATGAATCATTACCTCTTTGATTTCGAGGTAGTCCCAGAACAAAATCCATGCCGACGTGTTCCCACAGTCTCTCTGGAATCGGTAATGGCTGATATAGTCTGGTATTTTATTTCATACCCTTTGCATGTTGAAAAAGTCTGCATCCTTGTACCATTTTCTTGACATCCACACTCATTCCTGGTCAATAATAGCTTTCATTCAACAATGTAGTTGTCTTATCTATTCTAAAATGTCCTCATAATCCACCACTATCTTCTCTCTAGTGAGATTCTCCCTCATGGAACCTCTTGGTATGCACAACTTCTTTTCTTTGAACAACATTTTTTCCTAAATGAAATATTCCAACCATGGAGTCCGATCCAATTCAGTTGGGTTCTTGCATGCTAACCACGCTTCTTTGAAATTTGGGTCATGCTCATACAACTCACCTAATGAATCAAATCCAACAACACTCACTCTCATCTCATTCAACAATAAGGTCCTCCTACTTAGTGCATCAACAACTCTATTGGATTTACCACTTCTATGTTTCAACACAAAAGAATAACTTTGCAAGAATTCAACCCACTTCAAATGCCTCTAATTCAACTTACCTTAGCTATGTATGAATTGCAAGGCATGATGATTTGTTTACAACACAAATTCATTCTCCAATAAATAATGTCTCCACTTCTTGAGCACTTGCACAATTGCAGAGAACTCCTGATCATACACTAAATATTTCCTCTTGGCTTCATTCAACTTCTTGTTGAAGTACGTGATTGGTCTTCCTTCCTGACTGAGAACTCCTCCAACTGCTATTCCAATTGCATCACAATCTACCCAGAAAAATTTTCCAAAGTCTGGTAATGCCAAGACTGACTATTCTGTCACCTTTCTTTTCAATAGCTGGAAACTCTTCTTTGTTGCAAATGTCCATTGGAACTCCTTTCTTGTTCCCTCATTGTCTCTGTGATGGGAGCACATATCCCACTAAAATTTCTTATGAACTTCGTATAGAAGCTCTCCAACCTATAAAAACTATGGGCTTCACAATTACTCTTTGGTGATGGCCATTCAACAATAGCCTTTACTTTCTCAAGATCCATTTTTAATCCTTCCTTAGAAATCACAAATCCCAAGTATACTAACTCCTTCATAAAAATACACTTTTTCAAATTCACCATTAACTCCTCTTCTTTCAATCTTTGCTAAACAACTCTAATATGTTCTAAATGTTCTTTGGTTTTACTAAAAATTAAAATATCATCAAGATAAACCATGAAAAACTTACCAAGATAGAGCTTCAACACTTGATTCATCAATCTCATGAATGTACTAGGTGCATTTGTCAATCCAAATGGCATTACCAACCACTCATATAGTCCATCCTTCATCTTGAATGTTGTCTTCCACTCATCCCATTCACGAATTTTGATTTGATGATATCCACTTTTTAGATCAATCTTTGTGAAATATATTGCTCCACTCAAACAGTCCATTAAATCATCCATTATGGGAAATGAAAATCTATACTTGATAGTAATATTATTGATTGCATGGGAGTTTGTACACATCCTCCATTCACCTCCCTTCTTAGGTGTTGATACAACAGGTACAACACATGGACTGTGACTCTCCCTAATCAAACCTTTTTCCAACAATTCCTGGACTTGTCTATTTACCTCTTCATTCTCTTGTGGTGTCACCCTATACGGTGCCTTGTTTGGAAAAATCGCACCTAGAATCAAATCCATATAGTGGCTGATTTCTCTCACTGGTGGAAACCGATCTGGTAACTCCATCATTATGCCAGCATACTCATCAACCAATTCTTTAACTTCTATCGACAACTTTTCTTCCTTTTCTGCTATCAAGTTTTGAGGTGGTCATGCTACCATTACATAGCAAACATCATCCTTCTTCAAATCCTTCAGGAACTACTTTCCTACGACAAAACACACCTTGGAAGTACCTTATGTGTCTTCATCCTTATCCTTCATGGGATTCAAAGTAAATTAATGACCATCCTTCTTAATGGTATATTTATTACTCTTACCATCATGAACAACTTGACGGTCAAACTGCCATGGTCTTCCCAATGAGATATGACAGGAATCCATAGGAATTACATCACAAAGTATTTCATATTTTTATTTACCAATCTAAAAATTAACCAAGCATTGTTCTCTTACCACTAATTGATGCTCCTTCTACAACCACAAAACCTTGTATGGATTGGGATGCTTCATTCTCTTCAGCCTCAACTTCCTCACCATCTCATCAGACACAATATTGTCTATGCTGCCACTATGTACAATTACTTTACAACACTTACCACTTGACTTTCATTTGGTTCCAAACAAATTTCTTCTCTATATTGATTCTGCTTCTACGTTCTTAGGACTTAACAAAATCTTCCTTATCATCAAGGATTCTCCATCTTCTAGGTCTTCTCCATGCTTGGAAGTTTCCACCATTTCATCTTTAGCTTGGGCCACATGCACTCTGGCCTCCTTTCCTTTGCCTCCACCTTGAATTTTTGGGCGTTCAAAAGACTTGTGCCCGGTCTCTCCACACTTGTAGTAGGTAATAGTGAATCATCTACCTCTTCCTCTTCCAAAACTGCCTCTTCCTCGAGATGACTCTCCTTTTCCTCAAAAATATCCTCTACCTCCTATGTCTTGAGAGGTACCTTCTCCATCCTACTTGGTAGAATATCCTCTTCCACCACTACTCTATCCTCAACTGTGGGCACTTGTGCCTGGACCCCTATTATTTCTCTATTGCTTCCTATTTAGTTTCTCCTTAACTTTCAAGGCATATTGATAAGCCTCTTCCACTCTCTGCAACTTGAGGAAACTTATTTCATCCTAAATGGACACTCGTAAACCATTCAGGTACCTTGCAACTTTCTCAACCACATCGTCAGTGTGGTCTGCTCAAATACTCAATTGATAGAACTATTCAGTGTACTCCTTGACACTAGACTCTCTTTGCTTCCAGTTTTGAAATTTCCTAAATAGACTTATTTGATAGTCTGTAGGCATGAACTTTGCTTTCAGTTTGTTCACCATGCAGACCCATGATTTTATCTTCTCCTTACCTCTCCTTTGTCTATCAGTCTGCAAATGATCCCACCATAAGGATGCATGCCCCTTCAAGTTTTTGCAAGAATATTTCACTTTCTTGTCATCCTTAGTACCTTCAAATTCAAAGTACTTATCCATTTCAGTGATCCAATCTAGCAACTCATTGGAATTCAAGTTCCCTTTGTACTCAGGAGGGTCAAAATGGTGTCTGGTATTTATTCGGGTTAGGGCTCGAATGAACCTCTCTTCCCCTCAATCAATTTCTGGTTGTTCTCTTTCAGGTTCAGGCTATTCTTCTTCTTCTTCTTTGTCACTCACATCATTGACATGATGACCTCTTCATTGTGTATTCTCAATAGCCTCTAATATGGCCGCAATCCCTCTCAACATTTTCCACTAGGATAGGGTTTGTTTCTCTTTGCACCTTGCATCCTCTACCTCATCCTCTTTGTGGCATCTTACACAAGTCCTCTACAGTTGTGGGTCTTCTTCTTGTTCACTTACCCACAAAAAATTCTTTATAAGAATTCGTAATCGCTTGACACCTTCTTAGGAGAAAAACCTTGCTTTGATACCACTTGGTGCAGTCAAGACTAGAGGGCCTTACCAGGCTGTCACAATCTCCCAACTGATTCGAACTAAGACACAACATAGAGGGGAAAAATGAGTCTCTTTTCATTCATTTGAGAATAAAATAGATTACATGCTTCTTCTTTTTTACAGTGCAACTCTTTGTTCTAATCTGCTAGGCCTTGACCCTTTAACTCCTACTCGGCCTTCGTTACCCACTGAATTTTCTTTACTGCCCTATTTTTCCTGCTATCACCACCTATTGCAATTACTCCACACCATCAGTCTTTTTGGCACTCAACTCTCCTCCAGTAGTAGTATTCAATGTCCTCACCTCTTGATCAGAAACTTTATCAAGTTGACCAATGGAATTGGATTCCACAACAACGATGTGGAAATCCAATGAATATTATTCTACCACATACTATTGTTGACCGTTACAAAAAACCTATCGTATACGCCACCGAGACCAGCCATCACTCCATCGTTGAGACCCCAAATCACCTTCCACCGAAATGGAGAAGTCCTACCAATAAGCACCTCGCACACCAAATCATCGCCCTATCAGGGAGACTCAAGTTCAAGTCCCACCGAACAAACACATTAGAGCATTCAAGAGACAAAAGAGAGGGTTTCCGTCGATAGAACACACTCCCACTGATAGAGAACACCAAACACATGTACATCGAGCCATCGTTGGGACTACCCACCAAATCCCAACGATAGGCACTAGCTCCACCGATGACACCACCACCAAACTATTGGTGGGATAGGAGACCTCGTCCCACCGATAGGAAGTCTTCACACCGCTAACTAAGTAGAACCATCAGTGCATCGCTGGAACTGGACAAAATGTCTCGCCGATCAGAACAACATACACCGATGGAACATGTACGCTCAAAATTTGATCAAACATCACAAGAGAATGATGCAAGATTGCTCTTGGCCCTGGATTCTCCTGCATTAGATAGTTACAATATTTTGAGGAATGCATACACTAGTCATATTCAAGTGGGAATAAGATTAAAATGCTTCCAAGTTAGTTGGTCACATGTGGTTACATTGTTAAATATTATTATCAAAAACACCAATTTTGATAATAGTTTGATAGCTGACATTTTCAATAAGTTAAATTTATTGGACAACATAATTGTTCACCAAAATAGGTATACAAACCTATAATAAGGGAATTAAGTACCTTTAAAGGCTTTGAGAAGTTCTACATGTATCTAATTTTGAATGAGGAGGTAGAAATAAGACCTTGCAGGGAATGGATGTTAAAGTTTGTAGATATCCTTACTCCCATGTACAATAAGATAAATGAGGGAGGAGAGGTTGATGTAGATCAGCTAAAATTGAGCATGGATTCACTTTCCAAGCTGGAATACAATTTTCTAGGTTTCCCTAATATGGTGTAGGTTTTGATTAGTAATGACCAGAAAGCACACATGGAGAAAGTTAGCCAATTTCTACCACCTAGTATGGACACATTAATAGAGCAAGGTGAAGATAAAGAGAAAGATAGTGCAACAACTTTAGTTTCATTTCAATAGGTCTCCACCAACTAGGAATAACTACTACATGGGTGTATATGAAAGGAATGATAGACATGTCAAATATGTCCTATCACTTGCAAAGAGAAATTTTGGATAAATTCAAGCTCATATGCTAGAATAAGTACCTTGGAGGCTTTCAACTACCTTTTCAATAGCTTCTCTACATTGTATTTACGTTTTGTCCTTTGTAAATAGTGCCACCACCTAATATTTTATCTTTTGTGACTTAAGAAGTGAAATAGGATTTTTCCTAGTTGCTTCCCTTGTGTCTATAAAAGGGAATTTTGAGCCTCATTTTAAGAATTTTGAATCCTAAATATTATGAGTCATTAGTCTTGTAGTCTTTGTATAGAATTAGGGTTTTGTATAGTTAAATCCTCTAAATTTCAAATAAGAAATGTTGTGATTTTTCTCTATAATAACAATAGATGACTCAAAATAATTGTTGTGTTTCTCAAATTTGAATGTCAAGCTATTAATGTCTTCATATTATAATACATCTATTCAACAACCTGTAGTGCTGAGAGGGGGGGCGAATCATCAAATATTAAAAATTAATGTCACGTCTCAGACTTTGATGATGCTTGCATTTACTTTATGTGGAACTAATATATGAATAAATGCGTGTGGTAGAATAAATGTTATGCTATGTTATTTGAAAGTTGAAATAATTGAATTTTTATTCTATTCTAGAAAAGATGAAATGTGATGAATATGATTTTATTTCAAAAAGATGCAATATAGGAAATGATATTTCAGAATGATGAATTATATTTCTTCAATTTATATTTTCTTGGGCACTAATCTATTAATGGGTGCTTGAGTTTACATGAGTTGCAAGTTGTCAAAGACCAAGGGTGTGGTTAAGGTAGAGGAGGCTAGCTACCTATCAGGGTTAAGATGGAATGGTTTCTCTCTCTCACATACAAACACTTAATTAACATATAGTTGCATTTAAAATTTTATTTAGTTAATTATTATATATTATTCTTATTTTATAGTTAGTGATTTTATTTAATTGGTGGTAAAATTAAATGCACTTAGAAAATAAAAGAATTAGTTTTATTTTATTTTAATTATTGATTTCATTTGAAGATTAATTGATATTTATTTATTATTATGTGGATCATAGTGAAGCATGGTAAATAAATCATGTTTTCTTTTTTAAATTGGTTTTATTAGATAAAATTGAAATAAATCTTGGAAAAAGATGGAAAGATTTTTGAAAAAAAATCAGTGAGATAGAACACATTAGAAAAGTAGAAAAATTGAAGAAAAAATGTTAAATTTAGAAAGCAAAATAAAGATGGGAAAAAGATAGATAAAATAATAAAAGATAACAAAAACTCTTATTCTTGCAACGAGAAGATTCATTCAGTAGACTAGATTCATTTTCTTTATCTTTCATTCTGCAAAAACAATAACTCACAGTAGAATAGGGAACAGTGGAAAAGTAGAAGAATAGTGGAAAGATAAGGAGAACAAGAGGGAACCAAAAAACGAAGCGATTACCAAGTTTCTAATTATTTTCCCAATGTATTTAATTTTAGAATGTGTAAACAAATGTTTCTTTTTTGTGAAGATTGAATTCTTTTTTGGTTGTATCAATGGAAAATTTATGCATTCGGAGTTAAATCTCTTATTTCCTATTCAAAGTAATTGTATCATGGTGGTGTATCTGTATTTGGGTATGTGAAGGATTATGATGGGCCAAAAAGTGGCGATATGATGGGTATGTGTAGGGTATGTGGCTGCCAACATTTTTTTTACCCAAAATTGATGAAACAAAAAAGGGTTTTTAAAGGAGATTCTTAGCTCTCCACCAATATAAATTAAGCTTTACTTTGAATTTAATAAATAATTATTATCCATTTTCTATTTAAATTACGACTAAAGTCTTGATCAATAGGTTGATTGAAAAACATATATAGCTTTGAAACAGTATCACATTCTATGCTTCGCATACTATAGGATTAAAAAATAATAATTGAATTTCATGAATTTTTGACCAAGTTAAGGTGGTTAGACATACAAGTTTTTATATTTTTTAAAAGTTGTAATAAAAAATTCATAATTAATTATTTACTTGGAAAAAATTACAAAAAATATGCATCACATCGGGACATGAGTCCTCTACTTATATCTAAAATATTATAAAAAAAATTATCATTTTATTGTGGTTAGGGTGGTTAGACAGGACACACTTCTTATTTTTGACATCTAAGTACTACTACATTGAAATTTCAAATTTTCACCAACTAGATTTTTTTTTTAAATAAACCTAGTAGTTTAGAAACTTTATTCAATTTTCTACAGATTCTATTCTTACATATTTTTTTGAAATAATATAGATAACTTATTCAAATTTTTACGTCAAGTTGCCTAACTCTGATTTTTCTAAAATTTTCACCATTTAAGGGCCTATTTTTTCCATGATGGTCCTGCACATACCCATTTGGTATATATATATATACATATATATACAACTATATATATACATATACATTTATATATATTTAATATATATACATAATATTATGAATTCAGGAAATTGTCATTTGTATGCAACACATGGAAGTTAATTGGGAATGAAATTGCTTCAAGTTTCTTTTTTGCAACCATGGCCACATAGGGAAGGGTTGTTGTGGAAGGAAACCATCCCTCCACAGGCCATGGCATGTGGAGAGGGTGCTACCACCACAGGGAGCGCTTTCCCTATGGGGGGTTGTTGGCCATTTCCCCTTACTCCTGCCTTAAAAAAAATTGAAATCCTTCTTTCAAATAACATTATCAATGCTTCAAATTCAATATTGTTGCGAATAATGTATGTGATTAATTGAATGATCTTTTCTTGACTACGAATGTATAATATATGTATGTATATATATGTGTGTGTGTGTGTATGTATATATATGTATGTGTTTATATATATTCTTGCATGACAACCCCTGTATAATTGTACTGTAGACTGTTGTTAAAAATAATATATTTATGAGTTATAACTACTTTTATTCCTAAATGATTAAATTCAGAATATGTATATATATATATAAACTCATATAAGTTGAGAAAAATTTAATTTCTAAAAAGTATATATATTCATTTTTGTTTTAGAAAGTTCTCGTTGGAATATAAAATATACCTCTATAATTTTTAGATTAAACCATTAAAATTGGAAATGGATTATTGGAAACTTTGTAAGCAAACGGAAAGATACACACATACACATATTTGCTATTATCCATTGGAATATTAGTACATTGAATAAGTTGAGTTAAATGTTAAATGAAAAACCAAATATAAAATTTATATTCTTATGGACTATTTTTCTTATGCAAACCAAATAGAAAACTTTGTAGTTATAATGAGTTTTCAAAAGAATGCTTGAATTAGTGATTGCTTGAATCTTATACAAACTTGTGAGATGCTATGTATTATTTATTCTTTCTATGAGATTACTTCTAGGACACGATGCCAAATGTGGGCTCCCAGAGAGTAATTTACCTTTTCTAAATTACCATTTTATTATTATTGCTTGGCCAAGCTAACTGTACTAGTGAAATAGATGGTTGAAAATCCTAGAATTCATTGCTAGAATTGTGAAACAAGCACAAAACCACGAGCCATAGGATCAAACAACAAACAAAGACACCTTCCACGCAAGAGATCTACAAACAAGAATTGCTATATTCATCAACAAGGAAAAGTTATAGAAGAAGCTTTCAAGAAGATATGAAAGCTTCTGATATTTTCCGTGAATAATATCTAAGTGTTCAATTACAATAAGGGTTGAATGCTTATAAGAGAAAAGTGCTAAATGAGAAAGGGATTATATCATGACAAGTGTCAACATCACATGAGATGTGACATAATGATCTAATATAAGCTCTAATAATAAAGCATTCCTAAGTTTAGCTAAAGTGTGTGAGAATAAATTAGACTAATAATCATTTAAAGATTAATTAGTTATTAGCTAATGTATGATAACTCTAACACCCTCCCTTAAGATGAACTTAGGGAGTAGCAAAAAACCCTAAAAGAATGCATGATGGGTCCCAACAAACAAGGCCAAATAAGGTACCCATGTACAAACAAAAGATCTCTATAATGTGGAGAAATAGAGAAAACCTCATGGGAAAAAATCCACTCCAAAAAGAGATGAAATCCAAGTGAAGGACTGAAGAAGCCTCCAAAAAAGACAAGGTTTTCCCAAAAGATATGAACAAAGAGAACACCATTGAAGCATGAATAAGCTACAAACTCTTTTGAAGAATGACTATTGTAATGCCAAAAGAATAACCTCCACTAAAACATCTGATGATCAGGATCAAGAAGACAAGAATCTATATGAGTTCCCTTAATGACACTACTTGAATTCGATGGAAAACCAATGCAAACATCAAGAACTCAAAGATACAGATGGAACAAGTACCAATAGTCTGAAGAATTGATCAAGTGAAAATGGAAGGTCACCTCCAAAAATAGGAATGCAAGAGTGTCCATATGGTAAGTGCTCTATCTCACCAAAATGCATGGGTAACCAGCCACTACATCCACCTAGTACATAGGAACAAATACTGTATGCATAGCTCACTCCAACGCAAAACCAATGAAATAGTAACACCAACAATAGAAACCCGCCCATAATACTGACAAGGGAGAGGTATGATAGGTACACTAAAACTAAATTCATGAAAGTAGTACATGAAGTGGAACCAAGAATATCTGAAGGTGTAATTATGAAAGTACAAGCATACAGAAAGGATGTGAAAAATAAAGTCACATACACATGAGAAAGGTATGAAGGAAAACAAAGTCAAACATCAACCCCCATGACACTTTATATCATAGTGCGAGTACAATAAAACACAAAGTGATGTGCAAGATCCCATAATATAGGGACAATACAAAGGCACTTTATCTCAGTGCATTTACAAAATCATAAATTCTTACAATAGAAGCTCAGAATGTCATAAAAAGACACGACTGAAAATACATGAAGAACAACCAAAAACAAAGCAACCCACACAAACGAGAAGTTCCCATAAACTAAAACTTCCAAGTAATTCACCAGAGTGCAAAAACACAAAAAACTGAATAAAATATACCTAGAGTGAAATATGGAAAAATTGCATAGATGGAATAGAAGAGCTCTGAAAGACGGTTCCAACATTGCTGAGATCATGAAAAATGAAGAAACTAGTCAAAAGTTACGAGCTTAGGACTGAAAGCAACTCATTTGAATTCAACTGACTGTAGAATGCACCAAAATTAGAAATAGGTAATGAAACCCACACCAATAGAAAGTTGACGAAATCAACTTTCTGACGATATCTCGTTTACTGAAAAATGATATTGTATGACCAAGTTATGGCCAAATGAAAAAAACACTTAGGCTTTTAGGGCACAAAGGGGGTCAAATAGGGCCATTGGGTATGTTTGTACTGCTGACGTTAGCATGACATCATGCTAACATCAATGGAATATTATGAGAATATTCCCCTTTCTCCAGAAAAAAATTTGGCCTCCCTGTAGAAAAATCGACCACAGAATATTCCCCACATGGACGAAATATTCTTCACCACTATTTTTTGGAAACTCACCAGAAATTGGGATTGTCGACTGAAATCCTAAATCTTTTACTAGAAAAACCAGAGGTGCTAGAAAAAAAATTCACTGATAGAAAAGGTGTATGTTAGAAACCAAGATCTGATTGCAAACCAGAAAAATCACCTTCCACAGAAGAGTAAAACAAAAAAGAAGAGATTTGCAAAAGATGTGCAAATTGATATATTCGAAGTACAAAATATTACAAGAGATAATTTGCTTTATAAAAGAAAAGATGCATAAACCTAATCTTATCTTGAGCAACAAGATAGCTCGATAAAATAAAGATAAGAACCTATAACTTAGGAATTAAAATAAATCCTAAGTAAACTTATGCAAATTTTAATTAATAATTAATTACACCAACACCCCCCCATAAGTGCAACTTAGGGAGAAGCAGATTATTATGAAAATATGAGTCCCAACAATAAGGCCTGATCAGGTACTCATGTACAAATGTAAAGAGAGAGAAAACCCAGTGGGAAAAACCCCACTCAGTGAGATGAACTGTTGCGAAGAACCACTGGAAGAACTCTAAAGAAGCAACACTGAAACCCCAAATCTGGAAAGTAAGGAAAGATACTTCTATTTGCAAAATACTATATCGGAATCACAAATGCAACAGTAGACTCGATGCCAAGGAACACTGGAAACTCACATACTGGATCAACCCTGGAATCTGTAAGCAACAGTAGATGAAAGGATGAATGGACCCATAATGATGACAAATCTGGAAGTTGTCTCTCGAAGCCAATGCCAAACTGAAACTAAAACTGCCCATAGGATGAGTACCATCAAAATTCTGGAACATTAACCATAAAAACATGGCCCTTAAATGAGAAAGATCTGAACCAATGCAAATCAAGAACCATGAAATCCCAACTGAAGTGTGAACCGAAGCAAACCAATGATGTGTCTAGCTAAGCAAGAAAGAAGCTAAGGGAAACAACAAGAAACAAGACAAACTTATGCAGGTTGTCACCAATACAAAAGATGCATGCAAGAACCCCCCTTAATGGAACTTTATATCAGTGATAGGGTAGGGTTGGATGGAACACTCACTGTCCCATGCTCTGGGTCTCACCTTGGCAAACCCTTTGGTGTCACTCTCCACCTTCTTAACCTATAGGCCCTAATGCTTGTTAGGCACCCCTAGTTCTCCCGGCCAACCCTACTATCAACCTTCTTTCATTCCACCAAACCAATCTTGATGCCTTGCAACTATCTCACCCTTGACCCTTACTCTTCCCTAAAGGCCAATTATCCTCAACATTCAGTTAGGATTTTGCAGGGGTGTAAAGATGAAGTAAAAAGCTTCATGGCAGCCTATTAGGGTTCTTGTTCAATTAAAAAACTCCAATTCTCCATCACTGCCACCAAACCCTCTCCTAGGGTTAGAAAAGGCTACAAGCCTAGAGCCCCAATTAGGCCTCTTAACCAGAGAAAAATGAAATTTACTCCAAAACCCTCCAAACGACCAAGGTTCTTCACTTGGGGTTTGTGTTTCCCATGCCCACACCTTGAATATTTTTGGGGTTTTGAGCCTGTACAGTCCGTACACTGTCCTTACTGAAAAATGGCCAAAAACTAGGGTTTATAAGCTTTTTCCAGGCTGATTTCAAACTGTCAGAGTCTTCTCACACCAAATGGGCTGATAGAGCCTCCTCCTAACCACCATACCTTTCCAAGACCCTCAACTAAATTCTCCAAAAGGATTTTTTCCAAAATCTTAGCACCCCTGCAAGTTATGTGCCTTGCACTCCTTGTCTCCCCTACCAGGACTCTGCCTGGCTCGCCTAGGGCAAGACATTGCTAGCAGCTCTTACACACACACAAGCCCTACAACCTACCATATTTACACTCATGGAGCCTAGTCACTATTCCCAAAGGTCCGTATAATTTGTACAGTGGGAAAGTGCTCTAGTACTCCATTTTCTCAAGACTGTCTGGTTCAAGATAGAAAAAGAAAGAAATCAAACTATTTACAAACAAAGGATGAAAGCGAATCACAAAGGCAAATGGATGGCACACAAAGCTTGTACTCTATTCACACTATATTCTACAATAAAAAATAATAGTAGGTTTATTCCATCAAAGCACTATTTAGATGCAAAAATCAGAAATTGCCTCATAGAACGTTGTTTCTTTCAATTTCATAAAATGTCACTACAATATATGTACTTCCAACCCTGCTCCATGGTCGAAGCACACCCTAAATAGGCTCCAAAAATAGTCAATCTCTTTTTGTCGAACCTATTGAAGACCCAATGATCAAAATTATAAAACCCCCTGTGTTTTGCAACCCTTGTCAACTTTTAAAAACTCAGCAAGATGAGCTTCTAAACTTATTTATCTCTTGACAACTTCTTTTCTAAAGATCAAAAACACCTCTAAGCTAACTACACAATGATCAACATGACCTTATAAAAACTAAACAAAATTGTCCTTCTAGATTTCATATTTACCTAATGAAACTGCCTATTGTTCCTTAGGTGCTCTTGTACCATTCTCCCCCTCTCATCCCAAACACTAAGGAACAGAAGGAGAGATCAATGATAGGTCAATACCAAACTTCTTGAACTGATCTCCTTGTACCCATGTGGCTTCTGATTCATGCTTGTTCTTCCACTTGACAAGGTGCTCCATGTACACCTTATGCCTTGTAGACTTTTGCACTCTTGACTCCAAGATCTTCTCTGCCTGAGGCTTATCTTGATTAGGTAAGGATACATTGCTGATGTCCTTGAAGATCTCCTTACTGTTCTGATCCACATCATTGATTGATCCCTTGTACTTGATCAAATCAGCAACGTTGAACACTAGGGAAATCCCTAGATCTGCTGGTAACTCCACCTTGTATGCATTTTTCCCATACTTGGCTAACACTTTGCATGGACCCACTCCCATCATCTGCAACTTGGTTGATGTACCCCTTTGCAACCTTGATTTGTTGAGGTGGACCATGACATAGTCTCCTACTGCAAATTGCACATCCTTCCTTGACAAATCTACTTTCTCCTTCAACTTTTGTGTAGCCTCAGTGACTGTCCTCTTTACCTGCTCCTGAATCTCCTTCATGGTCTGACTAAAGTCTTCTGCATGTCCGCTTCTTTGTTCCATAGCTCCAAGATCTCTGAGCTCACATATGCCTCTTGGGTGAGATTAATTCATGACGAAAACCTAAAATGAAAGGTCTAGATTAAATCTGAGAATCCCTAATTAGGGTTAGGGAAAATTCATTAATTGAATGGTCAAGATAATATCTCAGATAATTGGATTGACAGTGGAGAATAAATGAGGAAATTAATTCAAAAATTAAGATTTTCAAAAATAAAAAAAGATAAAGATTGCCCGATTTGTGAGATTCGAAAAATCAAGAAGATAAGAGTTGGACTGAAGATCAGATTTAGAAAATCAAGAATCTACTTGATTACTTGATTTTTGAAAGATTAGTTACTATTTTGAATTAAATTAATTCAAAATAATGATTTTGTGAGACAATAAATAATCTTTTTTAGATTATTTACCAAAATGGACTAACAGTTAAGAAAGTGATGACATTTTAAATAATTTCATTTATTTAAAATGAGAGGAATATTAATTTTGACAATTAAATAATTAAAGATAATTATTTAATTTAGCAAATAAGATTAATTAATTAAATAAATTAATCAATTCATTTAATTATGACAGTTAGTGACATATTAAATAAATAAATGTAATTCATTTATTTAATAATCAGGAAGAATTAATGATAAGGATAATTAAACAAATTTATAAATTTATTTAATTATAGGGAGACTTAGAGAATTAGTGGCGTATTTAATAAATAAATAGAATTTATTTATTTAATAATCATGAAGAATAAAAGGACATGAATTGATTAAATAATTATGAATTATTTAATCAATAGTCGAATGTGGACCAAGGACATAATTAAATGTCATAATTATGCTAGGACGAAAGTGGTAAAAATGAAGCTTGCAGACCTAGGTCATTTTTAAGTTACATTTTTCCTCTCTTTGTTATAATGTAGCATGTCGCAATGTGACAAAGAAAATAAGTCAAAGATATGCCCTAATGCAAAATAAGATGAGGAAGAATGACGAGGAGGGTTACGGTATGCCCCTTTGAGAGGACAGACGAGTTCTAAGAACATGGGTGTGCTCTCGAAATTAATGAGAAAACTAGAATATGAAGAGACAAAGAAATGTTATTGAAAAAGATATGGATGATGATATGGATGCAATGCCTATATGAGATGAGTGAGAGAAGATGACAAGACTAAAGAAGATGCATGTTAGTTCCTAGACCTAATCCTTCAAAACATTGCCATAGGACTAATATTTATTGCTCTTAATCATCATTGGGTGGTAAAAATAACACAAATGGACAACAAACACCATGATATGACGTAGACCAAGGTGTGCAAGGTCATCCACTTGAAAAATAAACAGTCACAGACAAGGAATGTCCTAACTCATACTAAGGGTCATGTTGCCTTAGTCTTTTTGTCAAGACAATCTACAGACAGCGGTCAAAGAAAATAAAATAGGCCAGGATATGTCATCGCACCTCTAAATCCTTCATGGGACATCCTCGAGGTAGCTAGTAACATGACCACAAAGAAAAGACAGTAAAAGGATAAGACAAAATAGCCAAAATAGTCAAAATATAAGAGAAGATAGACTAGAAAAATTAACAGCCATTTAATTTTGTTTGCCAATGTTTGTTTTCCAAAGATTGAATTCTTGTCGGTCTGACAGTTTTGACAATTTAAGAGTTTTGCCAATTTGATGGTGTTGACAGTTTGGCGGAGCCTATTGTTAGGAAGGACACATCCTGAAAAAGGCAAAGGAAATTTTGACAAGGTCCAACTCCAAGAAGGACACATCTTGAAGAGGGCCAAAGAGTGACGAGATTGACATTGTTTTGACTAATATGTTTTGTCAAGTGTTGACTATATGAATGATTGGACTGTGTTGTCTGATTTTGACCAATTTTGACATTGACGTTTTGAATAACTGTCTTGTGTTTGAGTTTGACTATGTCTGACTTATTTGACCGATGTGACGATTGTGACAAATGCCATGATTTTATTTGGACCAACCTAAAAGGACTGACCTAATGTCTCAGGGACTCATCGACTGATGGCCTTGCCTACGTAGCAAATGCGCAGAGACAACATAGTTCGACAATGACATGGACTGACTGACATGACTAAATTTGACTCCATTTTTAGGATTTTGACATTGATTTGGATTTTTATTTTTATTTTTCTTTAGGATGTTTTATGATTTTTAGGTCTTTCTTCAAGACATTTTATGATGTTTTTGTCTTTTTTCAAGACATTTTATGATGTTTTTGTCTTTTTTCAAGACTTTTTGCCATGTTTTTGGTCTTTTTGAATGGTTTAAGAGGATTATGACAAATGCATGTGACTGATTCCTACACATGAGAATCCAAGGACAAACATGATTGTGCCCCTAGTCAAGCTGAATACCAATTGACAGGTGATAACAACGTTGTTTGACGTGGGAAGGATGCATCCCAAAACAACGTGAGGACGATGATGACAATGTGACGAAAGTATTGAGGTCTATAGTCGGGCCAGGAACGCAGTCAAGTAAAATTTTGGATAACGTGCTTGTATGGATTAGACTCATTGCATTTTGGAATGACTTGGTTAGGAATAAATGGGATGATGGAGCATCCTTAGACCATTTGACAAGGGAAAGCCAAGATAGGTGACAAGCATGAAAGGATAGGGGGTGGCCTTGGTAAAAGACAGGAGACATGAGACTAATGGAATTGTCATATGATTTTCAAAGACTGTCGTATAAGGACAATAAGACTATGACAGTCAATGACATGATGTTTCGTGAATCATGTATGACCGAAGGATAGACATGTCAAAAGTTTTCCCAAAGCATGATTTATGTGTGCCAGTTTTATGTCAAGAACAAGGTAGGTGGGAAAAATGCATGGAAATGATATGAATGAAATGGTCGGATGTCAATGTCAAGAGGAAGGCCTAGGAGATGAGACAACTTGCCCCCAAGTGTAAGAGTCCACATAGACGATTTATTTTACACATGATGCTTGTTTACTAGGTTTCATCATGGTACTTATCCAGGGCGCCTGTTTTCCACGTTTTCACCATTGGATGAAATTTTTCTCTTTACTATTTTCTTGACTTTTTGATTTTTTTTTTGGTGTCACCAAGACGCCTATTTGCCAAGTTTTCATCAGGGTGAGGATTTTTTAATTTTTCAATTTTTTTTTTTTTGGATAGCCTGGATGCTTTAGATAACCACTGACTGTTTGAATCCACTGACGGTGTCAATGTAGAGACTGGTGCCATGATATTCCAATAATGACCTTCTGAAGGAGTTGTCTTGTCAGGATCACAACGCTTTCATATAACTGATTGATGTCATCATGGTCCTTTCTGATACTAGAGTTGGCCTTATCAGAATACACACATCGCGATAGAGTGCCATGAGAGTCCTTGCGGTAAAGAGTTGCTGCCAAGATGTGACAGATTTGTGACGTGGGATTTTTGGACTTTAGACAAGATGTAGGATTATGACGAATGATGGTAGACGTGGAAAGATTGTTTGGATGTTTGGATGAATGACTTTTTATTTTCCAAACTTGGGATGGTGGATGACGGATTTTGGAGGGATGGTGTTTGGAACCAACACTTTTATATGCCTTGATTGATGACCATTTTGAAGGAGGTGGACATGTGTTATATGTGGGAGTCCTCTTGTCTTGTGGCTCCACATTGTGATTGACTTTTGTATTTGACTTGGTGTCTTTGTTTGATCCATCTTTCTTTGGATCCATTTTAATTTCATTTTTCCACTTGTCCTTTTGTTTGATTCAATGGCCTTTGACATTTTATTTTGATCTTTTGACTTGTAAGACTTTTGTTTTTATTGATTCCAAAGGGAAGGTTTATTTATGATGGAATGATGGTTCATGGTGTGGGTGGAGGGAGTGTTGGCAAAAATCTTATGACAAGGATTTCTCATGGACTCCATTTTGACGTTTGTATCTGACAAAGTTACCCCTAGTATCGAGGAGGTACCACTGACATCGTTTGATTTACTAACTAAGGAATAGCCAAGACCTTGATGTCTATAATTTTCCTGAAGTTGTATTGGTTCTAGAATGCCTTGCTCGTATATGCCTAGTCCTTTGCCTTGATATTGCATGATTTGACAGATTCTATTTGCAATGGGGTATTTGTTGTTTTGAAAGCAAGATGCTAACCCATCATTAGGTATGTGGATACTGTCACTTGTAATATTTTCGTCTGCAAGAAAGCCTGCTCTGACAAATATAGATGACCCTAGTTGATAAAGTGTTTTAGCTTCATTGTCATGTTGGACATATTCCTGACTAATATCTTTGGTCTAATCATGTGACATGTCAGGTTCAGATGATTATGTTGGTGCTTCCAAGGCACTATCAAAGCCATCATTATGTTTAGTGTCATAGAGTCCCATGATTTTAGCTATAACTTGATCATAAGCAAGCATGTCCCTAGTGGAAGATTCTTGTCTTGGATGAATATCATCTATGTGTCCCCTGGAGGCAAGTGTCTCATCGTCGGAAGTGTCAATAGTCGAGGCCTTTATAAGGTCAGAAAGTGTTTGATCATGAATGGCATAAAGGTCAAGGGGTGGATCATTTTGGACTTCTTGGTAAATGGTAGGGTCTTGGTCAAAGATGGGGTTGTCATGGATTTGGACTTCTTGGTCAATGGTAGGTGTACTTTGGATGTCATGATTGTCTTGAAGGAATCCTTGAATGGAGTTTAAGATAGGGTCATGGGATGGACTACCTTGTTCTTGACATGAGGGTGACCTTATAAGGTCATGCTTTTGGCTTTCATTTTGACATGTATCCTCAAGTTTATTAAATGGGATTTGACTTTGGACTATGATAGAATTTTCATGACTAGATGTGGCTTGTGAGGGGGTGACTTGAAAAGGATTAATGACCAAAGGACTAGGATAGGACGTGAGAAGTTGGACTGGACTAATATATGAAGGACTAGGATAGGACATGGGGACTTGGACTGGAGTAGCATGTGAGGGACAAGGATAAGACATGGAGTCTTGGACTGGATTAATTATTGAATGACAAGGATATGACCTGGAGACTTCGACTAGATTGGTGTAAGGTTGATTGAAATAGGACATGGAGACTTGGACTGGATCGGTATGGTATGATGTGGGGACTTGACATGAGTTCGTAGATGGTTGATATGGGATGCAGACTTGGATGGGATTAATAGGTGAAGGACTAGGATATGATGTGGAGACATGGAATGGACTAGCGGACAATTGACTTCCCTTGTCAAAGTTAGGATAAAGTTGATTAATGGATGTTTGTTGTGGACTAATGTCATGGATGATGTTAAGTGACTTTAGGTAGTGAGGGTAGACAGATGGAGGTGGAAAAGTATTTATGTCAAAGCCACATGGTAACTTAGCCCCTTGGTCCAAAAGCATGGCTAAATATCTTTGAGGGTCATGTAAGATGGAGTTTTCTACAAAGGAGGCTATGTCAGGATTTTGCGCTCAAGCCTCTATGTCTTTGACATATACTCATCCATTTTGGTCTCTTTGTATTAATGGTTCAGAAGGATTTTGTGATGAAAATGGCATGTTCATGGAAGATTGTATGTTCATGTTGTAAAATGGGTCAGAAAAAGTCTAGTGTGGGTTCATGTCATAAGTGTTATTGTTGATGTTGGGATTGGAATCTTGTCCAAAGTTTTCCATTTGTTGTTGTTGTCTTTGAAGCCTAGTCTCAACCATAAAAGGAATTTTCTCAAATGAAGGTGATGAGAATGACAACTAAATGTGAGAATGATGACAACCTATGTTTTTTGGATTTTCGATAAGGATGAAAATGCAAGACTATGTTTCCTAAAATGTCAACTAGGAGGACTAGGTGATGATAATGTTTGTCTAAGGAAACGATTGATGTAATATGACAAAGTGATCAAAGCCAAAGTGTCAAATGTGGACTAAGAAAATAATGTTGACGAAGAGCTAAAATGATTAATGCAAAGTCTAGGTTCAAAATGAGGACTAAGATGAACAATGCAAAGTCTAAGGTTCAAAATGAGGATTGAGATTTTTTTCTAATGTCTCGTTGAAAAGTTTGAGTTGTTTAAGGTCGATTGTTTGTGTCCAGATTTGTGAATGTTGTGTATATTGTTTGAAAATCTAGAAAGCACTTGACAAGCACAATGTTTGAATGTAAGCAAGCACACATAAGACAAGTACAATCCTAGGTTAAGCCAGGACAATATTCGCTAGATTCCACGTGGGTTTCCCCAATCGCATATCTGTAGCATGTGAATTCAAAAGCCTGGTTGCATGGGCTCCCCCTTATAGTGCACTCTCTTCTTAGGCCAACCAAGTTTCCAACCCCCATGAAACTCCCATGGCAGATTGATCACCTCTACTACAAACTACGAAAGTGTGGATGCCTTCACACTGACCGGTGCTGCACTAGCAAATAGAAGGTTTTTGGCTTACTACACAAAGGTTTTTAGTTCAGGACCCCCGTTCGAGTGGCCATACATGGGGCAAGAGATTAATCACCAATTTAGGTGGCACTCCAGCCTGAAGAGGTTAAGCTCAATAGGGTTTAAGGGAGTACTACTCTGTCCGTATGACACATCCGCACTCGTAATCTTAGGTATTCCCTTAAGATTCACATTTATATACTAGTCGGGGGTAGCTTGGCCTTAGCTCCATTGCTGGTTTGAGTCACATTGGGGTGATGAAATCCCCAAGCAGGCCCAATTTCTAGAGTTAGTAACTGTTTCTCTTACACCCAAGATCGCTCGAAAGCGCGAGGGGAGAGGATACTCCGATATACTAAGTCATGGGGTTAATAACATATAAAAACAGGCATGGTTTTCTAATCACCGAGTTTTCACAAGGTGAGAGCATACTCACCTACCATTTTGCAAACACACTCAGACATAGAAGAAAGACAAGTTCGTTTTAATTGCACCAAAAGGAAATGTGTATTATACTAAGAAAAAGACAAGTACATTATTTTGATGTTTAGTCTTTCACGTTCAAAGCTGCAAGACCACACATTAGGAGTTTGAATATTTTGTTTTTGACCCAGGGAAAGTAACCGCCAAATGATTCAAAACCTAGAAAACGTTTTCTACGATTTTGCACAAAAAAAAACGTTATAGGCAAAAGAAAACATGGGTTTTAAAAGCTAGATTAAAAAAATAGCGATCACTAAAATGGCCATAACTTTCTCAAATCTTAACAAAATTTTAAACAATTTAAAGTTCTGGAAAGCTGAAAATGAGATCTACAAAACCCAGGAAATTTTTTAAATGATTTTATGTGCCCATTTTTCTGTGCTCAAAAGAAGGTGACGGGATTTTGTATGACTTCTTGGCTGTAACCTGCAAAACAGTGAAAACAAACAAGAAAACACACCAATTTTTCTATAAAATGTTGGGTTCACCAATGTAACTGAGGGTAAAATTTAAGGTTTAGATTAGATTAATCGATTCAATGCAAAAGACAAAAACCCAAAGTCCTATCGAGTACAAAGGAAATCAAATAATAAAACAGTTATACCTGTTTCGAGAAACTTCCATGATTACCTCCATAGTACCTTCTTACTTGTTGGATGATGCTTTGCCCTCAGATCGAACATGCAAGCAATCTTCAAATGTCTAAGTCCTACAACAAGCCTTGAAGGATTTGATAAATGCCTAAATGCCTATGACTATGACAATGTCTATGCCTAAACAATGCTAAGATTTGATCAAATAAAAATAATAAATGCTATGAGAAATCTAAGTGTGCAAGTGCAAGAGTGTAATGCCTATAATATGTCTACTTGTGTGTATGTGTGTAATCGAAACGTGAGAGGAGAATGGCATTTTATAGAAAATGTCATTTTGAATGGACGGGTGAGATTAATTCATGACGAAAACCTAAAATGAAAGGTTCAGATTAAATCTGAGAATCCCTAATTAGGGTTAGGGAAAATTCATTAATTGAATGGTCAAGATAATATCTCAGATAATTGGATCGATGGTGGAGAATAAATGAGGAAATTAATTAAAAAATAAAGATTTTCAAAAATCAAAAAGATAAAGATTGTCCGGTTTGTGAGATTCAAAAAATCAAGAAGATAAGAGTTGGACTGAAGATCAGATTTGGAAAATCAAGAATCTGCCCGATTACTTGATTTTTGAAAGATTAGTTACTATTTTGAATTAAATTAATTCAAAATAATGAATTTGTGAGACAATAAATAATCTTTTTTAGATTATTTACCAAAATGGACTAACAGTTAAGAAAGTGATGACATTTTAAATAATTTCATTTATTTAAAATGAGAGGAATATTAATTTTGACAATTAAATAATTAAAGATAATTATTTAATTTAGCAAATAAGATTAATTAATTAAATAAATTAATCAATTCATTTAATTATGACAGTTAGTGACATATTAAATAAATAAATGTAATTTATTTATTTAATAATCAGGAAGAATTAATGATAAGGATAATTAAACAAATTTATAAATTTATTTAATTATAGGGAGACTTAGAGAATTAGTGACGTATTTAATAAATAAATAGAGTTTATTTATTTAATAATCATAAAGAATAAAAGGACATGAATTGATTAAATAATTATGAATTATTTAATCAATAGTCGAATGTGGACCAAGGACATAATTAAATGTCATAATTATGCTAGGATGAAAGTGGTAAAAATAAAGCTTGCAGGCTTAGGTCATTTTTAAGTGTCTACACCTATTACTCAACTTCTCTTGAATATTGATAAAACTAAGTGCCTTATTGTCAGTAAAGACTACAAACTCCTTAGGTAGAAGGTAATGCCTCCATTTCCTAAATGACTGAACCAAAGCATAAAGTTATAAGTCATAGGTTGAATATTTCTTCTTTGCTTCATTGAGCTTCTCACTAAAGAAGGCTATAGGCCTGCCCTCTTGACTTAACACTCCTACTGCCACTCCACTTGCATCACATTCAACAGTGAACAACTTGTCAAAGCTAGGCAACAAGAGAATAGGTTGAGTTGCCACTTCTTGTTTCAATTTCTCAAACCCTTTCTCAGCTTCTTGAGTCCACACAAACTTAGTTTTTAAACCACCCTTGATTGTATCTAGGATTGGTGCACAGATACCACTAAAGTTCCTTATGAATTTCCTATCAAATTGAGCCAAATCATGGAAACTTCTTACCTCTATCCCTGTGGTTGGTGTAGGCCAGTTTACAATGGCTTCCACCTTGCTTGGATCAATCTTCAATGATCCTTTAGACACTACAAAACCCAAATATACAAGCTCTTGCTTAAAGAACTCACACTTCTCTAGATTGATTGCCAACTGCTCCTCTTGGAACCTGCTAAGAACCATCTCCACATGTTTTAAATGCTCTTCTACTATCTTGTTGTATATGAGGATGTCATCAAGATACACTACCACAATATCCCTGTAAAGTCTTTAAGCACTTCATTCATGAGCCTCATGAATGTGCTAGGGGAATTAGAGAGGCCAAATGGCATAACTCTCCACTCATATAACCCATCATTTGTCTTAAAAGTTGTCTTCCACTCATCTCCATCCTTGATTCTGATCCGATGGTATCCACTCTTGCGATCCAACTTCGTGAAGTACTAACTAAGCTCCTCCCAAGACAATCCATCAAGTCTTACCTCTTTTGAATCAATCCTTGATCCAACAACTCTTGTACCTATCTAACTACCTCTAGATTCTGATATGGTGTAAGTTTGTATGCTGCTTTGTTAGGCAATGAGTCTCTAGGTATGAAGTCAATTTGATGACTTATGGCTCTCTTTGGTGGTAGGGTTGCAGGTGCACCATCACTAAATATGCCCTTGTCTTCTTCTTTAGGTTGTAACATAACCACATATCCTTCACCCCCTTGATGTAGGTTGTTAAGGAACTCCTTCCCACTACTCAACATGATGCTTGGTGTCTTTGACTGTCCCTCTTCTTCTGACAGTGACTGCAACTTGAAAGTTTTTCCATCCTTCTTGAATGAGATGGTGTTCTCTTTCCCATCATATATGGAACCTCTGTCATATTGCCATGGTCTGCCCAATACTAGATGTCATGCATCCATGGGTAACACATCACAAACTAACCTGTCCTTGTACCCTCCAATGGAAAATTCCACCGTTACTTGCTCATTCACTAAAACACTTTTCCCTTTGTTTAGCCATGTGACCTTGTAGGGGTTAGTGTGGGGTACCTTCTCCAATTTCAATTTCATTACTGCCTCCTTTGAGATTATATTGTCTGATGAACCAGAATCTACTATGATCTTGCATACTTTACCAAGTATCTTGCACCTTACTCTAAATAGAGTTCTCCTTTGTTTTGGTTCTTCCTTGACCGGTTGTCTGATCAAAACTCTACTGAACATCAAATTCTCTCCTACCTCAGATTCAATATGACTGACCTCAGATGACTTAGGACTCATGGTGTCCTCTTGTGCATAAGTCGCTCTCTTCTCATTGCTTGATGAAGATGCTTTCTTTGGGCACCTATAAGCAAGATGACCTACTTGACCACAATGGTAGCATTTCATGTTTGCAAAGTAAGAACTACTCCTGCCTGCTCCTCTTCCTCTGTTTGAACCTCCTTGATGTCCTCTACCTCTGTTATATCCTCCTCTAGAAGATGTTTCTCCTCCATGCTCTATGAGTTTAGACTCTCCTTGGTTTCTTTTTTCATTTCCTTTTCCTTGGTAGCCACCTCGCTGTCCTCTTTGATCTCTGCCTTTGCCTCTGCCCTTAGAATCCTATTCTTGTTTCCTCTTGATTCTTTCCTCAATCTTTATGGCCAATTGGTAGCATTGGTGTACTGTTTTGGGGCTTAGAAGAGTCATCTCTTCTTGGATGTTCCATTTCAAACCATTAAGGTATCTAGCCACCTTGAGACTCTCATCCTCTGTCACATTAGACCTCATGCAAATTTTTTGAAACTCCTCAGTGTAAGTGTTTACATGTTAGTCTCTTTGCCTCAAGCTCTGTCTTTTCTTGTGTAACTGAATCTCATAGTCATCTGGCATGTATGCTTCTCTTACTTTGGCAACCATACCCTTCCAAGTTGAAATAGGCTGATTGCCTTCCTTTTCCCTCTCTGTCTGAACAAATTTTCACCATGTCAAGGTAGAACCTCTTAGTCTTGATTTGGCCACCTTTACCTTCTGTGCATCAGTGACTCCATCACATTCAAAATGGTTTTCCATTCCCTCTATCCAATCCAAGACTAGATCAACTTCCATTTTTCCACTAAATAGTGGTATGCGTTCAAGTGCTTTTCCACTCAAAGCCTTCAATGCTTTCAAGAAAGGTTCTTCTTTCAGAATAGGGTCAAGTTCAGGGGTCTTGTCTTCCTCTGCAACCTCTTCTTCCTTCGGTATCCTTCCTTCAAATTGCGCACTCCTCACTGCTTGCTCAAGTTGGGCTATTCTTTCCCTCAATAGTTTATTGTCTTGCTCCTACTCTTCAACCATCTTGGCCAACTCTGCATTTGTCACCCAATGGAATAATCACTAGACTCAACCTCAGACATACAAGATTCTTCCCAAATCTTTTACTTGCTCTAATACCAATCTGATAGGGTAGGGTTGGATGGAACACTCACTGTCTCATGCTCTGGGTCTCACCTTGGAAAGCCCTTTGGTGTCACTCTCCACCTTCTTAACCTATAGGCCCTAATGCTTGTTAGGTACCCTAGGTTCTCCTAGCCAACCCTACTATCAACCTTCTTTCATTCCACCAAGCCAATCTTGATGCCTTGCCACTATCTCACCCTTGACCCTTACTCTTCCCTAAAGGCCAATTATCCTCAACACTCAATTAGGATTTTGCAGGGGTGTAAAGATGAAGTAAAAAGCTTCATAGCGGCCTATTGGGGTTCTTGTTCAATTAAAAAACTCCAATTCTCCATCGCTACCACCAAACCCTCTCCTAGGGTTAGAAAAGGCTACAAGCCTAGAGCCCCAATCAGGCCTCTTAACCCAAGAAAAATGAAATTTACTCCAAAACCCTCCAAATGACCAACATTCTTCACTTGGGGTTTGTGTTTCCCATGCCCACACTTTGAAGATTTTTGGGGTTTTGAGCCTGTATAGTCCGTACACTGCCCTTACTGAAAAATGGCCAAAAACTAGGGTTTATAAGCCTTTTCCAGGCTGATTTCAAACTGTCAGAGTCTTCTCACACCAAATAGGCTGATAGAGCCTCCTCCTAACCACCAGACCTTGCCAAGACCCTCAACTAAATTCTCCAAAAGGAATTTTTTCAAAATCTTAGCACCCCTACAAGTTATGTGCCTTGCACTCCTTGTCTCCCCTAGCCGGACTCTGCCTAGCTCGCCTAGGGCAAGACATTGCTAGCAGCTCCTACACACACACAAGCCCTACAACCTACCATATTTACAATCATGGAGCCTAGTCACTATTCCCAAAGGGTCGTACAATTTGTACAGTGGGAAAGTGCTCTAGTACTCCATTTTCTCAAGACTGCCTGGTTCAGGCCAGAAAAAGAAATTAATCAAACTATTTACAAACAAAGGATGAAAGTGAATCACAAAGGCAAATGGATGGCACACAAAGCTTGTAATCTATTCACACTACATTCTACAATAAAAAATAATAGTAGGTTTATTCCATCAAAGCACTATTTAGATGCAAAATTCAGAAATTGCCTCACAGAACGCTGTTTCTTTCAATTTCACAAAATGTCACTACAATATTCATACTTCCAACCCTGCTCCATGGTTGAAACACACCATAAATAGGCTCTTTTTGTCAAACCTATTGAAGACCCAATGATCAAAATTATAAAACCCCCTGTGTTTTGCAACCCTTGCCAACTTTTGAAAACTTAGCAAGATGAGCTTCTAAACTTATTTATCTCTTGACAACTTCTTTCCTAAAGATCAAAAAAAACCTCTAAGCTAACTACACAATGGTCAACATGACCTTATAAAAACAACACAAAATTGTCCTTCTAGATTTCCTATTTACCTAATGAAACTGCCTGTTGTTCCTTAGGTGCTCCTACACCAATCAGTTCATTATTACAATACCCAATGATTGCAGAAGGAGAAACTGCAAAACTATAGAAACATAAGTGAAAATACATACCTAGCACATGAAAAAAAAGAATGCATGCATAAAATAAGGTACACATATTCTATAAATGACCTCAGATCTACATAGAGGCCGAAACCAGCTTTCCAACGCCATGAAAATCGCAAAAAATGGATAAGCGAGTCACAAGATACGTCTCCCAGAGTGAAAAAGGAAACATCTGACTTCTAAGGCTGAAAAAAAATCAAAAAATAAAAACCAAAAAAGCATACCTACACCATTGTGTGGAGCTCAGAAACAAATTTTTGGTGATATCTCGTTTGCAAAAAAATGTTGTAGTATGTGAAAGTTATGCCCGTTTCCATGAAACTACTCCAAAAAGGTCCGATTTGGCCATGTGAAGCCCTCAAGGGTTAAAAAATTTCGGCCCCTGGTCACCTGGGCGGACCAAGGGGCTGGCGGCATAGCCCCTGGTCACCCACATGACCGGGCCAAGGGGTAGGAAGCCCGGCGGGGGGCTGGGTTTCGGCTCCAGGTCCTTCACAACACCGTCGGTTGTGTTTTAAGCCTGCGGGGGTTGCACTCTGGCTGGCTTAGCTGCGGCGATGGGCACAGGCAGCGGTGGCGGGCCAATGGCCGCTGGGTGGTGAAGGCCATTTATACTAGCCACACCAAAAACCTGCACGTTTTTGTAGTTTTTTTAATTTAATTTTATGTTTTTTCAAATTTTGTGCCTCAAAAATTGTGACTGGGGGCTATACAGCCCTCGGGTAAAAAAATCTTGCCTCTTCAGACGACTGTGTCCAAATCAGACAAACTTTATATGGAAATAAGGGTTTTTGGGCACTGCGAATCCAATGGCGAGGTCCGTTTGGGCCCAAAATGCTCTGAAAATCAGGTAACCCCCAGATCTATCAGAAAAATCACCGTGCTTAAAACCCTCACAGATCTGGCAAACAGTGACGAAAATGAATGAAATAAAAGCCATTTCTAACTTTTTCCAGCGCTCTGAATCCAATGAAAAACCCCGATCTGATCCAAGATGCTGCATAAAGATTCTCAAGGAATGAAACCCTCGAGGGACCTCGAACAAACTCTGCAATGTGTTCCTCCAAAAAAGCTGAGAAGGGGCTACAAATTGAGGCTCTAATACAATGTTAGAAACCAATATCTAATTGCAAACCAGAAAAATCACTTTCCACAAAAGAGAAAAACAAAAAAGCAGAGATTTTCAAAAGATGTGCAAATTGATATATTTGAAGTACAAAATATTACAAGAGATAATTTTCTTTATAAAAGCAAAGATGCATAAACCTAATCTTATCTTGAGCAACAAGATAGCTCGATAAGGTAAAGATAAGAACCTATAACTTAGGAATTAAAATAAAGCCTAAGTAAACTTATGCAAAGTGTAATTAATAATTAATTATACCAACAATGTATGCTGTCGGGGAAGAGCTACCTCTGGTCGGCTTGGCAACCGCCCGGAAAGAAACAAACAGCGGCAGGTGAGGGAGAAAAGTTGTCGGTCGATGGTGGAAAATCCATCGGTGGGTAAAGGCAAGGCCGCTGGTGCCTATGGTGGGGTTTGCATTCCTGCAGGTGCAGGTACCTGCGGTTACCACCCTCATAAATGCGCCCCTCTTTTAAAAAAAAAATGCCCCCAATTTTTTGTAAAAAAAAATTGCTGCTTTTTTATTTTCTCAAAAAAATTTCTAAACTAAAGAAATTTGAAAAAAAAGGCACGGGCTGACCTAGTAAAAAAAATCACTTTTTTTAAATTTTTACCTTGATTCGCGTGCTAGGGAGGCTATACGGCTTCCCTGGCAATTTTTTTTTGCCTCAGATGCCAACTTCACCAAATTTGATGATTTGACAGGTAATCTTAAGGTTTTGGGCCTCTCAGGACACAACCGTGAGGTCCATTTTGGCTCAAAATACCCCAAAAAATCAGGCAGCCCCTAGATTTGGCAAAAAATCCCTTTCTTCAAACGTTCACAAATCTAGCAAATAGAATTGATATCAGGCGAAACAAAAGCTAAATTTAACTTTCTGGATAGCTTGGGATCCAACGATGAGGTCTTTTTCACACAAAAATGCTTCGAAAAATGCCCACCTCCAAAATTTGCAAGAAAAGCAAAGGGGATTTAGATCTAAAGCTTGCAACCCTTGTTGAAGAAGAAAAACTCATAAATCGAGAAGGGGTTCCCTAAATCCACGCTCTGATACCATGTAAGAATTGTGAAACAAGCACAAAACCACGAGCCATAGGATCAAACAACAAACAAAGACACCTTCCACACAAGAGATCTGCAAACAAGAAATTCTATATTCATCAACAAGGAAAATTTACATAAGAATCTTTGAAGAAGATATGAAAGCTTCTGATATTCTCAGTGAATAATATCCAAGTGTTCAATTACAATAAGGGTTGAATGCTTATAAGAGCAAAGCCATAAATGAGAAAGGGATTAGATCATGACAAGTGTCAACATCACATGAGATGTGACATAATGATCTAATATAAACTCAATTAATAAAGCATTCCTAAGTTTAGCTAAAGTGTGTGAGAATAAATTAGACTAATAATCAATTAAAGATTAATCAATTATTAGCTAATATATGATAACTCTAACATTTATATAATATATGTCTCTGCCTCATCCTGTATGCGAGTATTATGTTATTCTAGTTTAGGAATTGCATATAGGAATCAAGCATGCATTGAGAGATTCCCTCTTGCTTATACCGTTTCAGGTTGTTCGGCTCCTTGTGTAGGGTCGGTGTTTTCTTCATGTTAGAAAGAAACCCAGGGAAGTTTAGTACTTCGTGGTTGGGAAGAAAAGGCGCCTTAACCTCACTCTTGGCCTTGCCTCATGGAAGACCAACATAGTCATGGCGGTTGAGGATAGAGATTCTTCTATTATATGGATATACTTCTTTGTATTGTAGTTGTATGGCTAGCATAGCCCATCTAAATATGTAAACTTATCTTCAAGGATGTAATTATTGATGAAAAAATTATAATTGTAACATTGAAACAGATGTAATGTAACACCCTATTGGTGTATGAGCTTGTAAGTCATTATTGTAACTTTCCTTTCATGTTGTTCAGAGATCCTTGAATTCCTCCTTTGGCTGAAATAATTGTAATTTCCTCAAGTGATGAATCAAAGGAGTATGCACGAGTGCACCCACCTCCCAAAGTTGTAATCCTCAAGTTTGAAGAGGAAGAGGAACCAAAAGAGTTTCCATTATTCGAAAATGATATGTAAACTTTTATGTTTTGGAAAAACAAAAACTTCTAGATAGAATTAGGATGTAATAATCTAAAAGTAAATAAAATGAGACTTTGTAAATATTGTGGGGAAATTTAATAGTATTTGTGTTGATTTATATGAAATAAAATACAAGTATTTGATTGGAATAATCTTCTGCTATGAATGCAATCAATGTTTTAGAAGACTTGTTTGTCTAAGCCAATATGGATAGGACATGATGAAAACCATGAAGTGATGATGTAGGAATAGAGAAATATATTGAAAAAAGAGATCTCTCTGGGGATATAAAGGGCGAATGAGTATGTTACAAAAGGATAAGTTACAAGATTGCTAGAGGTAAAATAAAAAATATTATGACACGTAGAAAGAAAAAATCACCTATAACCATAATGGTTTAAACTTTAGATGATCCTTTAAGGAAGAAGAGAATCCAAGATGGATGTTTTAAGAGCAACGATGTCTACAATGATAATGGTATTAGACTATGAGTAAGCTGATTTTCAAGCAATGCCTTTTTATTTTCCTAATCAGGATGTGAGTGTGAATCCATGTTATCTTTGGCAAATGCAAGTTAAGCTATCTTAAGGATCTTCGATATGGACCTAGAAAGAAGTTGCTTGGATAAGTTACTGTGAGTAGCCTTATTGACAAGGTAGGAGTTATTGATATTGTGGAACCTTGTGAGTCCTTTATGCTATATTTGAATCAATGATACTTATAATTATGCACTTTGTGTGAGTAATGCATTGTGTGAGTTATGCAATTTGCATATATTGTGCGAGAAATGCAATTATGATTTTTTTATATATTGTGTGAGTAATGCACTTATGATTGTTTTATTTTGGTGTAGGTAATGCGCTCAAGATTCTTTCAATATTGTGCTAAAGATTGTATACTTACCTTATGCGAGTGATGCACTTGAATAATTATTGTTTTCACCTCTCATGTACGCATGTTGTATGCTTAAGTAAATTATTGTCTTCATGCAAGTGATGCACTGTGAGACTATACTCATACTCTATATGAATGAGAACCTTATGTAACTATTGCATGAGTGTTGTATCCCTGTAAGGTGGGAAATGGTAATCACTCCTTGTTGTGAGAGTGAGGTGTTCAGATACCTTGGGTTGTAGATGTTCGCTAGTGTATGACTATGTGTGTGTCATTGCATGTTGATTGTGATTCCCTTGAATGGGGATGCAACTTTTGTTGTTGGAATCTTCAGTGATGTTGGTTTGGTTAAATAGAAAGGATCTCATGCTTTGTGTGATTGGAGTGTCAGATGACTCATTGTTTACCATGATCGAATGTGTTCTCTTACTTACCTCGGATGTTGGAATCCAAATATAGTTTAGTATTGTACTCCCTCTCTTGGACTAGAGTTAGTCACATAGTTCATGTGTTATGTTTACAACTTGAGAAATTTGATATTTTATTTTATTTTATTGACTTTGATTAATTTCCTAAATGTTGTCAAGGCCAACATTGAATTAATCTTGAAATTCTGCACATTTTATGCCTTATTGTTGAAATCAACTTTTTCTTTTCCTTAGTTTGATTTACTTTCTAAACGGTGTCTATGCTTGGATGTTTTAAATTGTTGGTCAAGTTTCATGTTATTTCTCTATCATGTCCATGATGGACCTCTGATAGATTATATGAGGGAGTAGAATATGGATACTATACTAGATCTTGGTGTGTATGATGATAGAATTGATAGTTTGAAATTCTTGATTTGTTGTTTGATGTCTGTGATTATCCCGTGAAATATCAAGAAATTTTTGAAATAACTGGTGTTGCGATGGATCAATTGATATGAGTATCTTACTGATTAGTGTGGTCTTCATGTCTAGCTAGTAAAAGGATGTGAAATGGAATTTGAGAATATGATTAAATGTTGATTCCTAATTATATATATGTCCATGAGATCTGAGAGAATTGGTTTTGTATATGATGAAATAGTATGTAATGGTAGAAAGAATGTTAGTTGAGAAAGCAAAGCAATGGTATAGTGGACTTCAGTTAAAGATGGATAAATAGAGAAATAAGGATAACAAATTCTAAAGGATAAGTATAAGACAAGGAATAAGTGGTAGAAGATAAGATAACAAGATACAAATTAATGCAAGAACTGTAATTGGAAAAGAATTAAAATAGTTATGATGAAGAATGAAAAAATGTTGATGTGTGGTAAGATAGGATTGTTACAAGGTAGTTGAATTGAATTGTGGAGTTGTAATTAGAATGATAGTCAAGAAAGTATGAGGAAGTGGATGAGGTAGGAATGCAAATGGAAAAAAAGAGAGACGTTGTAGGTTGTAAAAGGTAGAGTAATGAAACACAGTGGCAACATGTAGTGCTAGATTAGAAGTGGATATTTTAGAATGGATAAGGACATAGGAAGGAAAATTCCTCATAAATGTGTAAAGAATAGGCTATGCAATGTTGTAGTAACATAGGGTAGAATGGAAGAATGAAAGACTAAAATGACAAGATAATAATACATGAAGTTGAAGGTGAGAAGAAACCCTTGAGATGAGAAGATTTGTGTGGAAATGAGAGAAAAAGATAAGATTCAAAGAGTTGATTGAAGTTTGATAGATAGAATGTATTGCTAAAATAATGGATAAGAAAAGTGTTATAGAACTAAAATGGATAAGGAAGTTACTGGAAGGTGTTTTAAACTAGAATAAACCAATAGTTAATAATGGAAGTAAAACTTAGAAGGATAGAGAAGGATGAGTGTAGCAAGGTTGAAGAAAGGATGGGAGGATACTCAGAAAAGATGAATAAAAGAGATTATGATTCTTAAAAAGGCGAAGGTATAGACTGTAATTCAAGTTCGAATTGGGGAAATAGAACAGAAATAAGAGATAGTGCAATAGATGAAGAAATAGATGTGGATAATGATAGAAATGGGAGAAGTACATAGAAGGTAAAAGTGTATATGCATGGAAAATTCAAAACCAGATTTATCAAGGGAAAAATTGATAACGAGTATCCTAGTCTCAAAAGAGTTGTATCCACGATGGTTGGTTTGGACCTAGTTAGTGCACAATTAGAGATTTTTTTACTGTCTTCAGACCTCAACCTAGCGTTGGTTAGGAGGACTGATCTTTTGAGAATATGAGTTGTTTTGTCAATTTTTGATACTAGATTTATGCCTCATCTAGTGGGAATCAAAAGTGTGATTAATTTCTTATGCTTGAATGTTGTGACATTATTTTTTTTATGCTCTAGCAAATGAGCCATATGTTACTTGGATGAAGTCAGATGGTAGTTGTACCATGTGATATTATATGCATAAGTATAAACACATATACCGTGTATGTGGTGTGCATGATTGGCATACTATGTAGGTTTGGGACCCAGGGGTGGTGCTAGTGGAGCAACAAGGATTTTGGAGCCAAGATGTTGTGTAGTATAGGGTCCAGTGGGACCAGTATTTGGTGGATAGTGTCACCTAGGAAAATGAAAAGGATATTGATAGATCTTTTCCACATTTGATATTTTAGCATACTTTTATTTTTGCATATTATGACTTATTATATATTGGATGTTTAAGACTATGTTATGTAGATGTTTTGTAATAAGACAGTGAGACAATGTCTCTTCCAAATGGGGAAGGATGTTACATCTCAGACTTTGATGCTGCTTGCATTTACTTTATGTGGAACTTATATATGAATAAATGTGTGTGGTAGAATAAATGTTTATTCTATTCTAGAAAAGATGAAATAAGTGAATGTTTATTCTATTCTAGAAAAGATGAAATGTGATGAATATGATTTTATTTCGAAAATATGCAATATAGGAAATGATATTTTAGAATGATGAATTATATTGCTTCAATTTATATTTTCTTGGGCACTAATCTATTAATGGGTGCCTGAGTTTGCATGAGTTGCAGGTTGTTGAAGACCTAGGGTGTGGTGAAGGTAGAGGAGGCTAGCTACCTGGCAGGGTTAAGATGGAATGGTTTCTCTCGCACACACACAAACACTTAATTAACATATAGTTGCATTTAGAATTTTATTTAGTTAATTATTTTATATTGTTCTTACTTTATAGTTAGTGATTTTATTTAATTTGTGGTAAAATTAAATGCACTTAGAAAATAAAAGAATTTATTTTATTTTATTTTAATTATTGATTTCATTTGAATTAATTGATATTTATTTATTATTATGTGCATAATAGTGATGCATGATAAATAAATCATGTTTTCTTTTTAAAATTGGTTTTATTAGATAACCTTGGAACAAATCTTGGAAAAAGATGGGAAGATTTTTTAGAAAAAATTGATGAGATAGAAAACATTAGAAAAGTAGAAAATTTGAAGAAAAGATGTTAAATTTAGAAAGAAAAACAAAGAAAAAGAAAAATAAAGATGGCAAAAAGAGAGAAAATAATAAAAGATAATAAAAACTCTTATTCTTACAACCAAAAGATTCATACAGTAGATTAGATTCATTTTCTCTATCTTTCATTCTGCAAAAACAATAACTCATAGTAGAATAGGGAATAGTGGAAAAGTAGAAGAAGAATAGTGGAAAGAGAAGGAGAACAAGAGGGAACCAAAAGAGGAAGCAATTACCAGGTTTCTAATTATTTTTCCAATGTAATTCATTTCATAATGTGTAAAAAAATGTTTGCTTTTTTGTGAAGATTGAATTCTTTTGTGGTTGTAGCAATGGAAAATTTATGCATTCAGAGTTAAATCTCTCATTTCCTATTGAAAGTAATTGTATCATGGTTGTGTGTGTGTGTGTGTATATATATATATATTCATATCGTCATTTGTATGCAACACATGGAAGTTAATTGGGAATGAAATTGATTTAAGTGTATTTTTTGTAGCCATGGCCACATAGGGAAGGGCTACTATGGAAGACAATTGTTCCTCCACAAGCCGCAACCTATGGAGAGGGTGCTAACCCCATAGGCAACGCTTTCCCTATGGGGGGCTATTGACCATTTCCCCTTACTCCCACCTTAAAAAAAATTGAAATCCTTCTTTGGAATTGCATTATCACTACTTTGAATTCAAGTTTGTTGTTAATAATGTATGTGATTAATGATCTTTTCTTGACTGCGAATGTATAATATATATATATATATATATATATATATATATATATGTTTATATTATTATTTTTGCATGACAATTCTTGTATAATTGCAGTGTAGACTGTTGTCCAAAATGATATATTTTTGAGTTATAACTGCTTTTGTTTCTAAATGATTAAATTCTGAATATATATATATATAAGTTGAGCAAAATTTAATTTTTGAAAAGTATTTATATTCATTTATATTTTAGAAAGTTCTTGTTGGAATATAAAATATACCTCTATAATTTTTATATTAAACCATTAAAATCGGAAATGGATTATTGAAAACTTTGTAAGCAAATGGAAAGATACACACAAACACATATTTGCTATTATCCATTGGAATATTAGTAGATTGAATAAGTTGAGTTAATTGTTAAATGCAAAACTAGATATAAAATTTATCTTCTTATGGACTATTTTTCTTATGCAAACCAAATAGCAAACTTTGGAGTTATAATGAGTTTTTGAAAGAACGCTTGAATTAGTGATTGCTTGAATCTTATACAAACTTGTGAGATGCTATGTATTATTTATTCTTTCTATGAGATTACTTTTGGGATAGGATGTCGATTGTGGGCTCCCAAAGATGGTAATTTACCTTTTCTAAATTACCATTTTATTATTATTGCTTGGCCAAGCTAACTGTACCTGTGAAATAGATTGTTGAAAAGCTGAGAATTTATATTATATATGTCTCTACCACATCCTGTATGCGAGTATTATGTTATTCTAGTTTTGGAATTGCATATAGGCATTAGGCATGCATCGAGAGATTCCCTCCTGCTTATACCATTCGAGGTTGCTAGGCTCCTCATGCAGGGTCGGTGTTTTCTTCATGTTAGGAAGAAACCTAGGGAAGTTTAGTACTTCATGGTTGGGTGGAAAAGGCACCTTAACCTCACTCTTGGCCTCAGCTTGCGGAAGACTAGCATAGTCATGTCGGTTGAGGACAAAGATTCTTCTATTATATATGGATATACTTCTTTGTATTGCACTTGTATGGCTTGCATAGCCCATATGTATATGTAAACTTATCTTCACGGATGTAAGAATTGATGAAAAACTTATACTTGTAACATTAAAATAGATGTATGTAACACCCTATTGGTGTATGAGATTGTAATTCATTATTGTAACTTGCCTTAGAGAATTTTTAGATATTTTATTTAATATATTTAAATCACTTTCCTTATTTGGGATATGCTTTTCTTTTGGAGTACTATATTTAGTATGTGAGTTTCTCGAGCTTTACAATTAACCATTCCCATTTTCAGATTAAATTGAAGGAAGAGCATAAATGAAAACATACACCACACAAGGACACCAATATTTTTACATGGAAAACCCAATGAAGGAAAAACACGGTGAGAGTTAACTCACAATATAGAAGCTCACTACCAAGGACTTGTAGAATAAGGTGTACAATTGATGTAGGAGCACCCAAGTGCACACGTGATCTGCATCAACCAAAACATTTCTAGTTTGTTTTCTTCAATTTTGGTTTGGTGGTCTTCAACATTTCTTGGAAATGGATGTGATTGTCACAGTCAGATTACATTTTGAGCTCCCAACAAAAATCACAATGAAATGTTGATAGAGATCTTACCCATTACTTATATTCAAATGATATGTAAGTGTATGGAAAGGACACTTGGATATATATGTTCTCTGATTCAAGACATTGTAGGCAGTATAGAGAAATGAAAACTTTAAAAAATCTCTATTTCCATTTGTAGGCCGATTTGATTAATTTGTTGTCTTGAGAAAGCGATAGCCTTTGTAGTATGTGGGACACTTAGTTTTAAATATTTGAATCCAAGGATTGAACTTTTAAATAAGGATCATGAGAATATAACTAGGCATCATTGCCCATGGTTAAACATTTTATAATTTATATACACAACTTAGTTGATCACAATATTTAAATTTTGGTCTATGGTTCTCTAGTTTTGAGGTGATGCTTCACCTTCTTGAATACCCTTGTTCGAGTAACACTATAATATAGAATTTCACACCATGGAAAAGAGAAGGTGGAGGGGTGAGAAAATAAAAAGAGAAGGTCGTGAGAGTTTGAAAAAAAATAGGAGTGTTGAATGGTTGTGCAGCCTCGAGGAGAAGATTGCCAAGAAAAGCAAACAAAAAAATATATGAGCAGGCATCACATATTTGAGAATAGGGAAATTAATTGAAATTTAGTTTTTGGAGGGTTGTAACAGATTTAAGGGAGAATAAATGAAGCAATTATACTAATATACAAGAAAACAACAATAATCATAATTGTGAGATAAGGGAGCGCAAAACCAAGAAGGTTAAAGATTGAAAGTTGCGGAACTATCATGAGAAAGGGGGTTGCGTTCAAATTTGGGGAGGATGTGAAATCAAAGAAAATGAAAATGGTGGCATCGTGGGAAGAAAGCGTTTAGATTTGCAGAAGATGATTGCTTAAAATTAAGTTGCAAAGTGAGACTAAATTGACACATAAGGAGAATCAAGAAATGGGTGAATAGAAAATGCAGCCAAATATTGGTTGAAAATTTGAAGAAGGATTACTTGAAGTCATAAACAGAGGTGTGGCACATTGATGGAGGTCTTTGTATTTGTAGAGAAGTGATTATGCTATGGAAGGATCGTGAAGGGAGTGAAGACTCAGAGTGAAGATCCAAATACATGATTATGTGTAGGATGAGTATGGTCATTGGAAGAACATATGTAGTGTTTTCTTTATTTAATTAATAAAATCTATTATATTTGCTGCAATTTTGTAAATTGTTGGGGTAGGGCATTGCCCATATAAATGAGTAATTGATGTTTTCAAGAATTAAAGTAAGTTTTTAATTTGTAAGTTTGGTAGAGGGGAGAACCCTCTTCATCAATTGGTATAAGATCAAGTAGTCCTAAGCATGGAGAGGATCTGCCAAGACCTGTAGGTGGAAGTGTGAATAGATTACTGATCGTGAAGCAATTCACAACATAAAGTAAGTGAGAAGATGGTAGAAAAGAAACTCGTGAGGGTTGTTCTAGGTAGAGGAGTCCTGGGCAGTGGAGATCTTGAAGTTGCAAAGGAATTTGTTTTGAGAGTGATGATAGATTGTGAGAGGTGAGATTGTAGTAGACAAAGATGGGTTGGGTCATGAGGAGACCCGTGTGAATACTATTTTGGGAGTAGTATTGGGATAAAGAGGAGGATCAGATGTTTGAAAAAATGGGATAGATAGTTTATGAAGTAGGGAAGATCGAAGTGAGGCTCAAGAATTTGGAAAAGTGAGAGGAAAGTGGTGAGGAAGAGCGAGGATAGCCACTTGAGGCAGAAAGAGGAAGCCCCTACTAAAGAAGTAGCAGTCGAGATATGCCATGAGGAAGGCATGGAGGAAAAGGAAGAAAAGAAGGAGGTGACTAGCAAAGTAGTCACAACGGATGGAAAAAATGGTTTGTTAGCACAAATGTTGTAAATTGAGGAGTGGATGTCGAAGCTCATTGTTGCAGTGAAGACAGAAGAGAAAAACATTGCAACTGATGAGAAGGTTTAGAATGTCGCAGTGAAGTTTGATATTGCAGCTACAAGTGAAGATGAGGTAAATCAGCTTTGTGATATTATTTTGTTTTCTGATGTGGTAGTGAAAGGTGAATTGGATAGAGAACAAGAGCTAGTAGTGGATATTGTGTGGTTGTGTGTAGAGTTGGCTGAAGATTTTGTTGGATATTGGTGGAGGTGGACTGTTAGAGGTGGGTTTAAACCCACAAAGGATGAGAGTGGAAAGTATTTGGTGAAGGAGGTCGAAATATGGTGGACATGAGTCCATGAGGGGGAAAAGGAGGAAGATGAAGTGTTGCTAGAGGGAGGAGGTGTGTGTTTCAGCATGATGTTGGAAAAAGTAAAAGAAAGATTGAGCTTCAACACTTGGAAAGCAAAGGAGTTTGTTGTAGGTTGATGGAAACTTGGAACATTAGTACAACTACTCAACTCCTCCATTGTGAGCCTATGATCACAATCTTTCTACTTGACATGTATGATGTAGGAGCACTAGAGCGCACGTGCGATCTGCATTGACCAAAAACATTTCTTGTTTGTTTTCTTCAGTTTTGGTTTGGTGGTCTTCAACATTTCTCAGGAATGGATGTGATTGTCATAGTCATATTGCATTTTGAGCTCCTGACAAAAGTCACAATGGAATGTTGATAGAGATCTTACCCATTACTTATATTTAAAACATATGTAAGTATATGGAAAGGACACCTAGATATATATATTCTTCTCTAATTCAAGACATCGTAGGCAGTATAGAGAAATGAAAACTTTAAAAAAGTTATATTTCTATATGTAGGCCAATTTGATTAATTTGTTGTGTCTTGAGAATGTGGCAGTATTTGTAGTATGTAGGACACTTATTTTTAAATATTTGAAGCCAAGGATCAAAATTTTAAATAAGGATCATGATAATATAACTAGGAATCATTTCCCATGGTTAAATATTTTATAATTTATATACACAACTTAGTTGAGCGCAACATTTGAATTTTGTTATATGGTTCTGTAGTTTTGAGGTGATGCTTCACCTTCTTGAATACCCTTATTCAACTAACACTGCAATATAGAAATTCATTCCATGGAAAAGAGAAGGTGGAGGGGTGAACAAAGAAAAAGAGAAGGTCGTGAGAGAGTTTGAAAAGAAAATAGGAGTTTTCAAGGGTTGCATAGCCTCGAGGAGAAGATTTCCAAGAAAACAAAACAAAAATATATATGAGCAGGCCGCACATATTTGAGAATAGGTAAATTACTTGAAAGTTAGTTTTTAGAGGGCCATAATGGATTCAATGGAGAATAAATGAAGCTATTATACTCATACAAGAAAACAACAGTAAGCATAATTTAGATATAGGGGCATGCAAAACCGAGGGAAAAGATTGAAAGTTGTAGAACTGTCATGAGAAAGGGGGTTGTATTCAAATTTGGGGAGGATGTGAAATCAAATAAAATGAAAATGGTGGCATTGTGGGAAGAAAGTGCTCAGATTTGTAGAAGATGGTTAGTTAAAATTAGTTGCAAAGTGAGAATGAATTAACACATAAGGAGAATCAAGAAATGGGTGAGTAGAAAATAGATCTAAAAAGGGGTTGAAAAATTGAAGAAGGATTGATTGAAGTCATAAATAGAGGTGTGGCACATTGATGGAGGTCTTTGTATTTGCAGAGAAGTGATTATGCTATGGAAGGATAATGAAGGGAGTGAAGAATCAAAGTGAAGATCCGAATACATGGGTATATGTAAGATGAGGAAGGCCATTGGAAGACCATATGTAGTGTTTTCTTTATTTAATTAATAAAATCTATTGTATTTTTTGCAATTTTGTAAAGTGTTTGGGCAGGGCATTGCCCATATCAATGAGTAATTGATATTTTTGAGAATTGAAGAAAGTTTTTTATTTGTAGGTTTGGTAGAGGGGAGAAACCTCTTCATCAACAACCTTAGGGAAAGATACAAGGACTTGATTAGATACACTATCTCAGAGAAGGATACATGAAAATTATATTAAAAAGTATGTATATAAACTGCTATAAAGAAGCATCTAACATATGTTGATGTTGTAGTCCCTTTTTTGCACAATTAATCCTTCACACTAATTTCACACACTTCATATTCAACATATTGATCAATCTCAATTAATCATACATCATACCTTCACAAATTATTTTTATCTTCTATAAATATACTCTACAACAACACAAAACCCTAATTAGGTCAGCTCCAAGATGACCTTTAGATGAAACACATGATACTACATAGGTCGACTCAAACATATACATTATAAAGAGAAAAAAAGAGTTACAAACCAACACATGGCATAAAAAGATAAAAAATCCATCTCAACACATCATCTAAAGCAAGATTAATTAATTAGGACCAACCGTAGAAGAAGGAAACAATATTTTCGGCCCAAACAATGATAATACCACAAAAATTGCCAACTATTCAACTTTACACCACTGGGGAGAGACCAAAAATAATTTGCAATCCAATAAGAAAACATTGTAGTCTATGAATAATATGTCTTCAATCTTTTCCTAAAGTTTATGATCATCATATACTGGCATAATTGAAGAAACCCACTAAATATACAGGAACAAAGCATTCTAAAAAAACTATAAAAAACTATGATTTAAAAACTGATCTTGCAAACCACCAAAACACTAAATTCTACAAACTTGTGTGCATTTAACATTATTGATCATGTATTTGAAAAAAAAATGTCATCACTTTACTTTGGAAGGAATGTGGAGCATCCCGACACACCTACATTAACACATTACTTTGTCAAAGCACAGACCAAAAATCTCTCACAAATAAATTTCACTATAGAATGTGTGATGACTTGAATTCTTTGATATAAAACCTTCATATCTCAACCATCTTATCTTCTAAACCACAATACAAAATATTTCTCTATGGAGGGATGCGAACCAAAATATCATGACTCTATCATAGAATATACACTGTGAATGTCTTAGCATGTATTTTGCAACTCATCTCAATGTGCAGTACACCAAATAGGAATGATATCAATGTAGGAATGTAGAAAACATATTGGAACAAGAGTATCCACCTCCACAACATGCATAGACATAATACTGATCACCATTCTTCCTCATACGTCACTGCTGACTTACCAACTATCTTCAAAGTATGTACAACCTTGCCATCAATGACGATGCCTCTTGAGTTGACATCAATGAAAACACCTATTTCCAACAATATCCCCCTTTGTCATTGATGGAAAAACACGCTTATCTACATGTCCTCTCTCCCTCTTTGACATCAAGGGGAAAATGGTATAATGTCTTCTACTTGTTACATCCCAAAAATGTATCAACTCCCCCTTACCGAATGATTTCTTACAAAAATACACTCCCCTTGAGATGGAGATGCCCAAAATTGATGCTATGTAAAAAAACAAGAACTTAAGAATGATGTGATTTCACCGAGGTCTTACCCAAAATTGGCCTCTGCAACATGTCTACAACATCTCACTCTCCACATAAGAAATGGGTACATTAGGCTGACGATGACTCTGCTTGGACTCTATTATCTCATGAAAGGTCTAACCCCTCTTCTTGTGATAGATGTCAAAATCCTTTGGATAGGTCCTTTGTCTCTTGGAAAGATAAGGGTATTCTGGAAACACCCAAGATGAGCTTCTTACATCAAGAAAAAAACTCTTCCAATCGTCATTTCAGTCATCCTAATCAACATCCTAAACAAAACCCTCTTGTTAGAGGCTCAAACAAGGAAGCGAACAAGAGTTACAACATTTCTCACCAAAGCTCAAATTGACAGGCGAATCGAGTCCAATAACATCGCTCCAACAACAAAGAAAATGATGGTGATCATCCCTTCTACACTAGTGACCCAAGGAATGGAAATACGCATGCTCATAACTTCAAGAGCAATAGATCACATCCTTCTCACTTCAACAGTCTGAGGAGCGAAATGCTACAAGGGGAATATCCTACTCGATCTGGAGACCCAGGGAGCGATGACCCATTTGGTGGACAATCTTATAGAAACCATAAACTTAGGATTTTTGGAAATTCTACATTTCAAATCCCCTCTGGTAGCAAGGGTTTCTGGCATTCGAGAAATGGTTCCCAACGGGAACCCCATTTGGAAAGTTCAAATCAAAATGGACCCACCCAATAGAAGGGTTCTTCCTTGGAGTTTCAGTTAGAATGGAGGCCAATTCCAATGATTCCTCTTCATCTAGAGGCTCAACATTCTAATTGTGAACAAAATGGTCTCTTTGTTCAAATATGGGATGAAGATTGTTCTTTGAATGCAATCCGCTCTTGGATCGAAGATAACTAATATGAAACTTTTGACCTAATTGTGGTTTTAGCTTTGTCATTCTTTATTCTTTTTAAGAATGCTACTATTAAAAAGAAACTCCTTCAAAAAGGACCCTTCTAGTATGGTAATACATTTTTGGGTATTTTTGACTGGAATGCAAACACGTCTTTAGAATCCCTTAAAATGTGTCCCCTTCCGGTGGTTTTTCCATGCCTTTCCTTGCAATTGAATACCTCAATTCTGCCTCTATTAAGAAGATTGTCTCACACTTCGGGGATTTTATTAAGTGTGAATTTTTTATAATGAATGGGAAACTTGCCATTAGGGTTTGGGCCCTTATCAAGAATTCCAAATTCCTGCCCCACAAGGTGTGGCTTTCTTCAAAAAGGGGAGACTAGATCAAGACAATTAAAAATGAATCCTCACCTTGGAAAGAGGCTAATATCATTGTGGATTCAGATATCTTCTCTAGAGCTGAACCTTTAGATTTCTCTTCTTTCACACATACTTTGGGTGCAATTCCTTCCTCATCTTGTGCTAAGCCTTGATCTCTGCTTCTTCCTTCCATTAACCAAGAGGATCCTTCACTTGTTCCTGGAAACACCCTCGTCCTCTTGGCTCAAAACAAAAGCTACATTTTTAAGGACAAATAATTCCTTTTGGATTCTTAATGTTTATGGTCCTTGCTCCACCACTGGGAAGAGACAACTCGGGAAACAACTCTCTTCTTTTTCTGTGAAATGGAAAATGATCTTAAAATTATCATTGAGGACATCAATGCCATCAAAGATCTTTCTAAAAAAAATAGAGGCATAAAACCCCCAACTGCAGTCATGGAGGATTTTAATAATTTTATTGTGACCAACAATATTTATGACTACCCTTTCAAAAATGGTACCTTCACCTAGACAAATAAGAGAAAAGACTTTTCTCAAATTGCTGAAAAGCTTGACCAATTTCTTTTATCTGATAATTGGTTGAATACTTCTTGGTATTTTACTTTGATCATACATACACTAGCAGGCTCAGATCATTTTGTGATATCCCTTTCAGTCTTTGATGATAGGGATAAACTCAAAATCCCCTTTAAATTAGAGTCCATGTGGTTTAGAGATGCAAATATTATCAATCTTGTTAAGGAATGGTGGCATAATTGTCCTTTCATTGGAGGAACAAGAATGTTTCAACTTAGTAAGAAACTCCAATTCTTTCAAAATAAGTTGAAAGAATGGAATAAGAATCACTTCAAAAATATTTTCTCAGAAAAATTGAGGATTGAATCAGAACTATCTAATCTTTATGAAATTATAATCAAATCAAGCATGGATAACATTCTTTATAATAAAGAAAAGAAATTAAAAGTTGATCTTGAGGATATTCTTGCTCGAGAAGAAAGTCATTTGAGACAAAAATCCAAGGAAACCTGGTTGAAGGACGGGGACAAAAATATGAAATTTTTTCATGCCTCAACAAAATTGAGGAGACAATCAAACATAATTATTTCTATCCAATCCTCTTTAGGTGTGCAACTCAGTACGAAAAATGAGATTAGGTTAGAAGAAGTCAACTTCTTCATGAAGTTGTTATCCCCTCCTTCAGACTATAAGCAAGTTGAGAACACTAAGATTTTAAATAACATTCTGTCAATTATTTCTGAGGAATATAATAAATTCTTGATGTCTAAATTCTCCTTAGAAGAAATTAAACAAGTAGTATTCTCAATGGAAGTTGAAAAGGCCCCAGGACCAGATGGTTTTACCACTCCTTTCTTTCAAAAATGTTGTGAATTTGTGGCCCAAGACATTCTTTTAGCCTTGGAGGAATCAAGAAGAGATAGAAATGTTTTAATAGAGCTAAATTCAACCTTTGTTGCTCTCATTCCAAAAAAAATTGATCCTTCCTCCTTTAATGACTTTCATCCAATTGCTCTGTGCAACTCAATTTACAAAATATTCACAAAGCCATTACATTGAGACTTGCAAAGTTACTGCCTTCAATAATTTTGCAGGAACAAGGGGGTTTTGTCTCTGGGAAAGACACTCCTAAAGGTTCCATTTTGGCACACGAGGTTTTGCATTCAATCATGATTTCCAAAAACCCTAATGTGGTTCTCAAATTGGACATGTTAAAAGCATATGACATAGTTAACTGGGATTTTTTTATGGCCATCCTCAGAAAATTTGGCTTTTCTTCCAGTTGTTGTAAATGGATCCTCTCTTGCATCTCTAGGGCAAGATTCTCAGTCTTGGTGAATGGTTCTCCTCATCGTATTTTTTCTCCCACACAAGGTTTGAGACAAGGGGACCCCTTGTATCCATCACTCTTCATCCTCATGGCGAAGGGTTTGAGTAGTTCCTTTATTACAGCTTGAAATTCAAGGGCGTGGAAAGGAATTAATGTTTGGTCTTTTCACTCTCCAATTTCCCACTTTCTTTTTGCAGATGATACAATCCTTCTTGGTTAGAAAACCATGGAAGAGGCTAAAGTGATGAAGAAGGTTCTAACTAATTATTTTTTGCATTCAGGCCAACATTACAATTCGAAAAAATTCAAAATATTCTTTTTAAATGTTAATCCCATTATTAAAACCCAGATTTTAAAATTTTGGGGTTTCAAATGTGATTCACTTCCATGTAAATATTTGGGCATCCCCTTCTTCTCAAGAAAAGAAAAACATAATTTTTGGGATAGAATAATCTCATCAATTTCAAATAGAATATCTGTTTGGAAGTTGAAATGGTTAACATTTGTTGGGAAATTGATTTTGATTAAATTTTCCCTTTCTCCCTTCCATTATACTTAATGTCAGTCTTGAAGCTTCCAAAAGGTAAATGTAGTGCTCTTCAAAATATTTTTAAATATTTTCTTTGGTTATAAAATGTCTCATCTAAAAAGAAATTATCCCTTGTTGCTTGGGATTCTCTTTCTACTTCTAAGGTTCGGGGGGAGCTGGTTTAAAAGACATTTTTATTCAAAATAAAGCTCTAGGAGAAAAGTTAGTCTAGAAAATCTATTCAAAACCTGGGACCAAATGGTTTCATATTATGCAACACAAAAATCTAGATTCACTTGAAAGAGAATGGATTTTTACTCAAAAGAACTTACCACAAGGTTCTAAGATTTAGAATTTTATTGTCTCTTGCAGACCAATTATTATTCCTCACCTCTCTTGGGTTGTTAATAATGGTGAGAAGGAACTTTTTTGGGAAGATTCCTAGAATGGTCATAGACCACTTAGGACTCTTGGGAATTGGAAGCATTTAGAACCTCTTCTTAAAGCATGTTGGGGTAATAAAGTGAGATTATTTGGAGCTTGACCCGGTTAATTCTAGTCTTGTAAAATGGAAGGAATTTGATCACTTACAAGATCCTCTTTTGGAAAAGAGTTCCTTGAAAATTGAACTCTTGAAAATACAACTTTTTCTCTCCAACAAGTAAGATGAGATTATCTGGACAAAATCCAAAATTGGTTAGTACTATGTAAAACATGGTTACAATTCTTTGATCAATCAAAATTCAGGAAATGCTTGGCCTTCTAAGCTATGTTGGGGCCCACATTTCTTACCAAAAGTAGGTTCTTTTTCTTGGTTTTCCATTAAAGACAAAATCCTTACTAGTATGAGACTAGACAAATTGGGAATTACTCATCTTTTTCCTTGTGTCCTTTGTGGTAATGCTTTTGAATTTGTGGACCATCTTCTTTTGAGTTGTGAATTTTCTAATAACTGTTGGTCCTAGGTATTGAATAAACTTGGTTGGTCAAGTCCCATCCCCAATTCAATTCTTAGTCTATTTTCTAGTTGGCCTTCTCTTTATTCCTCCTCATCCTTAGCCTGCATTTGGGAAATTGCCCCCTCCATAATAATATGGAATATTTGGCTTAAAAGAAATAATAGAATCTTTAGAAAAAATTCCTCCTCTCTTCTCCAAGTCCTTCATAGAATTGAAATCTCCATCTCTGAGGTGAATTCTTCTACCCTCTTTAAGTCTGTAAACCCAACCAGATCTTATTCTTCCTGGGATTCTTTCATTTTGAAAACTTGGCAATTAATCAAACTTCCTAGATCTAGTTTGATTTCTTCTAAGGCCTCTATTATAAATAAAATCTCTATCACCTAGTTCCCCCCCTCTAATGACTTCATCAAATTGAACTTTGATGGGGCCTCGAGGGGTAACCTAGGAAAGTCTGGCATTGCTGCAATCTTGAGGGACTGGAATGGAAAATTTATCAGTGTGACATGTGAAATTTTTTATGATTGCACCAATAATATTGCATAATTTAATGCTTTGAGGATTTGTTTGTGCCCTGGAAAAAAGCTTTCTATTTCATGTCTCCATATTGAAGTGGATTCGATGGCTGTAATTTCAGCACTGAAGAGAAGATGTTCTAACTCTTGGCATTTGAATTATATTCTCTCTTTCATCTTGCAAAAAATTGATTACTTCCCAAATATTTAAATTTCTCATTGTTATAGAGAGGCAAATGAGTATGTTGACACCTTGGCCAATAAATAAATTGATGAAAGTATTACTTATAGAGAATTTTCAGCTAAGGAATGTGCTCAATTATTTTTCAAGAAATATCATTTCCCAGTCACCCATGTTTCTTTTGTGTTCAAATTTTAATTGGGGAAAAGGCTACTTTGTAACGTTTGAATTTTTAGGTTTCCCCACCTTTTCCTTGGGACTTGCTTCATGCCACATACATCCACCTTGGTCATTTCATTGGGATTTTCTTACTTCATGATTTTTGCTCAGTATTCTGATTATATGAGGTTAGTGGTATGACCATATCTCTTGCTTCCATCATTTTGGGGTTTTTTCTTATGGCTTACAGATCAAATAGGTTGTTTCTTGCTTCGAGGGCTGATATTTGTGACACATGGTCTACACTCTCATTATCTCTTCAGGTGGCATATTCAATTCACATGTGTTTCTCTGACATCATTTTCTTTCGATTGACATTTGGCATTCTTGTGCATTCAACTGTTTTTCCTCTCTTGTTCATAATAAAGAACCTGTTTTCTTTATGCTTGACATTTGTGAGGAAATTCTGGAAAAATTTATTCATTGGAAATGATGACATGTAATGGTTTGGTACTACCTTTTTTACTTGACGACTACATGCATACATGGATAAATTTGGAAAAAAAATTCGCTGGTGTTCATCTTCAAAAGAATACTTTGGTTGGTGAACATTAGGGAAAAGACTACTTGCTAAGAATTTTAATCCCTCTGATGAATTTAGAGGCATACTTTAATCCACCATGATTTGATGGATTTAAGTTTTCATGTGGTACTATTATTCTTAGCTGGCTGCTATGGAAATCCTTGGATAAATTTGGTATGCTCCCTTTGTGTTTTTCCTCGAAAGGTCTATTTTTGTTGGAAAACATTTGGGGATTGATTTCCTCTCAATAAATTTGCATCTACCATTGTATTTAGCAACATCCTTCACATGCCATATGATTTAATAGAATTTAATGATATTTCTCAAAGCTTATCTATTTATATGGCACTTGGCATTTTTTGTATCCCCAGGTATTGGTAGTATTAATTCATTAATTGTTCCTCACCTCCTTGCCACACAGAGGTACAATATAATTGCAATATTTTTCATGTTTCCTTGTGTGAATCCTTTTCATTATGCTTCAATTGATCTATCCCTCTATAAAATTGGTTTCTTGGTGTCTTTTACTCACACCATTTCTAAAGCAGCTTCACTTTGTATTGTTGAAGCATGGATAGACTATTTTGTGTGTTTGTTCCTCCTCAAACACATGAAGTTCGAGATTGTTCAAGGTTTACTTTGGGGAAATTGTAGCACACATTTGCAATTGAAATGATTATGAGATACGATTGGCTTGAGTTGCATGTTTCAGCCCTTCCACATGAAATTGCTTCAAGGTTTTTTTCAAATTTGATGGATGTCCTCTGGTGCATTGAGATGGTAAATTTTCTTGCTATCTCTTATATCCTCCCTCATATTTTCCCACTCTCATCCTTACAGCCGACTTTGGAGAGTTATGATATTCTCTAGGGCACAAATACTATGGGTGGCATATTTTGTAGGCAACATTTGTTATCTAGCAAACTTTTTACTTTGCTCCTCTCTTCAATGGCTAATGGTTTATTGAATGATTCTCCAAGATAATTTAATTATCACCTCCTTAGGCTTCAAAGTCTTTATGGTAACTCTTTTTGTGACTTTATCTAGGAGTTATATGATGCAGTCCATTTTTTAATTAGGCATGCTCTTTTTTAGCCTCATGTTGAACCATTTTTTCCACCTCCTACGGATTTGGCTTCCTCTAAATAAATTTCTACATAAGAAGCTCTTCTTATATTGGCTTCTTGTTTACTCCTTTTTGGACACCTTCATACTGGGTTTTATTTTGTTATGTTTAACCTACTATTATTATGCTTTTCTTGGCCTCTCCATGTCTTCTCCTGCAGGCTTTGGAATTTGCAGTTCTTGATGGCATGGCTTTTTGGTTGTGATTCTCCTCTACAGGAAGCTTGGAGTATTTCTTATAGTATTTCATGGTTTCCTTTGGTTCGAAGTAGGGTAGCACTTATCTTCAGTGAATTTTTTCTACATGGTTTACACTTGAATGGTCGGCATTTTGGAGGATGTTTCTTCTTCTCTGTTGTTTTGCTCGACTCACATTCCTCTTCTCTTTTTTGTATACGACCTTAATGTCCCCGCGGTTATTGTCTTGATTCCCCATTTTGATGTCTGACTTCTTCTACAGTTAGGTTATCTTCAAGCATTTCTCTTGGCTCATACTTGGCTTATGTAACTACTTTTTATATTAATAAAATCTCTTTGTGGCTCTTCCAGCTTTATTTTAAAAAAAAAAAAACTTAATAATGATACTAAAAACCTCCACAAAAATCTATACAAAGACAAAATTATCTTATCTACACCTTTGTAGCTTCCTTGGAAGGTAGAATATTCTTGTAAATCTCTTTAATTTGAGCCAAAGTCACAACCCAATTTTCTTTTGCTAAAGTGAGAATATTATTTTGACAATCAAATTTCATGAACTAATCCGCATCCTCTTCCACATTGCTTGGAGCCTTCATTTTTTGTTTAGCCTTTTCTGCTTCAGCAAGCAACCTAGATAATGAAGCAAGTTTCAAGTTGATTGCTTCCCTTAGCTAACCAATTTATTTCTTTATTTTCTCTCTCTAATCTTGAAGCCATGTCAACTACAAATGAAGATTTTTTGTTTGAGCTCTTATTGATCCATCCATATCCTTTGAAAAATCATATACCTCAACCAATTTAGTAATTTGTGACTCAACGGAGTCAATCTAATATTTTATGTTCTTGGTTGAGCTTGGCCATTTCAAGAAAAAATGATACAAAGATGTAACTTCATCTAGACACTCTTCAAACATTTTCAAATTTTCTTGCAATTTGTTGTGCATTAGCACACCGATCAGATGCATTAGTCATTCTTTTATCTTTTATCTTTCTCAAGGCCTCTTGTTCTTCCTTTTTCTCCAAGTGAGAGGAGTGATCCTTAAAATAATCCATTAAAATATTTAAATTGTATTCTAGAGGCAAGGAGGAGTCTTTGCTTACCTCAAGTAATCCTTCTTGACTAATCTTATGGAGGGAAGAAATATTTGACAAGTCAACATGTCCCACATGAGTAGGAATTTGTAAAAGCCAAGGTATCACCATAGATTGAAATTGCATCTACAATCCTAGTAGATCCTTGAAAGAATCTGAAGAAGAACCTTGACCTTTATCTATAGAATCATATTGCTTTTTATTGAACACTTAGAATACTAAGAGGGGGGATGAATTATTATTCTTTTAAAGCACTTAAACATTTAAGCATTCAATCCTCATATTATATTTAAATTGTAGTAATGAATGAAACCCTGAAAATAACAATCATCACATAACACATGAACACCAAATTTTTACATGGAAAACCAAAAATTGGAAAAACAACGGCGAGGATTAGCTCACAATATATTATAATCAATTATGGTATATTATAGAAGTTCTCACTACAAGAGGAATCATTGTCCAAGTGGAATCACTATCCACTAAAAAAGAAAAGATAGAAGAAATTATAGCACACAACCAACTTTTGAACTATTACAATTGCATCTAACACACGCATAAAATATAGTTCCAATGAAGATCATAATATAGAATTTACACACTTCATATTGATCTGACTTAATACTCTAGTCGGATTTTCATTCACACAATTCACATCCATCCTCTCTTATCACATGTCACCACACCTAAAATACCAAAAAGAATCCTTCATATATATCCGCTTCACCAAAAACATCAATTAGGTTGGCCTAATTAGATGTAATAAGCAAAATTTAGCTTGTTGGATCAAGATCCATACATACATGCTTCACACCGAGATTCAAAACTTACAATACTTCAAAATCGGTCAGCATGAACCTGAAATAACACCCACATAATGGATGATGCAGGAGCATCCAGTGGTGTAAGGGCAATCTTGCATCACCCAAAAATAGTTAAATTTCAAGTTTGTTGATTTTTAGATATTTTTACATTTTTGGATACCCTTTTTTTCATAATGAAATTCCCAATTTATGGTTTTTATTTTCTATTCCTGGGTTGAAAGATATTGCAGTTTTAGTTTCCCAGATTTGCACCTGAAAATCTTCGAAGTTAGATTTGAGGCACTTAGAGTTCCGAATTGGCCCCAAAACTTTCTGAAATCAGCATGTTTCAAGTGTATTATTTACTCGGTGACCTTTCCAACGGTTCAAACGGCTTAAGAATCGAAGTCCCCGATCAAAAGTTATGGCCCCTGAAGTTGGCTCTCACTTTCTAGAAGATACAATTGCAAATGTTCTTTCAAATTTGAACTAAGTTATAATTTTCAGCCAAACCATCTAAACTCAAATTTGAATGTTGTTTTGGCTCCAAACTAAATAGGAGCTCTATTTATGGGTGGGTTTCTAATTTTGGGTAACTTTTGGGGGGACAAGCTCACATATTGCAAAAGGGTGATTCTGTAGCTTTTTGTAACTTGCATGTGTTGTAGAACTTGGGGATTTGAGATCCTCTGCATGTAAGAAGATCCATTTTCTGAATAATAAAATTATTCTCTTGTTTGTGGGTTAT
>VDFB02271358.1:85475600-85587128 GCA_007258455.2 Sequoia sempervirens | reverse complement strand
GATTCACTTGAAAGAGAATGGATTTTTACTCAAAAGAACTTACCACAAGGTTCTAAGATTTAGAATTTTATTGTCTCTTGCAGACCAATTATTATTCCTCACCTCTCTTGGGTTGTTAATAATGGTGAGAAGGAACTTTTTTGGGAAGATTCCTAGAATGGTCATAGACCACTTAGGACTCTTGGGAATTGGAAGCATTTAGAACCTCTTCTTAAAGCATGTTGGGGTAATAAAGTGAGATTATTTGGAGCTTGACCCGGTTAATTCTAGTCTTGTAAAATGGAAGGAATTTGATCACTTACAAGATCCTCTTTTGGAAAAGAGTTCCTTGAAAATTGAACTCTTGAAAATACAACTTTTTCTCTCCAACAAGTAAGATGAGATTATCTGGACAAAATCCAAAATTGGTTAGTACTATGTAAAACATGGTTACAATTCTTTGATCAATCAAAATTCAGGAAATGCTTGGCCTTCTAAGCTATGTTGGGGCCCACATTTCTTACCAAAAGTAGGTTCTTTTTCTTGGTTTTCCATTAAAGACAAAATCCTTACTAGTATGAGACTAGACAAATTGGGAATTACTCATCTTTTTCCTTGTGTCCTTTGTGGTAATGCTTTTGAATTTGTGGACCATCTTCTTTTGAGTTGTGAATTTTCTAATAACTGTTGGTCCTAGGTATTGAATAAACTTGGTTGGTCAAGTCCCATCCCCAATTCAATTCTTAGTCTATTTTCTAGTTGGCCTTCTCTTTATTCCTCCTCATCCTTAGCCTGCATTTGGGAAATTGCCCCCTCCATAATAATATGGAATATTTGGCTTAAAAGAAATAATAGAATCTTTAGAAAAAATTCCTCCTCTCTTCTCCAAGTCCTTCATAGAATTGAAATCTCCATCTCTGAGGTGAATTCTTCTACCCTCTTTAAGTCTGTAAACCCAACCAGATCTTATTCTTCCTGGGATTCTTTCATTTTGAAAACTTGGCAATTAATCAAACTTCCTAGATCTAGTTTGATTTCTTCTAAGGCCTCTATTATAAATAAAATCTCTATCACCTAGTTCCCCCCCTCTAATGACTTCATCAAATTGAACTTTGATGGGGCCTCGAGGGGTAACCTAGGAAAGTCTGGCATTGCTGCAATCTTGAGGGACTGGAATGGAAAATTTATCAGTGTGACATGTGAAATTTTTTATGATTGCACCAATAATATTGCATAATTTAATGCTTTGAGGATTTGTTTGTGCCCTGGAAAAAAGCTTTCTATTTCATGTCTCCATATTGAAGTGGATTCGATGGCTGTAATTTCAGCACTGAAGAGAAGATGTTCTAACTCTTGGCATTTGAATTATATTCTCTCTTTCATCTTGCAAAAAATTGATTACTTCCCAAATATTTAAATTTCTCATTGTTATAGAGAGGCAAATGAGTATGTTGACACCTTGGCCAATAAATAAATTGATGAAAGTATTACTTATAGAGAATTTTCAGCTAAGGAATGTGCTCAATTATTTTTCAAGAAATATCATTTCCCAGTCACCCATGTTTCTTTTGTGTTCAAATTTTAATTGGGGAAAAGGCTACTTTGTAACGTTTGAATTTTTAGGTTTCCCCACCTTTTCCTTGGGACTTGCTTCATGCCACATACATCCACCTTGGTCATTTCATTGGGATTTTCTTACTTCATGATTTTTGCTCAGTATTCTGATTATATGAGGTTAGTGGTATGACCATATCTCTTGCTTCCATCATTTTGGGGTTTTTTCTTATGGCTTACAGATCAAATAGGTTGTTTCTTGCTTCGAGGGCTGATATTTGTGACACATGGTCTACACTCTCATTATCTCTTCAGGTGGCATATTCAATTCACATGTGTTTCTCTGACATCATTTTCTTTCGATTGACATTTGGCATTCTTGTGCATTCAACTGTTTTTCCTCTCTTGTTCATAATAAAGAACCTGTTTTCTTTATGCTTGACATTTGTGAGGAAATTCTGGAAAAATTTATTCATTGGAAATGATGACATGTAATGGTTTGGTACTACCTTTTTTACTTGACGACTACATGCATACATGGATAAATTTGGAAAAAAAATTCGCTGGTGTTCATCTTCAAAAGAATACTTTGGTTGGTGAACATTAGGGAAAAGACTACTTGCTAAGAATTTTAATCCCTCTGATGAATTTAGAGGCATACTTTAATCCACCATGATTTGATGGATTTAAGTTTTCATGTGGTACTATTATTCTTAGCTGGCTGCTATGGAAATCCTTGGATAAATTTGGTATGCTCCCTTTGTGTTTTTCCTCGAAAGGTCTATTTTTGTTGGAAAACATTTGGGGATTGATTTCCTCTCAATAAATTTGCATCTACCATTGTATTTAGCAACATCCTTCACATGCCATATGATTTAATAGAATTTAATGATATTTCTCAAAGCTTATCTATTTATATGGCACTTGGCATTTTTTGTATCCCCAGGTATTGGTAGTATTAATTCATTAATTGTTCCTCACCTCCTTGCCACACAGAGGTACAATATAATTGCAATATTTTTCATGTTTCCTTGTGTGAATCCTTTTCATTATGCTTCAATTGATCTATCCCTCTATAAAATTGGTTTCTTGGTGTCTTTTACTCACACCATTTCTAAAGCAGCTTCACTTTGTATTGTTGAAGCATGGATAGACTATTTTGTGTGTTTGTTCCTCCTCAAACACATGAAGTTCGAGATTGTTCAAGGTTTACTTTGGGGAAATTGTAGCACACATTTGCAATTGAAATGATTATGAGATACGATTGGCTTGAGTTGCATGTTTCAGCCCTTCCACATGAAATTGCTTCAAGGTTTTTTTCAAATTTGATGGATGTCCTCTGGTGCATTGAGATGGTAAATTTTCTTGCTATCTCTTATATCCTCCCTCATATTTTCCCACTCTCATCCTTACAGCCGACTTTGGAGAGTTATGATATTCTCTAGGGCACAAATACTATGGGTGGCATATTTTGTAGGCAACATTTGTTATCTAGCAAACTTTTTACTTTGCTCCTCTCTTCAATGGCTAATGGTTTATTGAATGATTCTCCAAGATAATTTAATTATCACCTCCTTAGGCTTCAAAGTCTTTATGGTAACTCTTTTTGTGACTTTATCTAGGAGTTATATGATGCAGTCCATTTTTTAATTAGGCATGCTCTTTTTTAGCCTCATGTTGAACCATTTTTTCCACCTCCTACGGATTTGGCTTCCTCTAAATAAATTTCTACATAAGAAGCTCTTCTTATATTGGCTTCTTGTTTACTCCTTTTTGGACACCTTCATACTGGGTTTTATTTTGTTATGTTTAACCTACTATTATTATGCTTTTCTTGGCCTCTCCATGTCTTCTCCTGCAGGCTTTGGAATTTGCAGTTCTTGATGGCATGGCTTTTTGGTTGTGATTCTCCTCTACAGGAAGCTTGGAGTATTTCTTATAGTATTTCATGGTTTCCTTTGGTTCGAAGTAGGGTAGCACTTATCTTCAGTGAATTTTTTCTACATGGTTTACACTTGAATGGTCGGCATTTTGGAGGATGTTTCTTCTTCTCTGTTGTTTTGCTCGACTCACATTCCTCTTCTCTTTTTTGTATACGACCTTAATGTCCCCGCGGTTATTGTCTTGATTCCCCATTTTGATGTCTGACTTCTTCTACAGTTAGGTTATCTTCAAGCATTTCTCTTGGCTCATACTTGGCTTATGTAACTACTTTTTATATTAATAAAATCTCTTTGTGGCTCTTCCAGCTTTATTTTAAAAAAAAAAAAACTTAATAATGATACTAAAAACCTCCACAAAAATCTATACAAAGACAAAATTATCTTATCTACACCTTTGTAGCTTCCTTGGAAGGTAGAATATTCTTGTAAATCTCTTTAATTTGAGCCAAAGTCACAACCCAATTTTCTTTTGCTAAAGTGAGAATATTATTTTGACAATCAAATTTCATGAACTAATCCGCATCCTCTTCCACATTGCTTGGAGCCTTCATTTTTTGTTTAGCCTTTTCTGCTTCAGCAAGCAACCTAGATAATGAAGCAAGTTTCAAGTTGATTGCTTCCCTTAGCTAACCAATTTATTTCTTTATTTTCTCTCTCTAATCTTGAAGCCATGTCAACTACAAATGAAGATTTTTTGTTTGAGCTCTTATTGATCCATCCATATCCTTTGAAAAATCATATACCTCAACCAATTTAGTAATTTGTGACTCAACGGAGTCAATCTAATATTTTATGTTCTTGGTTGAGCTTGGCCATTTCAAGAAAAAATGATACAAAGATGTAACTTCATCTAGACACTCTTCAAACATTTTCAAATTTTCTTGCAATTTGTTGTGCATTAGCACACCGATCAGATGCATTAGTCATTCTTTTATCTTTTATCTTTCTCAAGGCCTCTTGTTCTTCCTTTTTCTCCAAGTGAGAGGAGTGATCCTTAAAATAATCCATTAAAATATTTAAATTGTATTCTAGAGGCAAGGAGGAGTCTTTGCTTACCTCAAGTAATCCTTCTTGACTAATCTTATGGAGGGAAGAAATATTTGACAAGTCAACATGTCCCACATGAGTAGGAATTTGTAAAAGCCAAGGTATCACCATAGATTGAAATTGCATCTACAATCCTAGTAGATCCTTGAAAGAATCTGAAGAAGAACCTTGACCTTTATCTATAGAATCATATTGCTTTTTATTGAACACTTAGAATACTAAGAGGGGGGATGAATTATTATTCTTTTAAAGCACTTAAACATTTAAGCATTCAATCCTCATATTATATTTAAATTGTAGTAATGAATGAAACCCTGAAAATAACAATCATCACATAACACATGAACACCAAATTTTTACATGGAAAACCAAAAATTGGAAAAACAACGGCGAGGATTAGCTCACAATATATTATAATCAATTATGGTATATTATAGAAGTTCTCACTACAAGAGGAATCATTGTCCAAGTGGAATCACTATCCACTAAAAAAGAAAAGATAGAAGAAATTATAGCACACAACCAACTTTTGAACTATTACAATTGCATCTAACACACGCATAAAATATAGTTCCAATGAAGATCATAATATAGAATTTACACACTTCCATTTGTTGTGCAGCTTTGCATACACTTCACCCGGGAGTGGGGACCCTCTTTTTTGAATATCTTTCGACCTTTGGTTTTATTGGACTTATCATTTTGAGGTCTTGACATGTTGGTCTTGCTAGCTTTGACCGTTCCTTGAGGCTTGAATTGATTGAAATGGAGTTTTAAGCAAAATCCAGGTTTGCATCTGGGTCCGGGATTTTCCAGCTCCGGCGGATTTTTTCGGGCTTTAGTTCTCTGTTCGTTCATCGCTGCATTTTCCGAAGCCAGGTTTCTGCTTGACCCCGGGATTTTTCGGTTCTTGCGGATTTTCCTGGATTGCACCAAAATCCTGAACTTCGTCATTTCCCCAGTTTCTGCATTTCCGCGAAATCTGCGTTTCCGCGTATCTTGGGATTTTCCGAAATTCCGTCTCGGGCTCGGGTTTCCGGTTTTGTCAGAAGTGTCTTGTCGCTCATTAATGACCAAGGTACCTTTGCTCAGACGAGTATAAGGGCAGATTTAGGGCATTTTAAACATCATTCTGACTTCATCGTTCACCTTGCTGATTGCTCTGGCGATTAAGAGTTTCATTTGAGCTTTGAAGATTGATCTCAAGCGGCTTGTGTGTGTGGATTGCTGGGTGCCGGTGTCTGGATTTGCATTTCCTGGGCATGTTCATTTTGCAGTTTGCTTCTCCAAAGTTTGGGTTTCGTCTGAATTGATTCATGGTATGTTATCGATGGCCCCTCTTGTTTGTTTACGCAATGATTGGGTTCTTCCGTATTGAATGGTGATCATTTTGGGTCGGCCTTTACTGGGTTTTGATTCCGCATTTGTTGAGTCGGGGTTTGACCCGTCTTTTTCAAAGAACCTCATCACCCGCGCCTTATGAGCGCTATTTATCCATTAGACGGAGGGTGTGTCCGTTTGGGGGGTTCTGGGTTAGATTGTTTTCCCTTTTAGTGCGATCTGCGAGGTTAGGGTTTCTTTGATGCTCGACCCAGAATAACGGGTTTGTGATGATTTGTCAATCTTGCCCTTGTATTATGTTGACCCCCACCCTGTGAGGATTCTAAGTGCCTTAGACGGCTCTTTATCGCTGATATTTTAAACCTCGAGCTTGCTCTGGTTTTAATGGCGGGGGGTTTTTCATCAAAATTAGGGCATCATCTTTCTGCCTGGAGAATTCATCGTTTGAGGTCTTTTGAAGTCTAATTTCATTCACATTCTGAATTTTATTGATTAGCATCAAACTTCAGGACCGTTAGAATCCAAGTAGAAAGATTGCATCATCGTTCGGTCGCCAGTTCGCATGTCATTGTTTGTCGGGTTCCCGTGGTGTCCGTGGAATTTCTGCACACCCGGATTTTCCCGGTTTAGGCTTATTCCGCGGAGTGGAGTGATTTCTGAAACATTTCTAGCTGCCTGTGAAAATCTGTCCCATCCGGATTTTTTCGGTTTTCCTGTCTAGCTTTATCCTTTTTGATTTTCGAAGATAGGACTAATGGAGTGAATGCTAATTGCTTATTTCTTGTTGCTAGTGAATGAATTTCATGATAATCTAATGATTTTTGGCTATACTAATGATTTATGTGACTTATGATGACTTGGCAACAGGAATCCGTCTGGGTCGGATTTCTCCAAAATTCTGCCTCGACTGGATTTTCCCGATTTGCATGGTTTTCCCAGATTGCTTCATTTCTCCGAATTTTCAAAGATTGGCAGTTTGTGATGGATTTTAACTGTTTTATGTGATTTATGCTAACCTTTGGATTGGAATATGCATGATAATTAAATACTAATGGTGTCTTTTGTGAGTGCAGGCCGAATCAAGCAAAGCTACTGCCAAAAAATCTAAGGGTGGCACGGAGGGGTCATCTATTTCTGAGGCAGAACGATTAAGATTGGATATCAAGAGTCAGCGTCCTGAGAGTAGGATATCCTCTGTATGGTCTAAAGTGTCTGATACTAATGTGGGAGCTTGGAGGTATGAAGAGTTTCAGCAGAGGACAGCGGAGAAGGATTTGTCAGCCTTAAGGAATGGAATGATGAAGTCCAGACTTGTGCATGTGGCTGGGTTTCCTTCAGCGATCCAATGTTATGAGCTGATTCTGGAGTGTGCTAGGTAGTATGAATTCGACACACAAAGGATGTCAGTACTGAGGGAAGGGTCTTGGCCAACTTTAGCCCTGTCTCTATTGCCCAAGCCTTCAACATGCCGGACTTGCCCTCTGTGTGTGCTCTGAACATAGACACAACCAAAACATACTATGAGAATGATCCAGTCAAGGCCCAACAGATAATCAATTCATGGTTAGAGAAACCATAGTCCCACCATTCTAAATTTCCTAAGCAATTGCACAGAGTTAAGTTCAGGTCGGATGTTTATGATGCCATAACATTTTTTGAGCAGAGTGGCTGGTTTGAAGACTGCCGGAGTGCTAGAGAGTTGGATGGTCCACGTGATCACCAAGGTTGAGCAAGGAAATAACTATCACTGGGTAGGGCTTATTAGTGCTAAAATTGACAAACAGCTGAGGAATGTTCTGGAGACTAAGAGGTTCACTATGTCCTCTTATGTCATGTATGTGTTAGCCAGGTTCTACCCATACAAGGGTCTGAATCCACGAGGGACGCTTGGGCAAGATATTGTCTACGAGGTCTATCCAGAACTGCACCTAGGACACAAGGACTACCAGAGAGCCAATGATGCCTTCACGATGCATATCACCAGGATGCTCCAGAATGTCGAGCATATGAGACTGTCAGAGGGAGCCAAAGGGCTGATAAAGAATTATGGGGCCTGGTTCATCCAATTTCCCACCTTCACCTACCTTAGAATTGATGGATGCCTGGTCGCTCCATATAGGTTACCTCGGTATCCTACTGATCACATTTTTTTGTTGGAGGTTGTGAGGTATATTTGTGAGTTTGATGCCATTGTGAAGAAAGAAAAACATAAGACAGGCTTCGGTGGAGATTTCCCTCTCAGAATTGGTGTGGCAAAAATGTTTCCTTCCATCCAATCGTCACATACTGCAGGGGAAGAATTGGCAGCGTATGGTTTCTCCTTCCATTCCAAAAGGATGAACTTCGACATCACAGGAGAAGCACGGAAGAAGGCCACTAGGGAGTACCGGCATAAGGATGACCTAGAAGATTATTGGGCCAACATCAAAGATGACCTTGAGGCCAGAAAGAAGAGGTACTCTAGGCTCCCTGTTGATGCGGTCTGACAATACAATGTCAAGTTGATCCCGAACCAACTAGAGGATGATGGAAACTTGGTGCAGGATCATGTCTATGAGGTTGTGAAGGACAAGTCGATCGGAGATATCAGCTGGAATGATGATGAGGTCACAGAGTTGGAGGACTTAATGGCCCCGGTAATGAAATTTACTTCTTCCTGGTTGAAGCATAAGGTTTGGCAGCTGGAGAGTGAGAAGGTGACTTGTACCTTCAATTTGATGGGAGATCTCAATCCCATGTCTACTTCAGAAGAATCCGGGGAAGATGACCCCAAAGGGAAAATGGTAAAGAGCTCTCCTTTAAAGATAAAGATTAGGGGCCCCAAGGAAAGTGAGCCCAAAACAAAAAGGAAGCCAAAAGGAAAGAGGAGATGGAAAACTTTGAAGATTGGTACGTCCTATGATGAAGAAGAACTGGAAAAGGCAGAAGGGGAAGATGTTCCTCCACCACCAAAGAAGACAAGAACAACAAGACTCTCAAAGAAGAAGGCTCAGGGGGCATCAAAATATGAGCCTCCGATTGTAGATGTGGAGAGTTCAGGAGGAGAGAAGACAAAAGTCTACATGAGAAAATCAAGGACTCCTTCGCCCAAGGATACTGTATAGAGGAAGGATTCTCCTCTAAGGCCACCAGTTGTGGAGCCACCTAAGACTGCTTCTCCTCCACCAAGTGTGCATGAGCATGAGATCCTTGAGGAGCATGAAACCAGTGGAGAGGCAGTGCCATTCAAGGAAGGGACACTCTTTAGTGAGGCGGCTGAGCTGGAAGTTGAAGAGGAGGAAAGGCATACTTCTCCTTTGGTGCAATATGAAGATTCCCCAGAAAGTGACAGAAGCCGCGGATCACCCAAAAAAGAAGACATCCCTGTTAGAACCCCATCACCGGTACAACCAGAGGTGGAGCTTGAAGAAACTGATCAAGGTGAGCAGCTCCCTGAAAAAGAGGAGGATAAAATAACTGTAGAGGAAGAAGAGAAAACGACAGAACAGCTGGAAGAAGTCAGAACAAAAGAAATTTGGGTAGAGCCTGCAGCCCCGGACTGGCTAGAAAAGGAGATTGCAAGAAAGAAGCAGGTGGTAGTTGAAGACACTCCCTTGGATTGGGATGAAATGTTGTCCAAGATTGGCAAAGGGAAGAAAAGGAAGGCATCTAAGGTGGTGTCCAAGGTGGAAATAGATGAGGCAAATAACAGGGTCATCCACATTGCCACCCCTGCTGTGGACAAAACAAGAGAAGATGTCACCGGTCAGGACTATAATGTGCAAACCATCAACCTTGGGCCGGCATCCATGGAGCAGGACATAGAGGAATACGAAGGGTCCAGTGCTGTAATTATTGGGAGGTTGAGAAAAGAGACCCAAACTAAGCATGAGCTGAGGAAAGAAAATGAAAGACTAAGGAAATGCTTGGAGGAGGTGATGAAACCTTTGCAATCTCTCCATCCTTCTTCTTCTGCCACCCCCGGCTTTCTACCCAAGGAAACAATCTCTGGGATTGAGAAACTGAAAACCTCAGCTCAAGCTGCAATAGATTGGCTGATGAATGTGCAAGTAAAGGGAGATGATACCATTAAGGAAATCCTATCAGTTGGAAAGGATGCTATCCGAGCCAAGGAGTTGTTGGAGCATGTGTTGTCTCAGGACAAGCAGGACATGGATCTTTTGCTGCAGAAATCGAGGGTTGTCATGGGGCATGGTAAAGAACAACTGGTTGTGGATGGGATTCTTCCTTCTTCTAGATTGGATGAACCTTGGGAATGGTTTGAGGCTCTGCAGATTAGGCAGAAGGCTATAAAGAAGATTTAGAAACGAAGAAAATCAATTGATGGTGATCTCACTACAGTATATGATGGATGCATTGCCTTCTTTAAGGTGATGACTGGAAGGAGAAAGATAGCTCCAAAATATCTGAGTCTGGAGCAGCTAAAAGAGTGGTGGCATGAAGTTTATGCCCCGGATTCTGAGAGTGTTCTAACTGCCCACCAGTTAGATGATGCAGCCACCTACTTGACAGTAATGGATAGATATCGGGCCAATAAAGAGGATTGGGACAAGATTGTTGAACAGTCAAAAGATGAAATTGACTCCATTAAATGTCGGCTTAGGGTATTACCTTTGCCACCTGTCACCGAATTGGAAGGAGCATTCTTGAGGGTCCAGGGATCATCAGCTCAGAGAAAGGATAGGGGAAGTGGCAGTTAATTCCTATTTTGAGATTTGTGCTTCCCTATTATCATAGGGCATGCATTGGACCAAGCTACATTGGGGACTGTGTCAAGGTCGACCTTGATGATAGATGGCATTTAATGCGTGCCTTAGTTTGATTTTTCCTTGGCCGACTTGTTTTGGGCAGTTTTTTCTTATTTTGTAAATGTTTGGTTGGGCCGACATACCTGGAGATTGGCTATAAATGGGAATTCTTGCCTCATTGTAAGGGGTTAGCTAGAAGGAAATAGAGATAAGTAAGAGCAGAAAGAGTTCGAGTATTTTGTAGTAGGAGTAGTGTTCAATTTCTTGAAGCAAATACTGTATCAGAATAGTGGAATTGTTACAGCATGTTGATGATTTAATACAATTGAGGACATTGTGGTTTTCTGAATTTCGTGCCTTATTTCATCCCTATCAAATTGAGATCAGCATATACAATCTCTGGTAGTAGATATTTTCGATAGTTTGGCTATGTTTTTATATGCAAAGATTGCATTAGCAAACATTTTGCAATTGCCAGGGTAGTTATTTTGTCTGGACCCCCCGATGTACGTCAAACAATAATGAGATGGGATAGAATTCATTTAGTTGAGCACTAGAGGGCATTCACAGTCTTTGTGGAACAAAATGAAGCTTTGGCTCAGATCTACCTGTTCAGCCCACACCAAGATTCAAAACCTACAATTCTAAAAATCTGGCCTATGCAAATAGGACACCCACTCCAGATCATAATAGTTCACCACCATAAAACACCATAATCACAAAACTCAGTTGAGGTTGACAATCAATAATAGAAATTTTCTTGTGTATCCCGGAGTTCCATGAGGGAGAACCTTCATCATATAAAACCATTGCCATTATCAGTGAGCATTATTATTGGCCTCACACAGGACAAAGCTCAGGGTATGTCAGATGGCTAAAGGAGTGAGAGAATACATGCTTATATCATCCCTTACTATACCAGAGAGGTTGTGGCAGGATATAAGTATGGACTTTGTTCTTGGTTTGCCAACACAACGAGGGAATGATTCAGTCTTTATGGTGGTTGATAGGTTTTCAAGATGGCACATTTCATTCCATGTCAGAAGACCCATGATGCCCACATTGCTGACTTGTTCTTCAAAGAGGTGGTGAGGCTACATAGTCTTCCAAAGAGTATTGTTTCAGATCATGACACCAAATTTGTGGGGTACTTTTGGAGGACCTTGTGGAAGAAGCTGAAGATAGAGTTGAAGTTCAGTTCTGCACACCATCCACAAATAGATGGGCAGAGGTTGTTAATAGGATTCTGGGTAACCTATGAGATGTTTGGTAGGAGATAAACCCTAGGGATGGGACTTGATCTTACCCTAACAGAATTTTCTTACAACAATGTCATGGTAGGTTCACTCACAAGATGGACCAAGAGAAGAAAATAAGTGTTGGCTGAAGATTGAGCTCAAGAATATACATATACAAGAACACATTAATAAGATGAATATGCAATATAAGGCTAAGGTAGATCTAAGGAGTTTCAAATAATGAAGTAATGGCACTTGAGGAACCCATGGGAACCTATAACAAATTGAAGATGAAGAAATTCTCCCTGTAAGATTTTGAAGAAGCATGATTCAGGGAATGCATATGAGGTAGAGTTGCCTGATGGAATCAACATTTCCCCTGTGTTCAACATTTCAAATTTGATAGAGTATCATGAAGGTGGAATAGAGGAAGCACCAGCAATAGGGTAGTATGGCATTCCAATACCTACTTTAGAAAGGGAGGAGATTGAAGCAATCTTGGATAGTCGTGTGAGAAGGAGTACCAGAAATAGGGAGTATGAAGAATATCTAGTCAAATGGAGAGGAAGGCGTGTGTAAGATTCATCTTGACTATCTAAGGTGGTAGTTGACCAGTTGGGTTTTTGTCAACCATCTGAGACGTGACGGGTTACTTCTCAAATTACCCTGGGTGTCTGATGCAGGAGCATCCAGTGGTGTAAGGGCAATCTTGCATCACCCAAAAATAGTTAAATTTCAAGTTTCTTAGTTTGTAGATGTTTTTACATTTTTGGATACCCTTTTCGTCATAATGAAATTCTCAATTTATGGTTTTTATTTTCTATTCCTGGGTTGAAAGATATTGCAGTTTTAGTTTCCCATATTTGCACATGAAAATCTTCCGAGTTAGATTTGAGGCACTTAGAGTTCCCAGATCGGCCCCTAAACTTGCCAAAATCAGCATAACTTGTTTCAAGTGCGTTATTGACTTCGAGACCTTTCCAATGGTTCAAACGGTTCGCGAATCGGAGTCCCAAATCAAAAGTTATGGCCCCGGGAAGTTGGCGCACTTTCTAGAAGATACAATTGCAAATGTTCTTTTGAAATTTGAACTTTAGGTTGTAATTTTTCAGCGCCAAACTGCCTAAACTCAAATTTGAATTTTTTTTGGCTCCAAACTAAAGAGGAGCTCTATTTATGGGCGGGTTTCTAATTTTTGGGTAACTTTTTGGGGACAAGCTCGCATATTGCGAAAGGGTGATTATGTAGCTTTCTATAACTTGCATGTGTTGTAGAACTTGGGGATTTGAGATCCTCTGCATGTAAGAAGCTCCATTTTCTAAATAATAATATTATTCTCTTGTTTGTGCATTATTTTCTAAGTCTCGGGTTGTGCCCTCATCAATAGATCACCACTTGTTCAAACTCCATAATACACAAAACTCAGTAGGTTGACATCAATAAAGACCTAATATCAAAATTTTCCAGCTATTCATCTACATTTAGACACATGGACCTCCAAAATCAATTACAACTAGAATATACACACTATTGACACTTTTCAACATATCCACCAATCCGCAAGGCCTGATTCCAATCCACAGAGAAGAAGTGTGGATTCATCAAAACATATGCATTGTAACTACTAGTCTGAACTTCTATTACTCATAACTTCTACACTAGGAACCAAAACAAGATGAAACTCTAGAATTATGTTCCTCTATCAACCAACACAATTATATTAGAAGCGCAATGAAAGGTCTTAATCAATGGACCAATGCAGACCCAAAAACCAAATGTTTGTACATAGAATTTACTTGTATTGATACTTAGTAAACTTCTATATTAACCACTTTCACTGGATCAAACCTGCTTGCAAAATTTCCTTTCATAATCATCATCAAACATGTTCAAGCCATCCAAACCAATCTACACAATTTTCTTCATAATGAAATACAATGTTGACATTACTGACAACACTACAATGCATGACTATTTGACTTGTGCTCATCCCACATGCTCATGTTGCCAAAAAATGCATTAATGACAAAATCCTTATTCTTCCAACAATCTCCCCCTATATCATTGATAGAAACATTCCAAAATTAACTCCAAAATTACTCTCCCACTTTGACATGAAGGGAAAAGGGTGCATACAACAGTCTTCTTCACATACCAAATCTACCCCTGAAAAATATATACATGTATACAAACTGAAAACTGAACTAAATCCCCCTAGGAGTGCTATCCAACAAAAAAATTAGCTAAAAATCTAACTTAAATCTTTCACATATGTACACAAGAATTTGAAACAAGAAACTAAAATGTATAAAGAAAAAGTAATACTATCAACTAGGAGAAGTTGACTCTTGGAGCTTCTCAACATGGGCTTGCCACTCTTGCTTTCCTTCTTCCTAGATCCTCTTGGCTATGCCAAGAATTCTGCATTGTGTCTCCAACTCCATCAATAGTTCTTCCCCTTCTTTTTGAGTGTTGGGTACTAGATTAATCTTTGTATCCTTATCAGCACTCACTAGGGCACTAGAAATAGATATGAACTTTGAGTTCACCAAGTCCCTGATATTTCCAAACTACAAGATGATCTTCTCTTTTTGTGCCTACAATTGGAAGAATTGCTCATGTAAATCCTCTATAGTTGACCTTGTGCTTCCATCTAGGTCATGTGTTGGATCATAGGCACTGGAAGCTTTATTAATTTGGGACTCAACTGAGTCCATTTCATCCTTTATGATCTTTTTGGCTCTAGGCCACTTCATACAAAATTGGAATAAGGATTTGGCCTCTACCACACAAACCTGTGCACCCTTAAGAATTTATTGAAATTTATTGTGTGGATGAGCACACTTCTCTGTTATCTCCAATGGCATCTTCTCATCCATTTTATTATCTAGCTCTTTTTGTAAATTTTCTTTCAATTCAGAGGCATATTCTTTGAAATAATGAATTAGAAATGTCAGGTTTTCCATACCAGATAGTGAATTGTTAATGTTGTATCGAGTATAGCCTCCTATAGAGTCTTCACAACCTCTTCAATCAGTTCTCCATTCTTTTGATGAGCTTCAATTATTTCCTTCAAGGAAAATGCATGGAGGACATCTCCCAGTTGAAGCTTTTGGAGTGGTGAAATCTTATCTAGGTCCACATTTCCTTGTTGCATGGGAAATTGTAGCAACTAAGTGGACACAACAAGTTGGAACTACAATTGCATGTTCAATAGATTCTTTAAAGAATCTCCAGAGGTTTTGGAGGATTCACTAGGAGTCTTTGTGGTCTCCTTTGTAGCCTTCTCTTTTGACTTCTTCTCACCACTGCTAACTAGTGTCTCTAATTCTATCTTTCCTCTCGCATCACCGAAGGAATCTTACTTCTTATGCTCATCATTTTTCCCTATATTGTCTTCACCAATAGTTTTTTTCTATATTATTTGGAGGGATGACTATCTTTGGTTGGTCTTGTATGTTCTCAACATGTGTTTTAGTTACCGAAGGAGGAATAGAAGTATCCTTCTTTGCAGTGTCTTCTCTAATAGTTGCATTCTTTTCAACATTCTCCTTTGCACCAATATTTTCCTTTGTAGTTTCTTCCACATTCGAAAGAACACTATATTGTGTATTCCCTTCTTCTATCTCATGCTCATGTTAAGCATCATCAAACTGCACATCTTCTCCAATATTCTCATCCAGAGTAGACATCTCCACATTTTTTCTTCTTTATTCTATGAGGTCATCCCCAATATTTTTGCTAGGTCTCTTGCTTTTTCAACACTCGCCTTCCATAGCATCTCAAGATCATTTTGATCTTTGCACATAAGGGTTTTCACCCTTATTTTTGTTCTAAGTTCCTTATTAAAAAATGTAGCCAATGTGGCTTTATTTTCCTTGGAAAGAGGAGAACTAATCTTCTCCAATGCATAGACCTTTAATTTGGCCTCTTCTTCTATTACTTCTTATCTTCTCTCAATCAAAAAATTCCATAATTTGGTAGTTAATTATTTCTCTATATTCCTCACATCAACTTCAAGAATAATAATGTATTTTATAATAGCTTCTACTATGCTACCTTGTCCACCTCATCAGCCTCAACATATAGTGCAACAGTTTCTTCTAAAATTTCATGTTGAACAATACCATTGAAGAGTGCATCTACTTTTATAGGAATGTGTGTTCTTATTGAATGTTTCTTCTTTTGCTTATTCTTCTCTTCCAATGTCCTTTTATTTCTTATTTTTTCCTTCTTCTCTCCCATGTGGATGAAATATGATTTCTTTTCCTTTTCTTCTTCTTCCTCTTCATTTGTATCCATAATATCAACTTTCCTCTTTTTGATACTTGCTTCACCTTGTGAAGCTTCACCTTTTCTCTTGTAGACCAATTGAGGTCCTTCTTCTTCTTCATCATCATCATCTTCAACATTTACTCCAACATATTTCTCCTTGGTGGCTTTTGTATTTAGTCTAATTTTCACCAGGTTAGTTTGATGTGCTACCAAAGTAGCCTTTTCTTTCTTAGGCCTCTTTTTTTTCTTTATTGGAGAGCTATTTTCCTTCACTGGAGAACTTGTTTGTTTTGTATGAGTACTTGTCTCCTTCCTCTTTCTTCCACTGGATGAAGGCACAGTTCTTGAGGACTTCTGAGTATTCGGAGGAGTGGTAGGTGCTCTATCGGATCTCCTTACACTTGATAAGCTTCCCGAAGCTCTATACATAGCCTTATCTTGTTCCACTTTTTTTTTTCTAGAAGGCCCATGGAATCCACAACTGTAGCAATCATTTTATCCATTGTTTTCTTTATTTGTGATTGTCTTTGGTCCAAGTGTACCTCCATTTAATTCTCTTCATAAGTTCCATACCTCTCTTCAGAGGTGTCCCTTCGTTTTCTCAATATATATTATGTAGACCCCATAATCTCTTCCTCAATGATCTCATATCCCATTTCTAAGATGCATACAATTCTCTACTCTACTACTTATATAATGTATTCATCTTTAGAAACCATGAAGATGATTCTCAACCATCTTTTGGGGAATCCTCTCCCTATCTTGCATACTCTTTTGAAATACTGCAAAGAATGCCACAAGGGAATCCTCCTATACCTTAGAATCTCCTAAACCTCTCAAAAATTCTTTGATCTAGTGTGCAACAGGTCTTCCTTTCAACCATGCCACACTCTTTGTACTAGGGATTTCTTTTAAGAAATAGAATAATAAACATATGATTGAAGTTCAAAATTTAAAAGGGATACCTAGAATCCTTTTTTCTTTGCAAGTTCTCCATCAGTTGTTGCCTCACTAACTCACATAGGTCATAACCAGGTCCCTTTTCAACCATTTCATATGTAGTATTAATGGCACTGGTGTAAACAGAGTTCTCACTATTTGAAAATTAAATTTTATAACCTATCATCATTTCTACATACTTCACAATAGGGTTTTTGATGTTCTTCATTATGAATGCCCTCTTGTCATATGTCACACTAGTGAGTTCCATCACAACTTCATTATTTACTAACTTTAGCATCGGAACAGGTCCAATTGAACATAACCCTATAAATTCCCTAATCACCTCCTTTGTGATCAACCTAGGCATATCCATCCAAAAAACTTATCATGGATGTGGCTCAAAGAAATTCTTACCCAAGATTTGTCGAGGAAAAGTTAGGAAACCCTTGCCAAACATTGAGCTTTTTTCCAACCAAATTTTGATACTTTGGCTTCAATGAAAAGTCCTCACCAGTGAGCTCATTTACCCACTCATCTCCTAGTTTGGAATGGTCACACTCTTCTAATTTTCCATGACTATATATTCTTATGTCCTCTATGTATAGGACTCCATAAGGAACCCTCAAGAAAGCACCATTTTGGATCAACTTCCATGTATTAGTTGGGATGTTTCTTGAATTTAGGTTGGGGTTGCTTAGACACATCAACAACCCTTAGAGTAGTAATCTTAAATTATTTCCAAACAACTTTTAGAAAAACTAGGGCAAGTGAAAAAAACTGTGAAATAGCTTTTACTTTGCTCTTCTACTAGGGTTTCACTCGCACCACCACTCAATCACTTCAAGCATACTGCATTGCTCTTCGTCAACTCTTATCCTCTTGAAAACTCAATTGCAAATGAAATTTGATTAAGCGTAATCACTTATAAACCTTTTTCCATGACCTAATTTCAAACTAAAAAGCTAGTAAAACCCTAACTATCTAAAAATCAACTTCAAATGCTATACAAATTTTTGCATCATGATATTTTCTACTGAGATCTTCTCTATTAGATCAAATGATTTGATATACATCACATATATTTGTGTCGAAGAATCAAAACCATTTCTCTAGTGAGGGATGAAGTATTTCCATGAAAGTTCCCCCTGAGCCAAAGCTCGCATCTTAGTTTTTGGAGGAAACATCTACACTGGATGCTTGTGCAGAATTATCTCTAACCTATATCTCTTCCTTCTTTTTCCAAATCTTTTCAATATCCTTTGTCTCTATTGAATCAAATTTTTGTACTAGATCATTCTTCTTTATCGAATTGTTCTTCTTGATGTTTCTACTTCTACAAAACTTAAAAATGTGTCTAGGTCTATTGCAATTGAAACATATGACATTCTTTTGACCAACCTTACTTCCATTTATTCTATATTTGCATTGATTATCTTTATTCCCAAATCCATTACATGTATAATAGTATCCATTAAAATATTGAACCATTCTACCATTGTTATAACCATTTATCATTCAACTTCTACATTCACTAGCTCTATGACCAAATCTCTTGAATGCAAAAAAATGACCAGGAAAAGATTGAACATTTTGATTCATCATGCTTCTACATTCCATAGTCTTATGTCCAAATCTACTGTAAGAATAACAAAATCCATTAAAATATGGGCACCTTTGTGCATTTTCTTGTCTGACCAGTGGTCTTATAGCTTTATTCTTTTGATTCTAGATCTTGACATTGTTTTTCTTGTCTTCACTCTTCTTTTCAGGCTGGGTTGTAGTTTGATCTGTCTTTGAGCTATCCTATCTTAAAACCTAATCCACCTTTATATTTAGATCCTTTATGATTTGTAATCATTTCATCAAGCTTTGTAGAACTCATATTGAATTTTTCTTCATGACTCCTTTTTTTTTCAACATTTGATCTTAGATTGACAGGTTCTTTGTCTTGCTTTATGCATCCTTCGGATTTTATTTTCACTATTGTATTAAAAAATTATTCAACTATTTCCTTTTCTTCAACTTGAACTTTTAGACTGCTAATTGTTTCATTTTCTTGCTTCAATTTTTCACTGACCTCGTTATGCATTCCTCTGAATTTCTTGATTTTCTCTCTCAACTTTCTAATGCAATCATCTGCTTCTTTGACATTTTCTTTTAGATCTCTATTTTCACCTTGAGTTCTTTCTAGGTCTTCAAGAGCAACTTTCAGTTTTCCATTTATGCCAAATATGTAATTTTCTTTTGTAGCTCCTTCCAAGGAATGAGGCTCTGATACCAATTTTTAAACACTCAAAATACTGAGAGGGGGGGTGAATCAGTATTCTTTTAAACCACTTAAATATTTAAGCATTCAATCCTCATAGTATATTCAACTTGCAATAATGAATGGAAGCATGAAAACAACAATCATCACATAACACATGAACACTATATTTTTACATGGAAAACCCAAAATCGAAAAAAATGGTGAGGATTATTGCACAATATATTATAACCAGTTATAGTATATTACAAAATTTCTCACTACAAGTGGACTCACTGCCAACTAAAAAAGAAAAGATAGAAGAGATTATGGCATACAACCAAGTTTTGAACTATTATAATTGCATCTAATATATGCATGAAAGATAGTTCCAATGAAGCAAGCAAAATATATAGACTTTACGCACTTAATATTGATATGACTTAGTGCTCTTCTCTACTCTACATGCACACAACTCACATCCAAAATCTCTTATCACATGTCACCACACCAAAAATACCGAAAAAGATCCTTCATAGATATCCACTTCATCAAAAACATCAATTAGGTCTGCCTAATTAGATGTAATAAGAAAAATGTAGCTTTTTGGCTTGGTATCCATACATACATGCTTTGTACCAAGATTCAAAACTTACAATTATTCAAAATAGGTCAGCATGGACCTAAAATAGCACCCAGATAATAGATCACTTGTTCAAATTCCACAATACACAAAACTTCTTAGGTCAACACCGATAATGAGCTAATATCAAAATTTTCCAACTGTACACCTACACTCAGATAGACAGACCCCAAAACTCTATTCCAACTAGAATATACATGCTATTGACACATATCAACATCTCCACAAATCCTCAAGGCTAGATTCCATTCCGTGGAGAAGTGCAGATTCATAAAATCATATGCACTAAACTGGAAAACACCTGTAACTACCAGTTTGAAATTATGTTACTCATAACTTCCACACCAAGAGCCTAGTGTAGGAGCACCTACACCTTATTATCAAAACATGATCATTTAATGTTGGTCAATAGGGGTGTCTAGGCAATTTGGAGTCATTTTGCATTAAACAAGGTCTTGGAAGGCCTTTCACTATGTAATAAGTTAATTTTAGGAAGGCCATGAGTAAATTAAAGTGTTTTGAGTCACTTTATCCTAAATAAGTTCAATTAGGACCATTTATGTTGGAATTAGGTGAGTTGGAGTCTTAGGAGTCAAGTTGTTCAAGATTGCACAAAACAAATGCAAAACAAAAATTATTAAGATGCAATTATGAGGGAATAGGATGGGTCAGTATTTTAAAAGGAAGTTAGGAATTTTGGGAAGATGGAAAACCAATTTTAATTATTCTATAAATCCTTGAATGGCTCGAAGATGATGGTTAGTTGATTCATTGAAGAAATAACAAACTAAATACCACGTTTCTCTGCATACTTTTGTGTTTGTTGATCTTTGTTCACTCTATATGGACCTGTACAGGTTTGGAGTGCCCTGAGTTTCATTGGCTATCATACTAACATGTTTTAAGTTCCATTATAATTCATTTTGATTGCCTCTTATTAATTTTAGAGGAAGATCTCAAAAAAATTCAATCACTACCTATTAAAAATAGAGAAGATCCTGTTTTGAAGGGAAAAAATGACAAATTAGTCATCCCACCTACTGTATGCATTTTTGCTTTAGTGGGATGACATCTTTAATGGTAGGTTAGTTGCCTAAATGGTCTAGTAGGTTTTGGAGTCAAGTTCTTTTGGTATGAAGTGAAGTCCTAGGACTGGTAAAATTGTTTCTTTCATGTAAATGGAGGTGCCAAAGTGGAGTTTTGACAAATCTGTGGAGTTGTCTTTTTTATGGATTTGTGAGTCTATGCAGGGAAAATTTAAGATGTTAGATGCAATTTTGGGGTTCTACAAGCCCATCGGTTGTTTGTTTGAATAAAAACCTAGTATTATGTAAGAAAATGGAGGGTTTGTTGGAGTAGCACCCTAGAAGCCTTGAATGGGAGAAATGATCAAAGAATATGTAGTTACATGTCACAATTTAAGACTGTTTGAAGATTTTTTGTGGTTTCAAATCATTTAGAGGCTACTTTTTTTGTAAAACAAGGCTAATTCTAGTAGCCTTTCTACAGGTCAATTTATGTTTCTCAACGTTGACATGTAGAAACCTTGTGAGATCTTTTGCGAATCTTGTGTTGGGACTAAGGTTGGTCTCTATTGATTGTTTGGATGGCCATTGTACAGCCTTTACAAAAAGATACCTCCATTTTGATGAAATTTAAAGCTATAAATCTATCGGTGTTGTCATTGGGGTAGTTTAAGGGAATGATGTTGTGAAGACTGAATTATTGTTGAAGTCTGATCTGATTGGGTTGGGTATTGTGTTCCTTCACCTTGTCTGTACCATAGCCAAAACAAGATGAAACTCTAGAATTATGTTCCCCTATTAACCAAAAAATTTATGTTAGAAGTGTAGAGCAAGATCTTAATCAGTGGATCAATGTGGACCCAAAAACTAGATGTTTATACACAAAATTTACCTGTATTAACACTTAGTCAATTTATATATTAACCACTTTCACCAGTTCAAACCTTCTTGCAAAAATTTCCTTTCATAATCATCGTCAAACATGTTCAAGCCATCTAAATTACTTTGCACAATGGTCTTCATACCGGAATACAATGTTGACATGAATGACAACACTGCAATACATGACAGTCTAACTTGTGCTCATCCCACATGCTCATGTTGCCAAAAAATGCATCAATGGCAAACTCCTTATTCTTCTTGTACCATAGAAAAAGGAAACTTGCTTGATTTTAGGAATAATTGATGATAAATTGGACTTAATAAGGTCTTGATTTGGTGTTGTGAGGTGTTTTTCACATCCACACTAGGTCTTGGATGCTTTCAAATGTATTTAACGATGTCTTGTGAAGGTGTTGTTAAGTGTTATAACACATTTCTACACTTTTCTAAACTCTTTTCATTATAATTCACCTAAAAAATCACCTTTTCATCAGTTATCAAGTCTTATTTCAAAGTTTTGTAAAGCCTTGTAACAAGATTTCACGCTTTTCTAGGCTTAATTTCACTATTTACACCTTTCTTATGGTTTATTTGACCCCTTTATGCACTCATAAGGCTTAATTAAGTGTATTTTTTAATGTAAACCTAGCAAATAACATTAAATGTGACTTAATTCCTGACACGCACTTACAAGCCCAAGGTGGAACCCATTCGCCATGGGTGGCGAATGAGTCCCTCTTGGCTCCAAATTCAAAATAATTCAAAATTCCTTTTGGGTTTTTATTTAAAAGTACCTTATGTCGGCTTGTGATTAGGTATTATTGGGTTATTAGGGCATAAGTGTGTATAAATAAGTATTTTTCCATCCATTTCAACCCCCATTGATCCATTAACTCATTTCACAATTCATTCATCATTCATCTTCTCTTTCAAGTCAAGCAAGTTAGGGTTTTTACATTCTAAGTCATTAAGAAAGCTTCAAAAGACATTCAAGGGAAGATTCTTCATGTTTTATTGCAGAAATTCAAGATCAAACATCATGGAAAGATATTTACTTCATTATTTCATGATTTATTATATTCTTTCATCATTTTGGTATAATTACCTAAAAGGGGTTTGACCAAGGCAAACCCCCATGCCCTAACATTAAACATTGCTCCTTCTCCCATTGTGTGTTTGTAGATTTAGACATATTGGAAGCTTGGAAATCATTAAGAATCAAGTGTCAAAGTTGTTTAGGTCTTCTCTTCATTGAACAAGGAAAAATATCAACAAAAATTCACTTTCAGGTTCATAAATTAGACTTTAGGAGGCAGACACCTGTCAGGAGCCGAATAGCAGATCGGGGACTTCAATTTCCACTTTTGGATTTTTAGAAATTCAAAAGTGGACACATTCATCATGGGTGGTGAATGAGTCCCATTTCCAGGCCTGATTTTGTTTTCTACAGTTTTGGATACCCATTTGTCTGAAATGGGCTCCAGTTCACATTCACAGAACAGGGACCGATTCACCCAGAATGGAAAATGAGTCCCACCAGGCCTAAAAATTAGCATCAATAGCATTTCAGAAGTCAATCCAACCTTCATCAATATCTTAGATGCATACTTTCAGTTTCCTAGATTTCTGTTGTAATTTGCATTCATTCTTAGGTGTTTTTGCATTACACAATGTGTTTTCAAACAAGGTGCATTTCTTTATTTTTGCATTAATAATCAATCCATCCTATTATTTTATTGCATTCAAAAATTTCATCTAGGTATATTACATCCATATTCCATCCATATTGTATTGATTTTGAGTGTAACATTGCATTTTGGCCCATCTTTCTCCTTCTAGATGAGAAACCCTAAGAGTGCTAGAAAGACCTTGGATGCCAAAATATTTGGTACACTTCCAACACTTTTCTACTATATTTTCCTTCACATATAAACTTACTTAGGATTATCCTTTATCCTTTTTTCACCATTTCTTGAGTTTTTCAGAGGAGTAATATTTGTTCTTTACTAGAATTTGTGTTTTAGTGTTCTCCAGAGGAGAGACACCCACTTTACTTTGATCTTGTGCATTATGTGCACTTATATTCTATGGAGAAGTTTTCTCCTCATTCTATTTCACATTTTCATTTGTCTCATTAGGTCTATTGTCACATTTTCCTCGAGAACTAATAAATCTATGTCATACGTAGACACATCTAGCATATCTTGTAAATATGAAGTATTTGGAGGATCTTGATCTCAAATTATTTTAGGATTCTTATTTTCTTCCAATATTTTTGCTATCTTTTCTTCTATTTCTTTCTCCATCCTCTTTATTTCTTCTTTGTCTTTCCCCATGAAATTATTTATTGTTTGTTTGATTCTAAATTCGTGTGCCTAATATTGAGATAATTTGACCCTTTCTTCATGAGAGATAGGTACACCAGTCTTCTCTAATGCGTGTTTCCTCAATTTAGCTTATTTTACAACAACTTCATTCATCTTGTTAGTACACATACCAAAAATTTTGGAATTTGATCAATAATTTCATTTAGTGCCATATTAAAACTATTCATATACATAACTATTGTATTTTCAATTATGGTCTTGTCAATAGAGGACATCCCATCATAAAGAGTAGCAACCTCTTTCATTGCATCATTTTTTACAATTTCATTGATAGTAGCCTCAAGCTGTAGAGGCATATGTTCAAGTTTTTCTGGAGGAGTCCTTTTTTTTTCCATTTTTTTTTTCAAAAGATTCTTCTTCTCAAATTGTCTTGTTCTCTTCTTTATTTTCTTCAATACATAAGATTTCATTCCTTCTTCATGTCCCTCATCATCATCAAAATTTCTTAGATTAATCTTCCCCCTTTTTTCCATCTCTTCAAATGTTGGTTTCTTCCTTTCTACAGTCTTAGTTTGTGCTGGTACTTTAGTGGCATCCCTTCTTCTGCTAGGTGTTTGAGTTGGTCTGAAAGTTGTGATAGTGGTAGAGGTAGATCTACTTGTCCTTCTAGGAGCTAGTGTAGCAGTAGTGGCTTGAGATGCTTTCATAGCATCCTCAAGAGATCCAAACACCTTCAACTCATACATCATCTTCCTCACATTTGATGTCTTCTTCATCTTTTCTTCTACCTTCTTGATTTGTTTGTTGGTTATTTCATTATATGTGCCAAACCTTTCAATAGTTGGATCCTTAGGTTTGTTGAGAAAAATGTTAACATATAAATTCCAGTTAGCTTTGAGGAGCTCATAGGGAAACCTTTTCATCCATGAATTCCTTGGTTCAACTACCTCCATATAGAAGTCATCTTTTTCCACTATAAAAGTGATTCCATTCTTGTATATTTCCACCACTTGTGAGGGTATCATATCCATCTTTTGTATTTCATTTTCAAGAGTTTTGAAGAATCCCTAGAACATTGTGTCACATTGTTTGATATATGAAAATCTATGCATGTGATCCCTAATCTGATGTGACATAGGAATATCCCTTCTCTAGACCACATTCTTCTGGTTGTAAAACATAAGAAAAGTAATCAAGGTTCCATACTAGAAATTGTAACATGAATCCTTGGTTCTCTACAAATTTTCCAATAACTACTACCAAAAAAGCTCACAAAGGTCATAATATTTTCCTTCCTTCACCATCTGATGAGAAGTATAGATGGCAGTGGCAGTAGTAGACCCTTCCCTATTTGTGTAGTAAACCTTATAAGAAATACCCATCGTAGCATACTAGACCCCGAGGTCGAAAGCATTATCCACAGTTAGGGTTATTTTGTCAAATTTAGCTTTGATAAGCTTCATTACTTCTTCATTATTCATAGATTTCAATGTCAACATAGGTCTAGTGTGTTGGAATTGGTAGGTTGTCATTGATGTCAACAGATAATGGAATCTTGTTGATCTCTAGTATTTTGTTGCTCTAGTTATGAATGCATGTTGATCTGGTATTTTGGTCCAGATTCTATCTCAGTAAAAGATATCATTACAAGACTTTGTATACAGGTTTGAGCTTACGATATGTATTCTACCTTTGGTTATTATGTCAAATTTAGCTTCGATAAGCTTCATTATTTCATTATTCATAGACTTCAGTGTTGGCATAGCTTCGGTGTGTTGGAAATTGGTAGGTTGTCATTGATGTCAACAGACAATGGAATCTTGTTGATTGCCAGTATTTTGTTGCTCTAATTATGAATGCATGTTAATTCGATATTTTGTTCTATATTCTATCTTAGTAAAAGATATCATTACAGGGCTTTGTATATAGGTTTGAGCTTACAAGATGTATTCTACCTTGCAGTTTCATGATGATGTATGAAGGTATCTGGGAGATATGAATGAAAGTATTTTTTTCTATAGACCTCAGTGAGTTTTCCTCTTGCATGTTGTGGGAGATTCCACATTTTCTTATGATTGATTATCATACCGTGCGGTGTCAAATATAAGTAGTTTTATGTTGTCCAAGGGAGAATTCAATGAGTTAAAAAAAAATTGTGTTGCATGTTTGATGGAGTGTACATATGTTTGGATTTTTCGTTTAACTCTACCTGACCTAATTGCATATTAATATTAAAGGGATCTATCTTAAGTCCATGCTGAAAATTTTTTTGAATTAAGGTTTCTCTAATTAGGATGACCTAATTAAGAAACATAAACACACATGTATATATGTAAGCCATTCTTTGGTGTGGATGTGTGTGTGAGAGAGAGTGAAAGAGAAAGAGAGGAAGTTTACATGGAAAATTTTGAAAATGAATATGTGTGAATTGCATAGATGAGAAGCTAAGTGAGTTACTCATTCATTGTGCTTCACTGGAACTAAACTCCAGCACAAGGAAGGTGCATTCTTGATCAGTTCACCCTTTTGGAAGTGAGCTATACCTTTTGTATCTTGGTGGTTAGACATCCTTTTGTATTCAGGTGTGAGTCTTTCAAGGATAGTGAGTCTAGGTAATGAGCCCTATAATATTGTATATCTCTATATATTATATTGTGAGCTAATCCTCACCATGGTTTTTCCCATTTTGGGTTTTCCACATAAAAATTTTGGCGTTCATGTGTGTTGATGCTTTGTTTTGATTTCATGTCTTCCTCTACTAATTTAGTCAGATTTGTGATAATGCTTAGATGGATTTTATGTGAATGGTTTTATGGAATACTGATTCACCCCCCTCAATATTCTAGATGTTCAACAATTTTTATTAGAGCCTGGTTCCTCTAAAGAAGCCTAAGAGCTTGAGGATGGTCCTAGAATTTGATTATAAGATTTTTTTTCCTTTGGAAGTGGTCTCTACTAGACACTTAGAAGAAAATGAAGATCTAACGAATAAGATGAGAGAAGCGAATGATTGTATCAAGGATCTGAGGAGAAGATATGAAGATTATTGTATTCAACTAACAGGAGAACATGATGATATCACTGGACTGCTTCATTAGTTGGAAGAAAAAAAAAAGATTGAAGACTATCAAAAAATTGAATTTTAAAGGAAGACAGATAAATTTATGAAGCTCAAGCAAGAAATGGAAATTTTGAGATCAGATCTAGAAAAGGAAAAAAGATTTGAGGATAAATTCAAGACAAGCACTGCAAAGCTTAATGATTTCATTAATTCTCAAAGACCTTCTATGGATAAAAGAAGCTTAGGGTTTGAAGAATAGAATTCAGAGATAAAGCAACCTCTGGATAATAAGACTTTATGCAAAGATGGAAAAATTAAGGATTAAGAAGCTATACCGAAAGGACTCCCATCAAACAGCCTAATGTTCAAAGGTATTTATCTTTTAATGATGTTTGGTATTCTTGCAATAAGCTTGGAAATAGGGTAAAAATTTGCAAATATGAAGTGAAGCAGAATGATGAAATCAAGAGAAATCATAACTTAGTAAGATGATTTATTCATTTAAAGGTAACTATTATCTTTGGAATTCAATTGGGGATAAAGCTAACCAGTGTAAGTATGGATTGAATAAGAGAAAGCTTGGATAGAAGAATACCTACTCTAATTGTAGCAATCTGGAATATATTGGAAGCATAAAATTGAGAGGTAACAATTTGGAAAAAGGATATGAATCAGTCATCAAGGTTCACCCAACAAAAGTTAAGAAAGAGATGGAGAGAATATGGAGAAAAGAAGGAGAATCTGGAAAGTTAGCAGAACTAGAAGCATTTGTTTCTGTGTCATCTCCCGGTATAGCTACATCAATCAAAAATTGATTCAGAACTTGGTTAAGGGGGAGCAATAATCAAAAAAATTATTAACCCCTCTTTTAATGTAAGATGTCATATCATGACAGAAGTGCATTTATTAAGGTTATGAACTGAAAAATTCATGCAAAAGGGATTTTTAATAACACATGTGCAAAGAATGTATTTAGTAGAATTTGAAAGGATGAAAGATTTCATGAAATTTGAGGTGATCTACTTGCAATCTGAAGCATTAATTGCAGAAGCAACTAGGATGAAAAGAATAAATTCAAATATTTTTAGGAAAATGCATTTGATGAAAATCATTTGTGCAAGAAGAAGGGTGAAGAGGAAGCTTGAAGAAACCAGAGCAATTTCATCCAGTGGAATTTCTAAATTCATCTTTGGTAGAAAAGGAAAAGGTAAGTTGATGCCACTACCTCTTCTGAATTGTGGTTTCTTGTATGCAAATGGATTTTCCTCAGCTTATAAATAATTTAGAAAGACCAGAACTAGAGTATAAAATGCATCCTATTAAATCCCTAGAGCTTGACCTTTTGGGTGCTTTTTCAGATATTCCTCTTGGTGTCATACTAATTGAGGATGTTGGAGCATACATTCATGGAGAATTGGGAGAATCTGGTTACGAAAAAATCTCACATATTGTGGAGTAAAGAATTAACTGGAAATGGTTTTACCCTAAAATCATAGTACAATGTGTTTTCAGAAATGAAATTGGATGTATGGAACAAATTTTTGAACTTTAGCAGTGAAGGAAGATGTATTAAAATGGTGCTTAGGTTATTTCATGGTGACTTTGTGTGGCTTAATGAAGCATATATGATATCCAAAGATGTAATCAGGGAATTTACCAGGTTATCATCCTCCAAACCTACTCCTGTTTGTAATTTTGATAGAGAAAAGGGTTTAATAAGAAACACATTTGCTGGAATCTCCAACCTGATAGTTCAGTATGCAAGCTTAGTTATTTCACAAATGATTCTTGGAGAAAATGGTGTCTCTACTATTGCAATTGATCTTGCATTAGATATGGTTGAGAATAGAATTGAATATGATCTCTATGAGCTACTCTGACAACAATTGTTGGAGAATTTGAGAGATTTCAAGAAGAAGAAAGGTACATTCTGATATGGTACATTGGTTTTATGTTTGATTTTCTACTTTATGAAGGAGATGCCTAGATTAGGAGAGGTGAGTTGGGAGAATACTATACTGATTTCTCATCAGATTAAGGAGCTTATGAGAAAAATTGGGGACTTAGATTCTCAAGAAAATTCCCTTGGTGCATTCTTTGGAAAGTTTCGAAGGAAAATGAACAAAAGGAGAATTCCAAGAGAATTGGTTTCAAACTACAAGAATGACATAATCTTTTTGGTAAACTCTAATAGTTGCATCATCAAGGTAGTTGAACCAAGGAATTCATGGTTACCTAAGTTTGGATATGAAATTGAGAAGAATTATGTTGTTGGTTGACAGCCCCTAAGATCTTAGCAAACCTAGGTTTGGAACCTACACTGAAGTAGTTAAATCTCTTGAAGAGTTTAAGTTTTTCTCTAGTAAATCAAAGCCTTCATTGGAGAAAAGTGGAAAACAATTATGTTTCATGTCCTAGTTGCTTAGGTGGACCCTACTCCTAGGAGACTCAAGAAATTGGCTAGAAGGACACATCTTCATGTAGCTCCTAGTGTTGTTTCTAGAGAGAGCACAAATGTATTAACTAATAGATAAGTGCAATTCTACTCATAGCTTGGCACTTGAAAAACTCAAGAATATTCAAGATTTTGAGGAAGATATTAAGAGTTTATTCACATTATGTTGGTCTTGGTTTGATGCAATTCAATGGCTCAAGGATATTGAGAGCATTATTGAAACCCAGATTAATTTTGCATCTAGCACATTTGATCCTTCTCTTATTTTGGATGATCAGACTTGGTATGGTTTGAAAAGACTAGATGAAGAATACCTTGCATCACATAAAGAAACAGGATACTTGATTAAGATGTATGGGAAGCTCAGAGATCTAATCAAGATTGAGTGTGCTCCTATCTACTATATTCTTTCGGTTGCTGACAAAATTTTCAACTCTTATGCTTCTCTCGGAATTGTGGTTTAAGGAAAGGATACTTTAATTGACCTCAATTATCTATACAACACTCTGACAGAGGCAACAAAGCTTTGGGATGAAGGGAGATCCTCTTGGATGAGGATTCTTAGTCAACTTCGGTCATCCAATTCCTCTGGTTAGTCATTTATAATCATTAATTTTGAAATGTACTCCTCAAGGGGAGTATTCAGATTTGAAAAGGAACTGTTAATGCACTAAGATTTCTTTCTTTCCTTTGCCATTGATGTCAAAGGGGGAGAGAGAGAGAGAAGCATCATATGAATACAAAGAGGAAATTGAAAGGTTTTGTGTAATTTGGGAAGAGGTATCTTTTTTATGGTTTTCACATCGTGTGTTGCCATCAATGACAGAGGGGGAGATTGTTGGAAATTGGTAGGTTGTCATTGATATCAACAGATAATGGAATCTTGTTGATTGTCAATATTTTGCTGCTCTGGTTATGAATGCCTATTGATCTATTATTTTGGTCTAGATTCTATCTAAGTAAAAGATATCAGTATAGGACTTTGTATACAAGTTTGAGCTTACAAGATGTATTCTACCTTGGAGTTTCATGATGATATGTGAAGGTGTCTAGGAGATATGAATGACAATATTCTATTCTGCAAACCTTGGTAAGTTTTCCTCCTACATGTTGTTGTGGGAGATTCCACATTTTCTTATGATTGATTATCATACCATGTGGTGTTGAAGATAAGTAGTTTTATGTCATCCAAGGGAGAATTCAATGAGATAACAATTTTTTGTGTCACATGTTTGATGGAGTGTACATATGTTTTGAGTTTTGGTTTAAATCTAGTCAACCTAACTGCATATTAATATTAAAGGGATCTATCTTAGGTTCATGTTGACAAAGTTATATTTTGAATTAAGGTTTCTCTAATTAGGCTGACCTAATTAAGAAACATAGACACATATGTATATATGTAAGAAATTCTTTGGTGTGGATGTGTGTGTGCGAGAGTGAAAGAGAAAGAGAGGAATTTTTCATAGAAAAAGTTGAAAATGAATATGTGAATTGCATAGATGAGCAATTGAGTGAGTTACTCATGCATTGTGCTTCATCAGAGCTGAAATCTAGCACAAGGAAGGTGAATTATTCATTAGTTCACCCTTTTGGTAGTGAGCCATACCTTTTGTATCTTGGCGGTTATCCATCCTTTTGTATCCAGGATGTGATCCTTTCAAGGATAATGAGTCCTAGTAGTGAGCCCTGTAATATTGTATATCCAGATATATTATATTGTGAGCTAATCATCACCGTGGTTTTTCCCATTTTGGGTTTTCCACATAAAAATTTTGGTGTTCATGTGTGTTGATGCTTTGTTTTGATTTCATGTCTTCCTTTGGTAACTCAGTCATATTTGTGATAATACTTAGATGGATTTTATGTGAATGGTTTTATGGAATACTAATTCACCCCCCCTCTCAGTATTCTGGATGTTCAACACCGTGGAACATAATCTAGTCATAAAATTGATAGCATCCTTTGTGATGAGGTGGGTTAGGTCAAGCCAAAATATATCTTCATGAATTTGTCTCAAGGAAATTTTGACCCATTCATCTTCAAAGCAAAAATTGGAAAAACCCTTCCATACATCTAATCCTTTTGCTTCCACATTTACATATTCTAGTTTAAGCTGAAAATAATCACCCAATAAAATGATTGTACCTTAATCCTTCCATCTTTAGATGATTTTACTCACTCATCTGAGAGTGGATGTAGATGTGTATATCCTCATAATGAATCACATTTATTGGAACATGAGAAAATGATCCATCTTTGTTGGCCACAATAGATATGTATGGATGTTTCTTGAACTTTGGCCTTGGCTTCTCAACAACATCAATAAAAATTGGTGTAGCCATGAAAATATTAACTAAATATTAGGGTTTTACAAACATACCAAATGAATACTTGTGAATTACAGCCATTAGGGTTTACACACAAATTTTTGAAATCCTTCTTCACTTCCTTAGCTCTTGCATACACTTGATATCTTTCAAATGATAACAATTTTGATCAAATAGGAACTCAATATGATTTACACCAACCCTAGTCACTCTGCATTAAATGCAATTATTAGTACTTGACATGAGCATCTTTGTATTGTTTAAAATATCAAATAGATCTATAATATTTTAGCATACTTCTGCAAAGAGTGTATTTTCTCTGGAACCTTAAGAAAACATATCCAAGTCACCACTAACCATTATGATGAAGACTTCAACATATAATACTTTACAAGGGTTTGAAAAAATTGCAATTGCAACTTCCCTTGAGCCAATACAATATTTTCAATTATCGAAGGATCCATCTACACCAAAATGAGGTACAAATTCATTTTTTATTTCACTTTATTCCTTATTTTTCCATTCTTTGTTCATTTCCTTCTTTTCCTGACCAATTTCAGATTTATTTTTTAGGAGAAAAAGATCTTGCATTCTTTCCTTTACAAAACCTTGCAATGTATCTTGGTCTATTGTAATTGTAGCAAGTTATACTAACTTGCAGAGAATAATTGCTTCTTCTCACATTAGAACTACAATCAGTAGCCCTATGAAAAAACTTGTTGCATCTGTGGCAATAATCATAGAATGATTGATAAGTTATAGCATTACTATTCTTTATCATTTTACTTATGCATTTATTAGCCTTATGGTAAAATTTATTACAATCATAACACTGACCATGAAATGATTGAGAGTTCATAGCATTGCACCATGGAGGCCTAAATGAATTTTAACTCATATTGCTTCTACACTCAATTTCCTTATGACAAAACTTATTACCAACATAAAAATTACTATTAAACTTGATAGGAGTTGTTTATTTAGGGTAGGTCTTTTTGAAATTCTTCTTCTTGTTTCAAACAAGAAGGAATCCACCTTTTTTCTTGCTATCTTGATTTATCTTTGCATCTCCAGAGGATGTCCCCTTAGGATTTTTAGTGTAGGATTTCTCCTCCCTTATTTCCCTTCTATTTTTAAGTTATCATATAGATTTGTAGATGCATTGAATATAGGACTTTTCAAATTTCTCTTTCACTTTTTCAATTTCTTTTCTCAAAGAGAAAATATCTTCCTAAATCCTTAAGCACTCAATAGTTTTACTATTGAGCTTGGTATTCAAGTAATCCTCAATCCTCTTTCCTTCTTCAATTTTGAATTTTAAATTTGAGATCACATCTTTAGATTCTTTGAATTTAAAATTTCACATCTATTTCCTCCTATTCGATCTTTTAGTTTGCTAATTTCTTCTTTTGATTCTTTAGATTTTTCCTTCAATTTGTCAATTGTCTCTTTTAATTTTTCCATATTATACTCATATTTGATATTAGTGTTCTTTCTTCATCAAGATCCTCAAGAGTAGATTTGAGTTCTCCTTCAAAATCAAATTCACGATCATTTGGATTAATGTCTGAAACTTCAAGTTCCATTGCTTCTAGATCTAGTTCTGGAATAAACATATCACTGATATTTTCTATAGACCCCATGTGTTTAAGTGCAAGATATACCTTAGTTGTTAAGCTTCTCAAAGATACTTGGCTCTAATACCAATTTTTGAACACACTATATTGCTAAGGGGGGGATGAATCAACAAATATTAAAACTTAAACATTCCCATTTGCAAATTAAACATCACATCACATAAACTGAAGGAAGAGCATAAATGAAAACATATACCACACAAGGACACCAAGATTTTTACATGGAAAACTCAATGAGGGAAAAACCATTGTGAGATTTAACTCACAATATAAAAGCTCACTACCAAGGACTTGTAGACTAAGATATACAACCTTAGGGAAAGATACAAGGACCTACAAGACACACTTTCTCAAAGAAAGATACATGAAAACTATATTGAAAAGTATGAATATGAACTACTATAAAGAAGCATTTGACATATACTAATGTTGCAATCATTTTTTCACACAATTAATCCTTCACGCTGATTTCACACACTTCATCTTCAGCATACTTCTCAGTCTCAATTTATCATACATCATACCTTCATAAGTGATTTTGAACTTCTATGAATATACTTTGAAACAACACAAAACCCCAATTCGGTGAGCTCCAAGATGACCTTTAGATGAAACACATGATACTACATAGGTCAGCTCAAGCATATACATTATGAAGAGAAAACAAGAGTTGTGGATCAACACAAAACATAACAAGATCAAAAACCATCTCAACACATCCTCCAAAGCAATATTAATTAATCAATACCAATCATAGATGAAGGAAACAATCTTGTCAGCCCAAACAATGACAACACAATAAAAAAATGCCAAATTTTCAACTTTACACCATCGAGGAGAGACCAAAAACATTTTGTAGACCAAGAAGCAAGAATTATAGTCCATGAAAAATATATCCTCAACCTTTTCTTGAAGTTTCTAATCATCATATGTTGGTGTAACTAAAGAAACCCGCTGAATATACAAGAACAAAGCATTCCCAACAAACTATAGAAAACTATCATTTGAAAACTAATCTTGTGGACCACCAAAACTATAGATTCTACAAATTCATGTGCATTTAACATTATTAATCATGTCTTCAAAACCACAAGGCCATCACTTCACTTCTGAAGGAATGCAGAGCATCCTGAAACACCTACATCAACACATTACTTTGTGAGAGCACAAACTAGAACTCTGTCATAAATAAATTTCATTGTAGAAGATGTGATGACTTGAATTCTTGGATATAACACCTTCACATCTTGACCATGTTGGAAATGTGTCTCACCTTACTAGCTAGTTATTGGTAGCACTGTGTACATTTCTCCCTTTGATCATCAGAACCTTGTTCTATGTCCCAATGATGACCCGATAAGCCTTCAAGGTTCACCTAGCTCTTCATCGGCGAGACATTGCATGGTCAATGAGACCTCACCTAATGTCTCCATAATGGTCCGACAGTTCGTGGTGTTGGTAGCTTGTTCTATCAGCATAATTTTTCTTTGTTAGTGGCACCCTAATGATAGTCCCTCTGATAGCCTAATCACGATGTCGCAGAGAATTGAAACTTCAAAACTATGAGTCGCAGTTTGTGAAGTTCATGAAATATCTGATAGTCTAACTTCATCGGTGGGATGTGGGTACTTCAATGAGACTTTAAAGTCTTTCTCCCCGATGACTCTCATCAGTGGGACTCGTGGACTTCAGCGGGACCCTCAACCCTATCTCACCAATGAGTCAATAGACATGAAGCTACAAAGTATACATCAGTGGGAAATGATATGAAGTCTTCTCAATATGGCAATAAGGTTGGTTGATAGTGTACCATGAGAAGCATTTATCGGTGTGACGTTGAATGATTGGTGAGACATGATCTCTTGTCTCATCGATACTCCAATGACTGTTTTGGTTTGGTGGGTATTATACTTGTCAGTGGGACTCAAATAGATCAATGAGAGGTTTGTGGTTGTCTCATCGATGGCCTGATATGGTAACTATTGAGTGATACTGTGTCTATTGTTACGGATGGGAACTAAATTAGTATGTTTCTTGCATGGTTCTGGTGATGCAGATTGATTGGGGAATTCCTCTCAGAAGGAAAATTCTATAAGTGTAATGCACTGTAATAGTGTTTGGAGTTGAGTTGTGAGTCTGATGAGAGAGAACAAGATTGATCAGGAATTGTAATGTTGCCTGTATTGAGAGTGTGAATAGATATATGAGAGCAACAAACTGTAACTCTGTATGTGGACCTTGTTCACTTTAATACAAAGTGTTTTTGCTTGGTGTGGTGGGTTTTTCTCCTGAAAGGGTTTTCCCACATTAAATCTAGTGTCCATTCTATGGTTGTGTTAAAATTTGTTTTGATCTATTATTCTATTAATGTGCATCTTTAATGAACTATAATTCAAAATTGAACCTATTGTGTGCATTCTCATCTTAGAATTAGCATTAGGAAAGTGTTTCCCCACCTCTTCTTTCCTTACAAATGGTATTAGATCTTGGCCAGTTGTGTTATCCTTGTGGTTTGGATGGGTTTTTGGTGCCAATTCTAAAGTAGGAGTCTTGTAGAGGAATCTGGTAATCTCAATTGCAGATTAAGATGGAAAGCACATCGATGAGTCAATAGACATGAAGCTACAAAGTATACATCAGTGGGAAATGATATGAAGTCTTCTCAATATGGCAATAAGGTTGGTCGAAAATGTACCATGAGAAGCATTTATCAGTGTGACGTTGAATGATTGGTGAGACATGATCTCTTGTCTCACTGATACTCCAATGACTGTTTTGGTTTGGTGGGTATTATACTTGTCAGTGGGACTCAAATAGATCAATGAGAGGTTTGTGGTTGTCTCATCGATGGCCTGATATGGTAACTATTGAGTGATAGTGTGTCTATTGTTATGGATGGGAACTAAATTAGTATGTTTCTTGCATGGTTCTGGTGATGCAGATTGATTGGGGAATTCCTCTCAGAAGGAAAATTCTATAATGTGTAATGCACTGTAATAGTGTTTGGAGTTGAGTTGTGAGTCTGATGAGAGAGAACAAGATTGATCAGGAATTGTAATGTTGCCTGTATTGAGAGTGTGAATAGATATATGAGAGCAACAAACTGTAACTCTGTATGTGGACCTTGTTCACTTTAATACAAAGTATTTTTGCTTGGTGTGGTGGGTTTTTCTCCTGAAAGGGTTTTCCCACATTAAATCTAGTGTCCATTCTATGGTTGTGTTAAAATTTGTTTTGATCTATTATTCTATTAATGTGCATCTTTAATGAACTATAATTCAAAATTGAACCTATTGTGTGCATTCTCATCTTAGAATTAGCATTAGGAAAGTGTTTCCCCACCTCTTCTTTCCTTACAAATGGTATTAGATCTTGGCTAGTTGTGTTATCCTTGTGGTTTGGATGGGTTTTTTGTGCCAATTCTAAAGTAGGAGTCTTGTAGAGGAATCTGGTAATCTCGATTGCAGATTAAGATGGCAAGCACATCAATGAGCCAATAGACATGAAGCTGCAAAGTATACATCAGTGGGAAATGATATGACATCTTCTCAATATGGCAATAAGGTTGGTCGACAATGTACCATGAGAAGCATTTATCAGTGTGACGTTGAATGATTGGTGAGACATGATCTCTTGTCTCACCGATACTCCAATGACTGTTTTGGTTTGGTGGGTATTATACTTGTCAGTGGGACTCAAATAGATCAATGAGAGGTTTGTGGTTGTCTCATCGATGGCCTGATATGGTAACTATTGAGTGATAGTGTGTCTATTGTTATGGATGGGAACTAAATTAGTATGTTTCTTGCATGGTTCTGGTGATGCAGATTGATTGGGGAATTCCTCTCAGAAGGAAAATTCTATAATGTGTAATGCACTGTAATAGTGTTTGGAGTTGAGTTGTGAGTCTGATGAGAGAGAACAAGATTGATCAGGAATTGTAATGTTGCCTGTATTGAGAGTGTGAATAGATATATGAGAGCAACAAACTGTAACTCTGTATGTGGACCTTGTTCACTTTAATACAAAGTGTTTTTTCTTGGTGTGGTGGGTTTTTCTCCTGAAAAGGTTTTCCCACATTAAATCTAGTGTCCATTCTATGGTTGTGTTAAAATTTGTTTTGATCTATTATTTTGTTAATGTGCATCTTTAATGAACTATAATTCAAAATTGAACCTATTGTGTGCATTCTCATCTTAGAATTAGCATTAGGAAAGTGTTTCCCCACCTCTTCTTTCCTTACAAATGGTATTAGATCCTAGATAGTTGTGTTATCCTTGTGGTTTGGATGGGTTTTTTGTGCCAATTCTAAAGTAGGAGTCTTGTAGAGGAATCTAGTAATCTCGATTGCAGATTAAGATGGCAAGCACATCAAGGAAGATAGAAATTGAAAAATTCAATGGTAGAAATTTTGAGTTGTGGATACTCAAAAATGGAAGACCTATTGGTAGATAGAGATCTTTGGATTGTTGTGTCTAGAACTAAACCTTCAAGTATGAAGCAAGAAGGTTGGGACCTCACAGATAGAAAATCCAAAGGGTTGATAAGACTCTGTCTAGCAGACTCTGTTCTCCTGAACGTTCTTGAAGAGAAGTCAACATCTTCTTTATGGAAGAAACTTGGTGACATTTATCAGGGAAATTCCTTGGTGAATAATTTATTCTTGAGGAAGAATTTTGACTCTTTTAAAATGGAGAAAGGGTCATTTTTGGTTGATCATCTAAATACATTCAATATGCTCATTGCTTAGTTAACATATGTGGGTGTGAAGATAGATGATGAGGATCGTTGTATGCTTATGTTATGTTCTTTTCCTAACTTGTGGGATCATTTAGTGATGGCTATTGGGAGTATGACAACCACTTTCAAGATGGAAGATGTGGTTGCTTCATTGTTTTCAAAAGAGATGTGAAGGAAATCTTCTAAGATGGAAAAGGAGGCCCTTGTTGTTTGAGGCATATTGAAGGAGAAAGGCAAGAAGAAAGAAAAGTAGTATAAATCTAAGTATGAAGGGAGATCAAAGTCTCCTAGAAAGAAGTCCAAGGTGAAATGGTATAATTGTGGGTTGCCTGGTCATGTCCGTAAGGATTGCAAAGAGAAAAAGAAGAAGAAGAAAAAAAATTCTTTGGATAATGATTCTTCTCATAGCAATGCAAATGCCTTCATTACAGTCTTGGCGACTCAGGCATCAGATAATGTCTGGCTGATTGACTCAGGTGCATCTTTTCACATGACATCTCACAAAGATTGGTTTACGAAGTATAAAAAGTATGCTAGTGGAAAGGTGTATCTGGAAAGTGACTCATCTCTGGAAATTGTTGGTTGTGGAAGAGTCAAAATTCAATTTCCTAATAGAAGAATCAAAGGAATTGATGGCATAATGCATATACCAGGTCTAGATTGAAATTTACTTTTTGTTAGTAAGTTGAATGATGTCAGCATGCAAGTTTCATTCTCAAGTGGTGGCTGCAAAATTAATAGAGGCTCAATGGTGCTGGCAAGGGGTGCTCAAATTGGTACTCTATACAAGTTGGACGCACATGTTGTTCAATGCAATAGTGTCTTTGTAAATTCAGAAAAGGTTGCTCGTGTAGAGAAGGAGAACAAAGTTCCTTTGGGTGCAAAATATTTGGAGGTGAAACTCCCATCAAAAAATACCATGCTTTGGCATCAAAGGCTCGAACACATTGGCGAGAAAGGCTTAAAATCTTTGAAAAATAAAAACCTGGTTGAAGGGCTTGATGATTGCAACTTTGAGTTTGATTTTTGCGAACATTGTATATATGGAAAGAAAAATTATGTTTCATTTTATTCTAGTTCTCATAGATCTTTTAGTGTTCTAGATTATATTCACTCTGATGTTTTTGGTCCAGTAAATGTTCCTTCATTATTGAAATCAAGATATTATGTTTCTTTTATTGATGATTATTCAAGAAGGGCATTTGTGTATTTTCAAAAAAGTAAATCAGAAGTGTTCACTCAGTTTAAAGAGTTTAAAAGCTTGGTTGAAAATCATATTGGAAGGAAAATTAAATGCTTGAGGACAGATAATGGTAGTGAGTTTTGTTCTGCAGATTTCAAAAGGTATTGCAAATACCATGGAATAAAAAGGCATAAAACAACACATTACACTCCACAGCAAAATGTAGTTGCTAAAAGGTTGAATAGGACGTTGATGGAAAGGGTGAGAAGTATGTTGAGAAATTATGGTTTGGAGCAAAATTTGCGGGCTGAGGTTATGGCTACAACATGTTATTTAATAAATCGATCTCCCTCTTCGGCACTTGTTGATAAAACCACTATGGAAGCTTGGTCTGGTAGGAAGCCCTCTTTAAGACATGTAAGAGTCTTTGGTTGCGAAGCATATGTTTATGTGCCAAATGAGAAAAGATCTAAATTGGAAAATAAAGCTATAAAATGTATCTTCATTGCCTATGGCATTGGTGTGAAAGGATACAAGCTTTGCAATCTTGTGACTAAAAAGGTTGTATACAATAGAAGTGTAACCTTTTGTGAGCTCAAACCTTCTTCAGTGGATCTACAACCAGAGATGAAAGAAGAAAAGAAAGAAAAAGTAGTTGAAATTCCTTGAATTCCATATAAAGAGGAACTACAAAGTGTATATGAAACTGAGGAGAGTTCTAGAAGCTCTAAGAGTTCTGAAGAAGAACCACAACCTCAGCCTCAACCTTTGAGGAGGTCTACACGTGAAAGGCATCAACCTGAAAGGTATGGTGTTTCCATGTTGGATGTAAATTGTTCCTATGCTTTGATTACAAGAACTGATGATCCAAGGACTATGAAAGAGGCAATTGAAATGTCTGATTCAAATTTTTGGTTAGAAGCCATGAATGAGGAAATAGTATCATTAAAAAATAATGCAACCTAGGATTTGGTGCCCTTGCCTAAAGTTCAAAAGCCTATTGGTTGTAAATGGGTATTCAAGAAGAAAATTGGTCTAGATGGAAGTGTTGAAAATTATAAAGCTAGGTTGGTTGTGAAAGGTTATTCCTAGGTAGAGGGAATTGATTATGGAGAAATATTTTCTCTTGTAGCTAAGTTGACATCTATCAAATTTTCTTTTGTCAATTGCAACAACATATGACTTAGAGATTGAACAGATGGATGTGAAGGAAAAATTTCTTCATGGAGATCTTGAAGAAGAAATTTATATGTCCTAGCCTGAGCACTTTGTGAAAAAAGGTAAAGAAAATATGGTTTGCAAGTTAAAGAAATCTCTGTATGGTTTAAAATAATCGCCTAGAATGTGGTACCAGAAGTTTCACACATTTATGTAGTCATTTGGATTTGTTAGATCAAAATTTGATCATTGTGTGTACTTTAAAACTGAAAATGATCGAGTTCTTATTATTTCCCTGTATGTTGATGGAATTTTGTTCATAGGAAATAGTAAGACTATGATTTTTGATCTAAAATCTCAATTTTCAGCAAAGTTTGAAATGAAAGATCTAGGTGCAACAAGGTATATTCTAGGGATGGAAATAAAAAGGGATAGAGTAAGTAGAAAGCTTTGGCTCAGCTAGAGCATGTATATCAATAATGTTCTGGAGAGATTTGGTATGACTAATTACAAGCGGCTAGTTGTTTCAATGTTGCAAGGAATGAAGCTATCTGTTGAAGATTGTCCAAAATCCCCTATCAAGATGGAGGACATGACCAGAGTGCCTTATGCAAGTGCAATTGGCAGTTTAATGTATGCAATGATCTATATAAGGCCATACATTTCCCAAGCAGTGGGAGTTCTTAGCCGTTTTATGGAAAATCTAGGTAGACCACACTGGGATGTTGTGAAAAGAGTTTTTAGATATTTAAAAGGTACCTCTTAGTACGCTTTGTGCTATCATGGTAACTCGGTTGGGTCACAAAGATCCATCAACATTCAAGGTTATGTGGACTATGATTGGGTAGGGGGCATTGATAGCAAGAGATCCACCAGTGGATACATCTTCATGTTGAATGGTGGTATAGTTAGTTGGATGAGCAAGCGGTAGGTTGTAGTCACTTTATCTACTATGAAGGAAGAGTATATGGTAGAAACACATGCATGTAAAGAATCCATTTGGCTTAGACGTTTGTGTTATGATATGGGGTTTAATGCAAGGAAAATTACCATTTGTTGTGACAGTCAGAGTGTTATTTGTTTGGTGAAAAATCCAACTTTCTATGCCAGGATGAAACATATTGATGTGTAGTATCATTTTGTATGAGATATGGTGGAGGATGGAAAGGTTAATCTTGAAAAAGTGGATACTGTGGAGAATGTTGCATATGTGTTAAAAAAACTAGTGAGCATAGACAAGTTTAGGTGGTGTGCTAGTTCAATGGTCCTTGGAGCCTATGACATCTAGTAATCTCGATTTTGGAGAAGCCAGTAATTCTATGTCAAGTGGGAGCATGTTGGAAATGTGTCTCTACTTACTGGCTGGTTATTGGTAGCCTTGTGTACATTTCTCCCTTTGATCAACAAAACTATGCTCTATCGATGTAACCTTGTTCTCTGTCCCAACGATGACCCAATAAGCCTTCAAGGTTCACCTAACTCTTCATCGACGAGACATTTTGTGGTTGGTAAGACCTCACTTGATGTCTCCATGATGGTCCGACAATTCGTGGTGTTAGCGGCTTGTTCTATTGGCATGACTTGGCTCTGTCAGTGGGACCCTAACAATAGTCCCTCTGACAGACCAATCGCGATGTTGTAGATAATTGAAACTTCAAAACTATGAGTTTCAGGTTGTGAAGTTCATGAGATCTATGATAATTTGATTTCATTGGTGGGACATGGCTACTTCAGCAAGACTTTAAAGTTTTTCTCCCTGATGGACTGATGACTCATCGGTGGGACTCATGGACTTTGGCAGGACCCTCAAGCTTGTCTCATCGATGAGCCAATAGATATGAAGTTGCAAAGTATACATTGGTGGGACTTGCTTATATTGGTAGGAATGACATGAATTCTCCCTAATATGGCAATAAGATTGGTCAACAATGTACCGTGAGAAGCACGTATCTGTGTGACGATGAGTGATTAGTGAGACATGATCGCTTGTCTCGCTAATACTCTGATGACTATTTTGGTTTGGTGGGTATTACACTCATTTACGGGACTCAAATAGATCAGCATAAGGTTTTTGGTTGTCTCATCAATGGTCCGATATGATAACTATTGAGTGACAGTTTTTCTGCTATTTTGAATGGGAACTAAATTGGTATGTTTCCTAAATGGCTTTGGTGATGCAAATTGATTGGTGAATCCTCTCATAAGGAAAATTCTATAATGTGTAATGCATTGTAATAGTGTTTGGAGTTGAGTTGTGAGTTTGATGAGAAAGAACGAGATTGATTAGCAATTGTAGTGTTGCTTGTATTGAGAGTGTGAATGGACATCTAAGAGCAACAAACTGTAACTCTGTATGTGGAATTTGTTCACTGTAATACAAAGTGTTTTTCCTTGGTGTGGTGGGTTTTTCTCCTAAAATGGTTTTCCCACATTAAATTTGGTGTCCATTTTGTGGTTGTGTTAAAAAAATTTATGATCCATTATTCTATTAATGTGCATCTTTAATGAACAGTATTTCAAAATTGAACCTATTGTTTGCATTCTCTTCTTATAATTAGCATTAGGAAAGTGTTTTTGCACCTCTGCTTTCCTTACAGACCATATTATCTTCTAAACCAAAATGCAAAATTTTACTTTGTGAAGGGATGTGGACCAAAATATCATGGCTCTATCATAGAATATACACTGTTAATTCCTTAGCAAGTCTTCTACAAGTTATCTCAATATGGGGTACACCAAACATGAATCATATTAAAGTAGGCATGTAGAAATCATATTGGAACAAGTGTTCCCACCTCTACAACACACATAGACATCAGATTGATCACCATTCTTCCTCATACTACACTGTTAACTTACCAGCTATCACTAGAGTATGTACAACCTTGGTATCAATGACAATGTCTCTTGAGTTGACATCAATGAAAACACCTATTTTCAACAACATATTTTGAATCTATATAATCATAAATTATTCATGATTATTATATCACATTTGTTGTTATGAATGTCTAAATTTTTATCTTATGTTCAAGAAATGGATTAAATTTTCTTTTAGTTGATCCATTAGATTATGTGGTTACACCATGGATTTGTAAGTAAAGTAATGGTATTGTCTCTTTGTTGTTTTCTCATTGTAATATAGTGAGATTATAATAATCCATAGAGTTAATCTAGTGTACGAGAGTTTTACTTCATTTCTTAACTCTGCAATGGATAAGGCAATGGCCAAAATGATTCATAGAGCTCAAAACTAAGTAGGATCAAACATAAACAAATTGAAATTTACTTTTATTATATTTTATTGTTTTATTCTCAATCCACACTATCAAGAAATATAGAGAAAATAGAGGGTTTTGGATATGATTTATCCAATCAGGCTCACCTTCTATAAATTTAGTCTCAAGAATTTGTTTAAACATCATTGAAAGTATTTATGTGAGCCAAATGAAGTTATAGAGGAACACACCTTGGTTTTGCAGAGCCTAAAGTGAAAAGGAGAAAAATTATAAAACCTATCTCCTGTTCATTGGCCACTGACCTAAGGATTTTAAGTATAGGATTTAACTAATCCTTAGAAAAATGTAAACAATTAGTTAAAAACCTTAACATGAGGCAAAGGGAAAAAGTTGGAAAAGATATGATAAATCATGAGATTTCAAAATAAGAGCCTTCTTTATTCCCTCTTTTATACTTTGAGATGCCTTGGTTTTTTCTTCACCCCATGAAATAGATTCTCCTTTCTTCATCATTCTTGAGATAGATCTTGTGATCTCTACGAAGTTAGTTTTAAATATTCTAACAAATTTTACTTTCCCAAAAAATGATTGAATACCGTTGATGGTCTTGGGTTGAGGAATCCTCTCTATTGTTGAAACTCTTCTTGGGTCTATTTTGATGCCTTCTTTAGAAACTATGTGTCCTAACAACTTACCCTCTATTACCCCAAAAACACAATTCTTAGGGTTTAAGGAAATTCCATATTCTAAAGCTCTAGAAAAAAAATTCTCCAAGTGCATACAATGGTCTTCCCTTCTTTGAGTATGCAATCAAGTCATCTTGATACACCACAGTAAGATGTCTATGAAATCTAAAAATGCAACATCCATAGATCTTTGAAATGTTTCTCCTTTGTTAGTCAAACCAAATAGCATTCTAACATAGACATAGGTACCCAATGGTGTAGTAAAAGTAATTTTGTACTTCTTTGATTATTTCACTTTTACTTGGTTGTAGCTTGAAAATCCATCCATCATTGATAACATCTCACAACTAGTCACTTTTTGCAACAAAGCCTCCATTTTTGGCAATGGATAATTATCCTTTAATGAAGATATATTTAGGTTTTTGAAATCTACACATATTCTTATATATCTATTCTTCTTCCCCACTAGCACCAAATTTGAAACCCAGGTGGAATGTTTGATTGGATTAATGATTCCACCATCTTTGAGTTTCATCAACTTTTGTTACATCTTGGGTGCTAGTGTAGAATTTATGGGTCTCTACTTTTGTTTGAAAGGCTTGGAGTTTGGTTTAAGAGGAATCTCATGCTGAAATAAATCCTCCTATAGGCCTTGAGGTCATCATATGACCAAGAAAAGACATGCTTATATTTCTTGAGCATAGAAATAAGTATTACCCTAATATTTGGGTTTAATCTTTTTCCAATATACACCTTCTTAGGTGCATTTTCCATCCCCAAATTTACCTCTTCTAGATCTTGTTCATGTGAAGGAGTTGATTTAGCATCACATCTATCAACATTATAAAAACTCTTTCTAAAGCCAATAATCCTTTTGGGAATCCTAGTAGTCTTCAATTCAAATTATCTCATTCCCAAATATAGTGTCCTTCCCATCAATTGTTTCCGCAAAACTATGGAACTCAATCTCCCAGTTATGGTATTCATATTCACAATGTAGAAACTTCAACAGATTTGAATCATCATTGAATACTTTCCAATTTTGAATATTGTCTAGAATGGAAGGCCTTATTTGAACCTCAACCTTACATATTCCATGCAAAGGTAATATCATTTGGTCTTAAGGAAATGTTGGAAAGAGTGTCTGACATTGCATTATTTTCTCTTTCCACCCAATCTATTGAAAATAAATCAAGAATGTTAATAGTATCCAAAACAAATGATTTTTATTGATTTAGCCTCTTATGATTTGACCAATATTTTCCCTGACTTGGGATACAACTAGCTTAGAGACCCCAAAAACTCTAAGTTTCTTGATATTATGATTAAACACTTTTAGTCCTAATAACAACACCACATACTCAGCAACATTGTTTCTACACTCAAATTTCAAGCACAATGAGTATTTATAGGACTTACCTTTCGGTGATAGAAGAATCACTCTCACATCTGATCCTTCCTTTGAACATGCTCCATCAAAATATATAGTCCAAACGCCATCTTCTTGAGCTTGTTGTTTTACTTCTTTAGCTATAGGTGTAGTTCTACTTTTGATAGGTTGTGACTCTCAACTCTAAATTTTTCCATGTCATCATCAACAATGTGTACATATTCAATTGTCTATAAGTATTCAATGAGATTGGAGAACCTCTTTTCTCTATTTAATTTAACATCCTTACCATTAATAGGGATTATGGAATATGAGAGATCCAACTACATACTTCCCTCTATTGTTGTTGACCACTTTCTTGACAAGAGCATCATATATTGATATGAAATATAAAAAATAGGTATATTCATCACAAATTCATTTTCAAGGAATGCAGCCAGTTTGAAATGCATATCCTTCATTATTCCAATAACTGGAACTTCCCTATAATCCATTGCAAATAATTTTCCAAATGTTTTACTTACTTGCAGTCCCAACTCTTTCATAATGGCTAGGGGCATAGCATTGGTGGATACCCTAGAGTCAATAATGTAGTTTCTCATAAATTCATTATTTACTTGCAAAGTCACATAGAATGGATCAACCTGATTTGGGCAGGAAGTCAAAGTAGTACCCAAAAACACTTATGGTATTTCATTGCTCATACCTTCAAGCTCAACCTTTCTTAATTTCTCTTTACTCCTTTTAGGTGGAGTAATCACCTTTTTTCCATCATAGGCCAAATTTTCTCCATTGATGAAGGCAATTGCCTTTTCCTTGTGTTCCTCTATTCTCATCATTTCTAATAAAGGAATAAATACCTTAATTTGTGATAATATTTAAGTCATAGCAATAAAATGATATACTTTGGAATGTCACAAAATAGTGTAATCTACGCATTGGTCTTTTCTTGCTTATAACTTAATTTACCCACTTTAGTAAACCTAACATCTTTCTTTTCTTGTTCAGTTTTCATCTTTTGATAGTTGGATTTAATGAGAGGAGAAACAACTTGATTCACAAACTTTTTAAAATTTTGTCCTTTGCATGGTTCATTAATTTTTTGTTTTAATCTCCTCTCTTTTCTTATAAGAGTTTTGATCCTTTTTAGCATTTTTATGCTCCTTAATGAAGATTATTCCAATATTACCTTGGTCATTTTTTACTAATCTATTCCTTAGATTATAATTTCTTTTGACCTAGAAAACTGGAGCAATAGTCAAGGCTTTGATTTCTTCTTTTGAAGGTCTTCTAATTGTAAAATTAAAATTAGAAGTCTCAAAATTATGTATCTTTATACTTTCTTCTTCATCATATTTGGAAAAGATTTGTTGATGGTAACCACTTGATTTGCATCTTTTGTCATCAAAACTTGTGTTAGTGCATCCTTAATCAGAATAATATTAATCAGTAGTGAGAGATAGCCTATTAGACATCATGTTTAGATCATGATCCTCATTATGTGGGTTGTCAAAATAATCAAATGGATCTTATTATCCTTTCAAGGATTGTGCCATCATGTATTTTTGGGAAAAGTGAGGCAACTGGAAAGGTATGCACCAAGGATTATCTTTTGTAAAAATTGCATTATTTTTCTTCAAATAAGATTTTCTCTATCAAGCACCATCCTTTTATTGTTCTATTTAATGGTTTACCGTTGTGTCAATTTGTGTTATAATGTTGGTCAAACAATTTAGGCATTCTATCTTGCCTCTGATAATTAGGTTTATCTTTAGATAAACCTTTCTCATTCTTTTCCACCTTTTAACTTATATATTTCAAGGTACTTGTCACTTTATATAGTTTATTTTCAAATGATGTAACTTTAGTTTGATGTCCTTTCAAGTTTTGGAAAATTTTCACATCATCCCTCTTGTTGACCTTCCCAAAAACTTTTCTATTATTTTTATTGTGCATGGCTATCCTAAAAGCATCCCTCAAAGATTGAGGGTTTTTGTCTCTTAGTTCATATCCCATATTAGGATCATATACATTACAATATAACACCAAAAAAATTGGTTCTGTAATGCCACGTCAACATATCCGTTGAGTCTTGACACGCTCAAACCTGAGTAACCAGGTGGAGTCGGTGTCATGTACCTGCAATCCTGCAACCAAGCAATAACATGCATATATATTTAATCCATTGTACAGGCACACTGTGTAGAGAAAATCACGGATATCACAGGGCACTCACAAGTGAGTGATGTGATTCTGTTCTCCACACCAATACATGTCACATCAGACTGATGAATTAAATAATTTTTAGTCCATCATAAACATATACATAGCGATAATCATCTGAAGGAAAACATCTACGCTATCTCAAAGCATGTCAGAAATCAATATCGTAATACAATGTATCATCATGTCACAAAGTGAATCCACTGTCGCTCAAAATCAACGATCAAAATATCCAAACCAAGTACCAAAGGCTAATAGTATAAAAACATGCTATAGAAACATAAGCATAAATGGAGGGGTACTACATCCTCCCCCCCTAGGATCAAGCTTACTCCTGGAAGCCTGCTAATAGAAAACCAATAGCACACACATCTAAAATAGGTCCTCCCAAGAAATAGAAGGCTAGCCACTAGGATCCCTCTAGATTAGTACTCAGTCAATGTCTTGACCCCTGAGGATCAACTCCCGATGCAGAAGGAGGTGCACGATTTCCAAAGAATGATGTCAGTCCTCCACTAGGAACCTCTCCAACTGCACCCTGGTGCTCATCCTGGTGGTTACCCACCACGGTAAACACCCTATGTGACCTGCCTGCATCTCCCACTGTAGGCTCAGAAATTGTAGGTCGAGGCCCAAAACCAGTAGAACCTCTCATCGGACACTGCCTAGCAATGTGTCCCTGCTGTCCATGCGAGTAACAACCTGTGCCTCTACTAAATCCTCTGCCACCCGAAGGTGCATTGGATTGCTGGAAACTACCTCTACTGACAGTAGACTACACACTCTGAGGGCTATTACCTTGTTGTGGTTGTAGATTATTATTCTTTTGAGGTGTATGTTGTTACTGTTGTTGCCCACCCTTTGAGGGTGTCTGTTGGTTCCTAGAGGAACCTCCTATCTGTGCCTGTCCACCCCATGGACTAAAACCTGTTACAGGAGCACTGCCAATTTGTACTCCTGTGTGACCACCTAATGCCATAACAAGGTTCTCTTCCACTATGTGAGCCTTCTCCACCGCAACTTCCATAGTCTTTGGCTCAAAGACTCTAACACCACCACTAATGCGGGCATTTAAACCCTTGATGAAGTGTTGTACTAGCATAGGCTCATCATCGCCAATACCAGCATACTGCTTGAGTTCATAGAATCTATGTTTATATTTCTCAACAGAAAGAGCCAACTGACGTAGATCATGGAACTCGTCAGCCCGTCACTGCCTCCAGTGTTCCGATAGGAACCATGCTCTAAACCTCTCCAAAAACATCTCCCAAGACACTGACCCAATATCTAAGTGGAGATTCTACTCCTCCAAGCACCACCAAGTAGAGGCGAATCCTCTCAGATGCATGATAGCACATCTTGCACGGGTATTGCTACCGTAAGGGTGCATGGTGAAACATCTACCCAAATCCAGTAGCCAGGTCTCTGCCTCTAAGCCACCTCCTGTACCATCAAAGGTAGGAGGACATGCCCTCAGTAAATCCCTCATGTGTCCTGCAATAATAGCATCCTGATGCACTGTATAATCTACTCTCCTAGGAGATCTATCTCTCTCTCTAACAACCTCCTGCTCAACCTCATGTCTAGGTCCAAGTCGAGCTAGGACCTCCTCTAATAATGAATGTATCTATGAACCCTCTACTCTTGACTGTTCAAGGTTCTGACCCTCATTCCTCTGATCCATCTGCTCTGCCTGTTCACTCTGATGAGGGCTTAGAGGGGGAGTAACCTGAGTGATTGGCCCTCAGCCTCCACCTCGACCTCTATCACAACCTCTACCATGTTGTCTAGGCATGATCCTACACATAACAATAATGAGTCTTAGATACTAATCAACCAAGGCTAACAGATAGTGACACTACGTACTAGGTCAACCTAATGGGCTCGTGATTACCCAGAGCATCCAGCGTTTGTAACCTTGGCTCTGATACAAATCTGTAATGCCCCGTCAACATATCCATTGAGTCTTGACACACTCAGACCTGAGTAACCAGGTGGAGTCAGTGTCATGTACCTGCAATCCTACAACCAAGCAATAACATGCATATATATATAATCCATTGTACAGGCACACCGTGCGGAGAAAATAATGGACATCACAGGGCACTCGCAAGTGAGTGATGTGATTCCATTCTCCACACCAATACACGTCACATCAGACTAACGAATTAAATAACTATTAGTCCATCATAAACATATACATAGCAATAATCATCTGAAGGAAAACATCTACACTATCTCAAAGCATGTCAAAAATCAATATCGCAATACAATGTATCATCATGTCACAAAGTGAATCCACTGTCGCTCAAAATCAGTGATCAAAATATCCAAACCAAGTACCAAAGGCTAACAATATAAAAACATGCTACAGAAACATAAGCATAAATGGAGGGGTACTACATGTTCACTATGTCTCATATATCTTGGAATTGTGTTCATAACCTTCATAAATCTTATGTTGAAATTAGATACTAGTTCATTATGTCCTTTGACAATACTTGTAAACTCATCAATAATGAATCTAGGGTTAGTTTTATCCCCATATTATTATCTAAAAACTCTCTTAAATTCTTCCCATGATGAATACTAGCATTGGGAAAACCCCTATACCAATCTTCAGCATCCTTAGTCATTCATTGCATAAATACCTTAGTTAATCTTCACCCAAGATTGCATTATTTCCTAAGAACATGAACAACACATTTCTCATGTCATCTGGGATGGGATTAGGATATCTAGGGAAACTAGAGAAGTCCAATTGCCTATACCCTTCTAATTGTAGCAACCTTCATCCAAGGACATTCCCTCCAACATGATTTATTTGAGGATTACCTTGAGCATTTTGCTAATTAACAAAATTATGTCCTCCCTATGGATTTTCATTTTTTCCACCCACTTGAGCATTTACATTTTTGTTATATTGTTGGTAATTCCCATATTTCCCATAACCTCCTAGATTTTTTTGTGGATGATTCAATTGAGGTTATGGGTTAGGATGAGGAACATTTTGATTCATTTAGGATTTTACTTGACCATAGGATGTTTGAGCAATACTTTAGTGCTAAGTATTATATTGGGTCTAATAATTTTGTGCAATATTTATTTGGGAATTTTTGTAACACTAGAATTCATAGGTGTAGAAGTTGCATACAAATTTCTTGGTAAGGATACAAGAGGCTAAGTTTTTCTCTAAAAATTATTTCCCAAAACACTAATATTTGACATATTTTGTGATGATACATTTGAATATGAGCCAATTATCAATGTCATAACCACAATAGGACTACTCCAAGTATTTACATAGGAATTTTTAAGAAGAAGATTTAGAGTATTACTATTTATGTTAGGATTCAATATCACTAATGCATAGGCACTGCCAGAATGATAAGAGGATTTCATGTTCTCAATTATTTTCTTCATATCATATCTCAATTTCATGGAATTTTTAATCTTCATTTCTTCAAGTTTACTTAACTAAAAATATAGTTCATTCACTTATTTCAACAATTCTTCAGTTTGAAGTATCCTTCCAAATCTTGAAATCTGTGGAATAGATAGGGAATTAATTATGCTAATTCTAGATAGGGAAATATTTCTATAAGAGAACTGATTTTTCTCTTGGATAGAAGGGCTTGAAAATAAATTATCTACCTGAGAATTTGGCACATGGGCATTAGGATTAATAGTTTGAGTATGGACACGATGAGTAACAACATAATAATTCTAGATTTTTCCTTTTTGCCTTATCTTCTCGGCCATTAGTTCAAGTCTTGTTATACCACTACCTAACATAGGTACTATCAATGTGCTTACCTTATTTATCTTAGGGGTATTATCAAGACTATCATCACTAAATTCATAAGAGAAATAATTACCAGGAGGGGGAGCTGACTTACTTGCATCTTTAGCATTCCATGACTACCTTTTATTGGTAGCTATGCTTCAATATTTTTCATATGGTTTTCTTTGAATAGATACCTTCTTCTATCCATGTCTTCATGGTAAATTTCATTTTTGAACTTACACTAGCAAGGATACTTTTAGAGTCACTACCCACAAGGGTTATTAAGATATATTATCTTTAGAGAATATTGTGAGAGCAAACACAACTATCATATTGTAGACAACAAAAGGCACTTCACACAAATATGCTTTAGAAAACCAAGGATATTTGAAATGTAATTTGAGCTTATCTCTAGTAGAGTCTCCATTTTTTATTTTTTATTTTAAGTAATTCCAACTAGTTCTTTAAAAAATTAAAAGGAATAGCAAATTCTTATGCTCAATTTTTCTAAAGGGTTGTCCAAGGAATGATATAAAGATTTAACAACTTTTCTCTTTTGCAATTTAGGCTCTGCAAGACCTAGGAGGGTAGTCATATGTAATATCCACTAGGATTTCATATTATTAATGCTAGATATTTCTTTAAATAGATGTTTTCTCACTATATGACCAAGAATTATAGATGAAACACACTTGATGGGCTAGATTCTTTGAATCCTTATTCATTCTATTCCTAAGAACATGTGAATAACATTATGATATAACTTATAACTAAAAGGGAAATTTGGTTGTAAAATTGATGACCATGGAATCATAATCATAACATTCATTCAGACTAGTGCCTTAAATCTAGGCAATGGAGCTAAGGTAAATGCAATTGAAAACTCATACATCTATTCAACCTAGTTATGTGAAAGCTTAGTATCAATGCCTTGCACTAATACTCTTAGAATTTATAATCAACTCTTCTTAATAATCCTTGTATACATCCAAAATATTCAATATTTCTTATGTAGCAGATTAATCTACTCCTTGAATAGAGGCAATAAAAGAAACATTCAATTGCAGAAAATTTTGAAAGACGAATAGAAGTGATCCTTGATCATTTTATATTCATAAATGATAGACTTATACAATTTAGGATATAATTATTAAAAAATTATCACTATATATTGATGTATAGATCTAGTATTGATATACAAAATTAACAATTACATTAACATCATTTTCCTATGAAAATATCAATCGAACATATACAGAATAAAACATAGACGCTTCACTTACAAAATTTTCCAGGATCCTAAAAAAATGGCCTTGAATTCACTTATATCAAAACAAGGAAGAAAATAAGCTTTAGGCCATGGGAAGATGTCTCATATTGATTTGACAATTATGTCCTTAGAAAAAGATAAAAAAACAAAACTACTTTGTAGAAGATATAAGAGACAACCCACAAGAGGACAAAACATTTGTTTGGGCTTTTAAAAGAGATATTTTTGTAGTTGTAATGATAAGAGAGTGAATGATTGTTCATTAAGGCCTTCCCTTTTCAAACTAAGAGGTTATTCCATTTTTAAATTACTGGAGCCGATGCTGAGTAGACCACAAAAGGAAAAAAAAAGTGCCAAAATTGTAGGGATACATGGAGATATTTGAATGCCAAGTCACCATATGAGCTAGATTTCTTTACAACTTTGAATTGGATGACAATATGGCTCATAGTTAAGGAAATTTGTTGTACTTCTCATTGCACGCCATGTATATTCTCTTTGATGGTCATTGGAATACAATAATCCTGTCAACATTGGTCATATAATGTAAATACCTTGCATCCATAATTGTAATTGTTTCCTTGTTGAAAGCTTCTAATGCCTGATCTATATGAATTAATTTTTCCAAGAAAGTTTTATGAAAAATTATGTCAACTTTATTGTTATCACAAAGAAATAATGAAAAAGTAAGAACCAATGCTTTGAACCCATATTTCCATTCAAGTAACTATTTCATTTCCCCATCCTCCTTTATAATATAAGGTATAATTTTTACCTTAATATTTTCAAAAAAAATTAGCTTAGTTTTGGCCTTTTGTGCTAGAGTGGCCATATATTCCTATATCTCTCCTACTAATTTAACCACATTAAAAGTGGGGAAAATTTCACTAGGTGTATTTTTATAATGTGTTAAAACCCTATCGTATAAAGTTGTAGTCCTAGGAACCAATTTATTCATTATGTCCTTAAGTCTATCTTGGTCCTTAGCCACCCTGATAATAGCCTCCCTTAGGTTTTTTCAATCCATGTATGATTCCTCAATATTCTTTAAAATTTTAGATATTAAATGCCCTAAAATATTAGAAGCAACATGAATAATCTCTTCATGTTGGATTTCATGTGTATTCTTTATATATTCCTCCAACTTTGTAATCTTATCTTTAAGCTCTATGTTCTCTTTAACCTAATCCTTTGTAGGTTTTTTGTAGAGGAGCATTTTGATTTTTTATTAGTAGGAGGATGTGTTGCGTAGGTTTCCTTCATCTTCAATTTATTATATTCTAAAGTAAGTGCTATATGATCTTTCAATAGCTTATCATAATCACTTTGTATTTTTCTAACAGTAACTTCACTAAATTTAGTAGCATCAAATGCTAAAGAGGTAGCTTCAAGGGTAGTGGTTTTATATGCTCTCTTTATTACCAAACCTCTCCTAACATCTTGTGTTGCCTCTACAACTTGAGGATTATTTATATTGGGGGCAAGGGCCCAAATTACAAGGGTTTCCCACTTAGGGTTGAACCCTGATCCTGACAGTGTTACTTGAGCCTACTCTTCTAAAGAGAGAACTTCTTCATCTTGCCTTCTTATGGTATCAAGTTTTATTATTGAAGCAATGTCCTATTTAGGGAGAAATAGTAATCCACTATCTCTAACCATTATTCTCCCCTCCTCTAAGGTAATATTCCTTGTATCAAAATTCATCTCCACTAAAAAATTCTCTGATACTTCATCATTTTTTCCCTAGGCACACTTGCCTTTGCCTAATCATTTTTTTGATGAAACTCCTCTCTCTTTGACATTATAACAAAAACTTAAATTCCTTTAATTTTACAAATTCATCATTACAAATGAATTATGTGCATGCCAATTCTCTAATGGCATTGGCCTCATCCCCCACCATTGTTCTAACTTGTTAAAAAACAATTCATTTTATTTGGATCAAAATACTCTGACTTTTTATGATCTTCGCTCCCTATACAACTTGACTTCTCTTCCATTCATAGGTATTGTGGCATAGGATAGATCTAACTGAATATTTCCTCCAACAGCTACTTCCCATTGTCTTGATAAAACCATACCAAAGTAAAGAGGTGTATCCACTATTGTTATATCAGTTTTATAAGTGGCTTCTGGGTAGGAAGCTAGCTTCAATTCTACATCCCATATTACACTAATGACTAGGACAGATCTATTATCCATGGCATAACATTTTCCATAGGTGGTATCCACCCACAATCCTAACTCCTTCATAACAACCAATGGCATGACATTGATTGTTGCCCCTGAGTCAATCATACAGTTTCTCACATTTTTTTAATTTATCAACAAGGTAGTGTAGAAAGGGTATATTTGAGAGGGGACTTTTTCCAGGGTGTCCCCTAGGTATACTTATGGACTTTTGGATTCTTCCTTTTTGACATTATTGACTTGATTTTGATCCTTTTGGGCTACACCCTCATCTGATTCATTTTTTTTCTTAGGTATATATGATAGTAGCTTGAGTGTATCATTTTTGTATTCTTCTATCTTCATCATTTCTAGCAAAGGAACTGACATTTTTATTTGGGACAGAGCTTGGGTGAAATCAAATGAAGGGGGATTCACTAATTTTGTCTTAGTTTCTTTTCCTGATGTAAATCCTTTGATTTATTTTTAATTTCACCTTGATCAACCTTAGTTATCTCTTTAAATTTAGCCTTTTGAGAATCCTTATTTTCTACCTTTCCATGTTTTTCCTGAGTTAGTCCTTTATCTTTCATGAACAATCCCCCAAGCTTTCCTTCATCTACATTTGTTGTCCTATTTCTTAGTTTGTAGTTACTCTTTGCTTATGCCACTACGGAAATAGTCAATGCCTTAACTTCCTCTTTTGTTGGTCTTCTCAATTGACACTGATTTGTTTTTAATGGTGCTTCAGGTAGATCATGCTCTACATCACCTCCATTTTCCTAATTAGAGAATATCTCTTGTTCTACTATATGGACATTATGCCTTTGACTACTTACATCATATTCATACCCATCCTCATCTGATGAAGAGTATTCATTATCCATATGGTGAGGTATTATTGACAACATATTTATAGTGTGATGCTAAACCTCTTGGTCATAGGGGATATATTCCTTTTAAAAATTTTGGGCTACTACATAGTATCTAGGTGGATGTGGGAGTCTACATACTGCACACCATGGATTACTTTCTACAAGATGTGCTTTTTTTTTCTATAGTGGGTCTAGAGTTTCCTTAAAATTGTGTTTATGATTCTCATCCACCAGTTTCCCATCCTTCCACTTGGTGTTGTAAGGCATGTCATGGAGCCTTGGTCTGTCATTTCTATAATGGGTATTTTGTTTATGTAGATTGTTGTTGGTGTTTGGCGGCATTCTACCATCACCTCTTCTACCAACTTTTCCAACAGCTCTTTTGTTTCATTCTATAGTTAATGCAATTCTATTAGCCTCTGCTAGGGATGTAGGGGCTTTACTTCTAAGGTCATCCCCTATCTTGGCATTAAAAACATTAATGTAGAAATCTACAAACATTACTTTTTTTGGTTTCAATTTAGGGGAAATCTTACTATACACTTTAGCAAACCTTATATTGAAATTAACCACATCTAACTCATTGTATTTTTTGCAAATATTGGCTATGTCCTTCAGGGTGAAATGTGAACTATAATTACTCCCATATTGCTAAAAAAATTGATCCTTGAAGTTTGAGCTGATTGAGGCATCAAGAAAAAATTTGTACCAACCCCTTGCATCTTCCACTAAGTATGCATGAACAACTTCATTTTGAGATCTTCAACTTCTATTTCAATATTTTCTATGGTAGTGTCAAAACTCTCTATGTGTTCCTCTGTTGTGATGGCATGAGTCACTGTAAATTTTGGAATTGCATTTCTCCAATCACTAGTAATTGGGTCAAGCCAAATTTGATATGCAGAGAAGTCTAGTTGTCTATATCCACTTGAAGGTCCTCTTAGAAAATGGTTTTGGGTTGGTTGTTGGTATTGGCCTTGAGGGCCCTACTAGTATTGATAGTGAGGCACATTTTCTTGTACATTTTGGTGAAAGTACACATTTCCCTGTGTGTTTTATTGAGATGGGTAATATTGGTGGGGTGGGATGTATTGTTGGCCAGGGGGTGGGCAAGTATAAGTTGATTGTTGGGAATTTGGAGGAATATTTTATGGTCCTGTATTCTAAGGTGGAATATTTTTTTATACATAATTGGTGTGGCTTTGATTTCTAGTCATACTGATAGGTGTTTTCGAAATACTTGGAACATTTTGAGATGATCCTTGTGGATTGATGTTTCCCTGTTGCTTATGGGGAGGTACATATTTGGTGGTTTTGATGAATGAATATTCATCTAGAGCAATTGTTGGGCCAGTTCTTCACTTTCTTTTATCAATTCTCGCCTCCTCAGTTCCTCCTTTTGTCTTTCTACATGTTTTTCCAATTCTTGAGTGGTCATTTTGGTTGTAGTAGTATGACTGATATGATTCTCATCAAAGGAAGAGTGATCCATGAATCCATACTAGGTTTCGTCTCCTTGTTGTAATGGCATCCTGTGGTCATACTCCTTTTAGTTTTGGATCCTTATTTCCTCTACATGTGTACATAATTCACTTTCCTTTTGAGGATCCGGTTTGAAATTGAGAATGATATATGTTAAATTGTTTCATTCAAGTGGCATTGATTCGTATCCCTCATCACTATGAAAATGAGTATTATGCACTATGAAAGGTTGCTCCAATGTGTTCCCTTTATCACTGCACATGATATCTGACTGATTAGATGCTACTTCATTCTTATTTTTGTTAACCTTTGAAGGAGTTGATCCATGCTTGTCTGTCCACCTACCATTGTTCTTCTTTGGACTCACTTTGTACAATGACCTCCTGCCATCCATTTTGGGTGATATGGTATATCTCTAATGTCTATGATCTAATCTTTTTGATTTGTTGTTTAGCTTATCAGTCATAAAATTTTGATAAAGTCAACACCTAGTTCTTCATATACATAAAAGTTAAGATCTAGATCAACTTTTTTTTATCCCAGCAAAGTCTTTTATTCAATCAAGTGATTGAGTGTTTGCAGAAATTGGGGATGTTTATGACTCTATGATGAGAGGCCCAAATAGGCCCTAGACTTTGGATAGGCTAAAATTCTTTCCCTGAGTGTTCCTCAGTAGAGTCGCCATTCTATTAGGTATCAAAAAAGTAGGTTGTAAACCTTAAGATGATGCCAAGATCTTTGGGATTTTTTTGGCTAACGAATGGGGCTAAATGACATGGTTAAGATCCCCCTGCACTTTAGGCTTTGCAAAACCTAGGCAAGTGTACCTAAATGATTGAATAGATTTAAAAGTTATAAGTTCAATCTCTAATCTGGGCAATCTATTCACAATGGCACATGGGAGTGAAATAGATGCAAGGCTAATGCTTAATTCCTACTATAAATGTTTTTGAGAATTAAGTGTATGAAAAAGGTTTGTAAAGTCTATTGCTTGAAATAAAACTGACTAGTGCCTAACCCTATTGGGTAAATGGAGTCAGGAGGTGGATGATGTGTGGGTCCTTTTCCTAGCTTAACTCTAACTATCTTGCACTTTTAGATGTTTATTCTTGTATAAACATGCAGGAATATTAGCTATCAAGCTCTTCTTACTAATCCCAATAATATCTTTTTCGATTATTGTCACTACTCTAAAGGAATTTAACTCTTGTTTGAAGGAAACCAACTTGAGGTGATTTTTTTAAAGGACTTTAATTCTTGGTAGAAACCTATAAACATGAACCACTTAGAAGGATTTTAATTCTTTCACACAAAGACCAATTAATTTAATCACACGATGATAGAAAATGTGCCCAGATAAACCATGTATATGTTTGATATAATGATTTAAACAATCAGAAAAGACCACTCTAGAGACAACAAAGATAACTTATAAGTATTAAACTCAACAAATAATTGAACACCAGATTAATGCTTCTTCTCCATTAATATTGCTTCAAAACATTGTACAAAATGTAGCAGAAATCTTCATGATTTAATATTACTATACTATTCTAGATGTTGGATGAAAATGATAATGATGATTGATGATCCAAAACTAGGCCCTGGTTTCCCTTCTTATATGGGAAGCAAAACAAGCTTCAGGACTTTTACAAAATGAGGCAATGTTTCCAAACTACACCTCTTCAGTAATCTAAATATTTGTTCAATTAACATAATTAAAGAAATAAATAGAATTTGAAACACTTGGAAATTATGAATCCATTAATCATCATAGAATACTCATGATCATTGATCTGGAAAGGTCTACATCTCCTTGATAGAACATCTAAATGTTCTCATCCTAATGACCTACTCCTTAGCAGCTAGATACTTCTCTTCCCACTAATATATTGTGAAATCCGATGGCCATTTGTATTCTTGAATATTTGGTATATTTGCAAGATGAACCCGATTGTTGACAATCAAATAGCTCTTCCTCCAATATCCTTAGCTCCCTCCATGACAGTGTATTTGCAAATGAGTGTAATAGTCAAGTGAACTACTTGTTTTTAATGGCATTTGAATCCAGTCATATCAACACTAATACCAACCTTCTGCCAAATATTTTCACAATAAGGCTCATACCTCAAATTTGATTATGCGCCATTGGATACGCACGTCAAGGTGATTGATGTGATCTCATACATTTATTACCATAGTCTGTGATGATGTCACGGTAAATCTTACTACACTACCATTGTCACTTATCTTAGTTGGTGAGGTATGGTGGTACCATGTTTATGCCCTCTATCTATGTTGCCTTCAATCTTCATAGTCATGGGACAACATGATACATACTGCCATGCCACTACTATTTTATTTACATTATGCAATATTGTGGTGTCTGTTTCCCTTACTTAATGCTTACTGCACTACCACCATGTTTAAACCTTCTTGTTGTGGGATACTGGTGTGTACCACTTAACCGTGCAAGCTAATTAACTCATTGGAGGTATGGCATTTATGTTTTATTTTATGAGTTAGGCACCACCAACCTGCTCGAACTTCGTTTTATTGTTGTGGGGTTGTGGCAAGGGGCATAAATTTTTTTATTGGTGACTATCTAAAGGAATAAATGGATATATGGAAAGGGTGATTGCAATGATTTAATGGATCTTGTCACATGAATTGTTGTATTTCATGTTAAACACAATGTAGAACCAAAGTCAGTAGATATTTTGATGAGGATTGAAATGTGAATGGGGTAATGAAGAATGATGAAAATTAAGGTCAATTTTTTAGCTCTAACACTCCTCATCAAGTCTAATTGGGTAATAAAGAAAAGGTGGTTACTCAATTCTTATCCTTTTCTATGGTTGTTCCCTTAGGGGGAATCTGCAATAGTTACATATGGAGGGGACAATGGAACCTATGGGGGAGGTGGTGGATTGTGAGGGGAAGAGGGTGGACTAGGCTCCCTTATAATAGGTCCTTTAGACCTTTTAATGAAAGAATAAATGGATGGGTCAGCCTTGGGCTAATAGGTTGTCCTCTCTTCAGTCATTAGGGCCTTCCCTATTATTCTATCTATGTTTTGAAAGATCATTTGGATCCTTGCAATTGGATCCCTTATTTCAACAAAGGAAACTTGATAATTTGTATTCTTCTTGGTCTTGGCATCTTCAAAATTTCTAAAGGCTGCCCATTTGACTTTCCTACCACCGATCTCCTAATCATCCTTACAATTTCTTCAGAAATCTTTGCTAAAATAAACTTCATGTTGTAAGGCAAACCTCTTGATGTTGATTCTGATTTGATTAATGAAACCTTCATGATTAAAGGATCTTGAGATCTCTTGGGCCATTTTATACACCTAAAGTATTGGATAAAGTTGCTCCAATCCTTCCATAGTAGCACTAAAGTTAGAAAAAACTATGGAGAACAAGAAGAAAGACCCCTTGTTTTTCCCCTTAGGATGGATCTTATCTACTTCACTAAGTTGCCACATGATATCCAAAAATTCCACTCTTAAGGGTAGATACCTTGGAATTATATAGGGACCAATAGGGAACCCATAAATTTTAACGATTATAGAGTTAACATGGAGATACCAATCTCCCCAATTATGTTGGACTCCCAGTGTTGGTACCTTATCTTGTGGTCTAACAAAATCCAAAATTTCTTTGTGCAACTTGACCACTTAACCTCCCAAATGTGCTATCACCTTTTTCACAAAATGATTCTCAAACAACACAAAATTAGAAGCATCACAATGTTTATCCCAGATATGGGTCTAACATTGGATAAGAATAAGACTTCCCTTTCAATCATCCATTTGAATTTGTAGTGCATTATCCTACTTTCCTCTTCCTATGTTTAAGAACATATGGTGTAGGAAAAATTACCATTTGAAATTGATGACCCTATTGGTTGTGGATATCATTAGTAATAAAAATAGAAAAATCAAATTCAATATTAACCAAAGGGTTCTGAATTTCCATATCCATGTGCATGAAGTGTATTGATATTCTAGTTTTTGCATCTCCCCCTAAGACTTGGCATAATGCATAGTACATCCTTATGAAATAGTCTTCAATGGCATCCAGATTGAAGGGCTTCATCTCATTTGCAGGAATTTTCAAATATCTTCTATCAAAACACTTTAATATATACCTATGGAGCCAATGTACCCTGAATTTGTTCCTATCTTATTGATACTTCTGCTTAAATAGGTCAAAATCAATGGCTTTGTTGGCAACCAATTTTGGGCTAAAGAGCTTAGAGATAAATGCTTTATCAACCCTAATCAACTCTCCTCCATTTGTAGCTCTAAAAACTCTTACATTCTCATCATAATTTTCTGCAACATGTCTAGTAAAATCTAGAAATTTGAAAGGGGAACCTTAGCATTTCTTTTCACATACCAGTGTACAAGTAATTCCCATTCGGTAAGAGGCAATTTAGCATCCCTATACTCCCTGGAATTATCCACCATACCCAATGTTGCACCATGAACATGGGCTCTATGTAATGTCCCAAATTAAAATAAACTTCAAATTTGATAAACTTATGATATAGGTCATAAATTACTTAATCCAAATCTAGAAAAATCTCATGATTTCCAAAAAATGAACTTATCTCAATATCTGAAATTTTTACTTCTATCAATTTTGAAATAGAGCAGATTGGGTAACTTGAAAAGAGCACCAAAATACATCAAATGGAAATAGGGTAATGTGAAACTAAAATGGAATAATATATTACAGATATTATCATGGAATTACATCAATATCTCTATCATATACATAAGAAAATAGTAACAAAAATCTATAGAAAAATACATCATCAAATCTCCAAATTGGAAGCCAAAACTTACACCGAAACTAAATCAAACTCCACACAAACTTACTCCAAACTTCATAAAAATTTTCAAGAAAAAATTGCATACATGGAATGTTGTAATAATGCCAAAATATTCTTCTCACAACAACAATACAATCTGAAACTCACTAATCTACACTACACACTCCAAACTATAGCAAACTCCTACAATAAAATTGAAATAAAGAACACAAATAGAAAGAGTTTAGCATAATGGAAATATCTAAATTAAATTGCACTTGGAGACCCTTGGAAACATTATCTTTGAGCCTCAATCCCCTTGGTTTACCAACCTATGATGAATCGTCATACCCTGTGAGGAAGAACCATGCATAGAATGAAACCCAGCTTGAAAAATGAGAAATAATATATCAAACCACCACCAACACCAATTTGGGTGCCCAAATCCTATGTCCAAGGGAGGGAAACATAAATTTTAAAATTTGTAACTCTCACCAACAAGAATGGGTCACCATCAAGTTTGTAACTCCTGGTGCCAAGGGGAGAATCACCAATTTGACAATTAACATGCTCCACTAAAAACCATGCCCAACTTGGTCCCAAATATATAATTTATGAATATTCATAAATTATTCACTCAATAATAATTTAATTAACTCACTTTGAAAACCCAAATTTCTTGATTCATCTGCAAGTCCTAACTTGCTACTTAGGAAACTGGGTTTACCAAAAATAGTGAATAGTATTTTTTTAAAAGAGGACATTACAAGTCCTCCCTCCCAAAGATTGCTTGTCCTCAAGCAATGATGACTTGGATGGTTATGATATTCTATTATTTACCATGTTTCATATTTAAATTTGATTAAGTGCTTGATGATACCTTTGTTCCTTATCTTCTCCTCATTTGTTTCCATAAATCTTTGAGGTGTCAAATTTTGCTTCCTCTCATGATATAATGGTGGCAATTCAAAAGAGATTGCAATTTTATGTCCCACCACTCTCAAGAGACATCAAACATGAAAAAAATTGTGTATGTTGCAAACTGGTGGCACATCCAACTCAGAAACTACCTTTCCATCCTTCATGATGACTTTGTGAGATCCATTGAACTTTTATTCTCTACCATTCTTTAGGAAAATTTGATTATATGGTTGCAACCCAAAGAAATATCCAATTTGGAAATCAAAATGCACATTGAGGCAAACTTCAACCTCAAAGATTCTCTCCATTCTCTTCCTATTTGCATACATTTTTTGTCGATCCTATGCAAGATGTGAATATCTCTAAATGGCCCCAAGTCCTCTTGAGTTTGTAGGCGTGGACCAATATCCTATACTTGCAAAAACACAACAAATGAACACATTAATAAGATCAAATGCAAGTTAGAATAGAGATTCCCCATAAAATCCATTAACATGATTTGAAATAGGGAATGAAAGCAAGAAATGCAATGAAAAGCAATAAAAGAGAGTAATCCTATTCAAATAATGCAAACTCTTGATCCTATGGGGGAGTTGGTGCCAATTTGATGTGAAAATTGGCCCTTTCCCAACTCCAATGCAAGATTTGATGATTTGATGAAGATTGTGATCCACTTTGTTGAAGATTGATGAGTGCTCCAACATGAAATCTGTATAACCTAGCTATAAAACTTAATGAGATGGGTGAAGATTGCTATGAATTTGAGTATAGTGAGTTTACTCAAATTGTGGATGATCAAATGAGGAATGAAGCCTCTTATTTATAGAACATCAAGTTGAAGAGATGTCCAAAATGGAGCAATGTGGGACTAAGAATCAACAAATGGCAAGATGCCACTTGTCAACATGTGAGTGGATGGAGGATGTGCAAGTTTTGAAGAATGTGTCAATAAATGCATATATTTGAAATTTGAAATTGTTGAAATGACATGTAAAAGGGAAAGAACATGCATTGAATGCCACTTGGCTCAAGGAAAAAGGACTTTTTAGGTGGAGTAGATGCCTTGTTGGAAGGACAAACTCTACTTGGATTTTGAATTTAAATTTGAGGAATATTCCTTTATTATGCCTTTTGAGAGAAAATAGAGATTTAATAAATGAATTGAATCTATTTTCATGTGCAAGTTGAAAAAGCTAGAGGATGGGACATGAGAAGAGATTAAATTAATCAAGGGTAATTAATTTAATGAGAGATCAAAATGATGTGACATATTGATTTAAATTTATGGATTGATTTAAATCAAATATGAGAAGAATATGATTTCAAGATTAATTAAATAAAGATTTTTGTTTTATTTAACCAAAGAGATGAAGCTAGATTAAACTAAATAAGGTTTTAATTTATTTAATTTAATGGATGGACTTTAAAGATTTAATCAAATAAAATTGATTATTTAATTAAATAGGGATAATTAGATCAGACCGATTGATTTAATTAGCAAGAAAGGATGACTTAATTAGATAAATGATTTATTTAATTAAGATAGAAACATTGATGAATTTAATCAAATAAAGGTATTCAATTAAATGGTTAGACCGAGGGATGATTTAGGATGAAACGATGTTAGTGGTCGAGATTAGATGTGCAATGTTAATCAGTACATTTTCTATACCTACATTTTGCCCCTCTTTGAAGCAGTGCACTCATTGCATTGGTTCAAAGAATAAACGGTCTCGATCAAAAGCCAAAAAAATATGATTTTAAAAATTGCCTCACTGCTGCCCCGGCAAAGGAAATTATGGTAACATACTGCCCCCTTGAGAGATCGGATGAAAATTCTAATCTTTTGGGTGTTCTCGTGTAAAAAAGACAAGGTGGCCGACAGGTCCAGAAAAGGGTCCAATAGGGCAAAAAATGAGGTAAAACGACTTTCGGGCAGATGAAAATGGGTTCGGGGGACCTAGACCTCTTTTGGATGGCTAAACAAGGTCGAAAAAGGCTTAAATAGGCCTTAGGAGGCCACCTCCAATTCATTTTCACACTTAACCCTTTAGAGATTTTGCAATTTTGAGCCTCGATACCCTGACGAGATGGCACAACGACAGCTCCCATTGCATATCTCTAACCGAGTATGGACATACCAGCGACCTCTCAGCATTGGGGCACCGGTAAGTGATCCTTACTTGACCTTGGTTTTTTGTTTTATTCGTTCATTTATTGCATTTAGAACTAGGTCTCTCATAGTGATGCTATATAGCGCCGCTCAAATTTCAAACTGGACCACTCGGTCTTTTAAACTGGACTGCCATCACAAGATGGACCACCGCAGTGGATTTGGAGTTTGGGAACAGACTTCAAACTCTGACGTATTCATGAAATGGAGCGCTGGATTTAAAACTCCGATGCCACAACAAACTTTAGAATTGGGGTTTGGGACGCTTAAGCAAAGTGCACCGCCATGGTGCAGTTTGGGATTTGAAGGTTCCAGCGTCACTGTTTGCAAATTTTAATCTGCGATGCCTTCACAGTTTGCAATGTTGGGCTAGTTTCTTGAACGCTCGGGATAAATTTTCTTGATGATTTTAACACAGTGACCTTTCCTGATGCAAGAGGCGGTGAGGGAGCTCTATTCTCATGAGCATAGATTGCAAGAGATATTTGGCTACTTGCAAGATCTGACTGACAGGGAGCAGGACCGACTTCGAGAGATGAGGCTATGGTACATTGCCTATGCAACACCTGTGCAGACCCATCTTGGCATGATTTTTGTGCTTGCTAAGAGATGACATGGTGAGGCATCATCCTTTCATCTTCCCACTAGCGAGGCCACCATTACCTTGGAGGACGTGTGGCGCATCCTTAGATTGTTGATATATGGTTGGTGAGTTATTCATGACATGGATGCTAGACGGGATGCTTGTCATGTAGTCCTAGCCATAGAGGACGTTATATATTGCAAGGGTCAGATAGAGCTAGAGCGCCACAGGACGCTCATGATGCCCTTCCAACTAGTGGTTGTTGCCATCATTTCAGGTCTTGTCGCTACGGATCGACAAGGCTGGTACTTCAGTCCTAGCTGGGGGCTTTCCTGGGAGCAAATGGTTCATGACAAGACAATCCATTTTGCATGGGGTCTCGTTCTTCTTTCCTTCCTTTACATGGATTTACATGAGTATGAATATTTGGATGGTAGGGCACTTGGTGCAGGTGTCATGCTCCTTCATGTGTGGGTGTGGGAGCATATCTATGTTCTTTGGTAGCGAGTTGTTTCAGTGTTGGTCAGGCCTGATGATCCAGTGGTTTGGCATTATAGGGGCGGTGTGTCCTTCACTTACACAAGCGAGCACGGGATCCCTCACTAGACGAGGGTCATTGATGAGATGATGATGTTCACATGGCACCCATACCTTGGTCGGCCTGGATGAGCCGATGATGTACAACAGTTGTTCTTTGCCTGCCAGGATTGGCTCATGTAGGGGCGGGAGCACACTATGATCGAGAGGTATCTGTCGGGATGAGTTCAGCGCCAGTTTGGCGAGGTACAAGATAGGCCAGACGATGACTATGTGGCCATTTTTTCTCACACAGTATCGCAGGGTGCTTGGGGGCAATACATTCCTACCTCTGAGGTACTGGACAGTTTTAGGCAGTTGGTGGCCTGGCCATGGGCGTATGATCAAGAGGTCACAGATCCAAGAGTGACTCAGGCATACAGATATTGGTTTTGACCGCCTCTACTTTTGACAGTTCCAAGTGCACCCTCCATTCGACGGAGAGCCAGGGAGAGGGGGGTAGGTCAAGGACGAGGAGGTGGCGGTCCTCCAGCAGGACAGCCAGCACAGGACCAGCCAGCATAGGTCCAGCCATCACAGGTTCAGATGGATGAGCCTCATGCTAATGTACACATGTAGGACCGAGATTAGGGGCCAGAGGATGGACATGATAGGCACCAGGATTGGGTTGCCACACCACCACGAGTCAGGCGTGAGGACCAGCCTCCGTCAGTACAGCCAGCCAGCCAGCCAGATCCGAGGGACTGGTTGATATTAAAGTTGCAAGCCTATGTCCAAGCCTTAACAGCAGAGAGGGTTCAGGCCCATGCGAAGAGAGATCAGGTGATTTTATAGAGGCAGGCCACAGAGTTACAGGCGGCTGCAAAGATGGGCCCCAGATAGCAGCTAGAGAGTATGGCGGCTTCCTCCTCTCACAACACAGTGCCTCTTCACTCATATTGGGAGGCCATCTGAGAGGCAGATTACTATCGGTTGTTTTATCATCATGTCATACCTAGAGCAGTCTGGGCTCCAGATTATTCCAAGCGGACCAGCCACAGACCGACAGAGGGTCACGGTGACAGAGGCAAGGGCAGTAGATAGGAGGGTTAGACCTCTTTTTTGATCAAGATATTATTATTTTGTGCCATATGGGCTCATTTTTTATAGCCCGTTGGGCCTTTTGTACTCACTGACATACACACATGTATAGTGATCCGATTATTATTTTGTACTATGATAGTTATTTGATGATATATATGAGATGATGATGTTGATGTCATGTGCCATGTACCATTTATTTATTATGCATTTATGGATGGTTCTATTTCTATATGCGATGCAATAATGTTATGGTATTATGTGATGGATATACTATATATGGATGCATTTCTTTCTAATGGTGTATGCGTTATGTGATGGTTATGTGACTAACAAATCTATATTATGCCTCTAATGAATGATGACATATCATATGCATTTGTGACGATTATGGATATAATGGATTTATATGATATGTGATATGGGTGGATTTTATGATGGTACATTTCTCTTGTTGTACCTTTTTATGTATGCTTTTATGATGGTGAAATCTATATGATGATTTATGTATGTTGATGCAAATGTGATGATTTATGAAATGATTTCTTTTTCAATATCCTTTTTTGTTATGATGGTGATGATGATGTGAATGCAGTGATCATGATATGCTGCTATGCAATGATGAATGTATGTGATTTTCCATGTATGATATGCACTTATGATGATGTTATATAATGATGTGATGTGATGTTATATATGAAATGATATGCTATGAAAAATGGTATGGAGATGATGATTTATGACGTATATGCAAAATGATATGTGAGTAATGACCTTATGATGTATATGTGATGGCATAGTGAATGCTTTTATGAGATGTTTTATATGATTATGGATGGATGTATGCACTTAATGCAATGGGTTGCTTATAATGCTTATGTACCTATTATGCTTCGTTTAATTATGCACTAGATGCTTATAATGATATGGGATGATTTATGAAATGTTTATGCAAAATGATTGCAATGTGGTGATTTATGAGATGTTCTATATGATATGGATGGATGATGGATGATATGCATGTTTATGATGATGTATGCTTTATGCAAATGGATGCAAATGCCTGACCTGTTTATGTGATGTGATGGTGGCTATATGATTATGCAATGGATGATGTGATGGATTATTTATGTTTTCTATGATTACGTAAGAGATGGTTATATGCAAATTTGTATGTAATGTTATGATTATGAGATACTTAGAATAACAAATCTATATTATATGCATATTAGATGATCAATTTTTCTATATGATATGCATTGTGCTGATGATTTTGTGGATGTAGGATTAATGATGGTGGTGATTAACTGTCAGAGTATCCTATTAGCGTGAAAAGTGAGAATAAATGGAAGAAAGACGAGGTTTCAACAAGACAACAGATGATGATGATGATGAATATCTGTCATGGAGTTGGGATTTTCAAAGGGCCAATTATCTTATGTTTGATAACACACATAATTACGATGAATCAAGGTATTAAGAACCAGGATGACGTTGTATCTAGTGTGATGGAATTTGACTCGACAATCAAATAGGAGTATCCTTGTTCACACCTAACATACAAAAACCTTACTAGGATGCACTTTAGGTATTTCTCACATCTCAGACCAAAACATAGGAAGGTAATCCTTCCTATGTGGTCAACAAGATATCTAGAACACCCTCTATACATACCTAAATAAAGCAAGTATGCGCCAAGTTATATTACAAGAAATAACAACAAGCACAACGGATAAAAAGATAATAATCATTGCCCTATTCCTATCTCTCTAAATCCCTTCGTTGGGGACATCATTGAGAGGTCCTTGGAATGAGCATAATAAGATAAATCAAAAGACAAAGATATAGTAAAAAAACAAGCTGATGTTCTTCAATACTGCTAGCCAAGACTAAACTATGGTGATGTCTGATGTTGATGTCCATTGCAGCAAGGATGCATCCTAGGACATGACAATATCAGATGATTTGATATGGGGTTGATTAGATGATAGGCTATTGACACAAAGAGTTGACCAACTTGTTTTCTTCATGACCTAGACTTGAGATTTTGACGTTTTGAGTTTTCACTTTTGATCTGCTAGACTGGTTTCACCAAAGGTTGAGGATGACACTTGTTTATTATGAGTGATGTTTATTGTGGGTGAAAGTGAGATGAGACAGATGGATTTTTTTTCAAATATTTGGATGTTTTTGGAGTTTTGAAATGTTTTGAGGTTGTTTTTGGTAGTTTTTTAAGATTTTATAAATGTTTTGATTTTTTATTTTTAAATGTTTTGGGGTTTTCTGAGATTTTGACCAAGAGACTAACCTAAGTACATATCCTATGGGCCTCTAGGGCTAATCAATAGATTATCCTTGCCTACGTTATAGACACAGAGACCACGTAGTTCGATTGACGACTTGACTGATTTACAAATGAATATATAAATGATGAAATGTCAGTTTATTATGATAGACTCCTAAAGGACTGACCTAAGTGTCTCGAGGGATGATCATAGATCAACCTTTCCTATGTTCAAGGCTCAAAGACCTATAGTTCGATAGGACGACTCTATTTTTTGACTTTTTGACCTATTTTTCGATTTTGATATGATTTGGATGTTTTGTTTTTCTGATGTTTTTGGATTTTCTGATTTTATGAATATTTTTGGATTTTTTTATTTTTTGATTTATTTGTGTTTTCTGAGAATATACACAAATCCGGTCTAATGAGAACATGCCCCCAACGTGATGCAATAGACTACTCTGATAAAGGCAGGACAAACTAACCTTGATAATGGGTCGAGTAGTACTAAGAGGGATCATGACACGAACATAGGACCAAACTATGATGCAGATGTCAAATGGATGGGTGATGGATGGAGATTTGAATGTGATGGATGATGAAAGTGTAATGGATGGATGATGCAGAATGAGCCGTGAAGATCCTGGTGGATGGAAAGTGCTTATTTACATAAGTTGCATGTTTTCCAGGTTTTCACCAAGGTACTTGCCCAAAGTGCCACCGAAGTGGTTTTCACTAGAGGACGATTTTTCTCTTTACTATTTTTTGAATCCTTTTTCTAATTTTTTTGAATTTTTTGCTTTTTGATTTTTTTTGTTGTCACCAAGATGCCTGTTTGCCAGGTTTTTGCCAAGGTAACCATTTTTTCAGGACATTTTTCTAATTTAAAAAAAAAAAAATTGGTTCTATACCTTGAAAGATTAGGCATAAAAAAATTTGAGATGAGAGTTATTCATGGGCTCCTATAGAGGCTTGCCTTCCGGTGTTGATAGATGATATGCCCCTAACTTATAGCTTGTTGTGATAACAAATGGTCCTAACCAATTGGGTTCAAATTTTCCTTTGTTGTTTGGATTTAGGATGCTCTTCTGACTCTCCTTTAGTACCAGTTCTCCAACTTGGAAAGTCTTGCTTCTGATTTTCTTGTTATAGCTCCTCTTGAGTCTATTCTGATAGACTTGCAAATGATTTTAAAGCATCTATATGCCACTCATCCAGTAGCTCTAGCTCATTCAGTCTTGATACTTGGTATTCTTCATCCATGATGAGGTTTTACAGTGATATTCTTAGTGACGGGAGCTCGATCTCAATGGGCAGTATGGCTTTTGATTCGTAGACCAAGGAGAATGGGGTGGCACCAATGGGTGTGCAAATGCTAGTTCGATAGGCCTAGAGGGTGGGATTTAGCTACAGATGCTAGTCACGACCCACGTCATTAACTGTTTTCTTGAGGATTTTCAAAATAGTTTTATTTGTGGGTTCTGCATGGCCATTGCCTTGGAGAAACGATGTTGGATTTTGAATTTTTCACAAAGGTCACGGACATCCTGATTTTTGAATTGTGTCCCATTATTAGAGATAATAGCTTGGGGAACACCGTATCGGCATATTAAGTAGTTCAAGATGAACTTTGATATCTACTTTCTAGTGATATATGTCATGGGGATGGCTTCCACCCACTTGGTGAAGTATTCAGTGGCGGTTATGATGAACTTGTGGCCATTAGATGAAGTGGGAGTGATTTTTCCAGTGAGATTGAGTCCCCACTATGAAAAAGGCCATGGTGTGATAATGGGGTGAAGCTCTTGAGCTGGAGCATGGATGAGGTCCCCATGTTGTTGACATTGTAGACAACTTCTAACGTAGTCATGTGCCTCTTTCTCCATAGTGGGCCAATAATACCCCATCCTCAATAGTTTCTTGGTCAAGGTCATTCCACTCGAGTGCAAACCACAAATCCTATTTTGCACCTCAATTAAAGAAGTCAAGGCTTCGTCAATATTAAGGCAATGTAATAAGGCTCCCTCTATGCTTCTACAGTATAAGATATTTCCTAGGATGACAAACCTAGAGGATTTTTTAATAAAAGTTATTTTTAAGCTTGAGGGTAAGTCAGCAGGTAAGATACCTATTCGTAGGTAGGTATAAATGTCATGGTACCAGGGATCTCTAGGACCAATGATTTCACACAAAAATTTTGACTCTGGTACCTTGAATGTAGGCACGAAAAGCTGCTCTACCAAGAATTCATGTTTTAGGATGTTGCAGGGGATTTCCAGTAAGGGTCCAATTATTTCCATGGCGTCTATTGCTCTGTTGTTTGCTTTGGGAATCTGCTCAAATGTGATCTCAATAAAGGATTCCTTGAGAGTCTCCACCAGTTTCTTGTATGGAGTGAGCTTATCATCCTTAGTCTGGTATTCACCATTCACTTGATTTATTATCAACTGGGAGTCTCTGTATACTCTGAGGGCCATGATGTGCCACTGTATTGCTATTCTAATACCTATGGTTAAAACCTCATATTCTGCAATGTTGTTGGTGTAGGGGAATGCCAGTTGATATGATCTAGGTATGTAGTCCCCCTGTGGGGTGATGAAAAAGACACCAGCTCCTAATCCATGTTGCGTGTATGAGCCATCAAAGTAGAGTTTCTAGTGGTCAGCTATGTTGAGATTGAAGATGGATTCGTCTGGAAACTCTAGATGAGTGGATTCTCTGAATAGATTGGTGCTTCTGCAAGCTGATCTATGATTACTTGACCTTTAATTGCTTTTCGTTCCACATATTCAATTTCATACTCTCATAATATCATGACCCATTTGGCCATTCTTCCATTGAGTATTGCCTTTGACAATAAGTACTTGAGGGGATCAATCTTGGCAATGAGTTTTATTTTGTGTGCCAGCATGTAATGTCTGAATTTCTATGAAGCAAACACTACTACTAGACATGCTTTTTCAATGAGTGAGTAATTTAACTCATGCCCAACCATTGTGTGGCTGATGTAATATATGGCCCTTTATGTCCCATTTTCATCGTGATGAGCTAGAATAGCATCGAGGGCTACTATTGTTGCTGACACATAGAGAATTAATGGCTTTCTTGGGATCGGTGGCATCAGGACTGGTGGTGTAAGCAAATATTCTTTGATCTTATTGAAGGCTTCTTCACACTTGTTATCCCACTTGTATGCTACTCCCTTGTGAAGTAGGTGAGAGTATGGATTATGTTTATCTGCTAGCTATGCTATGAACCTTCGGATGGACTGAAGCCTGCCCTGGAGACCTCTCAATTGTTTCAATGTTTTGGGTGCCTCCATCTCAAGGATTGATTTTACCTTGGCAGGGTCTACCTCAATACCTCTCATTGACACTATGTATCCTAGCAACTTTCTTGATTATACGCCGAAGATGCACTTCTTTGGATTTAATCGAACCTTGTATTCCTCCAGCCTGTTGAAAATAGTACTCAAGGTTGCTATGTGATCCTTCCTTTATTTGGATTTGGCTAATATGTCATCGACATAATCTTCGACTATTTTATGGATCATGTCATGGAAGATTAATGTCATGGCTCTTTGGTATGTTGCTCCTACATTTTTCAAGCCAAATGGCATCATATTCCAGCAGTAAGTCCCCCATGGACAAGTGAAGGCCGCTTTGTGTTGGTCTTCTTTAGCAATCATTATCTAGTTGTATCCCAAGAAACCATCCATCAGGGAAAGAATTTCATGTCCCAATGTCATGTCTATAATGATGTCAATGTTGGGAAACGGGAAATCATCTTTTGGACATGCTTTATTTAAGTCCCTGAAATCTGTGCAAATTCTAATGCCCCCATCAAGTTTTGAGACAGGAACCAAGTTTGACACCCATCTCGAAGTCTATTGGTCAAATGAATCCTGCGTCCAATAGCTTCTTTAGTTCCATTTTGACTAGCAGGGCGATCTGAGGGTGCATTTTCCTGAGTTTTTGTCAGACAGGATTTTCCTCAAGATATACTGCTAAGTGATTAACCACAATCTCTGGGTCAAGCCCAGGCATGTCCACATAGCTCCATGAAAAATTAACTTTTCATTCTCTCAAGAAGTCTACTAGGAGTTGTCGTTCCTCTGATAGTAATGAATTTGCATAGAATGTGATGTGCGATGTTTGCTCTATTCCTAGGTTGACTGGATTACACTTTTCAGCTAGGACCGCTGATTTTTCCTAATGGAGAGCTTTGAAAGGAAGATTGAATCCCTCATCCTCAGGCACCTTAGAGAGGTTTTCACCACTAGATGCATCCTTTCTTTTTACTTTTTTCATGTCAGAGAGTGCCACAGTCTAGTTTTCACTCAAGGACTTAGATATTATTCTTAATTACTCACTTTTGTGACTAAGGGATTCAATCATTTCTCCATAATAGGCCTATGTATCTAGATCAATGATGAATCTTGCTTTGTGATCCCCACATGGAATATTATCACGTAGCCCCATGAATTCTAAGAGTGCCTCATCATTTTCAAATGTGTCAAGAATTGGTGGTCCTCATTGGTCATAATTGATGAGTTGTGGGTAGACTAGAGGGATTTCATGGTTTTGGTTTTCAGACTCATAAGATAGGGTGTTAATCATGAGAAGGGTGGTATCCTCAAACAGCCTGGGTACGTTGGTTATGGGATCCTCATCATCACTACCACTACAAACATCAGTTATGTCAAAACTTAAATTATCTAAGATGCGGCCAGTGGATACAGGTAAGCGAAGTTCATATGGTGTTGGCTCATGGGGAGTCTTGACTGCTTTAATTGGGGGACCTCATCCACGTATGGTTATACTCGGAGGGGTACATTTGAGGCTAAGATTTCTCATTCGCGTCTCAAGAATGAGGGGTATTATAAGCCCATTATCATTTTTCCCCATTTTTTGTCATATCCCATTGCGAGCATCATTAGTAAACCTTTACTTATGTCATCCATTGGTAGATTAGCTGTTGGTTTGTCATCTTGATATAGGAGATGAGATGGGTCCTCCTCTATGACTTCTAGGTTGAGACCCCCCAACTTCTGAAGTTGGGATATTCAGGGGATGTTTTGGAAGTGGAGGCTTGATTTGATTGCGAACGTCCTCGTGATCTAGGAGATTGTGTTAACTCTCCTACCACAAAGGAATTTTTGGGAATCATATAGTTTCCGCAACCATTGTCCTGGATGGTGACTCTGATATCAAAGATGGTGGGGATGGCAGGAATGGCAAGTGTCTTTGTCATAGAAGTGGAGGCAAGAGTGGCTAGATCAATGTACGGTGTTGATGGGCCTTCATCCTTTTTAGGTACTTGAGGTATTTTGTAGTATTTTTCCTCAAATTTCTTGTAGTAGGAGAATGGTTCAGGATCTCCATGGATGGTGACCACTTGTCCTTCATATGTGAATTTTACATATTGGTGGAAGGTTGATGCTACTATTTGCATTGCATGGATCCATGGATGTCCTAGGAGAATGTTATAAGGCAAGTCGAGATCCAAGACCTGACAGGTGGTTTCCATGATAGATGGCCCTACTTGAATAGGGATTTGGATTATGCCTTAGGACAATCTTTCTTGATCATCATATGCTCTGATTGTAATACCTTTTCCTTTGTCAATGGAATCCTCTAAGATTTTCAGGTTCTTAATGAGCTTGAGGGAACAAATATTCAAGCTTGCACCTCCATCCACCAAGACTCGCTTCACTTTATTTTTATGCACCAAGACCCCTAAATGGAGTGCACAATTATGAGATGGTTGAGCGGGAAAATCTTCGTCAGAGAATGTAAGGAGATTCAGGGTAATGATGTTTCCGACCATAGCTTGGAATTGTTTCGCATCAAGATCTGTGGGGACAGTGGATGAAGCCAATACTTCCTCAAGGATTTTCTTGTGGGTGGATGAGATTTGTGTTGGGGTTCTTTTTAGCTAATCAAGGACATTGTCACCATTGGGAATAGATCTAGAGTTGGGTGCAGGTACTCTGTTTGGCTAGGATGATGCTGCAATGTTAATTTTGTCGCCTCTTGTGGTGACTCCATAATCGGCATGGGCTCCCTTGATGGTGATGGTAGCACACTAGTCATCCAAGGATGCGACGACATGGTCGTACACATGATTCACATTATTGAAGGTTCCTTTCCCCTTATTAGTGTTATTGTTCCCTTTATTGTTATGGTTAGGCATCGTATTTGTGTATATTTTGAGATTCGGATTTCCTATTGGTTGTTCCACATTTATGATTCTTTGATCAATGAGGTCTTGGACTAGGTTCTTTAACCTCATGCAACTATTAGTGGTGTGCCCTTTGATTTTGTGGAAGTTGCAAAGCTTATTTTCATTATACCAAGGAGGTTTTACATCTAGTTCCTAGTAATTCTCATAGGTGGGAGCCTTGATGAGGTTTTCGTTTATCAGTTTCTTCATGATGGCATCGAGTGGTTTCCCAAGGGCAGTGTACTTCCACTTGGTGAAGTAATTGTTTCATTGGGGTGGTCCCCTTTGATCATTAACGTTATTGATCACTTGATTGTTTGGTTGTTGTGTTGTTGTGTTTGTTGGATGGTTGTTTTGATGATGGTTTTGGATTTGTTGTTGTGGTGTGGGTGTGTTTTGTCGAGGGGCACTGATGAAAACTTTGGCATCGACGACACCATCGTTGGTAATATTTTTTTTCTTTCCCATGTGCGAGGTTTGTCATTGTAATTGGTGAGTGGGCGATTGTTTTGTTGTTCAGGATATGAAGTTGATCCTCTAGGTTGTGTCATAAGGGCTCATTTGATGCTAAGCGCCTTGGAAATCAACTGCTCATACATGGTGATCCCTTGGACTTTGAGATGGAATGCCAAGAGGCTGTCAAGGTTGGATATGATAGTGCACACTTTTTGTTACTCGGGCATGACCCATTTGCTCTGATTGGCCTTGGATCACCATCTTTGTAGAAATGAAGCAAATGATTCATTCTTCCCTTGTTTCAGAGTTGAGAGTTCCTCTAGACTGACATCCATGGTGATATTGCATGCGTAGTTTTTGATGAATGCATCTATGATTTCTTGGAATGTCTTGATGCATGTAGGTAGGCGAGAGAACCATTCCATGGCGTGGCCAGCCAAACTCCTAGGAAATAGCTGCATCAGATAGGTATCGTCATATGCGACTTCCATGCAATGAACCTGGAATTCCCTGATGTAATCTTCAAGGTTTTCCATCCCACGGTACTTATCAAACTTGGGGATCTCAAATCCCTTTGGGAATGGTTTCATCACAAGGCTCATGTCGAATAAATAAGGACACAAGTTGCTAGATGTTTTCGTTGTTTGCCCTAATTGAAGATCGAGCACTTGTGAGAGTAATTTGATTTGTGTTGTGACATCATTTTGCGGATCAGGGGGTGGGATGAAAGTGTTATGAGGTGGTTTGCTTGTTGATGGGATGGGTAGATTGGTTGATGTGTTGATTGGTGGTATTTGCACATTCTACTGAGCCATGTATGATTGTACTTGTTGTAACAACAATGCTTGTTGTTAGTCTTCTTACTGCTATTCCAGGATTGCTTGTTGCTGAGCCTGCTATTGTTTTTGTGCCAACAACACTTGTTGTTGAGCTGGTAATTGGACTGCTTCCTACTATTCTTGATATTTTTTAGCACTTGTTGATGTTTTTGATGTTGTGTTGCTTGTTGTTGTGCAAGATATTGCGCTTGTGCTTGTGCTTCTTGTGCTTGATATTGGGTTTGAGCCTGCGTGTGCTTGAGCTTGTGCCTGAGCTTGAGCTTGTGCTTGTGTAGCTTGAGCTTGTGCCTGAGCTTGTGCAGCCTGTTGTTGTTGTTGTTGCAATAATATTTAGGCTTGGGAAACCTATTGTGCTTGTAATGCAGGTTGGGAAACTTGAGCAGCTTGAGTAACTTGTTGAGCAAATAGTTGCGCGGCTTGTTGAGTAGCTAGTTGTGTGGCTTGTTTTTTTTGTACTTGCAGGAATGTCTTTTGATAGGCAGCTTGTTGAGCGGCTTGCAACACAATACAATATTGGCTTGATGTATTGGAGCTTGGTGGTGGTGGTGGTGGAGGTGGATTTGGAATGGTGCTTGTTGTGGTGTTGAGAGGCGTTGTTGTGTTGATGATAGGGGTTTGATTGGTAGATGGTGTGATCGATGTGGTTGGTCCTTGAGAGACCATGTTTTGATATGTTAGGGGTTTGGTTGATGATGTGATGGTGGTGGTATGTGTTATCGAGGTAGTTGCCATCTATTGTTGCGATGTTGATGACAAGTTTTGAGAGTTTGACGCGATGCTTTGATTGATGTTCAGGATGTTGGTTTGATTTTGATTGATGCTTGGTAAAGGGGGAAGCCCTAAGCCAAGAAGTGGTGTGGATGATGATGGAAATGGTGGAAGTGGTGAAAACATGAGGGATGTGATCTCTTGAGGAAATGGTGTAGTGTCGAAAATGCCCCCTAGTCCGAACATGTCACCCTCTCCTTGCGAGGTTATGGGGAGAGAGGTTTGGGGTGTTGCATGAAAGGATGATGATGATGGATCATTGGGATCATGGAAAGTGAGAGGGACATATGTATGTAATGGATTTTTGGGTATGGTTTGTCTCAAAATGGTGTTTGCATCCAAGTCTTGATTATTGACAAGGGGGTGTGTTTGTAAGGCATTGAGAAATGCACTTCCCTTGTTAACACTAGGTTGAGTTGGAGCAATGGATGATGTGATTTGCGAGATGTTTTGAGTGATACTTTGGGATAGGGATGTAGATGAGATGGGGAGTGTGGATGAAATTGGAGGCATGACCTCTAAGGATGGTTCCACTATAGAGCTCACATTAAAATCAGAAGGTAGTTTGGCCCCTTGTTTTGCTAATTCAAGCATGTATAGTGAAGGGTTGAGTCTCATCATGATATTGATAATCTTATGGCTCTCCGGATTTTGAATCATTTCAGTGATTTCCTCGTGTGACATTCCAAAGGGATTATTGGTAAGATCTTCTACTTCCTCTTGAGGGTTTTGTGATGATGAAGGAAAGTTGATTAGAGGATTACTTGATTCAACGGGATTTGTTTCATAATTTGTTTGACTTAGGTCACTTGTAGTGGATGTTTCTTTTTTGGCTTCCATGTTCCTCTTGTGTTGAGATCTAATTTGCACCTTAAAATAGGGATCAATTTTGAAGAATATGGGAGATGAATCTCTAATTCTTTGGATTGATCTAATCTTAGGCACAAAAAGAGAAAATTTAGGATTTTTTCAAGCATCAAAGGTGATATGATGGGGATGATGTAAAAGATGGATGATGTGGATGTTTGAAGTTTTGAGAAATCTTGAGGGGATGCTAGACTTTTTAGGACTTTTAGATTTGTTTTTGAATTTTGACTTAGATTTGATTTTCGTTTTGCTTTGTTTTTGGATTTATGAATAAATAGACCCTAAGATGTTGGATGATTTTCTAAGGGGTATATTTTCTCAAAGGATGATAATTTGAATATGTGTAGGGAGAAGGATGCATCTACCCACACCTATTCAAACAAGATGATAATTTAACCAAGCATATGAAGAAGGATGCATCTACATATACCTATCTAAACAAGATGCTTTGATAATTTGACTAAGCATATGCAAAAGGATGCATCTACACATACCTATCCAAATATGATTTGATGCTTTTGATTCAAATATTTCAAGGATTTGATGATTTTGATTGTTTTCCAAAAAGCCTAGCATGGAGGCTAATTTCAAGATTTTTCAAAGGATGATGGTGAGGTGATTTTGGTTTGATGTTCAAGGATGGATAAAAAGGTTTGATTTTGATCCTATAATGTACCTAAAAAGACAATTGTTTAATAGACCTCAGTATTGAAGAACATGCATTACTTCTAAGGACATTTTAACCAAGAAGTGGTTCAAACTAAGCATACATTTCTGGATTATTCAAAAGAATGAGTCTATAGAACCTTGTGAATTTTTTTCTTATTTTGATATGTTGCTTTTGATTGCACTTCCTAATGTATTTCTTGATGACCTTTCGAGTGTGACTCCTAAATTTTGAACTTTTTCTCAAGGACATTTGTTTTGGGATTTTGACTTTCTTGGAAATCATGAGGAACTAACACATGTGTGAGAACCAATTTTGTTATCTTTGCTTAGTGACTTTGTTTTACCACAAACACTTCTTTGATTATATTTTCAAACTAGATGTCCAATGTCCCAATTTCTTTGAATCCCATAAAGTATGTTATGTGGATTTTTGATGAAATCAAGGAAAAGGTTACCTATTGTTTAACCTTAGTAGACAAATTGAGATGTAAATCCAAGTGTTTAGAAACCTCTAAGGATAAAATCCCAAGGGCAAGCAATAACACATGAATTTGGTCAATTGTATTTTCCTCCTAAAGGATTTGAAATTTTGATGATGATGTTAAATGTTTGTTTCCAAATGTTTTCGAACAAGCAAAGTGTTTTGTAACCAAGAACAAGCACAACCTTATGGATCTGAAAGCCTATATTTGTTGAGTCCCCACTTGGAAAAGTCCAGCTATGCTTATCTTTAGCGAATGGTTAGATACTTGACCCCACTGGCTCCCCTCCATGGCACTCACTTATGTGGGGAAGCCAAGCATCAACACCCATGAAACTCCCATGGCATGCTTTCCATTTCTACTAAAGACCGTAAAAGTGTGGGGTGGCTTCAGAACAACCGTTCTTGCATCAACAAATAGATAGGGATTTTGGCCGTTCTACAAGGGTTTTAATTCGGACTTTCCATTCATAGGAGTTGACCCAATGTGGTGAGAGACCATTGATACCCTTCTCATTAGAGCCAACCGCATGATATTGGCCTTTGTTCCAGTACCCACTTTTATATCCTGGCTAGAAATACTCTTGGTTTTAGAGTGTTACCGGTTGATTTGTTCCCTTGGGTGAGTACTTTTTCCCCAAGGAAGGCCCTCTAAGATAAACAATAGTGAGCAAACATATCCATAACTCAATCGATCTTTGTTGAGAAACAAAGAGAGAATGCACGTGATAGGTTTGGCTCACACTCACAAGATATTTTGTTCAATTTTAGTTCCAAAATGAAGTGTGGAGGCAATTACTTTATCCAAACCTAATACCACCAAAAATCCTTTTGATTGTCAAGATCATCATGAGGTGCGAGAGAAGCGCATACGTCTTCTCAATGGTTAGTTTGAGTAAGCAATCACAAAAAACAAAGTAGCACATGTTATTTTTAATCCAACAAAGCAATAATGACTCCTTTTTATAGCACCAAATGAAGTGTGAGAATTTGCCTTGTTCAATTATTAGCCCCAAACAAAATCTAGTGAGTTTGTGTCCTAAAGTTCATTTTAAGCTCCTTTTGTAACAAGAATTTAAAAAGTTCTTCTTAGAGCCCAAAATGAAACTAGTGAGTCCTAAGCATGAAAGATAACGAATTTTTCCTTAAGAGGAATAGTGAATCCTCTAAGAGTGTTGAACAAACACTAGAGTGCTAAAAAACACTTGGTATCATGAAATGAGGTCATCAATGCTTCTTTTCCTCTTCACCTTTGATCAATCCAACCTACAAGAAAATAAGTTAGGTTCTGCAAAAACAGAGGTCAAGAAAGCATAAAACAGACCAAATAATCAGATTTTGATAAAAGGCACGTGTTATAAATAAGTTTTCAATTTCTACTTCCCTCCAATGGTGCAATCCATGAAGGTGTCATAGTTTGAAATTGCCAGCGGTGTTGTATAGCGTCGCTTACTGGTCAGTGTCGCTCTGTAGCCAAACCAGTGAGTATGAAGGTGTCACTATTCTAGTCAGTAGTGCACTTTGGATTTTGAAAAGATTCCAGCGAGCTAGAAAGATTCAGCAGTTCTGTTTAAAAATTTGAATTCTGGGTGAGAAGTATGGAGCATCACATATTGAAATTTGTAGTGGTGCGATATGGCGACGCTGAGTTCTCAGCAGTGCTAAATAGCGATGTTGAGCTTCCAGTAGTGGAGTTTTTTGTAAACACACAAAAAAACATAGAATTTTCTCAAAAAACATGATTTGATCTTCAGGTCTGCCCTCCTTCTAGCACCAAAATGTGAACCAATATCCTATACTTGCAAAAACATAACAAATGAACACATTAATAAGATCAAATGCAAGTTAGAATAGAGATTCCCCATAAAATCCATTAACATGATTTGAAATAGGAAATGAAAGCAAGAAATGCAATGAAAAGCAATAAAAGAGAGTAATCTTATTCAAATAATGCAAACTCTTGATCCTATGAGGGAGTTGGTGCCAATTTGATGTGAAAATTGGCCCTTTCCCAACTCCAATGCAAGATTTGATGATTTGAAGATTGTGATCCACTTTGTTGAAGATTGATGAGTGCTCCAACATGAAATCTGTATAACCTAGCTATAAAACTTAATGAGATGGGTGAAGATTGCAATGAATTTGAGTATAGTGAGTTTACTCAAATTGTGGATGATCAAATGAGGAATGAAGCCTCTTATTTATAGAATATCAAGTTGAAGAGATGTCCAAAATGGAGCAATGTGGGACTAAGAATCAACAAATGGCAAGATGCCACTTGTCAACATGTGAGTGGATGGAGGATGTGCAAGTTTTGAAGAATGTGTCAATAAATGCATATATTTGAAATTTGAAATTGTTGAAATGACATGTAAAAGGGAAAGAACATGCATTGAATGCCACTTGGCTCAAGGAAAAAGGACTTTTTAGGTGGAGTAGATGCCTTGTTGGAAGGAAAACTCCACTTGGATTTTGAATTTAAATTTGAGGAATATTCCTTTATTATGCCTTTTGAGAGAAAATAGAGATTTAATAAATGAATTAAATCTATTTTCATGTGCAAGTTGCAAAGGCTAGAGGATGGGACATGAGAAGAGATTAAATTAATCAAGGTTAATTAATTTAATGAGAGATCAAAATGATGTGACATATTGATTTAAATTTATGGATTGATTTAAATCAAATATGAGAAGAATATGATTTCAAGATTAATTAAATAAAGATTTTTGTTTTATTTAACCAAGGAGATGAAGTTAGATTAAACTAAATAAGGTTTTAATTTATTTTATTTAATGGATGGACTTTAAAGATTTAATCAAATAAAATTGATTATTTAATTAAATAGGGATAATTAGAACAGACTGATTGATTTAATTAGCAAGAAAGGATGACTTAATTAGATAAATGATTTATTTAATTAAGAGAGGAACATTGATGAATTTAATCAAATAAAGGTATTCAATTAAATGGTTAGACCGAGGGATGATTTAGGATGAAACGGTGTTAGTGGTCAAGATTAGATGTGCAATGTTAATCAGTACATTTTCTATGTCTATAGTTATGTACATTGAAGATCAATTGTTGTGGTCTAAAGGGTTTATTGATGAGAGTATCTAGTTCATCTACCGGAAGTTTTAGAGGTTCGTGTGAAGATTTGATCGCATTATGAACAGTTGTGTTCTGATAGTATTTATGTGGTTTCTGATTGAAGTTTATGTGATTCTGGTAATTTTTGTTCCTACGGATGCTTCTCTATTAGTCCTTGTTTCTTGTGGATGCTTTTAGATCATTCTTTATCTTTGTTGTATGTCTGTGTTGATCAATGCACTCGTGGTCGAGGATTTTTCTCACAAGTGTTTGAGTTTTCAGGTTCTTGGTCGAGATGATGGTTGTAACGTGTTTCGGATCCTTGAAGATTAAAATTTAAATGTTTGGCATGCTTGAGGATATTATTTTGGGTCACATCATAATATTAGCTAATAGTGTATGATTCGGATTAAAATTTTATTTGTAAATTTGAGCCGACATTGTAAACTTGTTTTATACTTTTGGCCAACACAGTTGTTGATGTAATTTCATGTTGTGAATATATAAGAGTGTTTTTTTGAGTGAATTTAGTGTGTGCATGGTGTGAAGGAAAGCTAGAAAAAGAGAAAATATGTGAACATTGATTTATTCATTCGATTGTAGAGCAGAGTGTGAAGAAGTTTGAGTGAAGTGTGAATAAGGTTTTTTGTGCTTAACTGGAACTATAATCAGGCTTGTGTAGAAGTTATTTTTTCAGTTCATACCCTACAGATCTAATCCATATTTCTCTTCCTTTGGAAATGATCCCTCTTGTATTTGAGTAGTGAGCTCTAGGCACTATTCCTAAATGCATGTGCATTCCCATTATTTTTCATTATACTTTTAACAGGGTATAATATTGTGGACTGACATCCACCATGGTTTTTCCCCTAACAAGGTTTCCACGTAAAAATCTTTGTGTTCTCTATGCTTCTTATGTGTTGATTGTTCATGGTTTATTGTTCATTCATCAGATCTGAGATTAAGTTAAGTAAAATTTGAAAAGTTTAAATATTTTGTGACAACTGATTCACCCCCCCTCTTAGTTGTCTATCCTTGTTTTTCCAACACAGCAGTCGTGAGTTCTTTCTTGGAAATCATGATACAACTGGTGATAGTATTAAAGCCAGCTATGGGTTAAAAATTTAACTGCATCGCTCATCAGGAGTTTCTTTCCATCGGTGGCAATGTAACACATGATGGGTGACAAACCAAGCATGGTAGGATACCGTGGGATAGATATGGTATACCACGAAGTAACATGTGATGAGCAATAGACAATGAGCGGTAAACTTATGTAATGCTAAAAATCACGTGAGCAAAATTTTCTCTTAAAAGAGGGACTTGCTAGGCTTGATGGGTGACCAAGGTGTTGGGGTTAGTTGAACAACAATAATAAAGACCATAGGAAGGCACTTAAGTGACTAGTAACTTGATGTATCCAGTCAACACGAGAACATAAGCTGAAGGATAACCAAGGGTGGAAAGGTATATAAAAATCTTAAACCCTAGACCCTAATGGAAACAAAATATAAGCAATCAGAAATGTGACCATGAAACCAATGGGACCATGAAAAAAACAATTAGGGTTCCACCAGAAGACTAAGAAGTAGTGCTCATGGTCAGGTAGCTCCCAGATTGGGGAAGATGAGGACAACAAGTTGTTGCCTCAATAGGTGAAGGAATCTTAGTGTGTAACAATTAGAGGTAAAGAGAGGGTGATTGAGGAGGCTCACCCAAAAAATATCATTGATTCTCAACAGGAAAAATTCATTGGCAAAGGTAAAGAAAGGATCTCTAGTATTGTTGCTAAATATGCGGGGAACAAATCAGGGAAGATTAAATTTAGCTCAGGTAATGTTCACCTCCTCTTAGATGATTTTTCTTACCTAAATGAAGAAAATACATATATGTTGGATCTTTTGTACATGGCTAGGAATGGGGTCGCTTATAATTTTAAACTTGTGAAGTGGGTAATGAATAAGTTCAATAAGGTGAATGTTAAGATCAAAGGCCTTATAAAGAACTATGCCAATCAACCCAAGGGGTCACCTTCTGACTTATTAATCGAAAGGGTTCTTGATTTGGAAAGCTTTGTCTCTAACTTTAAGAGAGGCTATGAAAACCACCTCTAGGGAGTGGAAAACAACTTAAAAGAGATTGAGGATGACTTTAAGAAACTACTACAAATCAATCACTATTCTATCAAGAATAGTGATGATTCTCTAAAACTTCTCATGGAAAAGCTAAAGGATCCCAAGGAGGACTAGACTCTTGTTAGTCATCAAGTGAAGGATCTTCCTACTAAAGAGAAAGGTAAGAAGACAGTGGTAGATGAGGGTAAGGGTCCAAGTTCCAAGACTAAGGGTAGCATGAGGAAGTCATTTGAGGAAGAAAAGAATGAGTTGTTGTTGGTTAAATTACACTACAACTAAAAGATGGAGGTGGCCAACATCTTGAAAAATATGGAACATGATCTCTCTGTTGTTTCCTACATTTGGTTTTTAGTATTTTTCTTTGCTATTTTTTGGTTTTTGGTTGGTTGTTGAATTTACTATGTCATTTGTAGTCTCAACAATGTTTTTATGTAAAGGGTTTTAGGTCCCTTCAAAATCTATTTTTCCCATGTAATTAGTACAATTTTAATGCTCTATACAAATTTAATCTTTTTTTGGCCATGTAAGTGAATAAATTTGATGGTATATTCTACTAGATCCATGTGGAAGTGAATTGTATTATGTTTTCTTGAGGGGGCGGTTTAAAACCAAGCCACAATAATTCATTCTTATGGAATGGCTTTTGGTTAAGTCTCTAATTTACTAACTGGATAGACAATGGTAGGTGCCAAGGTTTTGAAAATTCAAGGTGAATTTATGCCATGTGGAAAAGAGGTGCTTTACCACTACTTTGGCCAAAAATAATAAAACAATCATGCACTAGCTAAAAGCACAATGATGGATTCTTATAAGTCCATCTTAGCTTTGACTAATGCATAAGGAACCTTTTTCTTTGCTCGCATGCATTTATTCTTTGTCTAAACTCTAATAACTTGGTGTCCCATTGTGCAACCTTATTTTGGAAAGTTTTAAAAACCCAAAGCTTGATTTATGTATATGTTTGGTGTTGAAATGGTAGGCCAGCACATAGGTATGCCTTAGAGGAGTATTTGTGGTGTAAAATCTCAATATTTCTATTAATTTCTACTCAAAACGCCTAGAAATAAATTTCCATGCTAAATTAGTTGTTTTAATGTTTTTTTGAGCATGTTCCAAGTATCAAGCAAACTAAGAATGCCCTTACTCAGCTGAAAGCATCCCAACACTCATTTCCTACACTCAAGCATCAATTTTGGTGATGATTTAAACATGTTTCAACTGTCATTCGTGGTAAAATGCCCAACATTTGGAATATGTTCTATTATTTGGTTGGAAGGAGTGAAGAAAAATAATTGTAGATAAGGTTCAGTGGAAAACCATTTAACAAAATTCCAGGTTGTTTGAAGAGACATTTGGGAGTTTCAAGAGTTAAACTGTTTGATTAAATGTGGTGTTTTATTTCCATTAAAGGGGAAAATTTTCCTAAAGGTTTTTTTTTTTTTTGCAAAGTAAAATTGAGGCTAGTCAAATTGTTTTACATGTGGTTAAAATTATGCACGAGAATGCAAACAGATTGGGACAAAAAAAATAGCTATTAAGTAGAGGAAAAGTATAAAAATAAGGGGATGCAAAGGCGTATTCTTCTTTCTTTAGTTTGTTAAATGTTCAAGGGGTAGATATGCTACCAAGTGTCATTTCCAAGGGAAACCTAATTGTTCTCCTCTTCTTTAAAATGCAACTAATGTTTCATCTATAAGGTTTTTGAGAGTTGGAAAACAAGGAACTATGTAGGAGAAATGTCAAGTTAGGTATGCTGCATAGTTGTATGTTTGTGTATTATAATTATTTTGTAACAAGAATTGTAATGTTTTGATTTGATATATATGAAAAAATATTGGTCCATGTAACTATCTCTCGCTTATGATGTAAATAATTTATTTTGATAATGCAATCAAGGGTTGTGATATTCTCTAACATTCACTTATGATGTTGAACTAATTTATGTGTTAGTAACTACTCAAGGAGAAGTGTAATTTCTTTCATAGGAAATAGATAGAATGTTTGAATTGTAGGGGGATTACTAAGTAGAGTTATATGACTCAATCATTAGTAGGTCAACTTACTATAAGACAATAACATTTATTTAGATTGGCTATCATGATGTGTTAAATGTTGTCACTAAAGTCTTCGCATGGAATTGTCACTTTGTAGACCCTAATAGGCACCAATATAATTTCATGTTTTTCTCCCATTCTTAGAAACAACATCTAAATTTACAAATCCATTTCCTGTAATTTATTTGAAATTATTTCCATTCTTCATACTAGGATTTTGAAGATAACAAGGAATATGTTGTTCATGCCTAAAAATACGTAAATCCTTGTTTATTTGTATGAAAATAGTTATTTTCTAAACACTTTGATAAAACCTTATGCGATATTTATATCCAGTTCCATTGACAGTTACCCCTAGGTTTTGTAGAGCCTAAAGTTCAAAGGATGATAGTTGCATAACTATCTCCTATTCATTGGCCACTTATTTGAGGTTCTCAAACATACTAAATAGCTAATATTTAGAAAAGATTAGGCAATCAAATAGAGGAACCAACAACACCTCTCCATCAAGGCCATCTACATGGTAAGATGGAACCACATCACTAGAAAAATAAAAATACACCATAGACCAACCTGTCAAAGGAACGTATGTTGTGTTGCTCTATGTTGCTCAATGTGGCTCTGCAATAGGATAATCATGGCTCCTCCAATATTCTTGCACACAATGGGATTGGGTTGAACATAATAAAATCCTATTTTAACCTTTATTATTTTACTAAAATAATCTATACATTATGTGATTCTTAAAAACTTAAACTCTTTTTGGGGTGGTGGGCCTAGCTCAATTGGCTAAAGCATCCTGTTGCAGGCAAGAGGTCATGAGTTCTCATCTCCCCACTGTCCCCATGATACTGAAGGGTGTGTCACGCTAGCACCACTGATCACATGAAAAGAATTTACCAGGCGTATTGCAGTTTATACGGGGATGGATACCCAACCAATTCCTGCAGTCTAAAAAGAAATAACTTAAAAACTTTCAATTTTCCTAAGACACTAATGACTCTATTGAATGCCAATGCCCTAGATGGGTGACAAAAAATCCTTCATATGCTAGATCATGGGATAAATTCCTTTGCAATTTTTGGATATTCACACATCAGGCAAACACTAGTGCACCCGTTGGAGGCCAATGTGTGTTATGGGGTCCACAACTCTTAAAACTAGCTAAATTTTGATAAATTTTTAAAATAAATGTGTACCTCATCTTATACAATGCCCTCCTCAACCCTTATGTAGAGCTTATCTATTCTAGGCAGTAAAAAATCATGTCTACAAGGAATTTTCATTAAGGAATCTCTCTAATCTCAACAAAAAGATCCCTCGTGAATAGTATAAATGAATAATAAAAACTCAATTTTTTAGTATATAGTAAAAAATTACTAAATTTTAAGACAATTTTGACTACAAGTAATTAAACATCCTACTTTCACCCCTATCAAAGGTGGCAGAAACATGAGGGGACATATATTTACCCCAATTTACTAGTTTTTCCTTTGAAATTAATTCTCACAATATTCTTCTCTCCATTGTAGTTTCTTTTGATTTCAAATAAACTAACATGCTTGAATTTTATAGGATATTTTACATGACTAATCATAAAATCTTGTAGGATATCACATTAAATATTGTGAATTTTTTCCAAACTCGAACACTAAGGGCATCGTCGGTCTACCTAGTCCACTTTTGTGTCCTCTACAATATCCTTTTTAAAACTTAATATTTTTTTCAAGTTTTATCATCAACTTTAGCATAGCTTATTCCTTTGTGTAATCACCTTGCTGAAGTGGGGGGAAAATATAGTGTTGGAAATCACATACTATTACAATTTCACACTCATGTATTGCACCTTATTTAATTTTAATATTATGATAAATCTTATATTTTTTTGATATCTAAAGGAATCGGCAAAACAGCGACTTGAATCAGCTGGGCTTGAACACCATTTGCATGAACATGATGATCAACGGTGCGAGCCCCTATAGCCTCTAGGCCTTTCCAAGGGGGGCCACCCCATTTTAGTAGGGTTAATGGGGTTTGAACTCGAGTGGGTGGACTACCACACACTTAGAGCAGGAAACCGTACCACTTGAGCTAAACCTCAAGGGCTTATAAATCTTATATATTTATTTTAAAGATTTTGATTCCAGGATTGAAAAATATGAAGCATTATCAATCTATGGTTTTAATATTAGGTGAATTATTTTGGACTATATTTCTATGTGCATATGCCTATGCAATGTACTAGAGTCTTGATAGTTCTTGAGATTTAGAACTGCATCATCTACATGGCTTGTTTACGATGTGTGTTGTAACACCTACATGAAAGAATAATGGCTCTCTATGCCCATTTGACCAAGCAAAATTCATTTATTTTATATTCTATGCAATAGATTTTCTCTCTCTCAAGGGAAACAATGACTCTTTTGCTAAAAAACTTTGTCAAAATATACTTAGTCATTAGATCTTTCTCACAGAAAACACTCCAGCTCATGTGATCTACTTGTCTTGGAAACAGTGCAAGCTTCCTCAACCATCTTTTATAGCAAAAATTCATTGTGAATCTAAAGAGGGAAAGGTCAAGGCTATTAGGAATGCTCTTTTTTTCTCTTTTTATTAGTTTGTTATTTTGTATTTGTAGAATAGTAGTCCTTGAATCTTGATATATCATTTAACAAAATTTATAAAATCTCATGGTGGTTTTCCTTGTAGACCATGGTTACCACCATATCTCTATTAATCTTGTATCTCTACTTTTAAATTCCTAATATTGCTAGGATTTAAGAGTAATCATTTATCATTGTATTTTTATCAAATCCAATTTGGTTGTTTGTGGAGGTCGGAAGACCCAAATGGGGGCTTGACTAAGGAAATCCCTAAAATAAGCCCCAATATTTTTCTTGTTCTTCCATGTGTACAAGTTGAAACATTCTAAAAAATGGTGATGAATGTTATGTAGGATTCTTTGGCTGATTGTGTCAAGACAATAGCATGGAATTTTATAGTCCATGTTACACTCTAATGTTTGAGGTAGAGAGCTTTCTCATCTAGTGCTAGGTTCCCCTTTTCATTCATTTGTAATTTAGGTATAATTTAGCACTTCTTTTTCTTGTTTCTAGTTGTTGAGTTACAAATTCATTTCTTTGATGCAAATCAATTTCTATTATTCTTTCTAGTCACCTTTCATTAAAAATAGTAGTTAAATTCATCTCATTTGAGGTAATTGAAGGTTTTGTTAGTTGAAGTTACATTATATTTAAGTATAAAAACTCTTCTCTTACAATATGGTGGAGAAAATGAAGCCTACATGCACAAAGGGGCTAGGATTCAAAAAAAAAATTACTCAGATTGAGTCCCAACATTGGCTCTAGTTGTGGTTGTATGCCCCTTATAGGCATACTAATAATCTAGCTATCTCTAGGAGTACAACACAAAATGGGACAACGAGGAGGGGAATGAGATAATGACACTCCATCATGACCAATAGGGGTCACAATTGCACAACTAAAAAATACACACACATAATAAATTATGTATGAGGAAAAATCAGTACTTATGAGAAGTAATGCATGATCCATGGTGTAATGAACTAGAAATTCCATAATATCTCTATATAAACTATTGAGGTAACATGCACTATGACCAACATGTAAGACTGACCTCTATGTAACTATTAACATTTTGGTACTCCTTGGCATGTTCTCTTTTATGGGTTAAATAAATTAGTTTCATAGTGCAATTTCATGGATGTATGGTGTGGTTACTGTATTGAAGTCATATGGATTCATTATTCTCTACTTGAACTTATGTAGCAAACATGGTTATTTTGTTAAAGTAAACCTTGCATAGTCCTTTCTAGGGATTGACTATATAAGAGATTAATAGTTATTGCATTTAGTACATGCCTCGAATCATGATGATGTTAATGAATGCTATGAGCAATACTAGGGGATACAAGTTATTAAAACTTGAGAAGATGATTTATGTAAGCCATTTAATTATTAGTATGAGTCACTATTCACCCTAAGCACTTGAGACATAATTAACTTAAGTATTGTACTTTAAAAATAAAATATGTATATATGGGTGTTTTATGTGTTAAAAGAAAATTGTTAGTTGTGTTGAATGTTTGCATGTTAAAATTATGTGCATGACACAACATAAATATTGTGGATTATGGAACAAGTGAGAGCGGGCAAGAAGAAGAGCAAGGGAGGAAGTTCAAATTCCCCTGGTGAAGGAGATGTTGATGTGGGTGAATCTAATGATGTTCATGCAAATTTTCTAGTGTTGGGGGCTCCTTTGGCTTTTGTGGGAATGGTTTTCCAGTCTGCTACTACTTTGGTGGCATGTGAGGAGGTTTTTTGGTCTATTGTGTTGATGGTCTATCACGTTCATGGTTTCTGCCACAGTAATGATTTGCTAGCATTGGGGGTTTCTTTCACTTCTATGGGTATATTTTTCTAGTCTGCTACTGCTTTGGTGGTGGGTGAGGAGGTTTTTTGGTTTGTCATGTTAATGGTCTTTGCCACATTGATGGCTTTTTGGGCTTTGTCATCTATGTTCTCTCTTTGGGTTACTATGACTTGGTGTCTGTGGTAGACTCTCTTTTGTTGCCTTGATTCTTTACATTATGCCCTGAGCACTAGTAGAATTTGGAAAATAAATTACTACGTGACTAAAGCTTTTAGTCACAACAACTAAAAATGACTAAATTCTACTAATTTTTTGCAACTCAGCTATAAATGAGTAAATAAATGACTAATTTGGTTGTTGAATAATTATTTAGTTACACAAATAAAAATGACTAAATTGTTAGTCATCTATTTAGTCACAATCCATTTGAATAAATCATTTAAGGAATCAAGAATATATCCCACCAAAATACTCTAAAACTTTAATAGACATACTCTAAAACTTTCGTCGAAATCTTATTTTCAGGCATAGCCCGCCAAAATGGAGTTTTCAATTTAATAAACATACTCTAAAACCTTCATCGAAACCTTATTTTCAGGCGTAGCCTACCAAAATGGAGAAGTGTTTCAGTAAAGAACGACAAAGAATGGTAAGGAGATGTGCGTGACAGAAGGCATAGGATTCATTGTTGCTCTGCTCAGCAAGGGTTACATTGTTCGTGCTACTATTTTTAATCTAGATATTTAATTGACATATATTTGCATAATCTCAAATTCCTTCAGATGCTTTTGAAGTATCAATGTATCCTATATAGGGTTTAGAATGATTTCTTTTAATTTAAAAAAATAAATCAAATGCTTTTGAAGTATCAATGTATCCTATGCAGGGTTTACAATGATTTATTTTAATTTTAAAAAATAAATAAATGATGTATTTTCTTATGATTAGATAATGTGGAGATCTCCTAAATTTTCCCCAGCACATTGTCCTCTTTGGCACTGTATTCATTACTCTAGTTGTTAGGGTTTTGCATGTGACATCTTTAATATCTTCATGACAATGACTTTTAAATAGATCTCAATCTTTGCTTTAATCCTTATCATGGTAACCCTTGAGTTCCATAATTCACCTTCAATATCTTCTAAGAATGTTTCCTTAAGCTAGACTACATAGTATGCATATAAAGCAAGTCCTTCATACCTGCCATTGTTCCAAACCACCACTCACTGCCTTGCTTAAAATTTTGCCTCCATAAGCACAATAGCATGTTTTAAAATCATGGTTTCCAATGATTGACCATTAAGGTCACTACTTTCATCAAGATACAATGAGATTTTTGTCTTCAAACTCAAGGCATTATGCAAGATAACATTTTGAACTGTTCATTGTGTATGATTTGATTTTCTTGCACATTTACTGCTTTGCTAACTACCTTTAAGACTAGATATTGCACCCTCAGCTACAATCTCAAATAGCTCACTCACTTTCACTTAAAGATTCATTTCATGAGCATCCATCTATAAAATAAAACTATGCCCTATAGATTTCCTACTTACTTACTATAGGGGACTCATTGTTTCATGGTATTGTGGGTCTTAAGATCCTTCAACCTTATTGTCACTACTTCACTATCCACAAGGTATTGTTCACTTCTCCCATCTTTGATGAGTCTCAAAACACTTGTCAAACATGAAATCCACTACCTCCATTATAAAATGGCTAAGAAGAAACATTGAACCTGTGATTACCACTATTACTTCATTTGGATAGTCATTCCCTTATTGCATTTTCCTTGTCTAACACTACCAATAGCATTTGAAAAACCCTTAAGGTCAGCAAGGGGGTAAGGAAAGTCATTGTTAAAATCTCCACTTTACTATGCAAGGTTTGAGCTTTATTATCTTGTCACTGCTTAGCCTCTTTTTGACTATCACACCCCAAGTGACTGTCATTCCTCTTACCATAGATTGCATTTACAAATGTCACTAAGATACATAGTGTGCTTGTTATTGTCTATAATCTTTAGATTGCAAGATTTTGTTATTGGCTACAATGTCTCAATCTTTCTGGTATTACAACCTCACTAATCCACTAGAGTTATGGTTTATGTTTCTACGGTGGCCTAGGGGTTGTACCCTATTCATGCTCTTACCAATGCTTTTGTTGGCATTAAAAAAACCATCTTAAATCTTGGGTCAAAAAATTAGATGTCTTGATAGAGTTGTGGTATGATCTTGGATTGTATCCTAGAGTGTGTGGGAAGCTTGTGCTTGATCATTAAGGTACGTATACCTGATCAGGGAAATGTATCCTATATAGCATGAGTTATGCTTTAATACTTTCCATAATGATTATTAGAAGATCACATTATTATAGTTTGTGGTAACCCAAGATTGCATTCAAGTATGTAACAAACTTGGTTTGTAGTTTACGCTATACACTTTTAAGTAACATTCATAAGGTTTAGAAAATCTTGATCACTCTCTAGAATAACTCATTAAACATGGGTTGTGCTTGAATGCACTAAACAAGATATAACACAACCACTCTGCATATCAACCATAGTTATAGGCTCTTTAATCCAGCAAGAGGTAATCACTCTTGGATCATGCTATCATTGCATCATAACCTATCAAACTTGAGTCAACTTGAATGTACCCAACGATGATTGACACCTAATTGTGATGGCAGTGATTTGTACATGAATTGTGCTCATATTAGTGCCTCTATTTCTATCACAACACAGCCACATTAAACTTGGGTCACACATGAATGCATCTTGTATTTGTTATAGCACAACTATGCCACATGACCAATAGTGTTATGGATCACATAATTACAGTCACAAGAATTTGTTCCTTGGTTGTGCTCTTATGGTGATTCCATTACCATTACAGCATAACTCTTTGGACTTATGTTTCTCAAATCCTTACATTGCTTCTTTTCTCTTTGGATGGATGGCTTCATGGATTTTTTGTGATTTATACAGCTTTTGTTTTATAGTAAATGACATCGGATTCTTTTTGAAGCTAAAATAATTTATTAATTATGGTTTTATGATGATTTTGAAGGGGTTAATATATGGCATTTTTATGTACACAAAGAATAGATTGTGATGTAACGTTTGAGTATGGACGGTTCAGGAAAAATTGGATTGCTCTCGGTGACATAACTAGGTTGGAGAGTACCTTGAGCCGGTGTGAAACACTTCCAAGTGTTTTTGTTGGGAACCAAAACCTGAGTGTAGGAATTTCTGAATATCTAACAGAGGAAGTTCCTTTATTCTAAAGATAAAATCATAAATCTTTTGGTCCAATTTGACATCCAACCTGAGATCTTTAATATCCAATAGAGAAATTTCATACATTCTAAAGGTAAAATCATAAATCTGCTGGCCCAATTTCAAATCCAATTTGAGGTCATGAAGCTCTAATAGAGGAATTTCCTACATTCTAAAGATAAAATAATAAATTTTATTGGTCCAATTTGAGATCCAATTTGAGGTCGTGAAGCTCCAAAAGAGAGTTCCTACATTCTAAAAATAAAATCATAATTCTACTTGGTCCAATTTGAGGTCCAATTGTAAGGATTTGTCTTTTTAATTATACTTTCTGACATTTGGCTTGATACAATTTGTTGCTTTAGAATTATGGTATTTCTTTTCTTCTAATGTTTTCCACCCTCATTTCATGGAAGAGCTTCGAAGATGGTTCCTTCAGATGGAGACTACACTTTTCCGCTATAGGTTTCATCTAGAAACACCAGAAGCTCAAGTACTATCATACTCAGGTACATTAGAGTTTGAGGTGAATTGTACTTAGTATTTTATCCTGATATGGATATGTTCTAGCATGTAGTTAATTGTTGTAGCATAATAGATAGGCTAAATAGTTGTTCATATACCATTGTTTCAAATTCTAAATTGCTATACCTTATTCTAGGAGCAAACCAGAGGGGAAGTCTATACATAAGACACCATTGTTTTAAATTCAAAATTATTGGCTCTTTCACAATTGTTTGCTTTATTTATTTGATCTAAGACAGCCTATTGTATAGAAGATGCTTGGGTAAAAAATCAAAGCTATCCTCGACACCTGGTAAAGTTATGGCTAATAGTAGGATCTGTTGGCTGAGGAAGTTCTTCAAGGATGAAATTTGGAATAAAATTTAGAATGGAAACTGTGTGGTAAATATGTTAGTATCAAAGAAAAAACAATAAAAACACACAAATGAAACCTTAAACTAAATAAAAACTAAATAAAATATGAAATCAAAGAGAATTCAAACAAAGCTTCTTTAGAACCGTTTCATTGTCCTCTATCTCCAGGGATTTTCTTTAAGCTGCTGCTCTCAGATTGTGTAAGCAAAGCTTCTTAGAATGGCAACCTACAAAACAAGTATGCAAAAGGGAGAGTACTTCTATCCTATATGTTGATGGAGTAAAATGTTGATACGAATATGCACAGGGGCTGTAGATTATGCACAAGGGCTGTGGATTATGGATGCTATGATATGAGATGAATAGGCCATGATGCTAGAATTCTATGAATGTTAAAAGGTTGTGCTATTGTAAATTTGCTATAGTTTTCCTATATGAAAGCTTCTCTGTTTTTCAGAGACCCGGCAGTCCCTTTTATAGACTTTCACAGGCAAGAGCCTGGCTGGCAAAAATCAATGGTTGTGAGATTGTCTGGTAATTTTGAATGGTGAGAGATTGAGAGGTTGAGAGGAAGATGGAAGATGTTGGGAGGTTGGAGAGAAGAATGGAGATTTGTCTTCAACCCATGGGAACAAACTTGCACAGGAACAGAGAAATTAATTTTCTGTTTTGGAAGTTTGTTTCACGGTTGTTGAAGATAATCCAATATTAATTAAATAAATAAATAAATTTATTTAATTTTTTGTGAGTTTGATTTTTGATTTTAGGACTATAGAAGATTTAATTAGATATTTTGGAATATTTAATTGTGCATGAACTTTAGAAGAATTAATTAAATATTTGGAATATTTAATTGTAAATGGACTTTTAGAAGAATTAATTAAATATTGAGAATATGGAATTGTGAATGGATTTTTAGAAGAGAAGAATATTTAATCTTTCTTTGAATAAAATATTCAAGCCAAGATTATATGATAATTAATATAAATAAATCGTAATGTTTATTTAATTAATTAAGAAATGGATAAGAAAGTGATTAAATAAACTTATTTATTTAATTGAAATGAAACAATTACAATATAAATTATTTAGATTTATTTATGGTTAATTGATTTAATTAAATTAAAAATATTTAATTAATTACTAGACTATTGTGATGTGACCATTTTTAGGTGTATACATTTGCCCCTCTTTGAAGTGATGTGTTTTACACATTGCTTCAAAAAGAATTAAAATTGCCCATCTTTGATTGTAATGTTGATAGGTATATGCCCCCGTGGACGATGAATCGATAAGATTTTGATTTTGTAAAGTTTCTGAATTTTTTGATTTTTTGAATTTTTTGATTTTTATGATTTTTGAAGATGTCGATTCATCATTCGAAAATGATGATATGAAGAAATTGACGTGGAAAGATGTGAGATGAAAAATTGATGACCTAAATTGCCTTTGTTGTGACAAAATGTGATAAAATGCCCCAATTTTGCTTTTAAATAGGTTAAAAATGTCATTTTCCCATTTTAACCTAGTGAAAATTGTAATTTTTTGAGCTCTGGAGTGAGAAAGATGGCACTTCCTATCCACCAGCATCATTTCGAGTGCATCTGATGACATCAGCGGTCGGCGCACTATGGACCCGCGGTATGTACCCCGTTAAACTTTTGTGATTTGAAAATTTTCCATTTAGAGCACGTTTCCTAACTTTTTTGTAGCTTTACACATTCTTTTAGCACCCTTTATGCGTTTTATAGCGCCCATTATGATTTTCATAGCGCCTATGATTCTATAGTGCCCATTAGACTTTTTGTAGCGCCCATTAGGTGTTTTGTAGCACCTATGATCTTGTAGCGCCCATTAAGATTTATGTAGCACCCAGTAGGATTGTTGTAGCGCCCATGATCTTGTAGCGCCCATTAAGATTTCTGTAGCGCCCAGTAGGATTGTTGTAGTGCCCATGATTTGATGTTGTTTGGTGTGATCAATTTGTTCCCAAGGTTGTTGGAAAACAAATAGTAGCTGATAAATTTGCTTTTAAAGTTGTTAAAAACAAACAGTTGTTTGATAAGTTTTCTTCTAAAGTTGTTAAAAACAAACAGGATTGTGATAAATTTGCTTTCCATGATGATGAAAAACAAATAGGTTGATTTGATAAGTTTGCTTCTAAAGTTGTTAAAAACAAAAAGAATTTGATAAATTTGCACTGAGATTTGATTGATTTGTCGTGATGAATTGATTTTGATATTGTTTGGTCTTCATGTTCTCGTCCTATTCAATAGGAGAGATTGGGTGTTTTGCAGCTATGAGAGACATTCCCAAGGACATGGAGTTTGATTCCACAACTTGTGCAGGCAGATCGAGATGTGATCGAGGCATGTGGATTGACCTCGTTGCTTGACATGCCTGAGGTGTGCCTCAACAGAGGTCTATTGATAGCACTTGTAGAGAGGTGGCACAGCGACACGAACACCTTTCACTTGGTGACAGGAGAGATTACTGTGACTCCTAAGGACGTGTACCGTATCCTAAGGATCCCAGTGATGGGAGAGATAGTGAGGTTTGATGGCTGAGAGGCAGGAGGCACTGATGCTTTGAGGAGGATTTTCAGAGATGATCATATTGCTGGACATTTCATCCCATGGGGTGAGATTGTAGATTCATATGCGCCCTTTCCCTCTGTACTTGCAGGCTTTATTGGAGGTGTGTTGTGTCCCGACCATAGGTCGAAGGGCTTTGTAGTCAGATGGGGTCGTGTACTCGAGAGGATGTTGATGTAGGGCACACGTTATGCTTGGGGATTGTGCATGCTTGCACATTTGTATGATGAGCTACATCACATTGTATATGGCGGAGGTCATAGTTTTGCAGTTGGTTGTTTGCTGTTACAGATATGGGCATGGGAACATTTTGCTGTCATGCAACCATTGACTCAAGGATGGCAGTCGGCTAGTCAGCCATACAGATTCACATATGCAGATATCATTACTCAGCCAAGGCTAGGTAAATTAGATCATTGGCAGCGTCTTCTAGATGATCTAGATATAGTTTGCTGGAGACCCTATGTAGATTGTGAGGGATGGCTAGAGGATACTAGGGAGATGCCCTATGTGTTTACGGCTAGATATCTTATTGGTTGGACTCCTGGGATTATTGAGAGGTTTCTTGTTGGTCGGGTGTGTCAACAGTTTGGTCGGCCTCAAGGTATGCCCATGGGTTCTGCTATTTATGCGCGCTGACAGTAAGAGGTCACAGTGTGGGGTCCATGGATTTCATATGATGCAACGGTGGCAGAGTTTACAAGTTTGGGAGCTCAGATGTGGGACTATAGACCTGATATTCTTGATGGAGGGATGACGGTAGAGTATGGTCATTATGTGTTGGATCATCCTGCGCCACGATTATTTGATCCTGATGAGCCTATCCCTATTGCAGAGGAGAGACCACAGATAGCTGGTCATAGGCGACAGCGAGAGGCGGGTGCAGAGAGTGATGATTCCGAGGAGGATGATGATGAGTCAGATGATGATGGAGATAGCAGTGATGAGGAGAGTGGGGGTGACAGTAGTGGAGGTGATAGTAGTGGGGGTAAAGGTAGAGGTAGAGGTGGCAAAGGTGGATCACAGATGAGACAGATAGCTCCGTCATCTTCTGTAGATCTAGCATCATCGAGTCAAATAGCAACCTTGCAGGGTAGGGTGCAGAGTTTAGAGGATCAACTAGCACAGGCACAGTCCTTGATTACACAACTACAGGGGCAGTTGACTTCAATGACGACTGAGAGAGATACAGTCAGACGACAAGGTGCATAGGCCATGGCCTTAGTTGACAGTCTATAGAGAGCAGCAGGAGATGATAGCATGATGAGAGAGCTGACCAGAGCCATCCAGGAGGCAGAGTTCTATAGGATTAGATATCATGATGCAGTGCCACCCAAGCAGAGAGTTAGTTATACACAGTCTTGGTCTACACATAGTCATTCTCAGGCTACGAGCAGGGGTGTATCACAGCCATTACCGCCAAGAGGATCATCAGGGGTAGGTGGAGCAGGTCCATCAGGTGTAGGTGGGACAAGTTCCAGACCAGTACCATTAGAGGATAGCACAGCATAGTGCTTTTTGTATGATGTTTTATCATTACGATACATTTGTATACACACTGATATGATCCCATTTTTGATGATGTTATGTCATACATAGTTGACATCTTTGTACATTTTGACATTCATTTTCGAGATATATGATATGCAGTGATGATTTATGATGAGTGCATCGATTTTCTATATATGCATGATGTTTATAATATGATTTCTCAATTTTATGCTTATGATGTATATGTATGCATGATTTTAGATATGAAAATGGAAGTGCAATACTATGATATGATTACAATCTATTGATGAATGAATATGAATATGAATATGATATGATGGATGCCTATGAATGTTTTTTATTATGATGTATGAATTGTTTTTTTTATGATTTTCTAATGCAAATATGTATGAAAAATGTATGAAATGATATATTTTTTTTTGTAAATGTCAAAATGTACTCAGTCATTTATTTGAAAGGATATGAAACATTTGATATTTTTCCAGGTTTTTGGAAAAAATCTACAAATGCAAAATGCAGATTCTATATTGAATGTAATCTATACTAACCATGTAGGATATCCATACAATATTACCATTCTAAAAGCTTATTTGTGCTTTTTTGTGTCATCATGACAGAAATGTTGAAAGTTAATACAAGCATCAAGGGTATGTTAGCACCGGTGATGACATTATTGCTTTCATGAATTTTGATAACAGTTAATACGACATCTAGGTATAATTGAACCGAGATGACACGATTATTTCTTGCGAAACAAATAGAGTTAACTTTGTTTCCCATACAAAATTCCGAAATGTCGTAATGATACTTGAGTAGAGGCAATGCAAGAGCCAATTTGCATAGTACTAATGATTTTACCATGAAACATCCGGACAAAAAATCCTCCTTCCTTTACTTTTTCCTAGTTCAATACATCGTAATTGCTCCAGAGATATGATAGAAAATCAACCAACAATTCAAATTTTGCTCAAAGTATTTCAAACATTATTCAAATTAAGATCATCCAACTTGGTTATCAACATTGATGTTTGTGTTTTGATTATCGTTGTTTTGACCATATTGTTTGATTTCATTGGCATTGAGTGATCGTTTTCGTGTTATGGTTGATTTGATGCATCAATGTATCTTGCATTTTGTCAAACTGTCATTTGTCTGTTTTAAAAGATCGTTGCCCTTCTCTTGTCTCAGTCTGTGTTTTTGCCCCTAATTTAAACACAACTTGAATATGATGGATATGTACAAATTTCATCAAGCCATGATGAAAGACAAGGATTCCCATTGCATGATATGATAGATATGTACAAACAAAAGATATGGATAGATGATGTCATTATGCAAATGCAAGACATAAGCTAATAGATAAAGGAGCCCATTTTGATCACAAATAGCGCCTATTTGATAGGTTTTTACCACTTGTTTTTATTGCACTTTTTCAAGAGTTTTTTTATTTTTATGGATTTTTTCAAGACTTTTTCTGATCTTTTTGAAATTTTTTCAGGACTTTTTATGATTTTTTTGGAATTTTTTAGGACTTTTTAAGATTTTTTTGGAAATTTTTCAGGACTTTTTTATGATTCAGACATAGAACTTCTTCAAATGAATGTTGTTGATCGGCTCTTCAAACAAGTCCCCTTCTGACATAGATAACTGATATACTCCAGAACCGTATATTGCAATGATGACAAATGGACCAAACCAATTTGGTTCAAATTTTCCTTTCTTTTCTCTGTCTTGCTGATTGCATGGATTTTCTTTCAAGACTAAGTCACCCACTTGAAATGTTCATTGTTTAACTCTGTGATTGTAGCTACGGGACATAATTTGTTGATAACCCTTCAAATGATCAACTGCATGTTGACGTCTTTCATCTAACAATTCAAGCTCATGCAAACGAGATACTTGGTAGTCTTCATCATTTATCAATCCTTTAAGTGAGACCCTAAGCGAAGGTATTTCAACCTCTAGTGGTAAGATCGCTTCTGCTCCATCTACCAAGGCATATGGGGTAGCTCCTGTTGGTGTGTGAATGCTGGTTCTGTATGCCCACAAAGCTGGATTTAACTAGACATGCCAATCACGACCGACATCATTTACCATCTTCTTCAAGATCTTCAAGATTGTTTTGTTTGAAGCTTCTGCTTGACCATTTCCTTGTGGATAATAAGGTGTATAGAACCTGTGTTGAATGTAAAACCTTTCACAAAGTTCATCAACATCCTAATTTTTAAAAGGCCTCCCATTATCAGTAATGATAGAATTAGGAATTCCATATCTACAAATGATGTAATTCAAGATGAATGAAGAGATTTGTTTACTAGTCACATTCATCAAAGGAACAACTTCGATCCATTTTGTAAAATACTATGTGGTTGTGATGATGAATTTATGCCCATTTGATGATGAAGGATGAATTTTGCCAACAAGATCTAGTCCCCATTGAGAAAAAGGCCATGTTAGAGTGAAAGGTTGTAATTCTTGTGCAGGTGCATGAATAAGATTCCCATGGATCTGGAATTTAGAACACTTCTTGACAAAAATAAAAGATTCTCTCTCCATGGTAGGCCAATAATATCCCATTCTAACAAGTTTCTTGGCTAAAGTTAAACCCCTTGAATGAGTTCCACAAATACCACCATGAACCTCTTGTAAGGCTTTTTCAGATTTGTCACGTTCAAGACATCGAAGGAGTGTACCATCAAGACCACATCGGTAAAGAATATCGGCGATTAGGGTATAACGAGATGATTGGCATATGAAATTCCTTTTTTGGTTTCGAGATAAATCTGGAGGTAAGATGCTATCTTTAAGGTAGGTATAAATCTTTCCATATAAGGGTGAATCAGAACTGGTTAAATGACATATGACTTGGATGTCAGGATTATCATAGGCGGGAGAAAACATTTGTTCCACCAAGAATTCGTACCATTTTTTTATTTTCTGATAATTGTAACAAGGAAGCAATTGTAGCCATTGCATTTGCAGCTTTATTATCAATCCTTGGGATTTGCAAAAACTTGATTGCCACAAAATACTTTTTAAAATCATCCACCATGTTCTTGTAAGGTAGCATCTTATCATCTTTAGTCTGATAATCATCATTAATTTGATTAATGACAAGTTGTGAATCACCATAGACTTGCAATTCTATAATCTGCCAATCCAGTGCTATCTTTATTCCTATGAGCAATGCTTCATATTCAGCCATGTTATTCGTGCAAGGAAACATCAACCAATATGATTTTGGAATTGTATACCCTTCAGGAGTGACAAAAATAATCCCTACCCCCGAGCCTTGTTGCATGTAGGATCCATCAAAGTACAATGTCCATGATTTCTAGATTGTTGTTGTGAAGACATCTGCATCAGGAAATTCAATGTGCATTGGGTTTTCTTCTTGTAAAGATGCTTCGGCCAACTGATCTACGATAACCTATCCTTTTATAGCTCTTCAATCTACATAGTGAATGTCAAACTCACTTAAGATCATTACCCATTTTGCAAGTCTTCCTGTTAAGGTAGCTTTGCTTAAGAGGTATTTTAGTGGATCAATTTTGGTGATTAGCTTAATTGTATCAGCCAACATATAGTGTCACAAATTTTGGGAAGCAAACACTACTACTAAGCAATATTTTTCAATGAAAGTGTAGTTCAATTCATGACTTGTTAAAGTTCTGTTGATATAGTATATAGCCCTTTCTTTACCTGTAGAATCCTCTTGTGCTAGTAGCGCTCCCAAAGATACTTTTGTTGTTGAAATATAAAGTATGAGGGGCTCTCCTGGAACTGGTGGAATTAGGACTTGTGGATTCATAAGATATTGCTTGATTTGATTAAATGTTGCTTCACACTTTTCCTCCCATTTAAATGGGACATTTTTATGCAATAGATGTGTAAATGGTAAGCTTTTGTCTACCAGTTGAGCTATAAATCTCCTAATGGATTGTAGGCATCCTTGCAGAGATCGAAGCTGACTAATATTCTGAGGTGGCGGCATGTCCATTATAGCTTGTACTTTTTTCTAGATCAACCTCTATGCCCTTTTCTGAAACAATGTATCCCAGGAGTTTTCCAGATTTAACGTTGAAGACACATTTCTTTGGATTGAGTCAAACATTGAACTTCTCCATTCTGACAAAGATTTTGGACAAGATTTCAAGATGTCCTTCTCTTGTATGAGATTTGGCCAATAAGTCATCCACATAGTCTTCCATGAAAGTGTACATCATGTCATGGAAAATAGTTGTCATTTCTCTTTGATAAGTCGCTCCTACATTCTTTAACCCAAATGGCATTACATTCCAACAATAGGTACCCCAAGCACATGTGAACGCTATTTTATCTTGATCCTCTGGTGCAATCTTTATCTGGTTATATCCTGAAAATCCATCCATCAATGAATACATTGCATGGCCAGAGTTAAATCAACAATCATATCTATGTTTGGCAAAGGAAAGTCATATTTAGGACATGCTTTGTTCAAATCCTTGAAATCTGTACAAATTCTAATCCTTCCATCCGGCTTTGAAACAAGTACGATATTGGAAATCCATTCTGCATAGTCAATAGACTGAATGAATCCAACATCTAAAAGCTTCTTTAATTCTTCTTTAACCAATAATGCAACATGTGGATGCATTTTTCTAAGCTTTTGCTTCACAGGTTTTTCCCCTGTGTTTATGGATAGATGATGCATTATCAGATTAGGATCCAATCCTAGCATATCAGCATATGACCAAGCAAAATTGATTTGATTCTCCTTCAAAAAGCCTATGAATTTTTGTACTTCTTCCACTGTTAATGATGCTGCTAGTTGCAAGATTTTTGGATACCCTGCTATACTTATGTTGATTGATTTTGTGGGTTCAATCAAAACAGAAGATCTTTCTTGATAATGTTTGGGAAGAGTGTCAAATTTCTCATCCTTTAGTGCCTCAAAAAGGTTTTCACCGTCAGATTCGCTCTTTATTTTTCTCCTGTTTTGATCTACCACTGTTGTTTTTCGGTTTTCACCAATAGATCCATCTTTTATTTCATTTGTTTTGCAGCTAAGAGACTTGATACCCTCCCTATCAAAATCTTGACTATGAGATTCTAGGATGAAACAATTGTTTTCTTGACTAGATGAACAAAGGAAATTTACAATATCCTCATCATCGTGGAATGTAGGGATATGGATAGGTGCATCGTCATCCCAATCAATAAGTTCCCGATAGACTAAAGGCATGGAATCATTAGGTTGGGTAAGGTCTTGAGCTATCAAAGTCATGATATGGTTGTCATTTTCATGATAGACAAGATCTATGATGGTATTCTCCTGTCGATTATCAATCTCATTAAAATCTGAATCGTCCTCACTTGAGGCATGATCACTGTGTAAAACATAATCAAGTGGAGGCCTTGAGCCCTCTCCTTGTAAGAACATGGGTGCAAATTTTTGTATGACATCCACCCTTTTCTCTGTTAAGAATGTATCATCAAAAACATCATCCCATTCATATTCATTAGAATCAGTGTCTGAACTATTCTGCAATTGGAAAATTGATCCGTAAAATTTTTGTAGAGTGACATCTTCATGGGGTTTATCTAAAATTGGTTCTTCTTCATGAGTTTGTTGTGTTTGCTGTGAAGTTGACTCCTCTATATCTTTGCCATATCCAAGTCTTGTTTTATCATTTGGATGTATTGAAATAGGTTGAATTGGCTCAATGATTCCTTCTTTTCTTTTCCCTATAGGACCACTTCTTTCATAGCCCATTCGTTGCATGATAGTATACCCTTTGCCATATTGTTAGGTAGGTAAGTTGATGTGCAAGAGAGATTCATCTTCATCTTTGTATAACCAGCTTAGGATGTCCCTATCTTCGGCTTCTTCCTTAGTAGTGTTAGCTTTCATGAATTGTCCATCAAACTTTGTGATTGGCATAGAAGCTTGGGATGTAGAGGCTGTTGCGATCTTTTGATTTGATAGGGTTGGCTGACCATGTGACCTTGGAGAAGGAGGTAAGGTAGAAAGGGATAGCGAATATTCGCCTACTCCTTTGTCTTTGAAATGTAACTTGGTGTCAAGATTCTTTGTCAGTTCTTGCAATTGGTCTTGTAGATTGGAAGAAGAAGCAATAAGAGCCTCCCTATTGTGTGGCACAAAGGTGTCTTGAGTTGCTCGAAGATTTGAACAAGTTTGGGTGCTATTGTAATCAGCTTGTATAGTTATTTCTTGTCCATTATAGGGAAACTTTAGACATTGATGGTACATTGATGGTACCGCTTGCATAGCATGAATCCATGGACAACCCAAAAGTATGTTATAGGAAAGATCACGATCTAGAACCTGACAAAATGTATTCTTCACAACAGGTCCCACTCTGATAGGTAGCATTATTAGTCCTTTAGAAGCTCTTTCTTCATCATCATATGCCTTGATAGTTATTTTCCTTCTTGGATCAATGGAATTTTCTAATATTCCTAAGGCATGTATAAGCTTTAAGGTACAAATGTTTAAACCGGCTCCTCCATCTCTCAAGACACGTCTGATTCGGTCTTTATGGATCATGACTTCAAGATAAAGCGATGAATTATGTGGATGTGTCATGGACGCATCATCTTTTTCAGAGAATGAAAGACAAGTGGGGGAAGACAAATGTCCCACCATGGCTTGAAATTTGTTTACATCCACATTAGTGTCAACAGTTGTGTTTACAAGAGCTTCTTCTAAAATATTCTTGTTTATGGGGGATATTTTGAGAAGTTCAAGGATGGAGATTTGAGCTAATGTTTTTCTCAATTGATCAACTAGATTATAATGATTTGGAGAAGGAATAGCTACCTTAGATGAACTACCTTTTAAAACAACTTTTGCTTGTCCTCTCGTAGTCACATTAACCTGTTGATACTCTTGTTTTTCCTTCATTTTTATAACATTAACCCATTGATCATCTGCATAGATGTGGCAGATTATGTTGTCTTCAACATTATTTATGCCTTTTGCTTTGGTATATGATGCTTCCCCCTTTTGATAGTTTGGTAAAGGATCTTTGAATGCTTGATGATCGTCATTGGTATGATGTCCTTCAATTGTAATGGTGCCATTATCAATTAAATCTTGTACTAGATTTCGCAAGGCTTGACAGTTATTTGTTCTATGACCTTTACATTGATGATAATTGAAATAATATGAGTCATTCCATGATGGTGGTTTGACTTGTGGCTCATAATCTCTTTGTGGTGGTAAGGTAATAACCTTATTATCGAGAAGCTCCTTGAGAGTAGACTCGAGACTGACCCAATGTGGTAAAATTCTGTCGATTTGAAAAGAATGGAGGTCTGGACGGATTTGATGTTTGGGTATTGCCAAGATTATTATTGAAATTACCACGATTATCCTTGGTATTTTGATTGGTCATGCTTTCTTGATTGGAGTTTTGTCCTTGTTGATTGTTGTTTCTTTGTTGGTTGGTATTTCCTTGTTGGTTGTTTCATGGAGCACTTGATAAGTTGAAGATAGATGATCTTGTTCGTAAATTGTTTGCATCCACTATACCATCATTGACAACATTTTTATTTATGTTCCAAAACCTTGTTTTATCATTGTTGTTTTGATTGGATGAACTTGGATTATCAAGTTTTATCACTCCTCTTTTAACCAGAGCCCCTTCAGTGGTGATTGCATTGTCAATCAATTTTTCAAAGTTAGGAGGACAATTTTTTATTTTTTTTTATTCAAGGGGTAAACGCTTTTGACCGGAGCTATGAACCGGATTACAACAATTCAACAATACCATCCCAATGGGGTTTGAACCTTGGTGGCACAAACAACAACACCACCTTTAAACCATCACACCATGCCAATATCGGCAAAGTTAGGAGGACAATGAAGATTAAGCCTATAGCTTAATTCTTGATCTAGGCTATTGATGAAGATATCCATCTTTTCCTTTTTAGGAATAGGACGGGAATATCGTGCAAACAATCTTCTCCACCTTTGCAAAAACGTAGTGAAAGATTCCCCTACTTTTTGTTTCACTTTACAAAGATCAAGCATGGTTATCTGGTGTTGGATGTTGTAAGCGTATTGTGATATAAACTAATATATCAACTCCTCAAAATTTTTGATGGGGGGAGTGATCTTAGAAAGCCACTACATGGATTTTCCACCTAGACTTCATGGGAACAATCGCATTAGGTAGGTATCTTCATAAGCGAATTCTAGACTCATATTTCAGAAATCTCTCACATGTTCAATGGGGTCAGTTTTTCCATTGTACCTATCAAATTTAGGTATTTCACAATGTTTTGGAAAAGGGATCATTTGAAGACTCCTATCAAATGGATAAGGAGATATGTCATCCAAAACATATTTCTTTGTTACACCCCCTTGCATTTCCTTTATTTTCCCTTGTAATTCTTTTATCTGTTGAGTAAGGGCACTAAAATCATTAGGAGGAGTTTCAGGATTCGCTTTAATCCCTTCTATATCAAAATCGGAAGGTAACTTAGCTCCTTGATTAGCTAATGAAAGAAAATATCTTTCTTTGTTTCATTCTAGAATTCTTTCTATAAAAGTATGGAATTGGGGATCCTGTTGTGCTTCTTGAAGTTTTTCTTATGTTATCTCTTCAATATGAAATGGATTCTCTTCCTTCTCACTATTATCATCCATTTTTCTTGTGGTACTTTCTCTTTCATCTTTTTCTATGTGCTTTCGAGATCTCATGACAACAGGCATAAGCTTTGTTCCAAATTCTACTAACTTTTGATCAAAAGAGTGAAATAGTGCAATTTGTGATAGATATGAAAGTCAGGATAGAATGAAGATTCTATGACTTGAAAGATTTCTAATCTTTAGCTTGTGTTGTTCCCTAAGTCGAAGGATGAAAATCCTGTTGGCGGGAATGTAAGCAAAAGATCAAGAAGAAATGATTTTTCACTTTATGAAGTTTGATCATAGCTTCGTAAAAGATGAATTTTGTGAGAAAATGCCTAATGGGAGTGAGTTCTCTATTGCAGAAATTGATTTGGACGAGTAGAATATTCAATTGCAGGTTGGGGAATATAACAAAAATGAATGTGCTGACTATGGTTGTGCCTTTGAGAAAGGGCTCTTCTTTGAAAGAAAGCTCGTGAGTATAATGGTTCTACAGCATAATCATCAGTGAAACCTCTAACACAGTCATGGTATCGATGGAGAAAGGTTCTATGTTTGAGTAAGACCTTTCGGCTTTGGTACAAGAATCGTCTTTTCTTCAATAGTTTCTTGTAGCTAAGTGGTTTCTTTGGTTTTTGGATTCATTTGAGAATGGAGTTCTTAACAAAGGTTGTGGATTTCCAATCTCTTAACATGGGAGTAATCAATGTGATTGTGAGTTTTGGATGATCTTTACTGAATTAATGTATTGAAAACACATCAAGCAAATTGTAGAATAGTTGTGTTTAAGTCCTATACTAAACATTAAGTGTATGACCAAAATGTTGTTCAAAAATTGTTGTCACAGGTTTTACACATGATAGATAGATCAAACAGACTCACTCTTAGTACTCAAGTAGGTCATCATAATAATCAACATCCCACATCTTAAAACTGTGTCGACTCACACAGCTATGTCACCCCCGAAAGGGTGCCCATGTTTTTGTCTTTTCCAGGCGCGCACTTAGAGTGACAGAAGTGGATACCAGATCCCCTGAGCAAACGGTCCTTGGCAGTTATATGGTGAGTGTCTTGGGGGTAGATTCTTCCCTCCCCTGCACTGTGATTATTATGATGTTCGAAAATTGACAAGTTAGCCACTACACTAAGTTCGTAGTAAGGGTTTTCGTTCAGTGCGGAAAATGATATACTCCCTCGAGAGACCTCCCTACCTTTAGAACAAAGGCTTTGGGGATGGTTATCAATGCACACTACCATCAAAAGAGGGTTTCCCAAAATTTTCTTTAAATTTTATAGTGGGGTGGAATATCCTGGCTTTGGCTTGAACCCACTTGAGTCGTTCCTCTTGGGTGAGTACTTTTTCCCACAAGAGTAGGCTCTCTAAAGGATGTAATCAAAATAGTAAATTGCATGAAATTGAAAAGGCAAGTTTGGTATTTTGATCACCTAATTAAGGGGAGAGCATAGACCTATTGCCATAGACAAAGCAAACAAATGTTCTTTTTTTAAAACCCAAATCACAATTGATCTATCTAAGTGAAGATATTGCTTCACAAAAGCAAATTGTTCAATTTTAATTGCAAGATCATTGTGTAGTGACTACCCTAGATTGATTCATTTTAAAATCCATGTCTATCCTAGGATTGATTCATTTTGATTAAGTGACTATCCTAGGATTGGTTCATTCCAATTAAGTTCCTACTGGCCGCAGTCGCGTCGGATCCAGTCAAATCTCTACCTAATTTACAAATTACAATTTGCAGATTTTGTAAAAAAATGTGCTAAAACAGACTTAAAGGGTGCTATAGAAAATAGCACTGTGAAATTACTAAAGGGCGCTATGAAATTTCTGATGAGCGCTATGAAATTGATAACCGACTGTGAAATGGTGAATGAGCGCTGCGAAATGATTAACGGGCGCTGCGAAATGATGAAAGGGCGCTGCGAAATGGTGAACAGGCGCTGCGAAATGGTGAACGGCCGCTATGAAATGGTGAACGGGTGCTGCGAAATGGTGAACGGGCGCTATGACAGTGTTAAAGAGTGCTGTGAAATAGTGAACAGGCGCTGAAACGTGTTTAATGCGCTGAATCACTCTTCTAGCCGTAACCTATCAGAAAAATCTGCAAAAAGATGTTAAAATTTGGGGCAAATGCCCCACAGTGGGCGCCAAAAATGTGTGTGTAAAATGTTAGTATCAATATAAAGCAAATAAAATGCACCAATTCAACATTAAACTAAAGAAAACAAGATAAATTGAATTCAAAGAAAACAAACAAGCTTCTTCAGAGTCGTTCCATTGTCCTCTATCTCCAAGTGATTCTCTTGAAGCTGCTGCTCTCAGATTGTGTA
>VDFB02271358.1:85403195-85475500 GCA_007258455.2 Sequoia sempervirens | reverse complement strand
TTGGGACCCCTTAAGAAATCAATTTATGATTTAAGGTGACAGGATGGCTTAAGGGGATCTAGATGTCTAGTGAGGTCCAAATTTAGTCATACTATAGCCTCATTGGTTCCATCTAGCTCTGGGTCAAAAGTGTTTACCCCTCTAATAAAAAAAAGTTAACATGATTCTAAAAAAGAATCAATCTATACATATCACAAAAATAACAATAATCTTAAATGTAACCCATACTCTAACAATAATAGAATGCTAAATGATCCCCCCCCCTAACCATATCCTAATTGAATTGCAAACCTAATTGAAACTTAATTAAATTATAACCTTTACTAGGTAATCTTAAATGTATTCCTATATTATATTATATTTAAATTAATTTATATTTGTATTATAATTATATTAATATTTATTAAATATTCCTAATTGTAACCTAACTATTTACTACAAACCTAATTGAATCTTAAGCCTAATCGTCATTAAAACCCCAAGTAAATTGTAACATTACCTATCCTTAATTGTAATCTTATATTATATTTTATGATATTAAATATTTATATTATTTAATATATTATATTAAATATAATATATTAAATAATATAAATATTTAATTATATTTCTTTTATATGAATCATCCTCCTAGATCTCTAAATTGTAATAATAGCATGTAGTTCCTCCAAACTATCATCATGTACCTCCTCCCTTTCCTATGTAATAGGTGTACCTTGTAGGTGCTATATGGTTCCATCTTGGTCTCCTTATTGATGCATTTCTATCCTTCCACATAAATCTATATAGTATCAAAATATAGGTAATTTTATGGTTAAATTGAATCTCTCTTAATTGCTAAATAATCCATTATGATTGAGGATGGGTGGATTATTATCTAGGATCACATCTTTAAAATCCTATAGAGGTCATGTGCTATGTTTTTCTTAATACATATATTCACATACAAACCTCTTTCCATGTATTATCAACTCGCCTATATGATAGACACCTTCCTAGATTTAAATTTCATACGATATATATGTAGCCAAGTGTTTCCAATTGGAATTGCTATAATTATACTTTTATGGCATTCTAGATATTCAAAATAGTTTTCATAAATCTACCAAATAGACCCATTCTTGACATTGAACCTACATAATTTTAGGTATGTCCAATGAAAGATTAGGGTCTAGGGTTCATAAATTTCAAATGCTTTAGTGTTATGGGTTTAGATTTTATAGTTTAGGGTCTAGGTTTTAGCAAAACTTAGGGGTGAAGTTTGGGTGGCCCTTGGCATAATTTAGGACTTGCAAGTTAAAAGTCAATTGGAATCGACATACTTGCTTATAGATTTTACTAATTTGTTAACTAAATTTGCAACAAACAAGATAAACTTTATGAATTTTAACCATTCTTTAACATATATTGATTTCTAATCTAATTATAATTTAAAATTGAAACTAAAGTTTAACATATATATCATTTTTCCATACAAAGCAAAATAAAATTCTAAAAACACATTTAAGCAATGCGAATGATTTTTTTTTAGCTCGAAATTACCTAGTTTTCAAAATCAAAATGATTTGTTCGATTCCAATTTAGGTTTTTAACAATTTTTTTTGTTCCAATTCAATTTAGGGTTTCAGTTTTAAACAATTAGGGTTTTTAATGAAATTTTTTCGCTTCAATTCAAACTAGGGTTTTCAAATTCAATTTTTTTCGTTTGATTTAAATTTAGGGTTTCAAAAAGCTCGATTTGGATTTGTAAATGCGATGTTTTTATTTCATTTCGATTTCTAGGGTATTGAAATGCAATTTTTTTTGTTTTGTTTCAATTAGGGTTTTCAAAATCAATTTTTTTTGGGTTTAATCGAACAATTTAAGATTTAAAAGTTAAATTTTGTTTCTAAAACACAATTTGAGGTTTTTTTTTTCATTTTTATTAAAAAACATTTAGGTTTCATTGCAATTTTTCGTCTATTTTTTACAATTATTGAATTCTACTATAACAGTTAAAAAAATGATTAAAACGTGAAATAAAATAAAAAACATCTTAAATTAACTTATTTCTTTCAAAATTTCAATTCAAAATAAAAAAATGCAAAAAAATGGCGTTTAGGTGGGGTACCTGTAGCTGGTCGTGGGGTCGCTGTCGCCAACACTCGGGGTCCCGTCCGTAGAGCAGTGAAAACTATTTTTTTTTTTAAATAAATAGCAGTATAAAACGGGATCCCGATTTATAGAACTCGAGATCCCGCTATTTATAAATCGGGATCCCATATTTTATAAATCGGGATCCCGTTTCTTATAAATCGGGATCCCGTTCTGTTTCCCTTGGTTCGAAGTCCAATGGGAAATGGGATCCTGATTTTTAAAAAGCGGGATCTCGCTTCGTCTCAAGCTCGGGATCCTTCACTGTAATGGAAAAATTGGGATCCCGTTTATTAAATCGGGATCGTGTTTCCTCGATGCCGATTTCAATTTTTTGGTTAAGGGAAAAAACTTCCACGTTTCGTGGACTCAACTTTGTGCACTTACCCCAAGGTAATTTTTTGATTACACTATGCAATAGACTAAAAATGAATTGTTGTAAATACCATTTTGAATTTTAATAATGCACTGAATAAAGACAATTAAGCTAGATTCAATGAATTTAATGAAACAATAAATCGAAAAACTCAAACAACAAAGTAATAGCAACAAACAGAAGCCCAAAACAGAGAATTCAAATCCCAGCAAATACAGATCATGACCTATCAAGGACTCATTCGCTAGTAAGGGTGAATGGGTCCTGGATAAGGACTTTTGAAATGTTTTTGCTGATTTTTGAGTGTTTTTCAATGCTTTTCAAATGCTAGAAAGTTTAGGTCAAGCCTAATTAGGGACTCATTCCCTACTAAAGGTGAATGGGTCCTTGATTAGGGTTTTTAATTATTTTTGAATGATTTTTAAGTTTTATGCAATGTCTTTCAGTTCTAGGTCTAAGACAGTAACTTTCAGTTTCAGATTTTCTAGAAATGAAATGTGAAAATGTAATAAAATGATAAATGCAAAGACCTAATTTGAAATGCGATGTTGTTTTGATTTTCAAATGCAAATTTATGAGATCTAAATGGTATACAAAATGACTGATTTTTTAAATTTTTTTTTAGATTTAGAGAATGCAAAACAATGCAATTCTAAACTCTAAATGAGATGCAAGTTTGAATGCAAAGTAAGAAACCCTAAATGAAATCTAATTCAATGCAAATGAAATGCCAATGAATGCAAGATCTAACCTAGGATGCAAGGAAAGACTCCAAAATAAAAAAAACTACAATATTCAATAGGTTGGGTTCACCAAAATGAAACATATAAAAATAGGGTCTATCAAAATGAATTAACAATATGATAGACGACAATGTTTTTCTAGGGGATGTTTCTTTCAATTATGAAGGCCAAAATGCATAAATAACAATCAAAAACTAATCCTAATTGTTATAATAACAATGAGGGAGTTTTTAAGAGGCTAAAACAATGTGTACCTTTTTGGGAAAGTGTTGTTTCGGGGCCCACTAAGGATTCATTCGCCTTTAGTGCGAATGGGTACCTGTTAGGGTTTTTGGAAAGTGCTTTCTAGGTTTTTCTCCTCTCAATCTACAACTCTAGATTCCAGATGTTCACTACTTCAAGCCCCACTAAGGACTCATTCGCCTTTAGTAGCGAATGGGTCCTTTTAGGATTTCAAAAAACTGATTTCTGGGTTATGTACTCCAATGTTGGTACTCTCAATTCCCAAGTTTTCAACTCCTGGAAGTCATAAATTAATTTTGTAGAGCTATTTTTGTGATCTTGCAACAAAGATGACAACTTAGCAACTTAACAACTTTGACAATTTTGCTTCAAACTTGTTCTCCACTTGATCTTCAACCTATAAATCTGCAAACACACATTCAAGGGGAGAAAAAATTGTTGATTGTTAGTGAATAGGGGTTTTCCTAAGTCAAACCCCTTTTAGGTAATTAAACCTTGTGATGAAATAATGAAATAGAAGCATGAAGCATGAAATATGAAGTGTTGATACCTTGGAAGTTGTCTTGGAATGTAAATCTACAAAACTTACATGAAGTGGCCATGTAGAATGTAGATCTAGATCTTGAATTAGATGTGAAACAATGCTTTCAAATAGATCTTCAATGCTACATCAACAACATTAGCTCAACCACATGTTTGATGCACTACACCTTTGACATGATGATATGACCTTGAATTGATGCAATAAACTCTTGATAATATGCCTTTGAATGCCTTTGGAGTGCTCTATAATGCTCTTGTCAATGTACTCTTGATTGCTTATAAGTATTACAATTTTTTGTTAGATGAACTATGTGAATTAACCTTATATTTATACTAAATCTAAGGATTAACCTCAAAATTCAAATAATTCAAGTCGACACTAGATCGAGGATTGAAAATCTTTAAAATCTTGCCATAATTAAATTCAAAAGGGGTGTCCTATATGAGGAGGACCCATTTTCCACTAAAGGCGAATGGGTCCTAGCACAACTTTCTAGGACCATGCTTTGGGGGATGAAATAACATCAAAAACCCATTTCAAAAATCCCAAGAAAGGGGTGTCCTATGGGGAGAGGACCCATTCACCACTAAAGGCGAATGGGTCCTAGCACCATTTTTTAGGACCTCAAATTTTCTAAATTAAATGTCATGCAATATCATTACTGGGTGTCGGGATAGATCCTTGAAAAATGTAATTAACAAGGGTTAGATTTGAATTAGAGGGCTAATTAAGTTCAATTAACCACAATTAATTAATGAAACCCTAGATAAGTGTGAAAGTGAAATACAACACCCTAAATAAGGTACAATTTAAGTACATTTTAGTTTAAAATGGCCCTAGACTTAGTGTGAATGTGTACAACACATTACAACCCTAAATAAAGGCATAATTAAGTTAATTTTATATCACTTACTACCAAATTAAGCGTGAAAAAGGATTACTTTTTTTGACATTACATGCCCCCACTTTGATATACATATATGAACTATCATAATAATGCATGTCGAATTAAATGCAAATACACATAAAAAAATAAATATGGATAGGGAAGAAGATTCTACCTTTACTACTTGTTCTCTTGAAATGGGTACTCCATCTTGAAAAAAATACAGAACAAGAATGAAAGGAATTTAAAATAGTAACACAAAGTCCATAATAAAAAAAATGAAAAATAAAGAAAGGTAGGGTTAGATATACTGCCATCAAGAAATAATAGTCTTACTAAATAGTCTCATGATGCACCCACAAAGACACAATACTATCCATGGATAACTTTGAATAATTTGGTGGCTTGACAATTTTGCTTAGATAAGAGGAACATTAGTGATATCACATGTCCACTCTCTAATTAGTTGTATACAAATAATACAAATTGATTAGAGAAGGGTAGATAATATATAAACCAATATAGCCTAGTAAAGATCAATGATCATACAAAAGATAGTGTTTTATGACACAAAAATATAATAAGTTATGTCCATGAAAGCACCACAAATGATAGGCAAGAATATGCTCCCAATCATACTCCTAGAAGTGTAAGAGATAATACTTATGAAGTGCTAAATAAAGGTATCCTACAAATAAATGTTAGGATAGATGTGGCACACATCTAACAATTATAATTTTGTATATATTATTTATTTGTGATCCCTTGTGGAAAAGGGTGTCACACTATGACTTGGATATTTTAACATGTGTAATGTAATGTATGGCATGCCTAAGAAGTTGTAAGAGTGTATATTGTCATAGAAATGTATAAAACCACATTATGGCTGTAAAATGCTTTAGAGATCTTTGATTATGTAGCATGATTAAGAGCATGTACGAGGGGTTATATTGTTGAACAACTCAAGACATATGTTATGACACATGATAGAGCTTCTTTAATGGGTTATGATATAGTTATGACAAATTATGACAAGTGTAATAGAATATATTAAAAAAATTGGGGGACTCCTTTGGGAAGGATATTGAAATTTGGGCCCTTGATTTGGATACATTCTTTGGATCATGGTTTTGGCCAATATTTTTGTGGTTTATCACTCATGGTTTCATGGATTACTTCTATTTATCAAGTGCATGAGATAAAGGTTTCATAAGATATTTTCTATGTACAATTATGATACTAGATCTCTCCAAAAATAGTTGTTGATACATGATGGTACATGTTCTTGGATTGTATTGTAATCACATTGGTACTAATTATATAGACATTGACACCTTTTCTATTGAGTTTTTTCTCAAAAGGGTTTTCCTAGGATAAATTTATGTGTTGTGGGAATGCAATATCAATGTGTTATCTCTTTCATGAAATTGTTGTGATCATATTTATGTACATCTCGCATCTTAGGTTAGTGTAGGAAGTGTTTTTGTAATCTTAGCTTCCTATTTTCACAATATTAACTTCTTTCATTTGGGATGATAGCCTAATCAACTCAAGTCCTTAGTGTTAGGAAAAAGGAATCTTTATTTTTGAGAATATGACAAGCATGTCTAGATTGGAGATGGAAAATATTTACTGGCACTAGTTTCAAGCTATGGAAGCTTAAGATGGAAGATTTACTCATAGATTAAGATTTATGGGCTATAATATCTTGAAATAAATGTATAAGGATGAAAGATGAAGATTGTAAATGTTGGATAGAAAGGTGAAGACTAGGAAATGATGGATAAAAAAGAAAGAAGCCTCATGAAGATTGATTTATTTGATTTAATTTTGTGAAGATATGAAAAAGGCCCTCACTTCAATATCCTTGATTTTTTGGTTGTGAATAATATACTCATCTGCTTAATAAGTGGTCAAATCTGGATGAAAAGATTATAAAATATATCTTCATTGGTGTAATGGAGAGGATTGCTACTCTCATGTATCTAGGACAAGGAAGAGTTTGCAGGGAGCATATGGCCCTCTATTACCTCAATGTACAAATCTCAAGTGATGGAGGAAAGATGAAAGAGATTGAAAAAATGTAATTAAATGAAATAGTAAGCTAAGAAGGGAAATCTGAATTTAACAGAAACTGATAAAGGATAATAGAAAACTAATAACAAAAATAGAAAGAGGAAAACTCACAAATTCTTCTCTTGAGAGAACAGATTCACAACCAATGGATGTTAGCATGTCATGCAAATGTTTGTGTGTCACATTGTCATCCCTATCAGATCAAGAGCTAAAAAATAGAAACCAACAAACACCTAGCTCTTCAAATATTGAAACCTGAACACAGTCGAGATGAGAAAAAGTGTTGGGGTTGTTTTGGGATTTGCCTTAGTTAGACCCTCATTTTGGTGTTTCCACCTCCACAAACAACCAAATAGATAGAAAATAGATGAGACGTTTGATAAAGTCAAACCCCGCTATGGAGGAGAACCCGCATCACAAATAAATAGACGAGACAAGTATATTCATAAATAGATAAGATAAGATAATGCAACAAGAGAGAATTACCAGCAGTCCATGGCTCCATATTGTCTTGATTGACGAAACGTTGTATGCTTGTAAGAGAGCCTTGGCTGTTGATGAGACGTGAATCTAGCAAAGCTTTATCATAGAGAAGAGATGTAGAAGAGAAAAGAGTGAAAAAGTAAGTTGGAGAGAAAAACGGTAAGAATGAATGCGAGTGAAGGTGAAAGGAAGAGTTTTGTGAAGCTGCATGGGTAGGAAGAGTCGTTACACCTACGATTCTACCACAACAACACATGTCATGGGAAAAGTTCATGAGATTCTCTCATTTAAACTCGAAAAGTTTGGGGACGCTAGTCACGTGGACGTTCGCGCATTGTGTAGGTGTCCAACTCATAAATTTACAAGAAATGAGGTGGCAGACCACTAACACTTCGTCATTGTCCCTTATGGAGTTGAAATTGTGAAATTTTGACTCATAAAGATTTTATGATAAATATAGCTAGGCACCATAAATGCAGCGAGCTAAATGCACAAGTGTGAAATTTCCATGGGGTGCAATTTTACGACACTACTATTTTCCCACACTTTAGTGAGTTGATTTTTTAGAGAAACATTAACTACACTATTTAGAAGAAAAGAAAACATTAATGCAAGGTCAAAAATATGAAAATTTTATAGATTTGTGTGCAAAAAGGATGCTATAGAGGCCATAGAGGTTAAGCGTGCAGATATTGGTGATGCCCCCAATGATCGAGCTCAACGAGAAACTACAACGTTAGACGTGAAGTTTTGTTTTGCAAAACTCAAAGTTTAGGTTAGTTTCAAAAATTGAAAGAAGCTACCACAACAAGGATGCTTAAGAAAATTTGGTGGTTCAAAAGAAAAATATGATGAAGAGGTGAATATATGCCCCTTCTTGTTTTTTCCCCCAGCTAGGTGGGGTAAAATAGGAAGGATGAAGGGACCACTTTCATCAGGAAAAATGGGCAAAAAATGACCTATATATACCTGAGTGGGCCTATAGAGGGTCATTTTCACTATTCATGATGAGGAGATTGTTGAATTTTATGAGATAAAAGTTAGCAAAATACCTCGCAGATGAGATTATGTGGCCCCATGGATCAAGCAGCTCCACACAGTAGTAGCTGAGGGAGGCGAGATCGATGAGGTATGCGAAATCTAACCCAACTTTATGTTTTTAGTGTATATTTTTTAGATTTTTCTTCTCCTCAAGCAACGTAGGCATCCAATTGGCATGAAGGTGTTTGACCGACATGCTATCATCCAAACATTATGTCAGGGTCCTCCAACCACACTGGTGTCTAGCCTACATGATGGAATCAAGGAGGTATTTAGCCTCAGATGCTAGCATGTTGTGCAAACATCTATGCGATATGTCATCGTCCTTGAGGTTTACTTAGAAATTTTTTTGATGTAGAGATAAAAAATTTCTTGCTTATGATGTGGATGGAGTTGACATGATTTTTGTCTCTATTGCATGAGTCGATGGAGATTAGAGAGCATGAGGGAACGCATGTATTGACTATGCTGTGTGATTGCAACGACCAGATGCACCCGGATAACCAAGATTTACTATGGCATGTGGGCCTATGGTGGGTCTACATGATGTCAAAGATCTAGTATCATACACTAATACTCATGGCGCTCATGGAGTATTGGGATGCATATACCTCTTCCTTTCATTTATCAATGAGAGAGATGATTGTCACATTGGAGGATGTGTATCAAATCACTAGATTGCCCATTTGGAGACATCGGGTGGCATATGATGAGGCCAGGATGGCATGGGACACCGCATAGGGCCAACAATATTATGTTGGGTAGGGGGACCCAACATATACCACCGACCACATCTACATGCAATGGTTGAAGTAGGGGTGAGTAGCCATTCCACTCATCCAGAGAGTGATGGTTGTTACAATCACCCTCCACACCGTGATGGATGGGCAAGGATATCACCTGCAAGGGGGCCTTATCCATTGCATCTGAGAGAGAGGAGCATCAATCTGTCTTTTCCTGGGGTTGAAGCATGCTTGCTCATTTGTACCATGACCTTAGATGTTATGTACACTATGAGTATTATAGTCTCACATCCTGCATGATCTTATAGGTGTGGGTGTTCACTCATATTAGGTGTGCTCGACTAGTTGGGTTTCCCCAAGGCATAACACCTAGTACACCAATGGCTCACATATAGCCATTGGTGCACGAATAGAGATATGGGGAGCTTGGTTTTTAGCATTTACAGTTTGATTCTTTATGGGTGTAGGATCTTAGATGGTTCCCCTATAGGAGGATGGGGATCTAGCCCACAAATAGGTGGTAGTTGAGACACATGCAACATGATCAACTATTGGTGAGGCGATCATATCACATTATTGTTTTGTATTACTAACATTAGGTCACCCATTAGTTTGAGTAGGTGCAAACGATCCCTTCAACACTACCCACATACGTCTGATTGGCAAGGAGCACTGCCTGGACAGGTGATCGTCGTCGTACAACCATTAAAGATGTTATTAGCAACAATGGGTTAGATAACGATGATCAACCTCCTGTCTTGGGGATCAACGAAATTGGTGGCACCCATGGTTTTAGAGCATGATGGGAAATGATTAGCTCGACCTTGATTTTCCTAGCACATGCCCCCATGGGCAATGTTGGTGCAAAAGGATTGGGAGGAGAGGATCGTGGTGGTGATGGTGGTGAGGAGGGCAAGGTAGCAATGAGTGGAGTGGAAGAGAGGCCAAACTGGTAGTAGAGAGTATCATCACCTCCACATGCAGTCCCAATCTCATCGACACCACCTTCAGTGGTAGTCATCCCTCAGGTATGGCGATAGTAGTAATAGCAAGACCCAATGTTGCGCCTCTACTTGATTTGCATTGGTAGGCTGTTGACCCAAGTACAAGAGTGGTTTATGTTATTTCCTTTCAGTATTTTCCATTTTAGTTTATCTCATATATATACAAATGCTTTTTATATGATTGGGTATTGATAGCATCTACTTCTTTGTGGTTGCAACCAACACATAGGAGTGGATCACCTTCATCAAGCAGTGCATTGTTGAGGTTTCCGTAGCCACGCCTATCTAGGGGAGCATCCTAGACATGTATAGGCCAACATCAGCAGGGCGATACACACATCTTTTCGAGCTTGTTGCATGTTCGAGGATTGCTTATGAGGAGGCATGCATGGAGACTATTTAGAGGGACACTGACCTCACCATGATGATAGAGTAGTAGGACTAGCACTTGAAAAAGCTTCACATCACACTATCCAAGCAAGATCAAGCAGTAATGTAGGAAAAGAGTGTCAAGAGGGCACGTGATGCTCTATAGAGCCGACTTGATGACCTTGTTGGCAAAACAAGGACAAACAACTAAGAGGGGGGGTGAATCAATTGTCACAGAATATTTAAAATTTTCAAAATTTACTTAACTTAATCTCAGATCTAATGAATGAATAATAAACCATGAACAATCAACACATCAGAAGCACAGAGAACACCAAGACTTTTTATGTGGAAACCCTGTTAGGGGAAAAACCATAGTGGATGTTAGTCCACAATATTATACCCTGTTAAAAGTATAATGAAAAATAATGGGAATGCAAATTCATTCAGGTACAATGCCTAGAGCTCACTACTCAAATACAAGAGGGATCACTGCCTAAGAATACAAAACAATTCGGATTAGATCCGCAAGGTATGAACTGAGAAAATAGCTTCTGTAAAAGCCTGATTACAGTTCTAGTTAAGCATAGAAACACTCCTTCACACTTCACTCAAACTTATTCACACTCTGCTCTACAATCGAATGATATTCACACATACACACACAGGAGCACATCGAGTACACTTCAATTTGAACAAACAACCACTCTTATATATCCACACCAAGAATTTCATCAACAACTTTGTCAGCCAAAATATAAAACATATTTATAATGTCGGCCCAAATTTACAAATAAATTTTTAATGCGAATCAAATATCATTGGCTAATATTATGATGTGACCCAAAACAACATCCTCGAGCACACCAAACATTCAAATTTAAATCTCCAAGGATCCACAACATGCTACAACCATCATGTCAGCCAAGAACATGAAAACCCGAACACACATGAGAAAAATCTTCGACCACAAGCACACCGATCAACACAGACATACAACGAAGATAGTGAATGATCTAGAAGCATCCACAAGCAACAAGAACTAATAGAGAAGCATATACAACAACTGAGATTACCAGAATCGCATAAAATTCAATCAGGAACACTAATAGAGACCATAGAAACACTGTCAAATCACAATTGTCCATAACATGATCAAATCTTCACGCATACCTCTAAAACTTCCGAGAGATGATATAGATACTCACAATAATAAACCATTTTGTCCACAACAACTGATCTTCAATGTACATAACAAAACACCTTCTTGACCTATACTATTCCACTGGCAACCTGTAACTCTTCCTTCAACAATTTTCTCAATATCTTCGACATATACAACCTTCAATAAAATAATACTAATAGTGTTGACATCAATGAAAACCACATATCAGCAACACAACCACAACATCCAACAATCTCCCCCTTTGGCATTGATGGCAACACATGATGTGAAAAATACCATCAACACAACTACACTTGCTCTCCCTTAGGTTCTGTCTCTTTTCCTCAATTGCTCTTCTCCCCCTAAAAATATTTTTCACATTTCTCTTCTCCCCCTTTGATATCAATGCAAAAGATAAGAATTATCTTCCCACATACAAGCTATGAACCACATATCTACACATCTGACTACTCCCTTGAGTAGCAGCCATGAAAATATCAATTCGGATCAGGAAATATCTATGAAGCACACGAATTGATGCAAGTAAATGCATCTTTTAGTTCATATCAGGAGGGGTAATCACCCCTAGCATCCCTCTGAGATACTCAAAAATATCCTTCAGCAACGACTTGGTGGAAATTTCTGCAACCTGCTCTTTGGTAGGCACATACTCCAGTATGACTTCTCTCTCATTCACTTTTTCCCTTAAGAAGTGAAACTTGATTTATATATGCTTGGTCTTAGAGTGTAGCACTAAATTATTTGATATGTTTATTGCACTTGAGTTGTCATAGTATGTGGCAATTGGTTCATCATATACTACTCTGATATCTTATAGCATCTATTTCATCCACATCACTTGAGTACAATTATTTGTAGCAACAATATACTCTACCTCAGCAGTAGATAGAGAAATGGAATTTTTCTTTTTACTCAACCAAGACACCAGCTTCTTCCCTAGGAAGAAGACACCACCACTAGTACTCTTCTTGTCATCTACATCTCCCGCCCAATCTGCATTAGTATATGCATTCAAAGTAAGATCATCATCCTTAGGGTACGAAAGCCAAAAATCAACTGTTCCTTTCAGATATTTGAAGATTCTCTTTATAGCAGTCACATGAGATTCTTTTGGATCAGCCTAAAATCTAGCAACCATACATACAACATTCATAATTTCTAGTTTTTTTGAGTTAAGTAGAGAAATCCACCAATCATTGACTTGTATCTTGTTTGATTTTCCTTAGGAGAATCATCATTCTGTGTTAACTTGCATCCGGTTACCATGGGAGTACCAATAGGCTTTGATTCATTCATGCCAAACTTCTTCGGTAGCTCTCTCACATATTTGGACTAAGATATGCAAATTCCATTGTCTAATTGAGTAACTTGCAATCCCAGAAAGAATTTCATCTCTCCAATCATACTCATTTCAAATTCACTCTTCATTTCATCAACAAACTTCATACATAGATTATCATCTCCTCCAAAAATAATGTCATCAACAAAGACCTCAATAATCAACTCTTTGTCATGATCCAATTTGAAATACAAGTCGTTGTCAGTAGTACCTTTATTGAATCCAAGATTTAGTAAATATTTATCCAGTCTAGCATGCCAAGCTTTGGGGGCTTGCTTGAGCCCATATAGAGCTTTCTTTAATAAAAAAACCATGTCTTCTTTATCAGTCAGTTGAAATCCATTTGGTTGTTCAACATACACCTCTTCTTCTAGCTCACCATTCAGAAAAGCTGACTTCACATCCATTTGATAGACTTAATAGTTCTTATATGCAGCATAAGCAAGAAATAATCTAACAACTTCAATTCTGGCAATAGGGGAAAAGGTTTCTTCAAAATCAATACCTTCCATTTGTGAATACCCTTTACATACCAGTCTTGCTTTATTCTAGATCACTTCACCTTGTTCATTCAACTTATTCCGAAAGACCCATTTAGTACCAATCACATTTTATATCTTTAGGTTTGGGAACAAGAATCCATGTATCATTCTTTTCAATCTGCATCAGTTCTTCCTTCATAGCTTCCATCCAGTGTTCATCATTACAAGCTTCATTGACATCTTTAGGCTCAATCTTGGAAATTAGGCAATACTCTTTTGCAATCTTTCTTCTAGTTTGCACACATTTATTCTTGTCTCCTACAATTTGGTTTTCAGAATGATTTAGCTTTACATACCTTGGAACCTTAGGACTTTCTCGAACTTCTGGTTCTTTTGTTCTTTCTTCTGCACTTGCACTTGTCTCTACTTCATGACTACCTTGATTTACCAGAACAAATGAAAGTTGTTTTACCAGAACATATGGAACAATTTGAAGTTGATTATGTTTCTAAGCATTTTTCCCTTTGTTTGTACTATCTTGCTAGTCATCTAAATATCATATCCACAGTATCTAGATGATTTAGCAGAATCCTCATCAACTCTAACATTTGCACTCTCAACCAATTTTCTTAATCTTTTGTTATAGCACCGGTAGGCCTTGCTTTTAGTAGAGTAACCTAGAAAGATTCCTTCATCGCTTCTTGCATCAAACTTTCCTATGTGCTCATCTCTCTTGATGTTTGCTTCCAAAGATCTTGAAATACTTAACAATAGGCTTATAACCAAACCATAGTTCAAAAGGAGTCTTACCAGAATTACCATTGACATTTACCCGGTTCAAAGTGTACACAACAGTGCTTACAACTTCACTCCAATAGATGTGAGGCACATTTCCTTCAATCATCATTGTTCTAGCAGCATCCAAAATTGTTATGTTCTTCCTCTATGCAACTCCATTCTATTGAGGGGTTCAGGGAGTAGATAACTGTCTTCTGATTCCATGCTCTTCGCAAAAAGAATTGAACTCCCTGGAGGTGAACTCATCACCTCTGTCTTACCTGAAGTATTTTATTTTTAGACCTTTCTCATTCTCTGCCATAGCTTTGAAACTTTTGAACTTCTCTAATGCTTCACATTTTTCTCTTAAGAAAGCAACCCATATCATTCTATAGTAATCATCAATAAGCAGCATAAAGTACCTTTCTCCATGAAGACTTCTGACTCTGGAGGGACCACATAGATCAGTATGTACTAGCTCCAATAATCCATTTGAATGATGTTGTTTACTCCGAAAAGAAACTCTAGTCTATTTTCCCATCTGACATTCCTTGCAAATTGTGTTAGCAGGCTTCACTAGCTTAGGTAGATCTCTTACTACTTGAGTGGAACTTACTTTAACAATGTTATCAAAATTCACATGACATAGCCTTCTATGCCATAACTAACTTTCATCTACTTGAGCCAATTAAACAACTTTCACTAGCAAAATTCAGGTGAAAAATATTACCTTTTGTCTTTTTACTTGAAGCAATTACATTTCCAGAACTTCCAAGTATCCTACATCTTCCACCTTTGAACTGAAGATCATAGCCCTTGTCCACCATCTGTCCAACACTCAACAAATTGTGCTTCAAGCCTTCAACATAAAGGACATCATTAGTGTTATGCTTACCACCAAGACAAATATATCCTCTGCCATGAATCACACCAACATTGTTATCTTCGAATCTTACAACCCCACCGTCATACTTCTCTAGACTTACAAATTTGATTTTTTCACCAGTCATATGATGTGAGCATCCGCTGTCAATAACCCACTCATCCTTTTCTTCAATTTGGGCTGCAAGAGCTTTCTCAACTTTAGCAAATTCAGTAGCCACCAGACCATTTTCCTTGATAGTAAGGAGCACCCATTCATCTTCATTTCCATTATCTTTATCAAAGTCTTCATTAGTCACTCCTCCAGCATAGTAACATTTCTTTTGAAATCTAGATTTGTTAGGCTTAGTCCTACGAACTCTTTCAGGACACCTTGATGCAAAATGACCTATTTTATTGCAAGAGAAACATTTAATAGGCAACATTCCTTTATACTTACCTTGTCCTCTGCCTTCTTTCTTCACAATCAGTGCTTCCAACTCTTCTACTTGTCTTTCTTCATCTTCAAGATGTTTCATTTCTTCCTCATACTTGAATGAATTTATGGAACACTCTCCCAAATCATATCTTTGCTTGTTTCTTTTGGATATAGTATCCTTAAATGCAATTTCTATCTTGGAAACAAATTCACCAAATTCACTCAACTCAAAGGCAACAAATTTACCAATCAATGTATCTCTTGTCACATTCGTCATTGATCTGATTTCTTCAATAGCATGAGCCTTTACTTTGTAAGAGGGAGGCAATGATTTGAGCACTTTAGCTACAATTTCTTCCTCTTCCAGGGTACCACTGACACATCTATTATCCATCACTAGTTCATTTAATTTTTGCATAAAAGAAGAAATATTTTCATCTTCACCCATCTTCAAATTTTCATACTTTCCTTTCAAACTCTGTAGCTTAGCCATCTTCACATGTGCATCTCCTTCATACAAAGTCTCCAGCTTTGTCCACATCTCATGAGCTATCTTCAGACCTATCACATTTTTCATTTCCGAATCTGTCAAAGCACTCAGGAAGGCTTCCATGGCCCTGATATTATTCTCAACTTCTTTAATCTCATCAGGAGTGGAGGGGCCATTTTGAGGAATAACATATATGTTCTTTGTAATCTTCCAGAAGGGTTCACCTAAACATCTCAAATGACACTCCATCCTGGCTTTCCACAATGAGTAGTTTGTTCCATCAAATCGAGGACTGTCCTTCTTGTATGATGCCATCTCAAATAACCTCAAGCTTTTAAACTTCTTCAGAGGAACCTGCTCTGATACCAATTGTTGGAAAAACAAGGACATACAATTGAGATGGGGGGTGAATCAGTTGTCACAAAATATTTAAACTTTTCAAAGTTTACTTAACTTAATATTAGATCTGATGAATGAACAATAAACCATGAATAATCAACACATTAAAAGCACATAGAACACCAAGATTTTTTTATGTGGAAACCCTGTTAGGGGAAAAACCACGGTGGATGTTAGTCCACAATATTATACCTTGTTAAAAGTATAATGAAAAATAATGGGAATGCACATGCATTCAGGCACACTGCCTAGAGCTTATTACTCAAATACAAGAGGGCTCACTACCCAAGAATACAAAGCAATTCAGATTAGATCTGCAGGGTATGAACTAAGAAAATAGCTTCTACAAAAGTCTAATTATAGTTCTAGTTAGGCACAAAAACACTCCTTCACACTTCGCTCAAAATTCTTCACACTCTGCTCTGCAATCAAATTATATTCACATACACACACAGGAGCACACCGAGCACACTTCAATTTGAACAAACAACCACTCTTATACATCCGCACCAATAATTTCATCAACAACTTCGTCGGCCAAAATATAAAACATATTTATAATGTCGGCCCAAATTTACAAATAAATTTTTAATGTGAATCAAACATCATTGGCTAATATTATGATGTGACCCAAAACAACATCCTCGAGCACACCAAACATTCAAATTTAAATCTCCAAGGATCTGCAACATGTTACAACCATCATGTCGGCCAAGAACATGAAAACCTGAACACACATGAGAAAAATCTTCGACCACGAGCACATCGATCAGCGCGGACGTGCAACAAAGATAGAGAATGATATAGAAGCATCCACAAGCAACAAGAACTAATAGAGAAGCATCCACAACAACTGAGATTACCAGAATCACATGAACTTCAATCAAGAACACTGACAGAGACCACATAAACACTGTGAGATCACAACTATCCATAACATGATCAAATCTTCATGCGGACCTCTGAAACTTTTAGTAGATGATCTAGATACTCACAAAAATAAACCCTTTAGTCCACAACAAATGATCTTCAACATACGAAACAAAACACCTTCTTGACCTACACTGTTCCACTGGCAACCTACAACTCTTCCTTCAACAATTTTCTCAATATCCTCGACATATACGACCTTCAATACAATAATACTAATAGTGTTGACATCAATGACAACCACATATTAGCAACACAACCGCAACATCCAACAGACCTGGGCAGGAAGGCGAAGGTTGTAAAGCTAGATGCTTCCCCCAGGTGCAACAGCGTCAAGAGGAGCTGCAATAGGCCTATGAGCAAGAGGTTAGGCTTCAGGAGGAGGTGACCAAGCTATGAGGAGAGGTTTGAGGATTGCGTTCATGGAGCATGTTTGTGTTGCGATCATATCGGTCACATTAATTCACGTCGATCCAACATCCACCTCTGCCACCGCCGCCAACGCTAGGGCTCAGGGAGCCATGCACTGGGGGGTTAGAGGCCCATTTTTCACATGCTAGATTTTGTGTACGGATTATATTATTTTGTATAGCATTATTTTTTATGTATAGACAAATACAAATATACAGTCACCACAGTTTGATATAGTGGTGCGTATATGAGATTTTGTGCAACATCATGTTGTTCTTTATGTGTATGTTTACTTTCATGTATGGTTATGTGATGGATTTATGTTTATGGATGTATGTAAATTAGATTAGATGCTATCATGATGTAATAAATACACATTGGATGTATAATAATTAAATACAATGATGATCTAATTTCCCAACTAAAAGACTTAATTAAATACAAGGCATAGATACACAATATAATAAAACACATGTATATATAGTTCTAAATTAAAGAAATTAATTACATACACATGTTCACATCATAACACAAAATGAAAATAATGTGTTAATGAAGGAATGTCAAAGCATAACGAACTATAATCCCTAAGGGACGAGCGCCTTGTGTATGCCACAGATTCTATGCATAGTATTGATGAAGATGTATTTCATTGACAAGTTCTTTTAGAGGAGTTCCATCCATAGACGATAGTCCATAGGCACCATAACCATACACGAAGATGATTATGTAAGGTCCTAACCAATTAGGGCTAGACTTCCCCTTTTGATCAGGTGACACATTTACATTTCTTTGATTCTCATAGATAATGAGATCACCTACCTTGAAAGTTTGAGAAAGAACACCTTGATTATAATGTTTAGAAATAAATCATTGATAATCTTAAAGATGTTCAAGGGCCTGCAATCGACGCTCATCGAGCAACTCAAGCTTATACAAACAATCAACACGATAAGTGTCATCATCAATCAACCATTTAATGGAAACCCACAAAGACAAAATTTCCAACTCTAAAGGCATGATAGCCTTGGCACCATACACAAGGTTGTACGGGGTTGTATCAATAGTCGTATGAATACTCATGTGATAGGCCCACAAGGCATATGTTAATTGAGTAATGCCACTCTTTACCATGTTTATTCACTATTTTTCATAGAATTAGCTCAAGAATTTTATTAGATGCTTCAACTTGGCCATTAGACTAAGGATAGTATGGTGTAGAAAAGTGATGTTGAATATGAAAATTTCCGAAGAATTGCTTCACCTCTTTGTTCTTAAATGAAGTACCAAATATCAAAAACAAGGGTGAAAGGCAATTCAAAATGAGCAATGATATTATTTAGAAGAAAACTACAAATTGCTTAAGCATTTGTGGATCAAAGTGGGACAACTTTGACCCATTTCGTAAAGATATCAATAGCGGTAATGATGAAGGTATGTCCTTTAGAAGAAGGAGGTGATATTTTTCCAATAATTTCCACCCCCACTTCGTAAATGGCCAAGGAGAGGTCTGATTTTGAAGCTCTTGAGCAAGAGCTTGAATGAGACTACTATGTTGTTGACATTGTGGATACTTCTTGAAAAGGGAAAAGGAGTCCTACTCCATTGTTTGCCAAAAATATCCCATGTGAATCAATTTACACACCAAGGATTTACCACCAAAATGTCCACCCTAGAGCCTAAATAGGCTTCATGAAGGACAAGGGGTATCTCAACCTTAGTGAGACACTAGAGGAGACCATTATAAGATTTCTGATAAAGAACATCAGACAATATAACATATCGAACTGTAAGTTTTTATATTTGAGTGTGAGTGTTTTTAGTCACATCGTCGAGAAAATTTCCAGTCTTCAGATAATTATAAATGTGAGAGTACCATTCCCTTGAGTCTATGTGAGCACACACTAGACCATTGGGTTCAAGTTGATCTAAGACAACAAGAGAGTGAATAAATTAAACCACAAATTAGTATTCTTCTATACCATCGTTTTAAGGCATAAGGGAGGCTACACTCACCATTGTATCTGCGTGCTGATTTTCTCTCCTAGTAAAGGGATATATATAATTTCACATGATTTTATAGTTTTAGATGTATTGCTATTTTAGTAGGTTTATAGTAAGAGATTTTTGTAGTGTTACAAATATAGTTCATTGATACATTATTTAGGAATTTATTCTTATCTCACTTTCCTTTCACCTATGTGTTATATTGCTCAAACCTTGAATTTGGGTAATTTTATCTATGTTGTTCGTGCTTATATCTTATAGGTTATACCATCATTTCTAGTATTTACATGCTTTTACCTTATGATACTAACATGTTCCTTTATGCTAATGTTGTTTATATCCTATATTTTTATCCCTACACGTGTTTATAGTTATCACAATTCACTCATACAACCCTCATGTTTATGATAATTATAATTTATACATATTTATCATTATGATATCTTCTATTGATTTATGTTTAGATGGTTTTTATCTAACATTCATGGCTTGCTTATGGCCCTAATTAGGGGTAATTTCATTGGGTTCATTTATTTGTCCTTTTTTATGTATGCTTTCATGATTACATCTTATTAGTGTTTTACAATTTTTTGATTAGGTAAAGTGGCAAACAAGGGTCCCATCCTTGTCACATGGCAATCCTAAAGACAATTACATAGCAAGATCGAAATAAAATGAAAATAGTACAAAACATAACCACCAAAAAGGAGATAGAATAATACATGTTTCTCACATAATATATCTATGATACTTCTTACATGCTTATGTGGTTTTACATGATCTCTAGATTTTATTAATTTTCCCCTTCATTAGGAGCACCATGCTTTTTCATCTATGTTATTTTATGATCTTATCTATTTATTGCATGTTTCCCACTTGATTCTATTTATGACACTTATTCATGTATTTTAATCTTGATGTGAATCAATACCTTTACTTATCTCCTCTCCTCTAATTCCTTGCATACTGTATATGTAACCAATTGGAGGGGCGGCATATTATATCACTAATGCTATTATTTGTTTATGGTTATAATGGATTAATGCATGCCTTGCTCCATTTTTTTGACATTGGGAGCATGATTATAATGGTCCATTGAGGGATCTTACACCTACTCCTTTATTGATTACAATGATTGGCTTCATGCTACTTTACAATTTCATACTTTATTGCACTTAATTTTGTGATGATTAAGATTGTTAAGCAATCATGTTAGTGCTTATTTATTTAAAATTCTTCATAGATGTTATTCATTGGATTTTTTTGTTTTTTGAGGTTTCAAGATCCAATGCTCATTGCAAGGAGAATGTATTAAAAAAATATACATACTTGTAATCTTCTACGATTCTACAATGTTTTGTTTTCATATTAACTATTTGATTTACTTTAACATACATTTTTATAGTCATATGCAAGTCTAAGTGGGGGTAAAATGTAATAGTGACAATTACATACCTTGCAGTTTTCCCATTATTTCTTAGAATCACTTTGATCAATTATCCTTTATATAATGAATAGAGTACGAAGTTGCATGCTTTCATAAAAATGTTTAAATATTCTCTTTATCTATCTTGATTATGCCTCCACACATTCCTAGGGACCAATTTTGATATTTCATTTATCCTTGCATTTAATTGATTTGAAATCATGTTGGAAAATTAAATCTAGTATGATTTTGTAGCATGAAATCAACCCCAACTTTTTCAAATTTAGAAATTTAAATTGGTCCCGTGTGACCCCCCTCAAATTGTTGAAAATGGAGGTAATTATGTAGCTTAAAACTTGTAAAACTATGAGATTGTAGATCTAATTAAGTGTTCTTTGTTACAATTTTTTGTGTATGATTATTTGTTTAGATCAATTTTACCAATTATAGAAAGAGACAAAAGATTGTAGAAGAATAAGACTAGAAGATAGAAGTGTCACAACATATACATGGAGAAACCCTTTCGGGAAAAAACTCCACCACTAGAATCAATAGTGCTTGTATTATTTAACCTTAGAACAAGATAACAATAATACTATATCAATCCTTTGCTTGATATGCTTCTTTTTCCTTCAACAATTCTTCTTCACAATTTGCAATAAACTTTGATAAAACTCTCTTCAAATTGCTGCAATTAATAGATAATTATGAGCATTGTAAACTCCAAAGAGTTGATCCAAACAAGAGCACAAAGCTCCTCACAAATATCTATGCCTAGATTGGGCAAGTAGAGTTCCACATCGTAACATGAAGTCAAAACCAAAGTCTCCTCAATTTAGGCGCCCCAAACTAAACACTTAACTGATCATTGGTCAAGAAAATATCTTCCAAGCTTCTCCTCAAATTTGGCGCCCAAGAATGGTCCCACTTAACTGAGCCTTGTAAATATCTTCTCATGCAAAAGATGTTAACTCAAAGATTCAAACTTGGGCGCCCAAGGTGGGTCCAAGTCAATCTTTGTTAACTAAAACATATCTCTCCATCAATTCATGCAAACATTATGCATGATTGATCATCCCCACTTAACTAAATGTATCCACCTATTATTTGTCATGCAATTGAAGTCATTAGTCATGAAACTCAAGTCAATTGAAGTCAACTAGCATTCAATTGAAACTAACTACATGTAATTAAAGATAACTGAACCATAACTGAACTAAATTGAATTAAACTGAACTCCACTCATGTAAATATCAATCCCTAATTTGTAGGATCTTTACATGCATTACTGAAGTGTTATCTATCCTCCAAATAGTTAGATTAAGCAAGGTGGGTTCCACCTTCCATGTGGGCACCCCATGTGTTCCTATCATTTAGGAATAATTACAAATGTCAATTTACATATTCATTTCATTCAAATTTAATCTTTCTAATCCTAGTGTTGGGGAATACTTTCCAAGGACTTGGGAGATACATGAAATATGTTCAGGATTGCAATTAAATGGCATCCTATTCCCAACATTCTCCCACTTGAAATTATACATTGTAATTATTCTAAACAAGGAATCATTATTATAAATTAAGTACAAGACTCAAGGCCAATGGCCTTCCTGCACCAAGAGAACTTATCTGTAGGAACTAGTTTCATAAGATAATCTGCAACATTGATCAAAGTGTCAACTTTCTCAATCAATACCTTCCCACTCTCAACCATTTCTCACACAAAGTGATACTGAACATCAACATGCTTAATATGAGCATGATACATAGGATTTTTGGCTAAACATATAGCACTTTGACTATCACATTCAAGTTTAATTTGCTTGCAATTAAAACCAATACCTTTCCCAAGTCTCTGTAACCAAACTGCCTCTTTAGAGGCATGTGTAGCAGCCATGTACTTTTCTTCTATGGTGGACAAAGCAACCATGGGCTGCCTCTTACTCATCCAACTAACCACAACTCTAAACAAAGTGAACACATAGCCACTTGTCGACCTCTGACTGTCCAGGTCTCCTGCCCAATCTGAATCAACAAAACCCTATATGTCTAATGATCTATGCATAATATAAATATCATTAGCACCATGATAAACCAAACAGTAATCAAAAGTACCTCGTAAATATCTAAAAACCCTCTTAACATAAGTCCAATGTTCTTTACCAGGGTTAGACATAAACCTACTTAGAACTCCCGCTGCTTGGGCTATATCTAGTTTTGTACAGACCATTACATACATCAAACTACCAACTGCACTAGCATATGGAATTTTAGACATTTCCTCATAATCAAAATCAGATTTAGGACTCCTGTCTAAACTTAACTTTGTGCCAACTAGTAAAGGAATATTAATTGGTTTACTATCCTGCATGTTAAACCATTTTAAAATAGTATCAACATAGTTTCTTTGACTTAAGCAAATATTTATGTTACCTCTATCTCTGCTGATCTCCATACCAAGGATATATTTTACAGCCCCTAGATCTTTCATCTCAAATGTGCTAGAGAGTTGTTCTTTCAATTCTTTGATCATTACCTTGATGTTACCAATAAACAACATGTCATCAACATACAAGATAATAATTAAAAGCTAATCATCAATAAATTTTATGTAAACACAGTGATCTTCCTCACTGCTAACATAACCAATTTTCAATGCAAAAGCATCAAAATTATAGTACCACATTCTCGGTGACTGTTTCAATCCATATAAAGATCTCTTTAACCTACAAACCAATTCCTCTTTTCCTTTTACAACAAAACCATCAGGTTGCCTCATATAAATCTCCTTATCAAGATCCCCATGCAAAAAAGTAGTTTTCACATCCATTTGCTCTATCTCAAAATCATAAGCAACAACAATAGATAAAAAGAATCTAATAGAAGTTAATTTAGCAATAGGAGAGAAGATTTTATTAAATTCAACTCCCTCTCTTTGGAAGTAGCCCTTGGCTACTAATCTAGGCTTGTACCTTTTGAGATTACCATCTGCTCCAATTTTCTTTTTAAAGATCCATTTACAACCAATGGTCTTTCTTCCTTTGGGAAAACTCTCAAGATCCCATGTGTCACAAGTATCCAAGGAATCCATTTCCTCATGCATAGCTTGTGACTAAAGCTTGTTCTCATCCGAAGACACAACTTCCCTATAAGATCTAGGTTCATCATTAGTACTCATTAAAGAAAATATACAACAAAAATCAAGTGGGCTATACCTGTCAACATAATTCTGTTGTCTTTTGGATCTTCTCAAAGGGGGTTCTTCTTGTTCCTCAATATGATCATCATGAGCATCTATCTCAGAAGAACTCTATGAACTCCCCTCATCCAATCCATCCAATTGTTCTTCAACATGTGCATCTTCATGCTTCTTAGTATTTGTCTCAAAATGCATTGTTCGAGAAGTATCCTTCTCCTTTGGTTGTTCTTCTCCTGAATAAGATCTAAATTCCCTAAAAATTATATCTCTGGATAAAGAAATTTTTGGGGGTTAGAGGATTCCAAAGCTTGTAACCTTTTATATTTTCACCATAACCTATGAATATGCATTTATGTGCTTTTGGATCCAACTTAGACCAGTTTTCTTTAGGCACGTGAAAAAAATCCCCACAACCAAAGATCCTTAAATGTGCAACACTAGGTTTCCTACCTAACCACATTTCATTAGGAGTTTTATCTTCAATAGATGAACTAGGAGATCTATTGATTAAATAACAAGAAGTACTTACAACCTCGGCCCAAAGGTAGCTCTTTCTATTAAGGTTTAGTTCATCCTTTCTGCTACTCCATTTTGTTGAGGTGTATATGGAATAGTTTTCTATCTCACAATTCTTGCATGCTTACAATAATCATCAAATTCCTTAGAACAATATTTACCACCATTATCTGATCTCAACACTTTTATCTTATGATCTGATTATTTCTCAACCAAAGCCTTAAATTCTTTAAACTTATTGAACACATCAAATTTTTCATGCATAAAATAGATCCAAGTGTATCTTGAGACATCATCAATAAATGTGACATAATATCTAGATTTTCCAATAAAGTCAATATCCACAAGGCCCATTACATCTGAATGAATAATCTCTAATAATATTTTAGCTTTATTTGTTCCATTAGGAAATGGAGATCTAGATTGTTTTTCAAACACACAATGCTCACAAAAATCATTTTTTCCAATATTATAATCAGTGATACCGTCAACCAATTTCTTATTAAGAATGGTCCTAAGACATTTTTCACCAATGTGGCCCAATCTATGGTGCCACAACATACATTTATTTTCAGCTTCAGATACATTGGTTGATATATTCAAATTGGAGGTATTAAGCTTAAACAAAGTCCCAATCTAAGATCCTTTAGCAACCACCATATTCCCTTTCACCAATCTACAACCACCTTTTTCAAATGTCACATGCATTCCATAATCATTGAACTTAGATACAAAAAGTAGATTTCTAGCAAGTCCTGGAATATGTAAAACATCGTTAAGGGTCTTAACCCTACCATCACTAAAACACAACTTTTCCTCTCCTTTTCCCAAAACCTTTGTTGTGCTATTATCTCCAAAGAAGACATTCCCTCCATCATATGCAATATACTTAGTGAACCACTCCTTGTTAGGAGTCATATGATAGGATCAACCTGAATCAATAAGCCAAGAGTTATCACAAATAATATTAGATGAAATGACCAATATATCATTATTGTCATTTGAGGATTTCTCTGTAGAAGCATCAGAACTCTTTTTCTTGTTCTTACAATCCTTCTTTACATGTCTAGGTTTCCCACAATTCCAACACTTTACCTTGCTCCTATGAGGGGTTTTAGACCGTCCTTTGGACTTACCCTTTCCTTAGGCCTACCTCTTATAAACAAGGCATCTTGGGATCCCGTTTTAGACTTCCTCCTAATCTCCTCTGATAGGAGAGTAGGAATTATATTGTCCATCTTAGGATCTACACCACTACCACTGAAAGCAACAAGTAGATTTTCCCAAGACTCTGGTAAAGAACAAAGTAACAAAATGCATTTATCTTCATCTTTTAGCTTTACATATATAGATGCTAACTGAATTAGAATCAAATTAAAAGAATTTAAATGACGTGCAACAAAATCACCATCTTTCATATTTAAAGAATACAACTGTCTTTTCAGATACAAATTATTAGTAAGACTTTTGGTTTGATATATATCACCTATCCTCTTCCACAATTTATATGCGGTAGTTTCATTTGAAACATTCAAGAGAACAACATTAGCAAGACATAATCTTATGGTCCCTCTTTCCTTCTTATCAAGCTTAGCTCAATCCTCATCTGACATTGTTGTAGGCGATTTTTTTTAATTATAAACAACTAACCACTAATCTCTCTCTTCAAGGAGATCCTCCATTTTTAGTTTCCACATATCATAACTAGATCCATTGAATCTTTCAATATCTAAATGAGAATTAGAGCTCATTGTAACACACTTCTTTTACAATTCAGAAATAACACAATAGTAAAAGTTCCCACTACAGCCAAAAAACCTTCAAACTTTTAAGAGAAAGGCATCCCAAACTCTACCCAGTTGTTAGCTCTGATACCAAATGTTGAAAATGGAGGTAATTATGTAGCTTAAAACTTGTAAAACTATGATATTGTAGCTCTAATTAAGTGTTCTTTGTTACAAATTCTTTGTGTATGATTATATGTTTAGATCAATTTTACCAATTGTAGAAAGAGATAGAAGATTGTAGAAGAATAAGACTAGAAGATAGAAGTGATACAACATATACGTGGAGAAACCCTTTTGGGAAAAAACTCCACCATCAAAATCAATAGTGCTTGTATTATTTAACCTTAGAACAAGATTACAATAATATTGTATCAATTGTTTGCTTGATATGCTTCTTTTTCCTTCAACAATTCTTCTTCACAACCTGCAATAAACTCTGATAAAACTCTCTTCAACTTGCTGCAATTAATAGACAATTATGAGCATTGTAAACTCCAAAGAGTTGATAAAAACAAGAGCACAAAGCTCCTCACAAATATCTATGCATACGTTGGGCAAGTAGAGTTCCACATTGTAACATGAAGTCAAAACCAAAGTCTCCTCAATTTAGGCACCCTAAACTGAACACTTAACTGATCTTTGGTCAAGAAAATATCTTCCAAGCTTCTCCTCAAAGTTGGCGCCCAAGAATGGTCCCACTTAACTAAGCCTTGTAAGTATCTTCCCATGCAAAATATGTTAACTAAAATATGCCAACTTGGGCGCCCAAGGTGGGTCCAAGTCAATCTTTGTTAACTGAAACATATCTCTCCATCAATTCATGCAAACATTATGCATGATTGATCATCCCCACTTAACTGAATGTATCCACTTGTTATCTGTCATGCAACTGAAGTCATTAGTCATGCAACTCAAGTCAATTGAAGTCAACTAGCATTCAATTGAAACTAACTACATGCAACTGAAGATAACTGAACCATAACTGAACTGAATTGAACTAAACTAAACTAAACTGAACTAAACTAAACTGATACTGGACTAATACTGAATTGATACTGAACTAAACTGAACTGAATTGAACTCCACTAATGTAAATATCAATCCCTAATTTGTAGGATCTTTACATGCATTACTGAAGTGTTATCTATCCTCCAAACAGTTAACTTAAGCAAGGTGGGTTTCACCTTCCATGTGGGCACCCCATATGTTCCTATCATTTAGGAATAATTACAAATGTCAATTTACATGTTCATTTCATTCAAATTTAATCTCTTTCTAATCCTAGTGTTGGGGAACACTTTCCAAGGACTTAGGAGATACATGAAATATGTTTAGGATTGCAATTAAAGGACATCCTATTCCCAGCACAAACTAGTGTTATTAAATGTCATTGGAGAGCAAAACATTTCAAATTATAATCTAGAGTGTTGCATAAAATGATAAACCCTAATTCATTTTAATGCATTGAAAGCTCTTAAATTCTTGATCTACAATATAACTCAATAAGAACATCTAAGCATTCATTAATACATCAAAATATCCGTACCGAGTGATAGACATGTAATCTTTTCTGGTTGCTTATTGTCTTTGATAATTGCTCAAACATGCTAAATTGGATTACTGATGGATTTGATTGAGGAGACCATAACCCTCTCCTAGCAAGCTACGCAAAGGTGTTTATCAATAGAACTAGTCTCTATTTTAAGGTCGAAATATTAAGATGAAACTCTTTTTGTAGGTACAAAAGTGCATAGACTACAAGATCCTTTATGCATGCTCCATATCAATATCACAAAATAAAGGTTAGATCTATGACACATTTTTTGTCTAGGTCAATTCCATGACATGAAATCAATCCTAACAAAAATATAATCATTGTACTTCTACGGTATCTAAAAAGGACTTATAAATTACAATTAAAAATTATAATCAAAACAATAAATATTTATCTATCAATTATCAATATTGACTAAATATTTTATTTCTTCTAATTTCAATATTTCAAATTCTATTACATAATAATAACTTTAAATTAAATTAATTAAATTATATTAATTATCCTATTGAAAGAACCTAATTTTAATAATAACGAAACCATATATTTCTTAAAAAAAAACATCATCATCATTGACTAAAACACATTAAATATCTTATATTTAATTTAAAAAAATGATTAGAGAATCTTTAGCTCATGGAGTGTAGCATTTTGAGATTTTTTTTTTTTTTTTTTTTAAAAATTATTCTTATTGTAATGGGGTCTGTATTAACATTATCGGCATGATGATTCATTTAACTATATAGGAGGATGCCAAACTTAACTATAATTAAGAGTATCTAAATAATAATAAAAAAATATGTAATGACCATTTTATAAATACTAAATTAGAGCTGTGTGGGTCCCTCCACTCTTAAACGGCCTTCGAGAATATTCTCTATACAATTGAAGGGCTTAGATTCTACCCATTTTTGCCACTTGTCTAAAGCTGATTGGTTTGATTGGTGGTTAATATTAATGTATAGTTTGGTGGGTATGCACTTTGAATTAAGACAAATGAAAATTAAAAAAAAAATACTATCCTAAAAAAGCTCTTAATTTTTTAATATAACGAGGTTCACACCTACCTCTACTTTTATTTATAAGGATTTTAAAATTGAATTGTCTTTTTTAATAAAATTTTTAAATTCAAAGTTAATTTTTTAATTAACCATAAATTAAAAACATCTTGTAAATGAGCATAGAAATAGTTAATACAACTATAAGTTACTCAAGATTTGATATATATGTTAAGAGGTTTTAAAAAGATTTGAGATGTAATATTTTAATTGATTAGTCTCTTACATGTGAGTGATTTTTAGTTTTATATATATATATATATTTGTATAACAATTGTATGAGTCATTTAGAGGGTGAATAGCTCAAGAGTGCTCTGATTGAAAATTATAGAGTGATATGCTAGTACCTAGGACGTGATTCAAGTACAATTTCCAATATAGGATAGGAACATGGGGGATGATGAGGTACAACACAAGTATTTTTGACCAAGGGAAGAACTTCTTGAAGATTTCTCATATTGGTTGTATATAATGGGAAAAATGAGGCCTACATGCACAAAGGGTTTGGGAATCAAGAATTTTCTTGCACCATTAGATTGAGTCCTAACACATCTACAAGACCAAACATGTCACTATGTATCAATTTAAAAATCATAGTTTCTCTAGTGCTATAAAAAGATAATTTAACCTTGTTTTATTTTCCAAACATAGTGCTCACAAAAATCAAAATATTTTGCTGGAAATTCAAATTGCCACATTTGAATATTTTTTTCCCTCTTATTATGTAGGAAAGAAGATTTTCCTTATTAAGATTATGAAGAGGATCGTAGGGATACGGGTCTCTAGAAATAAATTAACTATATTCTTATTGATAGAATAAATAGGGATAAAATCAAGCTTCTTCGAAGCTCAACTTGATATACTTAAATGTGTAAATAACATCTTACTAAGAAAATAGAAAGAACTACTTTATGAGAACAATTTTGAGCACTATGAATATAAGGGTGACCGATGTGGTGCATTTGAATATTACTCCATGGGAGAATGAGTTGAATATGATGACCATGATGTAGCTAATCAAGGCTTTCAATATGAGCATATTGTTTGCCCAAATGAGTATGAGCTTCTCCCTCATAATTTTCAACATTCTAGAGAACTCATGCAATAGAGTTACCAAAATTTTGAGCCATCAAGGGAAGATATACTAGCCCCTAAAGATGCAATATTAGTGTAGGACCATAATGGATATCATCTAAGGGATAAATATGTACTTACATGAAGTGATACAACTAATGCTAGATCAAATAGAAATTACATGAATAATAACAAGGAGAAACAAAGAGTAAACAATTAGACAAGGAGCAACAATGTTCTAGAGAAGATGAAAGAAAATAAAAATCCAATACAATAGTGGAAAGTAAAGAAAAAAGATGTTCCTTAATATCATGAACACATTGTATCATCAGATTTTATTGAAATTTTAAGAGTGAATCAAAATGTTAAGGCACAACCAAATTAGTCCCAATTGCTAGAAGAATAATATGTAGACAAAGAGGAGGAGGAACCAAAAGGTAAGGATGTTCCTTCTTGTAGTCAAGTCACACCTTGCATTACTAGTGCAAATGAATTGACCATCCCACATGATCCAATGGACCTATCATATGAAGTCAACCTACATAGTGAGGAAAAATTACCACACATTGTAGAAGATAGCTATGATACCATAAATAAAGAACCATATGTGGATTCTAGTCCTTTTATTCTCATATGATATGAATAAGATATCAAAACTATTAATTATCTCCTTTTTTCTATTCATATTAAGGATATTACTAAAATTGTCATATGGGGTGAGAAACTAGTTAAAATATGTGTTACAATCAAGGAAGTTCTTTAAGATGGACCAATCATAGTAAGTCTAGATTAATCTATACCTTTCCAATTCCTCCCCTCTACTTCATCCTATACTTTTATTGTTGTTGTACTTCAAAAGAATGAATATGGGTATGGACATCCCATTGCACTCATCATAAATTCTCTAGATGATAAAAATGGAGGTATTCACCATGGGTTGATAATATGTTAGAGCTCATTTGAGTTATATTATGAAGTAGATGGAAATATCCAAATCATATTAAAATCACTAATCCATAAAATATTGCATGATGTTGAAGAAGAAAAAAATGATGCAATATATCAAAGAACATAGGGGATCATAGATTTTGATGAGGATGGAAGATATGCACATGGAAATCTTGTCACATAAGTAAACAATGAGCTATACTTTTAATAAGAAGGCTCTTTAAGGAGATTTACAAGTTGGTAATATGGTCCTCATATAGAATGCCAATAAACCTTCAAAAGTCTAACCCCTTGTGGCTTAGGCCTAGGCCTTCTTAAGATGCATGTCTAGATGTAACACAAGTCAATACAATATTTTGCAAGTATGCATCCACCTGCTGTCACCTACTGGATTATCAAGGATACAAGGATGCTTTATTTCTCTAGGAAAAAATGAATTATTCCCTTATAATGAATAATAATCAATATAAAATAAATGCGTTATAGTTTCAAAGGTATCTATTGATGCATAATAATTTGATAGGGAGAGATCATAGTGGGATACCACTCAAATACTCCACTTGGAGAAGAATATGGATTGTGGTATGGTCATATAAATTTGTTGAGAAGTATGGTCATAGTGCATGTTTTTGATTATGGGAAAAATAGGTTTTGAGGGGACTTGAAACCCCTTACAAAAAGGTTTTAAAGGGACTCGAAACTCTATCAAAAGAAAGCTGCAAATAGATAGGGACACATACAATCAACAACATGTTGCAGGTATGGGAAAGTTTGGTGGTGTTGTCATTGATGTCAACACAGTTCAGTATGTTGCAGGTTGTACATGTATGGCCGAGATGCTACTGAGATGTTGTGAGTACATGGAGTGATCTTTATAGTGTTGCAGATGTGTTGGTTTGATAAGTTTCCAAGTGCTTTTGAGAAAATTAAATAAAGAAGAGAAAACAAAATGTTGAAAGTGTTCAGAATGTGCTCCGGTATGCGCTCTTCATTTCTCTTGTGTTGATTCTATGCTTGTGCGGACCTAAAGGTTTGATAATGGGGATTTAGTGGTGATACCTCCTGAGTTTTAGCTTTTGGTGTGATGGTATGTGAAATTTATGTTCACCGATATGTGAACTGTTCTGGCAGAGTTGGTATTATGTGAACTAGGAGAAATATTGTTGCTCTGTAATTTTTTCTCTATTTCATTTCAGATCTTGTAGATCTGGAATATGTATTAAGAAGGTCTTTTCTATGCTCTGGCAAAGAATTTTGAAAATTGGTGATCTGAAAGTCATGTTTCAGTAGTTTAGTGTGAAGTTTATACAATCTGGATGGATTGGTGAAAGATGTTCAGTGGTTGAAGTCTGTTGTTTTCCTATAAATGTATCTAGAAGATTCTGAGATGTATTCTCATGCTTAAGGAAGTGTGTTGTGGCGTCTGTGTGTCATCTTTTGGTTGGGAAGCGTGTACATCAATGATTATTTATGTTTTCATTAGGTTTTTTTGACCTAGTGTTTACACTTCATTCGAAGAATAAAATTAATTTGAGGAAGCATGTGATTGATCTGAGACATTATTTTTCGATCTTGATTAAATAATTTAATTGGTCCACTCTTATTCCTTTCCACCATGAGAATTTTGAGTTTCCAACCTATTTTGAATTTATGTAATGAGGTATTTGTGGCAGACCTTGGAGAAAGTTTCTAAGGTTGAGGATGGTATAAAATAAAGTTGAAGTGTGAAGAGTTGTATGACAATGTGATGCGAAGTGACGAAAGTGAGCCACAAATCACAAGAGAAGAAGTGTGTGTGTGTTGTGATAGCAGTTTTTTAGTGTGTTGAAGGCAGTGAGCTGAAGGTTTCTGCATATCCTATGGATGTGTATTAATTGTTGTGGTGAATCTTTTGTTCTCTTTTGTATATGTAGGCACTGAGCCTCCCTGTTGGAAAATGAGTCATTTCTATAGGTAGTGAGCCTTTGTATTTGGATAGTGAGTCCTCTTCTGGGTAGTGAGCCTTTTGTTCTCACCGTGGTTTTTCCCTCATTGGGTTTTCCACTTAAAAATATAGTGTTCATTGTATTGATTTGCTTTCTATTATTTGTGTTTCATGCTCTTACTTAATAACAAAACAGTGTGGCTGTGGAATTAATAAGTGTTGAAGTTTTAAGTTTGAATTGTGTGACAATTAATTCACCCCCCCTCTCAGTTGTCCTACACCTATTTAACAATTGGTATCATAGCTTTGATTCCTTTTTGTTGAGCTTAACTACTTAAGGAAGATTCAATGACACATAAGTTGGAGATCCCTATGTTTGATGGAACTGACTACAATGACTGGATGGGACAAATGAAAGGATATATTATCTCCTTTGGTTTTAAGACCTAGAAGGCTATTGAGACAAAGTATACACCCCCTTTCGGTGGTCTTACTACTATAGATGAGATCTTTTCTTATGAAGAAAATGAAAAGGCAAAGCATGCTATTTGCAGTGGTTTATCTAAACATGAGTGAGTGAAGGTTTCTTCTTTGGAAACTATATAGGAAGTCTAGAAGAAGTTGGAGGATATGTATGAAAGAAATGAAAGAGTGAAATTGACAAAGAAGCTGGTGGCAAAGCACAAATTTGTGAATCTAAAAATGGAAGAAGGTGAAGAGTTTACAAGTTTCTTTCAAAGAGTTGAACTGACTGCAAATGAAGTTAGAAATCAAGGAGGAAAACTATCAGATGAAGATATAATTGAGAAGATCTTGTTAGAAATCAAGGAGGAAAACTATCAGATGAAGATATAATTGAGAAGATCTTGATAACCTTACCAAAGTGCTACAGTGATAAGATCAGTCATTGAAGAAGTATATAATCCTAATACTTACACTTTGGAATAGTTGTTCGACACCTTGCAAGCATTTGAGATGAGAAAGTTCCGAAAAGAAGACAAGATAGAAGAAAAGACAGAAAAAAAATTTAAGGCATTGAAGATTGAAGAGGAACCAGATCGTGATGGTGTTGATGAGTTGGAAGCAAACTTCACTAGGAAGCTGAAGAAAGGAACCAGAAAGTATAAAGGTATGTTTCCCTTTAAATGTTTTAGTTGTGGTAATATTGGTCATTATGCTTCAAGATGTCCGAATGGAGCTGTGCACAAGAAGAACATGGATTATAAGGATAAGGATAGGAAGGATAAGAAATATAATAAGTTGTACTATGTCAAAGAAGAACCAAGAATTTTTGATGATGAATCTAAAAATGAGGTTGATGATAGTGAATGCTTATTCTTAGCTTTGTAAAGTAAATTTGAAACCACTAACCCTAGAAAATGTGTAAGCAAGAAGGCTTTGGAGAGTAAGAGAAATAGGATGGAAGGTACTTTGGTTACCAATTTTCATGCAAGACAGGATGAAGACTACTGGGTAATTGATAGTGGATGTTCTAATCACATGACCGGAGATAAGAGTAAGTTCACTAAACTTGAGAAGTATGATGGTGATTTAGTTATGTTTGGTGATGATTCAGGAGAAAATATCTGTGGGAAGGGTTCAATTGGTTTTTATTGAGTGCATAGTACCGATGATGTATATTATGTGAAGGGTTTGAGGCATAACCTTTTGAGTGTTGGTCAGATGTGTAGCAATGGTTTTAAACTTGTGTTTCAGAATAATACCTGTGAAATCAAAAAAGGATCCGAGAGTGGAGATGTGATTGCTGTTGGAAGAAGAACTCATGGAAATATCTATCAGTTGAAAGGAGTTGATGGTCATTGCCTTGTATCTCAAATAAGTGAAAGTTGGTTATGGCATCGGAGAATGGGACATATGAATTTTGATAACTTGGTCAAGATTAGTGCTAAAGAGATTGTTTGAGGACTACCTAGAATCACAAAACTTGGTAATGCTATTTGCAGAAGTTGTCAATTGGGGAAAGAGACAAGATGCAACTTTAAGGGAAAAGAACATTATACTACTAGAATGTTGGAGTTAATTCATACTAATCTTTGTGGTTCGACTAGGATTAGAAGCTTGAATGGTGAAAAATATTTCATGTTGGTTATTTATGATTACACTCGAATGACATGGGTTGCTTTTCTTAGAGAAAAGACTCAGGCTCTGGATAGGCTCAAGGTATTCAAAGCAAGAGTGGAAAATGAAGTAAATTTGAAAATAAAGTGTTTGAGATTCAATAGAGGTGGAGAATTCACCTTTGGTGAATTTAATGCATTCTATGAATAGCATGGCATAAGAAGACAATTTTATGCTCTAAGAACCCCTTAGCAGAATGAAGTATTTGAAAGGAAAAACCAGATAGTACAGGAAGTTGCTAGAACCATGATGAAAGAATCAAATGTACTGGATGTGTACTGGAGAGAAGTGATACATACTATTGTCTATGTTCTTAATAGAGTTTAGATCTGACACAACAACAATAAGACTTCTTTTGAGTTATGGACTGGTAAAAATCCTACAGTGAAGTATTTCAAGGTATTTGGAAGCAGATGTTATATTAAAAGAGATGATGAAAATATCAGAAAGTTTGATGCCAAATGTGATGAAGGAATCTTTCTTGGATACTCTACTACTATCAAAGCATACAAATGCTTTAACAAAATATTGAGAAAGATTGTTGAAAGTGCTAATGTGAAAGTTGATGAAGGCATACATAAACCTATTAAGATTAGTGAAGTTGAACCTGATGATCCCATTTGTGGGCATGTATCTGAGGAGAACAAGGAAAATGAAGAAGAAGAGAAAGAAGAACAAGTGGAAGAAGAAGGAGAAGAAGAAAATGAACTAAAACCTGCTGTTATAACTCCTAAGTATGTTCAAAAGAATCATCCAGAGGATCAGATAATTGGAGATAAAAGTGAAGGTGTGAAAACAAGAAGCAGAGTTGCAACTGAGGTAAATTTGTGTCTATTATATAAAATAGAACCCAAATCTGTAAGTGAAGCATTCGAAGATGAGAGTTGGATGAGAGCTATGAAAGAAGAATTGCAGTAGATAGAAAAGAATCAGACATGGGAACTAGTCCCTAGGCTAGTGAATAAAAATGTGATTGGTTTGAAATGGGTGTTCCATAATAAGTTGAATCAAAGTGGAGAAGTCGTAAGGAATAAGGCAAGACTACTATGCAAGGGATATTCACAAGTTGAAGGTATAGATTTTGAAGAAACATTTGCCCCTATGGCTAGAATGCAAGCTATAAGGATGTTTTTGGATTTTTCTACTCACAAAGACTTCAAAGTGTATTAGATGGATGCTAAGTCAATATTTCTTAATGGTGAGTTGGAGGAAGAAGTGTTCATGGAGCATCCTAAAGGGTTTCAGTTGTATGGAAAATTGGACATGGTTTGTAAGTTGAAGAAGGTATTGTATGGACTAAAGCAAGCTCCTAGAGCTTGGTATGCAAGACTATACAAATATCTAACAAAGCAAGGATTCAACAAAGGTTCTACTGAAAATGATCTTTACTTTAAAGTGTAAGGTAACTAAATGTTGATAGTAGTTGTTTATGTTGATGATATCATTTTTGGTGGAAATGAAGGTATGTGTAAAAAGTTTGCTAAGGAGATGCAAAAAGAATTTGAGATGTCTATGATTGGTGAATTGAATTTATTTCTTGGTATACAAGTGAATCAAACTGATAAAGGGATATTCATTTCACAATCTAAGTATGTAAAAGAGATGTTGAAGAAGTTTGGGATGGATGATTCTGAACCAGTTTGTACTCCTATGGTAACCGGATGTAAACTGAGCAAAGATGATGAATCTGCTAAGATTGATCAGAGCAAATATAGATCTATGATTGGTGGACTACTGTACCTTATTGCTACCAAACCAGACATTATGCATGTAGTGTGTTTAGTTGTCAGATTCCAAGTAGATCCTAAAGAGGAACATGTTGTAGCTGTAAAGATGATATTTAGATATCTGAAAAGTACACCGGATTATGGAATATTGTATCCTAAGAGTAATGATTTCACCCTGAGTGCTTATACAAATGCTAATTGGGCCAGATGTGTAGATGACCAAAAGAGTACCAGTGGTGGTTCTTTGTTTCTTGGTGGAAGATTAGTTCATGGTTGAGGAAAAAGCAAGACTCAGTTTCGTTATCCACAACAAAAGCAAAATATATTGTTGCAGCATCCTGCTGCACACAAGTTTTATGGATGAAGTAGATACTGAAGGACATTAGTTTGGTATGTGATGGGCCTATTTCTATTTTTTGTGACAACACAAGTAAAATAAATATTTCAAAGAACTCGATTATGCATTCAAGAACAAAACACATATCTATCAAGTATCATTTTCTGAGAGAAAAAAGTGTTGGAGAATGAGGTCAGATTGGAGTATGTGACAACAAAGAAACAAACTGCAGACATATTTACTAAGGATCTTCCGAAAGATAATTTTGAGCATCTTAGGGAGATGTTGGGGGTCATTGGCCATTTGAATTAGGTGCATATGAAGGTGCATCAGTCTAGTGAATTCACATATTCTTCATTTATCTGGATTGATAAGTGGGTCTACTTTGTAGGGGGAGTAGAAAATGGTATTCATTGTTGCAGTATGAGTGTGCTCCCAAGGGGGAGTAATCAAGGTTGTTGATCTTTTCCATTGATGTCAAATGGGGAGAGAAAAGTCATGTGAAAAATATTTCTCTTGGTATTGTTAAGAATGATGTTGTCTTTGATGGCTTTTCACATCATGTGTTGCCATCAATGACAAAGGGTTAGATTGTTGCAAGTATGAGAAAGTTTGGTGGTGTTGTCATTAATGTTGTCATTGATGTCAACATAGTTTAGTATGTTGTAGGTTATACATGCATGGATGAGATACTACTGAGATGTTGTGAGTACATGGAGCTATCTTTATAGTGTTGCAGATGTGTTGGTTTGATAAGTTTCCAAGTGATTTTGAGAAAATTAAATAAAGAACAGAAAACAGGATGTTGAAAGTGTTCAAAATGTGCTCTGGTATGTGCTCTGCATTACTCCTATGTTGATCCTATGCTTGTGCAGACTTGAAGATTTGATAATGGGGATTTAGTGGTGATACCTCTTGAGTTTTAGCTTTTGGTGTGATGGTATGTGAAAGTTACATTCACCGATATGTGAATTGTTTTGGCAGAGTTGGTATTTTGTGGACTGGGAGAAACTTTGTTGCTCTGCAATTTTTTCTCCATTTTGTTTCAGATCTTGTGTATCTGGAATATGTATTTTGAAGGTCTTTTTGGTGCTCTAGCAAAGAAGTTTGAAAATTGGTGATCTAGAAGTCATGTTTCAGTAGTTCAGTGTGAAGTTTATACATTCCAGATGGACTGGTGAAAGATGTTTAGTGGTTGAAGTCTGTTGTTTTGCTACGGATGTATCTAGAAGATTCTGAGATGTATTCTCGTGATTAAGGAAACATGTTGTGGTGTCCACATGTCATCTTCTGGTTGGGAAGCATGTACATCAATGATTATTTATGTTTTCATTAGGTTTGGACGACGTGATGTTTACACTTCATTCAAAGAATAAAATTAATTTGAGGAAGCATGTGATTGATCCGAGATATCATTTTTGGTCTTGATTAAATGTTTTATTGGTCCACTCTTATTCCTTTCCACCATGGGAATTTTGAGATGCCGACCTATTTTGAATTTATGTAATGAGGTATTTGTGGCCGAACTTGGAGAAAGTTTCTAAGGTTGAGGATGGTATAAAAGCAAGTCGAAGTGTGAAGAGTTGATTGACAGTGTGATGCAAAGTTATGAAAGTGAGCCACAAATCATAAGAGAAGAAGTGTGTGTGTGTGTTGTGATAGCAATTTTTTAGTGTGTTGAAGGCAGCGAGCTGAAGGTTTCTAAAAATCTTGTAGATGTGCATTAATTGTAGGTAGTGAGCCTCCCCATTGGACATTGATTCCTTTTTGTAGGCAGTGAGCCTTTGTATTTGGAAAATGAGTCCTCTTCTGGGTAGTGAGCCCTTGGAAATGAGCCTTTTGTTTTATAATCTTTTATATTGTGAGTTAATCCTCACCATGGTTTTTCCCTCATTGGGTTTTCCACGTAAAAATCTGGTGTTCATTCTGTTGATTTTCTTTTTGTTATTTGTGTTTCATGCTCTTAATAACAAAACAGTGTGTTTGTGGAATTAATAAGTGTTGAAGTTTTAAGTTTGAATTGTGTGACAATTGATTCACCCCCCCTCTCAGTTGTCCTGTGCTTGTTTAACACAACCCAACATCAACAACCAACCATAAGATACTCTAGACTATCCATGTTGCAAAGATCTAGTTTTGAAGGGAATCGAAAACCCTTACAACTAGGTTTTTATAGGGACCTTGAACCCAATTAGTAGAAATAAACCACCTGAGTCAGCTAGGTACCAACACATCCTGTAACAACCAATCCGCAAGAAACCATCTGTTCAACATGAAGCCACTACACAAAGGGCAGCAAGATCTCCCTTTAAGAACAATTAATTTCACCAAGCTCTCTACCTCAATAAGAGAGTTACAAGGAAAAATTGAGTACAAAGAAGCAAGATTCCTCTTGAACCACCTACCAATCTGATCTACCATCTCAATCTTCACCTCTAAAGGAGAGAGCTCCCATCTAATGGAGAAGATGACATGAACACCATTTCGACCCAAGCCAGGCATCTCCAACAAGTACAAATTCCACCTCAAAAGAATAACAAATGAACATACCAAAAAGGTGAGCTTCTAACTACTTCCACAACACCCTTCTCCACCTCAATAGAAGTCAAAATAGGTTTTAAAATCAAGGATGAAGCCCACACTCTAGTAGAAAGGGAAAACACACCATCCTTAGGCATACTACAAAATAATATCTTCAAGAGGAACAAGAAGGAAGAACCGGTCAACAACCAAATAGCAGCAATATCTTCCTCAAGAAACTTGATCAACTAGGTCTTCGAGAAAAAAATAAAATAAAACCTAGCGTTCAACCAAATGGTAAAAACAAGGGAAAACAAATTTCCAAAGAGAAAAATAGGCACCGTCTTCCAATAAAAAGTAAAATCCCCATTAAACCTTAGAGGCTTCATATTCTAGAGGGGGGATAAAACAACTTTCTTCCAAAACAGGAAGACCTGGGTTATCAGAAAAAGAAATAACCCAAACAACCTTAAGAGCAATAGACCAATCCCCAAAAAAAAGATGAGCTTAAAAAACCGAATGGGAAACCAAAGGACAAATAGAGTTCATAGTAATAAGGACTGGAATATCCCCATCGAACCAACAAGCATTGACCACCACATAGAATAGTATTAAAAACAATGCTCCAAAAAAGGCCAAAAACAACAGACTAGAGAAAAATAGAGGCAAAAACCCAGGCCTTTTAGGAAAAACATGGGAAAAACAACCTCTTCCCCAAATCACATGAATATCTTCAATAAAACCATAGTGCTCATTCCAAAACAAGAACCAAAAAGAGGGGAAACCTCCACTAGTACAAAAATAACAATATATGACTGAAAAAACTACGTATAAATGATTGAACTTTGTCACATGACCATTAGTATTTTATTGCTAGTCATATAAAATGTGACCAAATTGATGACTAAACCATTTTTAGTCATTTATTGGTTGTTTTGATTGATCGATTTGGTAGTATATTTAGTCATTCATTGCTGTAATCTGGTCACTTATTTAGTCATTTTTTTCACTGATATATTGTAATTTCCCCCTTTGGGAGCACCTCAAATCTTGTCCTCTTAGGTCCTTATTCGTTGATTGCCGCCTCAAACTATTTATAATTCATTTAAGTGATTCCTTTATATATATCCAATCACTGCTTTGTCTTCATGATAACTCAATTATATCACTAAGTTACTTACTGACTGTTATTCCCAGAGATATATTTAGATGCCTTATCCTTTGCTATTCCACATCCATTTTCCCCTCCATATTATAACCTCCGCTTATATAGAGCTATTCCTCTAATATAAGAATCACCTCAAAATTGTTGGGCTAGGGACCAAGGCGTGAGGTCTGCAATATAGCTGAAGCCTCTCAACAATAGTTCAAGCCCCTTGTATACATTGGCAAACGTATACTCCAGGTTTGATTACAGTTTCCATATATATGTGAATGATCTTTACCTATTATTGTGTAGTCTGCTCATAATCTAAGTTGTTACCTTCCTGTAGCTATTTCTGAGCATAATTTTTATGCAAATCATGTTAGATGTTGCTGATATGTGGTTGTCATTGATTTCAACACTATTGACATTAATGTGTTCAAGGCTGTATATGTTTTGGATATTGAGAAAATTGTAATAAAATAAGTTGTAGGTTATCAATGGTGAAGTGAAATTTAGTCTGTTGGTTAGCTTAGTACGTTGATGATCAAAGGTTGTGGATTAAAGGGTTTGTTTTCAAGTATATCTAGTTTATCCACGTTAATTTTTAGAGATCTGCATGAAGATTTGATCAAGTTATGAGTAGTTGTGTTCTAACAGTCATTTTGTTGCTTCAATTGGTGTTCTTGAACAAAGATGATGTGATTCTAGTAAGTTTAGTTGTTGTGGATGCTTCTCTGGTGATTCATTATGTTTTTGGATGTTTCTAGATCACGCTCTATTTGTGTGGCATGTCCGCATTGATCGTTGTGCTCACAATTAGAGATTTTCTCTTGCGTGTTCATGTTTTTCATGTTCTTGGCCGGCAGGGTGTTATAACGTGTTGTGGATCTTCGAGGATTTTGTTTTGGGTCTTCATTATGTTGTGTCCGACATTGGTTGATTCACTTTGAAAATTATTTAATGTTTTGGGCCGATAGTTTGCATATGTTTTATTATTTTGTTGAGGCTAACATGTAGCGATGTAATCTATTGTTGCAGATATATATGAGTGATTGTTTGTTCCATTTGAAGGCATGTGTGTGTGAGATGTGTGAATAATGTCCTAATCATTCGAAGGTAGAAGTAGAGTGTTAAGAAGAGTGAGCAGAGTGTGAAGAAGTGTTCATGTGCTTAACCAAAACTGTAATCAGGCATTAGTAAATGCTATTTTCTCAGTTCAAAATCTTGTGGATGTAATCCAAATATTTTCGTAAGATAGTGTGTCTTCTTTTGGGCAATAACCCTTTATGTATTTGAGCAGTGAGCTCTAGGCAGTGTGCTTGAATGCAAGTGCATTCCCCATTTACTTTTCTTTATACTTTTAATAGGGTATAATCTTGTGGACTAACCTCCACCATGGTTTTTCCCCTAACATGGTTTCCATGTAAAAAAATATTGGTGTTATGTGTATTTTTGATGTGTTGATGGTTTATGTTTTCATGGTTATTTATCAGATCTGAGAATAAGGTTAATGTGTTTGATAAGTTTAAATTTTTGAGACAACTGATTCACCCCCCCTCTTAGTTGTCTTCCCTTGTGTTGCCAATAATTGGTATCAAAGCTTGTTTGGAGAAAAGAGATCTTTATCATTGATGTCAAAGGGGGAGAAGAGTCATGTGAAAAACTATGAATTATCTAGGGAGAAGAGTCATGTGGGGAGAAAATTTGTGTGAAATAATTGAGGAGAAAAGAGTCAAAACCTAAAGGAGAGTGAGTGCTAAAGATAGTTGCGTTGATGGTGTTTTTCACATCATGTGTTGCCATCAATGTTAAAGGGTGAGATTGTTGGATGTTGCTGATATGTGGTTGTCATTGATGTCAACACTATTGGCATTAATGTCTTCAAGATTGTATATGTTGAGGATATTGAGAAAATTGTAATAAAATAAGTTGCAGGTTGTCAGTGGTGAAGTGAAGTTTAGTCTATTGGTTAGCTCAGTACGTTGATGATTAGAGGTTGTGGATTAAAGGGTTTGTTTTTTAGTATATCTAGTTTATCCACATTAAGTTTCAGAGATCCGCATGAAGATTTGATCGAGTTATGAGCAGTTGTGTTCTGACAGTCATTCTGTTGCTTTAGTTGGTGTTCTTGAATGAAGATGATGTGATTCTAGTAAGTTTAGTTGTTGCAGATACTTCTTTGGTGATTCATGATGTTTGTGGATGTTTCTAGATAATGCTCTATCTGTGTGGCACGTCCGCATTGATCGTTGTGCTCACAATTAGAGATTTTCTCTTGCATGTTCATATTTTTCATGTTCTTGGCCGATAGGGTGTTGTGGATCTTTGAGGAATAATTTTTGAAGGTGTTTCATGTTCGAGGATTTTTTTTTGGGTCTTCATTATGTCGTGGCCAACATTGGTCGATTCACATTGAAAATTATTTAATGTTTTGGGTCGACAGTTTGCATATGTTTTATTATTTTGTTGAGGTTGACATGTAGTGATGTAATCTCTTGTTGCGGATATATATGAGTGATTGTTTGTTCCATTTGAAGGCATGCATGTGTGAGATGTGAGAATAATGTCCTAATCATTCAAAGGAAGAATCAGAGTGTGAAGAATTGTTCATGTGCTTAATTGGAACTATAATCAAGTATTAGCAAATGCTATTTTCTCAGTTCAAAATCCTATGGATGTAATCCGAATATTTTTGTAAGACAGTGTGTCTTATTTTGGGCAATACCTTTCTGTATTTGAGCAGTGAGCTCTAGGCAGTGTGCTTGAATGCAAGTGCATTCCCCATTTACTTTTCTTTCTACTTTTAATAGGGTAGAATCTTGTGGACTAACCTCCACTGTGGTTTTCCCCCTAACATGGTTTCCACATAAAAAAAATCTTTGTGTTGTGTGTATTTCTGATGTGTTGATGGTTTATGCTTTCATGGTTATTTATCAGATCTGAGAATAAGGTTAATAAGTTTGATAAGTTTAAATTTATGTGACAACTGATTCACCCCTCCTCTCAGTTGTCTACCCTTGTGTTGCCAACAAATCAGTCAATATATTTACTTAGATCATGATTGTTAAAAGGCTGTAATCTCATATTTTTTATTGCATCATTCTAGAACCTCTGTGAGTCCTATCATATCTAGCCTATGTAGAAGAATGTGATGGATGTATTGCTATTTCAATCAGCTTGACATAGCTTGCAAACCTCATATTTATTGTTGCTCATCTTTGAGTCAAACACTCCTACATTTTCTCTATATTCATATTTAGTTTGTGCCTATGCAAGTTTGTAGTGTGTCTCTGTACATCTATCCTCAACTTATTCCCTCTTGACATAGACTATTGTTCTTAAGCATTCAATCTCCATTTATATATATTTTTTCAATCATTTTAACTGTGAGATGAGCCTTAGATGATCTGATAGATTTGATATACCCTAGACATGGAAAATATTGTTTTTGTTTATATATTTTATATCTAATTTGCATATAATGAATAATCTTGTTAATCTCTGTACTAATTATACGACCCTTGCAGATGAGCGAGTGACTCTCCAATATGTGTCAGTTATGTAATTAGGTATATATATGTATATTAATATAGATAATAGCTCAAGTCTTATCCATGCGACTTCTATTCACAAGCCCTTATACCACGCTCCAATTTGATCTTCTTATTATGCAGCCTTGGTTGGTGATTGAGAGGCCCTCTAAGAGCACCCAGGTCCGATCTACAGACTCTAGGTGATACCCTTTGTAAGGTGTCTGGTGTTTATTCAAGATTTATCCCGTTGCCTACCTTTATTCTTTATTCACTCATCAACTCCCCTCTCATTCCCTGAGATTGCTTCCTCTTATTTTGTACGATTAACCTTCTCTATCCTCCTACGATGGGTTTCTTATACAATGCCGATTATTCTTCTATGTCTTCCTTCCTCAAATCACATTTCTTTCTATTCCCCCCATGCTCTGGAAACCATATTAATTTAATACCCCAATCAGGTCTAGGGCCACGTCTTTTGTCCCAGACACACCACTTCAAAGGCGCACCCCTTTAAAGTTAATGTTGTTCTTAAATGTTGCTCCTAATAATGTCTAATAGGCAGCTGTTGAGTGTAGTGGTTCCGTAATAAATAACATGGCCATACTTAACACTATTATTAGTATTGCCTTAATCAATTTAAGGGATGATTAAGATTATAATTATTAATATTTTTTTTTGATACGTACTTGATTATTATTAATATTACCTACTATTGCCACCTTAGTTTTTTTGAAGGAGAGATCACTGTATTTATCATATTCAGGTCTCCATATCATAATGAATTGATTCTTAGATTTATTAACTATAGTTGTTCCAAGTAATATTAGTCCTTGCGAGTATTATTATTCTTATTATTATGATATCAATAACATTAGGTTGGTTATATTATAATTATAATATTATCTATTAATTTCTTGGATATTAGTTTTTATTATGATCATTTAATGTTATATATTTTTAATATCTATTATACCATAATGATTATAATATTATTTGAATATTTAGAACATTATTTAATTTTTATAATTATAATATTGTCTTTGACAATTATAAATATATTGATACTCAATTGGTTAATAGTTTTAAGTATGCTTTTTAAGTGTCACGTTTTTGGGGACATGACATATTTAGTCGTTGATTTAGTCATTGATTGTTGTAATCTGGTCACTTATTTAGTCATTTTTTATTCATTGATATATTTAACTGGTCACTTATTTAGTTGTTGATTTAGACATTGATTATTGTAATCTGGTCACTTATTTAGTCATTTTTAATTCACTGATATATTTAGTCATTGATTGTTGTTAACTGGCCACTTATTTAGTCATTTTTATTCACCATTCATTGATTTCTATCAATTGGTAATATATTTAGTCAATTTAATTATTAATTGATGTCAATTAGTAGTATAGTTAGTCATTTTAATTGACTGATATTTGAGGATTTAAGCATAAAACACAAAAATACACATCAATCATCAATTGCACACAATAAGATAACCATTGAGAAGGAAAAAATGATGAACTTTATTAATAAAAGAAAGGTGTTCTAATTAAAGCTTAGAAATAGAGTATTACAATTATTATTTTTAGTCACAAGACTAAAAAACTGAGTTACAATATTGCACAAAAATGACTACAAGAAAGAAACTTCTCCAAAAAACTTTTGTAATGATGGGAATGCATGATTGAAGCCCTTTAATAAGAGCACATGCCCCTTTCATCTCTTAAAACTTCTACAACGTGGGAAATCTTCCTGGAGCAAGTTGTAATGTGTAGAATCCAAGAAGGAGAGTGTTGATCGTGTCCCATATATGAAGCTCTCTCCTTCATTACAGTCAACAATAACCTAGCTAGAATCTTTCCTCCTTTATATGCAACGTGCCATCTAATATGAGCAACAAGGTGCTACCTTTTCCGCCATGAATGAAGTTGTGCCTCAATACAACCAACAAAATTACTATTAGTCTCAATTTAGAAAGAATAAAAGTGCATTGTATATTGCAAGTTTACAAAAGTCCAAACATAGCAGAAAGATAAATCAATTAAAAAATTGTAGCCTTGTCAACAAATTCCTTAAACAAAGTGTTCAACATAGGCCTAGAATATGCATATTGAACCCTTGATTTCAAAACCTTGTTCAAAGTTTAAGAAAGGTGATATGCTCATATTATAGAATAAAGTTGAAATTATATAATGAAGGCTATCAACACTAACTAGACTGTAACAACATTATCAACAAAAATTTCTTGGAAACCAAGCCCAAGAATGCCATCAGACTTAATTAGACAACAAAAATATGAACCCTGGTTCATTGTTGTCTAAGTAAAGACCTACACCATGGAAGAATCCATTTATACATAAATTCCAAATTAAGTTGATGAGAAAAGATCTTTGATATCCAACTGAGAAACCTAAACATCCAAAAATTACTAACCTGATGTTTCATAAAAAGTTTCCCAACTATGATATCATCTTTACTTAAGAAACCAAATATTGATCCACTACCGCATTGAATCTCATAGGATTCTCCTTCACAAACAAAAAATGATATATATGAATTTTTTAGAAACTTCCTTAATATCCCCATGTAAGTAGACTAAACTAAGTGAGGTTGAGGGTTTGAAGTAGAGTACTATCTTCTTGGTATGTGCTTGGCTTTGATGAATTGTATCTTGAATGAAAATAGCGAGCTAGCTACACTGTAAAATCACTGTTAATCAATGTTACAAAAATAACCACAAAATATTCTTTAATTAAAATAATCCTTCTAGATATTTCAGTTAATTTCTAAGAGAGCTAATTTCACTATCCAAACGACCATCAATCTGTTTACTGTATATAATTTCCCATAATTCAAAATTTGAATGTAATGAAACTAACCATAATTACCAAAGATTTGACACAAAAATGTGGTACAAAATGAATTGTTTGAAAAAATGCCTCAAAGAGATGCCATCTCATGGAATGAAATGATATGATTGCAAAATGTGCACAAAATGGATTTTGCAAGGAAGCTCTCAAAATATTTGAATTAATGAAGCACTTTGGAACATTGACATTGTAAGATTTGTTTGTGTTCTAGATGCATACAGTCATGTAGGTTTAGTGGATGAGGGTTGCACATACTTCACACATCAATAACCCTTATTGCATTACATATATAGTTGATCATTAGGTGTGCATGGTTGACCTTCGTGCCCGTGCAGCTATCTTGAGGACACCCTAAACTTTATTACGGAGATGCTAGTTAAACCTTTGGTTCCTGTGGATCATATATGAATATAGGCTGATTATTCTAGCAACACTGCTTTTTTGGTTGGATCCTAAAAATGTTGCAACTTATTTTCTTCTCTAAAACATCTGTGTAGAAGCAGGTAGGTGCAACGAGGTTCAAATAGTAAGGAGATTGATGAAAGATAGAGGAATTAAAAAGATACTTGCATGTAGTTTGATTGAAGGGCATAAAATAGTACATGCTTTTTTGTGTAGGAGATAGATCACATCCACAAAAATGGGAGATCTATGCAAAATTAGAGAAATTGGCTTAACAAATGAAGGCAACAGGGTATTTCTAGATTCAATACTTTTACTCAATGCTGTGGAATAGAAGAAAAAAGAATCATTTATCTGCCACCATAGTGAAAAGTTAGCAATTGCATTTGGATTGTTAAACATGGCCCCTGGTACAACTATTAGAGTTGTTAAGAACCTTTGAGTATGTTCTAGTTTTCACACTACATCTAAATTCATCTCCAAGATTATTGCAAGAGAAATTGTTCTAAGAGATGTGAACCATTTCCATCATTTTAAATAGGGACAATGTTCTTGTGGAGAATATTGGTGATGCTAAATGAAACAATTTGAAAAATAGGCTTACAATATAATAAAGTGCACTACATCAGATATCTAGTAATAACGAAGGGACATCCATCAAAGCATAACAGTAGGGATTATTTTTGTCATATGTTGTAGGTACAAATGCATTGCTAGACATACATGAAAATGTAGAAGCAATATACAAAAGGAAAGCAAACTGTTTCAAAAAAATGCCTCAAAGAAATGTGATATTTTATTTTATAGTTTAATTGCAATACCACACCATTTTGACATGATCTTTGTGGTGATGTGCGATGTTACTGCTACATCGCACCATTATTGCTCGAACTTCACAGTAATGTAGGATGTTACCACTACACCACACCATGTCTTCTTGGCTCTTGTGGGGGTGCAGGAGAAGTATTTGATTTACCGCCATACCACACATTCATTGCTCAGCATTCATGGTAATGCAGGATGTTATCGCTACACTGCATCATGTCTTCTTGGCTCTTGCGGTATGTCAGTATTATGAAACTTGTCACAACAGTCTTATGAAACTTGTCACGACCATCTACTACCTTGACACAACAATCTTATGAAACTTGTCAATATTTATGGGCACCTTTTAAATTACATTCAGATATATAAGGAAACTATCCTATGGGGATGATAGTCCCAAAAAACATGGCAATGGTTACACCAATATATAGTTAACTAGAAACCATGAATTTTCAATGCATAATGGAGAATATACAAAGAGTTAAGTCAATGAGTAAACATCCTTGGAGAATGGTCATCAAAAGTATGACAATATAAGAATTAATAGTAGAAAATCATATACCCTCAAAGACCTAATAGTCATAATAGACCTAATGATATCTTTCAAAGTCATAAGAGAATAGATGCAAGAGCATGAAAAGACACTGGGATAGAAGGGTAGTTGGTAGAGTTGAAGAATCAGACCTGTAGTGAGAAGGTAGGGAGAACAAAGTAATTTACAGTCAAGAGCATCATGGCAGTTTCTCAGGTGACTATATTTGGGAAAGGAAAGAACTTAGTGACAACATTACCATCAAAACAATAAGGATACTCAAAACCCTACCAAACCCTAGGGCCTTTCTCATCACCTTGTAGAGATCTCAAACATGCACGAAAATATTTCACAGAGACTAAAATCATCTCTATTTTTGATGATCACAAAAAGTAACAAAAAATTAGATTTACAAGTGATGAAAAGAAGTGCATGGAAAGTATATTATGCTGATTTTTTTTTAAAACTTAACCATTAACTATCCAATATAATCTAACAAAATACAAATATACAATGAAATATTATGATTAACAAAATGATAATTTTAACTGTTATCTTAAGGTAAACAATTTTTTTTTTTGTGCAAGTGAAAAATAACACCCTTAGATTATTTTGAACAAATACCATTTTCATTTACATCATTTTCAAGCAACAGTTTTTTAGATCCGTCCAACTATACAAAAATCAAATGAAATCTACAATGATCTCAAAGATCTGAAGGTTTAAAAATATGATATTTTTAGATCTATTCTTGGGTGTATCCTGCAAACTTCAATATAGAAGGATGGGTCATCACCTCATTTAGACCTCGATAGCCTAACAAATGTTGGAAGAAATAACCCTGTAAACACACAAAAGGAAAAGCTAAATCAGTAGCAATTTCCTAATTTTCATTCAACTTCTCTGTAATAATTTTAAGTACCTAATTCTATTGTACTTTAAATATTTATAATATGAAGTTTAGCTATTCAAATAGCTTAAATAATTTTAAGTTATAAAATTGATAAATAGACTTTAGAAATTCAAAAAAAAATTCACTTCTGAAATTTTAAATATCTTTATTGTATCTATTTACCATTGTTAGAGAGTTGCAAACTGTGAATTGTCCTCTGTCCTATAGGACTAAGAAAGGAAGAACACTGTCAAACAGTGATTAAATCATAATAAACAGTCTAAAAACAATGAAAGTTACTGTCGAATGGTGACAAAGATCTATCCTCTAAGTCATTTGCACATGGTGATTGAGAACACAGTGAAGAAGAAGTAAAAGAGCACTGGATCATAGCACTGCAAAATGGTAATGAGTTATGCAATAAACTTCACTGTTCTTTTGATCACAAAGGAGATCAAGATAATAATCAACATACTAATGTGCACAAAGAATGTTCATGGAGTGCAAACTTCCTTACAAAGCAATTACCACAACATAGTTTGAGGTGAATTGCACTTGCTATTTATGTTGATATGGATATGTTCTAACTTGTAGTTAACTGTTGTAGCATAACATATAAGCTAAATAGTTGCTCATATACCATTGCTTCAAATTCTAAATTGCTATACCTTATTCTAGGATAAAATCAGAGGGGGAGTCTATACATAAGACACCATTGTTTCAAATTCAAAATTATTGGCTCTTTCACAATTTATTGCTTCATTTATTTGATCTAAGACAACTTGTTGTATAGAAGATGCTCTCAAAATCATAGTAAAATCCTTTATTCTAGGATGACTATTCAAAATCTTTCCCATCATAATAATGAACAAAAGCATTAGTCATTAACCTAAGCTTTGCAAGAGTTTCATCAAATTCTACTTTTCCACTCTTGTTTCTGTATACACCTAAAAATGGTCACATCACAATAGTCTAGTAATTAATTAAATATTTTTAATATTTAATTAAATCTCTGAATTCAATCTGCGTATAAATAAATCTAAATAATTTATTTATATTGTTCATTCTTTCATTTCGATTAAATAAATAAGTTTATTTAATCACTTTTCTTATCCATTTCTTAATTAATTAAATAAACATTACGATTTATTTATATTAATTATCATATAATCTTGGCTTGAATATTTTATTCAAAGAAAGATTAAATATTCTTCTCTTCTAAAAATCCATTCACAATTCCATATTCTCAATATTTAATTAATTCTTCTAAAAGTCCATTTACAATTAAATATTCCAAATATTTAATTAATTCTTCTAAAGTTCATGCACAATTAAATATTCCAAAATATTTAATTAAATCTTCTATAGTCCTAAAATCAAAAATCAAACTCACAAAAAATTAAATAAATTTATTTATTTATTTAATTAATATTGGATTATCTTCAACAACCGTGAAACAAACTTCCAAAACAGAAAATTAATTTCTCTGTTCCTGTGCAAGTTTGTTCCCATGGGTTGAAGACAAATCTCCATTCTTCTCTCCAACCTCCCAACATCTTCCATCTTCCTCTCAACCTCTCAATCTCTCACCATTCAAAATTACCAGACAATCTCACAACCATTGATTTTTGCCAGCCAGGCTCTTGCCTGTGAAAGTCTATAAAAGGGACTGCCGGGTCTCTGAAAAACAGAGAAGCTTTCATATAGGAAAACTATAGCAAATTTACAATAGCACAACCTTTTAACATTCATAGAATTCTAGCATCATGGCCTATTCATCTCATATCATAGCATCCATAATCCACAGCCCTTGTGCATAATCTACAGCCCCTGTGCATATTCGTATCAACATTTTACTCCATCAACATATAGGATAGAAGTACTCTCCCTTTTGCATACTTGTTTTGTAGGTTGCCATTCTAAGAAGCTTTGCTTACACAATCTGAGAGCAGCAGCTTAAAGAAAATCCCTGGAGATAGAGGACAATGAAACGGTTCTAAAGAAGCTTTGTTTGAATTCTCTTTGATTTCATATTTTATTTAGTTTTTATTTAGTTTAAGGTTTCATTTGTGTGTTTTTATTGTTTTTTCTTTGATACTAACATATTTACCACACAGTTTCCATTCTAAATTTTATTCCAAATTTCATCCTTGAAGAACTTCCTCAGCCAACAGATCCTACTATTAGCCATAACTTTACCAGGTGTCGAGGATAGCTTTGATTTTTTACCCAAGCATCTTCTATACAATAGGCTGTCTTAGATCAAATAAATAAAGCAAACAATTGTGAAAGAGCCAATAATTTTGAATTTAAAACAATGGTGTCTTATGTATAGACTTCCCCTCTGGTTTGCTCCTAGAATAAGGTATAGCAATTTAGAATTTGAAACAATGGTATATGAACAACTATTTAGCCTATCTATTATGCTACAACAATTAACTACATGCTAGAACATATCCATATCAGGATAAAATACTAAGTACAATTCACCTCAAACTCTAATGTACCTGAGTATGATAGTACTTGAGCTTCTGGTGTTTCTAGATGAAACCTATAGCGGAAAAGTGTAGTCTCCATCTGAAGGAACCATCTTCGAAGCTCTTCCATGAAATGAGGGTGGAAAACATTAGAAGAAAAGAAATACCATAATTCTAAAGCAACAAATTGTATCAAGCCAAATGTCAGAAAGTATAATTAAAAAGACAAATCCTTACAATTGGACCTCAAATTGGACCAAGTAGAATTATGATTTTATTTTTAGAATGTAGGAACTCTCTTTTGGAGCTTCACGACCTCAAATTGGATCTCAAATTGGACCAATAAAATTTATTATTTTATCTTTAGAATGTAGGAAATTCCTCTATTAGAGCTTCATGACCTCAAATTGGATTTGAAATTGGGCCAGCAGATTTATGATTTTACCTTTAGAATGTATGAAATTTCTCTATTGGATATTAAAGATCTCAGGTTGGATGTCAAATTGGACCAAAAGATTTATGATTTTATCTTTAGAATAAAGGAACTTCCTCTGTTAGATATTCAGAAATTCCTACACTCAGGTTTTGGTTCCCAACAAAAACACTTGGAAGTGTTTCACACCGGCTCAAGGTACTCTCCAACCTAGTTATGTCACCGAGAGCAATCCAATTTTTCCTGAACCGTCCATACTCAAACGTTACATCACAATCTATTCTTTGTGTACATAAAAATGCCATATATTAACCCCTTCAAAATCATCATAAAACCATAATTAATAAATTATTTTAGCTTCAAAAAGAATCCGATGTCATTTACTATAAAACAAAAGCTGTATAAATCACAAAAAATCCATGAAGCCATCCATCCAAAGAGAAAAGAAGCAATGTAAGGATTTGAGAAACATAAGTCCAAAGAGTTATGCTGTAATGGTAATGGAATCACCATAAGAGCACAACCAAGGAACAAATTCTTGTGACTGTAATTATGTGATCCATAACACTATTGGTCATGTGGCATAGTTGTGCTATAACAAATACAAGATGCATTCATGTGTGACCCAAGTTTAATGTGGCTGTGTTGTGATAGAAATAGAGGCACTAATATGAGCACAATTCATGTACAAATCACTGCCATCACAATTAGGTGTCAATCATCGTTGGGTACATTCAAGTTGACTCAAGTTTGATAGGTTATGATGCAATGATAGCATGATCCAAGAGTGATTACCTCTTGCTGGATTAAAGAGCCTATAACTATGGTTGATATGCAGAGTGGTTGTGTTATATCTTGTTTAGTGCATTCAAGCACAACCCATGTTTAATGAGTTATTCTAGAGAGTGATCAAGATTTTCTAAACCTTATGAATGTTACTTAAAAGTGTATAGCGTAAACTACAAACCAAGTTTGTTACATACTTGAATGCAATCTTGGGTTACCACAAACTATAATAATGTGATCTTCTAATAATCATTATGGAAAGTATTAAAGCATAACTCATGCTATATAGGATACATTTCCCTGATCAGGTATACGTACCTTAATGATCAAGCACAAGCTTCCCACACACTCTAGGATACAATCCAAGATCATACCACAACTCTATCAAGACATCTAATTTTTTGACCCAAGATTTAAGATGGTTTTTTTAATGCCAACAAAAGCATTGGTAAGAGCATGAATAGGGTACAACCCCTAGGCCACCGTAGAAACATAAACCATAACTCTAGTGGATTAGTGAGGTTGTAATACCAGAAAGATTGAGACATTGTAGCCAATAACAAAATCTTGCAATCTAAAGATTATAGACAATAACAAGCACACTATGTAGCTCAGTGACATTTGTAAATGCAATCTATGGTAAGAGGAATGACAGTCACTTGGGGTGTGATAGTCAAAAAGAGGCTAAGCAGTGACAAGATAATAAAGCTCAAACCTTGCATAGTAAAGTGGAGATTTTAACAATGACTTTCCTTACCCCCTTGCTGACCTTAAGGGTTTTTCAAATGCTATTGGTAGTGTTAGACAAGGAAAATGCAATAAGGGAATGACTATCCAAATGAAGTAATAGTGGTAATCACAGGTTCAATGTTTCTTCTTAGCCATTTTATAATGGAGGTAGTGGATTTCATGTTTGACAAGTGTTTTGAGACTCATCAAAGATGGGAGAAGTGAACAATACCTTGTGGATAGTGAAGTAGTGACAATAAGGTTGAAGGATCTTAAGACCCACAATACCATGAAACAATGAGTCCCCTATAGTAAGTAAGTAGGAAATCTATAGGGCATAGTTTTATTTTATAGATGGATGCTCATGAAATGAATCTTTAAGTGAAAGTGAGTGAGCTATTTGAGATTGTAGCTGAGGGTGCAATATCTAGTCTTAAAGGTAGTTAGCAAAGCAGTAAATGTGCAAGAAAATCAAATCATACACAATGAACAGTTCAAAATGTTATCTTGCATAATGCCTTGAGTTTGAAGACAAAAATCTCATTGTATCTTGATGAAAGTAGTGACCTTAATGGTCAATCATTGGAAACCATGATTTTAAAACATGCTATTGTGCTTATGGAGGCAAAATTTTAAGCAAGGCAGTGAGTGGTGGTTTGGAACAATGGCAGGTATGAAGGACTTGCTTTATATGCATACTATGTAGTCTAGCTTAAGGAAACGTTCTTAGAAGATATTGAAGGTGAATTATGGAACTCAAGGGTTACCATGATAAGGATTAAAGCAAAGATTGAGATCTATTTAAAAGTCATTGTCATGAAGATATTAAAGATGTCACATGCAAAACCCTAACAACTAGAGTAATGAATACAGTGCCAAAGAGGACAATGTGCTGGGGAAGATTTAGGAGATCTCCACATTATCTAATCATAAGAAAATACATCATTTATTTATTTTTTAAAATTAAAATAAATCATTGTAAACCCTGCATAGGATACATTGATACTTCAAAAGCATTTGATTTATTTTTTTAAATTAAAAGAAATCATTCTAAACCCTATATAGGATACATTGATACTTCAAAAGCATCTGAAGGAATTTGAGATTATGCAAATATATGTCAATTAAATATCTAGATTAAAAATAGTAGCACGAACAATGTAACCCTTGCTGAGCAGAGCAACAATGAATCCTATGCCTTCTGTCACGCACATCTCCTTACCATTCTTTGTCGTTCTTTACTGAAACACTTCTCCATTTTGGTAGGCTACGCCTGAAAATAAGGTTTCGATGAAGGTTTTAGAGTATGTTTATTAAATTGAAAACTCCATTTTGGCGGGCTATGCCTGAAAATAAGATTTCGACGAAAGTTTTAGAGTATGTCTATTAAAGTTTTAGAGTATTTTGGTGGGATATATTCTTGATTCCTTAAATGATTTATTCAAATGGATTGTGACTAAATAGATGACTAACAATTTAGTCATTTTTATTTGTGTAACTAAATAATTATTCAACAACCAAATTAGTCATTTATTTACTCATTTATAGCTGAGTTGCAAAAAATTAGTAGAATTTAGTCATTTTTAGTTGTTGTGACTAAAAGCTTTAGTCACGTAGTAATTTATTTTCCAAATTCTACTAGTGCTCAGGGCATAATGTAAAGAATCAAGGCAACAAAAGAGAGTCTACCACAGACACCAAGTCATAGTAACCCAAAGAGAGAACATAGATGACAAAGCCCAAAAAGCCATCAATGTGGCAAAGACCATTAACATGACAAACCAAAAAACCTCCTCACCCACCACCAAAGCAGTAGCAGACTAGAAAAATATACCCATAGAAGTGAAAGAAACCCCCAATGCTAGCAAATCATTACTGTGGCAGAAACCATGAACGTGATAGACCATCAACACAATAGACCAAAAAACCTCCTCACATGCCACCAAAGTAGTAGCAGACTGGAAAACCATTCCCACAAAAGCCAAAGGAGCCCCCAACACTAGAAAATTTGCATGAACATCATTAGATTCACCCACATCAACATCTCCTTCACCAGGGGAATTTGAACTTCCTCCCTTGCTCTTCTTCTTGCCCGCTCTCACTTGTTCCATAATCCACAATATTTATGTTGTGTCATGCACATAATTTTAACATGCAAACATTCAACACAACTAACAATTTTCTTTTAACACATAAAACACCCATATATACATATTTTATTTTTAAAGTACAATACTTAAGTTAATTATGTCTCAAGTGCTTAGGGTGAATAGTGACTCATACTAATAATTAAATGGCTTACATAAATCATCTTCTCAAGTTTTAATAACTTGTATCCCCTAGTATTGCTCATAGCATTCATTAACATCATCATGATTCGAGGCATGTACTAAATGCAATAACTATTAATCTCTTATATAGTCAATCCCTAGAAAGGACTATGCAAGGTTTACTTTAACAAAATAACCATGTTTGCTACATAAGTTCAAGTAGAGAATAATGAATCCATATGACTTCAATACAGTAACCACACCATACATCCATGAAATTGCACTATGAAACTAATTTATTTAACCCATAAAAGAGAACATGCCAAGGAGTACCAAAATGTTAATAGTTACATAGAGGTCAGTCTTACATGTTGGTCATAGTGCATGTTACCTCAATAGTTTATATAGAGATATTATGGAATTTCTAGTTCATTACACCATGGATCATGCATTACTTCTCATAAGTACTGATTTTTCCTCATACATAATTTATTATGTGTGTGTATTTTTTAGTTGTGCAATTGTGACCCCTATTGGTCATGATGGAGTGTCATTATCTCATTCCCCTCCTCGTTGTCCCATTTTGTGTTGTACTCCTAGAGATAGCTAGATTATTAGTATGCCTATAAGGGGCATACAACCACAACTAGAGCCAATGTTGGGACTCAATCTGAGTAATTTTTTTTTTGAATCCTAGCCCCTTTGTGCATGTAGGCTTCATTTTCTCCACCATATTGTAAGAGAAGAGTTTTTATACTTAAATATAATGTAACTTCAACTAACAAAACCTTCAATTACCTCAAATGAGATGAATTTAACTACTATTTTTAATGAAAGGTGACTAGAAAGAATAATAGAAATTGATTTGCATCAAAGAAATGAATTTGTAACTCAACAACTAGAAACAAGAAAAAGAAGTGCTAAATTATACCTAAATTACAAATGAATGAAAAGGGGAACCTAGCACTAGATGAGAAAGCTCTCTACCTCAAACATTAGAGTGTAACATGGACTATAAAATTCCATGCTATTGTCTTGACACAATCAGCCAAAGAATCCTACATAACATTCATCACCATTTTTTAGAATGTTTCAACTTGTACACATGGAAGAACAAGAAAAATATTGGGGCTTATTTTAGGGATTTCCTTAGTCAAGCCCCCATTTGGGTCTTCCGACCTCCACAAACAACCAAATTGGATTTGATAAAAATACAATGATAAATGATTACTCTTAAATCCTAGCAATATTAGGAATTTAAAAGTAGAGATACAAGATTAATAGAGATATGGTGGTAACCATGGTCTACAAGGAAAACCACCATGAGATTTTATAAATTTTGTTAAATGATATATCAAGATTCAAGGACTACTATTCTACAAATACAAAATAACAAACTAATAAAAAGAGAAAAAAAGAGCATTCCTAATAGCCTTGACCTTTCCCTCTTTAGATTCACAATGAATTTTTGCTATAAAAGATGGTTGAGGAAGCTTGCACTGTTTCCAAGACAAGTAGATCACATGAGCTGGAGTGTTTTCTGTGAGAAAGATCTAATGACTAAGTATATTTTGACAAAGTTTTTTAGCAAAAGAGTCATTGTTTCCCTTGAGAGAGAGAAAATCTATTGCATAGAATATAAAATAAATGAATTTTGCTTGGTCAAATGGGCATAGAGAGCCATTATTCTTTCATGTAGGTGTTACAACACACATCGTAAACAAGCCATGTAGATGATGCAGTTCTAAATCTCAAGAACTATCAAGACTCTAGTACATTGCATAGGCATATGCACATAGAAATATAGTCCAAAATAATTCACCTAATATTAAAACCATAGATTGATAATGCTTCATATTTTTCAATCCTGGAATCAAAATCTTTAAAATAAATATATAAGATTTATAAGCCCTTGAGGTTTAGCTCAAGTGGTACGGTTTCCTGCTCTAAGTGTGTGGTAGTCCACCCACTCGAGTTCAAACCCCATTAACCCTACTAAAATGGGGTGGCCCCCCTTGGAAAGGCCTAGAGGCTATAGGGGCTCGCACCGTTGATCATCATGTTCATGCAAATGGTGTTCAAGCCCAGCTGATTCAAGTCGCTGTTTTGCCGATTCCTTTAGATATCAAAAAAATATAAGATTTATCATAATATTAAAATTAAATAAGGTGCAATACATGAGTGTGAAATTGTAATAGTATGTGATTTCCAACACTATATTTTCCCCCCACTTCAGCAAGGTGATTACACAAAGGAATAAGCTATGCTAAAGTTGATGATAAAACTTGAAAAAAATATTAAGTTTTAAAAAGGATATTGTAGAGGACACAAAAGTGGACTAGGTAGACCGACGATGCCCTTAGTGTTCGAGTTTGGAAAAAATTCACAATATTTAATGTGATATCCTACAAGATTTTATGATTAGTCATGTAAAATATCCTATAAAATTCAAGCATGTTAGTTTATTTGAAATCAAAAGAAACTACAATGGAGAGAAGAATATTGTGAGAATTAATTTCAAAGGAAAAACTAGTAAATTGGGGTAAATATATGTCCCCTCATGTTTCTGCCACCTTTGATAGGGGTGAAAGTAGGATGTTTAATTACTTGTAGTCAAAATTGTCTTAAAATTTAGTAATTTTTTACTATATACTAAAAAATTGAGTTTTTATTATTCATTTATACTATTCACGAGGGATCTTTTTGTTGAGATTAGAGAGATTCCTTAATGAAAATTCCTTGTAGACATGATTTTTTACTGCCTAGAATAGATAAGCTCTACATAAGGGTTGAGGAGGGCATTGTATAAGATGAGGTACACATTTATTTTAAAAATTTATCAAAATTTAGCTAGTTTTAAGAGTTGTGGACCCCATAACACACATTGGCCTCCAACGGGTGCACTAGTGTTTGCCTGATGTGTGAATATCCAAAAATTGCAAAGGAATTTATCCCATGATCTAGCATATGAAGGATTTTTTGTCACCCATCTAGGGCATTGGCATTCAATAGAGTCATTAGTGTCTTAGGAAAATTGAAAGTTTTTAAGTTATTTCTTTTTAGACTGCAGGAATTGGTTGGGTATCCATCCCCGTATAAACTGCAATACGCCTGGTAAATTCTTTTCATGTGATCAGTGGTGCTAGCGTGACACACCCTTCAGTATCATGGGGACAGTGGGGAGATGAGAACTCATGACCTCTTGCCTGCAACAGGATGCTTTAGCCAATTGAGCTAGGCCCACCACCCCAAAAAGAGTTTAAGTTTTTAAGAATCACATAATGTATAGATTATTTTAGTAAAATAATAAAGGTTAAAATAGGATTTTATTATGTTCAACCCAATCCCATTGTGTGCAAGAATATTGGAGGAGCCATGATTATCCTATTGCAGAGCCACATTGAGCAACATAGAGCAACACAACATACGTTCCTTTGACAGGTTGGTCTATGGTGTATTTTTATTTTTCTAGTGATGTGGTTCCATCTTACCATGTAGATGGCCTTGATGGAGAGGTGTTGTTGGTTCCTCTATTTGATTGCCTAATCTTTTCTAAATATTAGCTATTTAGTATGTTTGAGAACCTCAAATAAGTGGCCAATGAATAGGAGATAGTTATGCAACTATCATCCTTTGAACTTTAGGCTCTACAAAACCTAGGGGTAACTGTCAATGGAACTGGATATAAATATCGCATAAGGTTTTATCAAAGTGTTTAGAAAATAACTATTTTCATACAAATAAACAAGGATTTACGTATTTTTAGGCATGAACAACATATTCCTTGTTATCTTCAAAATCCTAGTATGAAGAATGGAAATAATTTCAAATAAATTACAGGAAATGGATTTGTAAATTTAGATGTTGTTTCTAAGAATGGGAGAAAAACATGAAATTATATTGGTGCCTATTAGGGTCTACAAAGTGACAATTCCATGCGAAGACTTTAGTGACAACATTTAACACATCATGATAGCCAATCTAAATAAATGTTATTGTCTTATAGTAAGTTGACCTACTAATGATTGAGTCATATAACTCTACTTAGTAATCCCCCTACAATTCAAACATTCTATCTATTTCCTATGAAAGAAATTACACTTCTCCTTGAGTAGTTACTAACACATAAATTAGTTCAACATCATAAGTGAATGTTAGAGAATATCACAACCCTTGATTGCATTATCAAAATAAATTATTTACATCATAAGCGAGAGATAGTTACATGGACCAATATTTTTTCATATATATCAAATCAAAACATTACAATTCTTGTTACAAAATAATTATAATACACAAACATACAACTATGCAGCATACCTAACTTGACATTTCTCCTACATAGTTCCTTGTTTTCCAACTCTCAAAAACCTTATAGATGAAACATTAGTTGCATTTTAAAGAAGAGGAGAACAATTAGGTTTCCCTTGGAAATGACACTTGGTAGCATATCTACCCCTTGAACATTTAACAAACTAAAGAAAGAAGAATACGCCTTTGCATCCCCTTATTTTTATACTTTTCCTCTACTTAATAGCTATTTTTTTTGTCCCAATCTGTTTGCATTCTCGTGCATAATTTTAACCACATGTAAAACAATTTGACTAGCCTCAATTTTACTTTGCAAAAAAAAAAAAAACCTTTAGGAAAATTTTCCCCTTTAATGGAAATAAAACACCACATTTAATCAAACAGTTTAACTCTTGAAACTCCCAAATGTCTCTTCAAACAACCTGGAATTTTGTTAAATGGTTTTCCACTGAACCTTATCTACAATTATTTTTCTTCACTCCTTCCAACCAAATAATAGAACATATTCCAAATGTTGGGCATTTTACCACGAATGACAGTTGAAACATGTTTAAATCATCACCAAAATTGATGCTTGAGTGTAGGAAATGAGTGTTGGGATGCTTTCAGCTGAGTAAGGGCATTCTTAGTTTGCTTGATACTTGGAACATGCTCAAAAAAACATTAAAACAACTAATTTAGCATGGAAATTTATTTCTAGGCGTTTTGAGTAGAAATTAATAGAAATATTGAGATTTTACACCACAAATACTCCTCTAAGGCATACCTATGTGCTGGCCTACCATTTCAACACCAAACATATACATAAATCAAGCTTTGGGTTTTTAAAACTTTCCAAAATAAGGTTGCACAATGGGACACCAAGTTATTAGAGTTTAGACAAAGAATAAATGCATGCGAGCAAAGAAAAAGGTTCCTTATGCATTAGTCAAAGCTAAGATGGACTTATAAGAATCCATCATTGTGCTTTTAGCTAGTGCATGATTGTTTTATTATTTTTGGCCAAAGTAGTGGTAAAGCACCTCTTTTCCACATGGCATAAATTCACCTTGAATTTTCAAAACCTTGGCACCTACCATTGTCTATCCAGTTAGTAAATTAGAGACTTAACCAAAAGCCATTCCATAAGAATGAATTATTGTGGCTTGGTTTTAAACCGCCCCCTCAAGAAAACATAATACAATTCACTTCCACATGGATCTAGTAGAATATACCATCAAATTTATTCACTTACATGGCCAAAAAAAGATTAAATTTGTATAGAGCATTAAAATTGTACTAATTACATGGGAAAAATAGATTTTGAAGGGACCTAAAACCCTTTACATAAAAACATTGTTGAGACTACAAATGACATAGTAAATTCAACAACCAACCAAAAACCAAAAAATAGCAAAGAAAAATACTAAAAACCAAATGTAGGAAACAACAGAGAGATCATGTTCCATATTTTTCAAGATGTTGGCCACCTCCATCTTTTAGTTGTAGTGTAATTTAACCAACAACAACTCATTCTTTTCTTCCTCAAATGACTTCCTCATGCTACCCTTAGTCTTGGAACTTGGACCCTTACCCTCATCTACCACTGTCTTCTTACCTTTCTCTTTAGTAGGAAGATCCTTCACTTGATGACTAACAAGAGTCTAGTCCTCCTTGGGATCCTTTAGCTTTTCCATGAGAAGTTTTAGAGAATCATCACTATTCTTGATAGAATAGTGATTGATTTGTAGTAGTTTCTTAAAGTCATCCTCAATCTCTTTTAAGTTGTTTTCCACTCCCTAGAGGTGGTTTTCATAGCCTCTCTTAAAGTTAGAGACAAAGCTTTCCAAATCAAGAACCCTTTCGATTAATAAGTCAGAAGGTGACCCCTTGGGTTGATTGGCATAGTTCTTTATAAGGCCTTTGATCTTAACATTCACCTTATTGAACTTATTCATTACCCACTTCACAAGTTTAAAATTATAAGCGACCCCATTCCTAGCCATGTACAAAAGATCCAACATATATGTATTTTCTTCATTTAGGTAAGAAAAATCATCTAAGAGGAGGTGAACATTACCTGAGCTAAATTTAATCTTCCCTGATTTGTTCCCCGCATATTTAGCAACAATACTAGAGATCCTTTCTTTACCTTTGCCAATGAATTTTTCCTGTTGAGAATCAATGATATTTTTTGGGTGAGCCTCCTCAATCACCCTCTCTTTACCTCTAATTGTTACACACTAAGATTCCTTCACCTATTGAGGCAACAACTTGTTGTCCTCATCTTCCCCAATCTGGGAGCTACCTGACCATGAGCACTACTTCTTAGTCTTCTGGTGGAACCCTAATTGTTTTTTTCATGGTCCCATTGGTTTCATGGTCACATTTCTGATTGCTTATATTTTGTTTCCATTAGGGTCTAGGGTTTAAGATTTTTATATACCTTTCCACCCTTGGTTATCCTTCAGCTTATGTTCTCGTGTTGACTGGATACATCAAGTTACTAGTCACTTAAGTGCCTTCCTATGGTCTTTATTATTGTTGTTCAACTAACCCCAACACCTTGGTCACCCATCAAGCCTAGCAAGTCCCTCTTTTAAGAGAAAATTTTGCTCACGTGATTTTTAGCATTACATAAGTTTACCGCTCATTGTCTATTGCTCATCACATGTTACTTCGTGGTATACCATATCTATCCCACGGTATCCTACCATGCTTGGTTTGTCACCCATCATGTGTTACATTGCCACCGATGGAAAGAAACTCCTGATGAGCGATGCAGTTAAATTTTTAACCCATAGCTGGCTTTAATACTATCACCAGTTGTATCATGATTTCCAAGAAAGAACTCACGACTGCTGTGTTGGAAAAACAAGGATAGACAACTAAGAGGGGGGGTGAATCAGTTGTCACAAAATATTTAAACTTTTCAAATTTTACTTAACTTAATCTCAGATCTGATGAATGAACAATAAACCATGAACAATCAACACATAAGAAGCATAGAGAACACAAAGATTTTTACGTGGAAACCTTGTTAGGGGAAAAACCATGGTGGATGTCAGTCCACAATATTATACCCTGTTAAAAGTATAATGAAAAATAATGGGAATGCACATGCATTTAGGAATAGTGCCTAGAGCTCACTACTCAAATACAAGAGGGATCATTTCCAAAGGAAGAGAAATATGGATTAGATCTGTAGGGTATGAACTGAAAAAATAACTTCTACACAAGCCTGATTATAGTTCCAGTTAAGCACAAAAAACCTTATTCACACTTCACTCAAACTTCTTCACACTCTGCTCTACAATCGAATGAATAAATCAATGTTCACATATTTTCTCTTTTTCTAGCTTTCCTTCACACCATGCACACACTAAATTCACTCAAAAAAACACTCTTATATATTCACAACATGAAATTACATCAACAACTGTGTTGGCCAAAAGTATAAAACAAGTTTACAATGTCGGCTCAAATTTACAAATAAAATTTTAATCCGAATCATACACTATTAGCTAATATTATGATGTGACCCAAAATAATATCCTCAAGCATGCCAAACATTTAAATTTTAATCTTCAAGGATCCGAAACACGTTACAACCATCATCTCGACCAAGAACCTGAAAACTCAAACACTTGTGAGAAAAATCCTCGACCACGAGTGCATTGATCAACACAGACATACAACAAAGATAAAGAATGATCTAAAAGCATCCACAAGAAACAAGGACTAATAGAGAAGCATCCGTAGGAACAAAAATTACCAGAATCACATAAACTTCAATCAGAAACCACATAAATACTATCAGAACACAACTGTTCATAATGCGATCAAATCTTCACACGAACCTCTAAAACTTCCGGTAGATGAACTAGATACTCTCATCAATAAACCCTTTAGACCACAACAATTGATCTTCAATGTACATAACTATAGACATAGAAAATGTACTGATTAACATTGCACATCTAATCCCGACCACTAACACCGTTTCATCCTAAATCATCCCTCAGTCTAACCATTTAATTGAATACCTTTATTTCTGACAAATTCATCAATGTTCCTCTCTCTTTAATTAAATAAATCACGGTCTAATTGTCATCCTTTCACTAAAATCAATCGCCTGATCTAATTATCCCTATTTAATTCAAATAATCAATTTTATTTGATTAAATCTTTAAAAGTCCATCCATAAATTAAATGTAACTAAAACCTTATTTAGTTTAAATCTAACTTCATTTCCTTGGTTAAATAAAACAAAAAATCTTTATTTAATTAATCTTGAAATCATATTCTTCTCATATTTTGATTTAAATCAATCCATAAATTTAAATCAATATGTCACATCATTTTGATTTCTCATTAAATTAATTAAACTTCATTAATTTAATCTCTTTTCATGTCCCATCCTCTAGCTTTTGCAACTTTCACATGAAAATAGATTTAATTCATTTACAAATCTCATTTTCTCTCAAAAGGCATAAATAAAAGGAATATTCCTCAAATTTAAATTCAAAATCCAAGTGGAGTTTGTCCTCCAACAAGGCATCTACTCCACCTAAAAAGTCCTTTTTCCTTGAGCCAAGTGGCATTCAATGCATGTTCTTTCCCTTTTACATGTCATTTCAACAATTTCAAATTTCAAATATATGCATTTATTGACACATTCTTCAAAACTTGCACATCCTCCATCCACTCACATGTTGACAAGTGGCATCTTGCCATTTGTTGATTCTTAGTCCCACATTGCTCCATTTTGGACATCTCTTCAACTTGATATTCTATAAATAAGAGGCTTCATTCCTCATTTGATCATCCACAATTTGAGTAAACTCACTATACTCAAATTCATTGCAATCTTCACCCATCTCATTAAGTTTTATAGCTAGGTTATACAGATTTCATGTTGGAGCACTCATCAATCTTCAACAAAGTGGATCACAATCTTCAAATCATCAAATCTTGCATTGGAGTTGGGAAAGGGCCAATTTTCACATCAAATTGGCACCAACTCCCTCATAGGATCAAGAGTTTGCATTATTTGAATAAGATTACTCTCTTTTATTGCTTTTCATTGCATTTCTTGCTTTCATTTCCTATTTCAAATCATGTTAATGGATTTTATGGGGAATCTCTATTCTAACTTGCATTTGATCTTATTAATGTGTTCATTTGTTATGTTTTTGCAAGTATAGGATATTGGTTCACATTTTGGTGCTAGAAGGAGGGCAGACCTGAAGATCAAATCATGTTTTTTGAGAAAATTCTATGTTTTTTTGTGTGTTTACAAAAAACTCCACTACTGGAAGCTCAACATCGCTATTTAGCACTGCTGAGAACTCAGCGTCGCCATATCGCACCACTACAAATTTCAATATGTGATGCTCCATACTTCTCACCCAGAATTCAAATTTTTAAACAGAACTGCTGAATCTTTCTAGCTCGCTGGAATCTTTTCAAAATCCAAAGTGCACTACTGACTAGAATAGTGACACCTTCATACTCACTGGTTTGGCTACAGAGCGACACTGACCAGTAAGCGACGCTATACAACACCGCTGGCAATTTCAAACTATGACACCTTCATGGATTGCACCATTGGAGGGAAGTAGAAATTGAAAACTTATTTATAACACGTGCCTTTTATCAAAATCTGATTATTTGGTCTGTTTTATGCTTTCTTGACCTCTGTTTTTGCAGAACCTAACTTATTTTCTTGTAGGTTGGATTGATCAAAGGTGAAGAGGAAAAGAAGCATTGATGACCTCATTTCATGATACCAAGTGTTTTTTAGCACTCTAGTGTTTGTTCAACACTCTTAGAGGATTCACTATTCCTCTTAAGGAAAAATTCGTTATCTTTCATGCTTAGGACTCACTAGTTTCATTTTGGGCTCTAAGAAGAACTTTTTAAATTCTTGTTACAAAAGGAGCTTAAAATGAACTTTAGGACACAAACTCACTAGATTTTGTTTGGGGCTAATAATTGAACAAGGCAAATTCTCACACTTCATTTGGTGCTATAAAAAGGAGTCATTATTGCTTTGTTGGATTAAAAATAACATGTGCTACTTTGTTTTTTGTGATTGCTTACTCAAACTAACCATTGAGAAGACGTATGCGCTTCTCTCGCACCTCATGATGATCTTGACAATCAAAAGGATTTTTGGTGGTATTAGGTTTGGATAAAGTAATTGCCTCCACACTTCATTTTGGAACTAAAATTGAACAAAATATCTTGTGAGTGTGAGCCAAACCTATCACGTGCATTCTCTCTTTGTTTCTCAACAAAGATCGATTGAGTTATGGATATGTTTGCTCACTATTGTTTATCTTAGAGGGCCTTCCTTGGGGAAAAAGTACTCACCCAAGGGAACAAATCAACCGGTAACACTCTAAAACCAAGAGTATTTCTAGCCAGGATATAAAAGTGGGTACTGGAACAAAGGCCAATATCATGCGGTTGGCTCTAATGAGAAGGGTATCAATGGTCTCTCACCACATTGGGTCAACTCCTATGAATGGAAAGTCCGAATTAAAACCCTTGTAGAACGGCCAAAATCCCTATCTATTTGTTGATGCAAGAACGGTTGTTCTGAAGCCACCCCACACTTTTACGGTCTTTAGTAGAAATGGAAAGCATGCCATGGGAGTTTCATGGGTGTTGATGCTTGGCTTCCCCACATAAGTGAGTGCCATGGAGGGGAGCCAGTGGGGTCAAGTATCTAACCATTCGCTAAAGATAAGCATAGCTGGACTTTTCCAAGTGGGGACTCAACAAATATAGGCTTTCAGATCCATAAGGTTGTGCTTGTTCTTGGTTACAAAACACTTTGCTTGTTCGAAAACATTTGGAAACAAACATTTAACATCATCATCAAAATTTCAAATCCTTTAGGAGGAAAATACAATTGACCAAATTCATGTGTTATTGCTTGCCCTTGGGATTTTATCCTTAGAGGTTTCTAAACACTTGGATTTACATCTCAATTTGTCTACTAAGGTTAAACAATAGGTAACCTTTTCCTTGATTTCATCAAAAATCCACATAACATACTTTATGGGATTCAAAGAAATTGGGACATTGGACATCTAGTTTGAAAATATAATCAAAGAAGTGTTTGTGGTAAAACAAAGTCACTAAGCAAAGATAACAAAATTGGTTCTCACACATGTGTTAGTTCCTCATGATTTCCAAGAAAGTCAAAATCCCAAAACAAATGTCCTTGAGAAAAAGTTCAAAATTTAGGAGTCACACTCGAAAGGTCATCAAGAAATACATTAGGAAGTGCAATCAAAAGCAACATATCAAAATAAGAAAAAAATTCACAAGGTTCTATAGACTCATTCTTTTGAATAATCCAGAAATGTATGCTTAGTTTGAACCACTTCTTGGTTAAAATGTCCTTAGAAGTAATGCATGTTCTTCAATACTGAGGTCTATTAAACAATTGTCTTTTTAGGTACATTATAGGATCAAAATCAAACCTTTTTATCCATCCTTGAACATCAAACCAAAATCACCTCACCATCATCCTTTGAAAAATCTTGAAATTAGCCTCCATGCTAGGCTTTTTGGAAAACAATCAAAATCATCAAATCCTTGAAATATTTGAATCAAAAGCATCAAATCATATTTGGATAGGTATGTGTAGATGCATCCTTTTGCATATGCTTAGTCAAATTATCAAAGCATCTTGTTTAGATAGGTATATGTAGATGCATCCTTCTTCATATGCTTGGTTAAATTATCATCTTGTTTGAATAGGTGTGGGTAGATGCATCCTTCTCCCTACACATATTCAAATTATCATCCTTTGAGAAAATATACCCCTTAGAAAATCATCCAACATCTTAGGGTCTATTTATTCATAAATCCAAAAACAAAGCAAAACGAAAATCAAATCTAAGTCAAAATTCAAAAACAAATCTAAAAGTCCTAAAAAGTCTAGCATCCCCTCAAGATTTCTCAAAACTTCAAACATCCACATCATCCATCTTTTACATCATCCCCATCATATCACCTTTGATGCTTGAAAAAATCCTAAATTTTCTCTTTTTGTGCCTAAGATTAGATCAATCCAAAGAATTAGAGATTCATCTCCCATATTCTTCAAAATTGATCCCTATTTTAAGGTGCAAATTAGATCTCAACACAAGAGGAACATGGAAGCCAAAAAAGAAACATCCACTACAAGTGACCTAAGTCAAACAAATTATGAAACAAATCCCGTTGAATCAAGTAATCCTCTAATCAACTTTCCTTCATCATCACAAAACCCTCAAGAGGAAGTAGAAGATCTTACCAATAATCCCTTTGGAATGTCACACGAGGAAATCACTGAAATGATTCAAAATCCGGAGAGCCATAAGATTATCAATATCATGATGAGACTCAACCCTTCACTATACATGCTTGAATTAGCAAAACAAGGGGCCAAACTACCTTCTGATTTTAATGTGAGCTCTATAGTGGAACCATCCTTAGAGGTCATGCCTCCAATTTCATCCACACTCCCCATCTCATCTACATCCCTATCCCAAAGTATCACTCAAAACATCTCGCAAATCACATCATCCATTGCTCCAACTCAACCTAGTGTTAACAAGGGAAGTGCATTTCTCAATGCCTTACAAACACACCCCCTTGTCAATAATCAAGACTTGGATGCAAACACCATTTTGAGACAAACCATACCCAAAAATCCATTACATACATATGTCCCTCTCACTTTCCATGATCCCAATGATCCATCATCATCATCCTTTCATGCAACACCCCAAACCTCTCTCCCCATAACCTCGCAAGGAGAGGGTGACATGTTCGGACTAGGGGGCATTTTCGACACTACACCATTTCCTCAAGAGATCACATCCCTCATGTTTTCACCACTTCCACCATTTCCATCATCATCCACACCACTTCTTGGCTTAGGGCTTCCCCCTTTACCAAGCATCAATCAAAATCAAACCAACATCCTGAACATCAATCAAAGCATCGCGTCAAACTCTCAAAACTTGTCATCAACATCGCAACAATAGATGGCAACTACCTCGATAACACATACCACCACCATCACATCATCAACCAAACCCCTAACATATCAAAACATGGTCTCTCAAGGACCAACCACATCGATCACACCATCTACCAATCAAACCCCTATCATCAACACAACAACGCCTCTCAACACCACAACAAGCACCATTCCAAATCCACCTCCACCACCACCACCACCAAGCTCCAATACATCAAGCCAATATTGTATTGTGTTGCAAGCCGCTCAACAAGCTGCCTATCAAAAGACATTCCTGCAAGTACAAAAAAAACAAGCCACACAACTAGCTACTCAACAAGCCGCGCAACTATTTGCTCAACAAGTTACTCAAGCTGCTCAAGTTTCCCAACCTGCATTACAAGCACAATAGGTTTCCCAAGCCTAAATATTATTGCAACAACAACAACAACAGGCTGCACAAGCTCAGGCACAAGCTCAAGCTACACAAGCACAAGCTCAAGCTCAGGCACAAGCTCAAGCACACGCAGGCTCAAACCCAATATCAAGCACAAGAAGCACAAGCACAAGCGCAATATCTTGCACAACAACAAGCAACACAACATCAAAAACATCAACAAGTGCTAAAAAATATCAAGAATAGTAGGAAGCAGTCCAATTACCAGCTCAACAACAAGTGTTGTTGGCACAAAAACAATAGCAGGCTCAGCAACAAGCAATCCTGGAATAGCAGTAAGAAGACTAACAACAAGCATTGTTGTTACAACAAGTACAATCATACATGGCTCAGTAGAATGTGCAAATACCACCAATCAACACATCAACCAATCTACCCATCCCATCAACAAGCAAACCACCTCATAACACTTTCATCCCACCCCCTGATCCGCAAAATGATGTCACAACACAAATCAAATTACTCTCACAAGTGCTCGATCTTCAATTAGGGCAAACAACGAAAACATCTAGCAACTTGTGTCCTTATTTATTCGACATGAGCCTTGTGATGAAACCATTCCCAAAGGGATTTGAGATCCCCAAGTTTGATAAGTACCGTGGGATGGAAAACCTTGAAGATTACATCAGGGAATTCCAGGTTCATTGCATGGAAGTCGCATATGACGATACCTATCTGATGCAGCTATTTCCTAGGAGTTTGGCTGGCCACGCCATGGAATGGTTCTCTCGCCTACCTACATGCATCAAGACATTCCAAGAAATCATAGATGCATTCATCAAAAACTACGCATGCAATATCACCATGGATGTCAGTCTAGAGGAACTCTCAACTCTGAAACAAGGGAAGAATGAATCATTTGCTTCATTTCTACAAAGATGGTGATCCAAGGCCAATCAGAGCAAATGGGTCATGCCCGAGTAACAAAAAGTGTGCACTATCATATCCAACCTTGACAGCCTCTTGGCATTCCATCTCAAAGTCCAAGGGATCACCATGTATGAGCAGTTGATTTCCAAGGCGCTTAGCATCAAATGAGCCCTTATGACACAACCTAGAGGATCAACTTCATATCCTGAACAACAAAACAATCGCCCACTCACCAATTACAATGACAAACCTCGCACATGGGAAAGAAAAAAAATATTACCAACGATGGTGTCGTCGATGCCAAAGTTTTCATCAGTGCCCCTCGACAAAACACACCCACACCACAACAACAAATCCAAAACCATCATCAAAACAACCATCCAACAAACACAACAACACAACAACCAAACAATCAAGTGATCAATAACGTTAATGATCAAAGGGGACCACCCCAATGAAACAATTACTTCACCAAGTGGAAGTACACTGCCCTTGGGAAACCACTCGATGCCATCATGAAGAAACTGATAAACGAAAACCTCATCAAGGCTCCCACCTATGAGAATTACTAGGAACTAGATGTAAAACC